>OZ007589.1:83043723-84276723 GCA_963931845.1 Maratus michaelseni
AATTTTTATATTTTCGTACATCAAGCGATTTACCCCTCTGACTTTTCCAGCCTGTGGCATTTTGTAACTTATATGCCTGCATCTAACTTCTATGTCTGTTGTGTTGCAAAGCAACAAGCGTTTTATTATTGAAATATATCCTCTTTCTGCTTCTTAATCGAACACTGGGAGTATAATACATTTCCAGATTTCACAGTGCACAACAAACGCTCAATGAAACGCATCGTTAAACATTTCCAAATTCAAACAAGCTTACTAAATTTGTTTCCAAACTTCGGACATGTATCGCGCAGAGCAAGGGTCATTTTCAATATTTTTTTTTTTTACAATTCTTCGATAGCTCAATATACATATTTTTTCCACGTAACTATTTTGCGGAGAGGAAATGTAAAACCTATTATAAGCTCTACACTTCTCTTAAACGCTATTTCTATTCCCATTGCCTTATCACGAGTAACAGATAAAGTATAAACAATTCTACTTATACATTTTACCAATTTTTTCAGACATTATTTATAAAGAAGCATGGTTAAAAATTTTCAATAAAAACGTTCTTCATTTAAAAAATAAAAATAGTCTCCAATAAAAACTTCCACCATCTAACAAAAGCGTTTCACCCCCAGCCAGGGCATCATCAGTTGTGATCTCTAACCAACTTCCTCTCCGTTATATACATGACTGTTGGCTGAAGAGCACCCCCTATCCGCTTTCAATATTTTTTTTCTCTCTCTCTCTCCCCCTACCTACCTGAAGTATGACAATATTGCAAGCCGATAGGGGAAGCTCTTCAGCCAATAGTCATGTATATAATGGAGAGGAAGTTGGTTAGAGATCACAACTGATGATGCCCTGGCGGGGGGTGAAAGCGCTTTTGTTAGATGATGGAAGTTTTTATTGGAGACTGTTTTTAATGTTTTTAAATGAAGGACGTTTTTAATGAAAATTTTTAACCATGCTTCTTTATAAATAATGTCTGAAAAAATTGGTAAAATGTATAATTAGTATATGTACAGACATTAACAAGTGAACACCTATTTTTAATATAAACAATTCTTTCAACATTTTTGGGGAACTTTGTATACATACATACATATGTATGGGGCTATGATTGTACTTCTTAGTTAGCATCAATTGTTTGTTTTATTGTCAATCTTTTATCATTCACATTGCTAATAGAGATAATTTGACCAATAAATATAAAATACATTAGACATAGAAGAGGCTCGCAGCCTTTCTAAATTTTCTACCTTTGCTACCACTATTTTTAAACAAAATTTTTCATGGTGTTTTCCTTTAACACCCGCAATACACATGCACAATAAATTTTACTGTTTTATAATAGCATACCTGCCGACGCGACGGTTACGCTTTTTTGTTACCACTAAAAATTAATAAATATTTTTGCATTATGTCATCTGATTTCGGCGATAATGTTAAATGTACTATAACATTTTAGTGATAGGAAAAAAGCGTAAAGAGATATGTAATAGACAGCAAAGGTTAAAAAAGAGATATGCTGCGACCCCTCTAAATATATAAAATACTTTACACATTATTTATGCATTCTCTTGAGAAATAAAAAAGCAAACACTATGCATATAGATAGATAGATTTACGAATGCAGATGCATACATGTATTTGTGTATACTTATGCACGCTCACTTTTTAATCTCTTTTTCGATTTGCTTGGCATTTTGGTTAATTATTTATCCAAGAAATTTCATTTACTATATTTTAAAATATAAAATTCTATTTCTCATTAATTTTTTTTAAAATGTTAAATTTGAACAAAGATTCTCGCTATCCTTGGAGAAATCCTTTAATGTATAAATTCGTGGAGCTCATTAACGCCATCGTTTGGAAGAAGCTGAAAGACAAATATAAAAAAACAAAACAAAAACAAATATTTCAGTCTTTTTCGAATACAGCTATTATTTTAAAAATGTGAAAGGAAAATATATGTATTTATTATTTTGAGAAAAAAAAACATGTCTGCAAAAATATGTAAATATCTCTGAAACTAATTATCTTAACTATAATCATTATATGTTAGGAGGACATTTGGGTATTTAAAAGGAATAAATTCTCATTACTTAAATTAGAAAATAAGATATTGCGTTTTCTTGTGTTTTATTTTCTTGTGTTTAAAAATGTTTTGTTTTTAGTAGTTGAGAAATATTTTTAAAGCAAAGATCTACTAACATTTAACAATTCTGTGTTATTTGATTATATATAATTTACTTCATATTTCAAGTCACATTTTGGTACTTTTTATTACTCTTTTAAGCTTCATAGTTTAACATGTCATTAAAGTTTGCGAACAGGAAATCAAATTTTCGTATTCTCAACACTTAGTATAGGAATTGATGAAATGATAACAAAAGGATTATGTTAAATTACTGTTTGTATTTTATTTGTTTATTCATACTACAGTAATTAATAAACTAATTGTTGTTTCTAGAAACTCAAACTATGTTTTGCTTTATGAGGTTGTTACTCAATTTACATGCTGCGACAACTAGTTAAGTCAGAGGTTCTCAACAGGTATGATGCGACACACTGTTACGCATTAAGAGACAGGGCTTGGTTACCGGCGGGGCAAACTCAACTTTAATAGACAATAAATTATGAAGACTTCCTGTCATGAATAAGACAAACATTTTTATTAATTTTTACTGGTTAAAGTGGATAATCAATATCAGGTATTATATAAATATTATCGGAATCAATAAAACTACTTCAGAATTCATTTTAATGTGTAGTGAGGTTTAGTGTCATAAAATTCCTATTCCTTCTAAATTTGTCTCAATGTTTAAATGTATTTTAAGAAGATTGTAATGAAAATAATGAAAAAACATTGTACAATCTATTTTTTTCTCAACTGCAAATTTACAATTTTTGCAACGTCCAATGTACGAGAAATAAAATTGTCTGTAGCAAATAATCTTCAAAACCAAAATCTAATTTCGGCTAGTTTATCTGAAGAAGATTTACTAGTACGATTATCCGAAATCCCCAACTTGTACATGTGACTATCTTAAACAAAAAATGTTTTACATAGTCGGCAATTGCAACGCCATCTGTGTGCCAGACCGGGTACTTATCAGCCGATGTGTTATAATCTCCTTGTTAAATAGTTTCTGAAAACCAAAACAAAGAAATGAAATGCAATAAAAACTGTCAATGTTAACAGGTTTATACACAATTATCCATTTTCCATGTTCTGAGCCGTTTAATGCAAAATCTAACTCCCGGATCGAACTACAGTTTCAAAAGAGTGATTTAAGGTGATTTTCTTTCCAAAATAATAGATCCTATCGTTGCACGGAGCCCCACCAGTGCCTGAGAGGTTGTGCTCTCGAAGCTGGTAGACGGGAGGTGCTGGGTTCGATCCCAATCGCGCCCGTCGGCCTAATCGTTCGGAGTTTTCGTGGTTTTCTTAAAGCCGTGGATTTCTCCATGCGTAAATACGGATTAGGTTCCCTTAGAAACACCCCCACGAAGGGCATTCCCTCCGGGCCTATATCCCTAGTGTAGATAATTGGCCGTCAATAATCAACCCAACCCTATCGTTGCACGCAGTGTTACTTTATAAATGCTTAAATTAAACACAAGATATTATGACAATATCTACGTTGCGGACTGCCTTCGTGCAGATATATCTATATATAGTTAAATTTTTGAAACAAATAAAACATTGAAAGTTTTTTTTTTTCTTTTATTTTCTTTTTTTTTTCTAATTATATTCTACTAATTTTAAATTACACGAAATGTTTTTGTAAATATTGTGGATTTAATAGCATGTATCCTGTCCAGAATTTCTTACATTGTTTCGATTTTACAAACATATTTTAAGAGATTTCACATTCGCAGTGAGCAGAATGCCACGTTTTATCATTTTAAGGGAAATTTTTTTTTTATTTAGTTTCAAATAAAATCATTTTCAAAAACAAATGAGAATATTCCATAATTGCATGGGCTCGTGCAATCATGGAATATTCTCATTTGTTATGACTCGGAGGGAGTCGAAACATGTAAAACAACCTAATAAAAGTTATTTTAATTTGTATTATGTTGTTAATTTACATCTTTTAGCATTTAAAAGAACTATATTATTACAAGGTGTTACAATTTATCATACTGATTTTCAACAAGTTAAAAAGTATTGTACAAAACAACACCGCTGCCTATTTGTCATTTAATAATGGACTACATGTGACAATCATAACATTAATTGGAAGAATCCATTTAAATGTGGTTACGTTCCAAACTTTTCTTTAGTTGAAACAAATGTGAAGCCTTCAGTACTTTTTTAATTAAAAGATAACAAAAAACGCTCTTTTCAATATGAAATATACAATGTATGTTTATTCTGTTCTATATATACATATTTGCAAGACATTTATAAGGTATCTGTACATTTTGGGAAATATGGTTTTAATAAAATTTATTTGCAGTTGATCCAATAAAATGATTTCAACAATTGAAAAAATAGACATTGTGTCTGTTCTTCTCTGTGTATTTGAAAATGTACAGGTGTATCACAACTTCAACTGCAAATTTAGGCAATCAGTCCTTATCAGAGAAGTAATACAAACTTGATAAAAAATTCGGAAGAAGTCTGTTCAGTCAGATTTCCGATATCACTAGATGGTGCAAAGAACACAATAAGAAGTCTACGTTATTATTTGAAAAAGCATGTCTATAACATTCAGAAGGTGCATGAATTTGAAGTGGAGAACTATGCAGCTCGGAAAGCAGTATGGAATAATTTGTTGGAAAAAGATTGGGGTGAGGCGTTTTTGTACATGTTTATATATAAGTTAATTTATTTATAAGAGCACAAAAAATAGATATTATTTCTTCTATTGAATGTATTATGTCAGATCACCTGCAATATAATTGGATTTAGATTGGGTCATAACTGCATACATAACTTTTAAACTCTTGCAAATCATGAAATTAATAACCTCATTTGTTTCTTTGCAATATTTGTTCATGTATAATGTGATTTCATGTATTATGTTTTTTTTTTTTTTTTTGTGGGAAATGTGTGCCTTATTTTTTGATTGGAAAAAACATACAAATTCGTACATCATGTATACCGCGCATCATATTATTTTAATTGCAAAAACTTCTGTAAAAACACTAATTCGCAAAAAACAAACTCGAGACCTAAGTATTCGTATTTAATCTTGTATATTCGCTGTACGATATAATACTGTAAAAACTAAGTTCCACAATGCATAGATTTTTCACATTGAAAACTTTGTTTCAAAATACTTCTGAACACCAGAAATAAAGTACTATTACTAATTACTAGTAATGGTGAAAATAAATTTAAACTTTATTTTATCGCATTTTTTATGCATTCTTTTACATTCTTTTAATACTTTAATTTATTTTAAGCTTTGCTTCATGCATTAGACTGCAATTTAACGTTTTTCTTTTACATTTTAGTTATTTTAAAGTATTTTAAACTCTATTTACGTGGCTCTCTAAGATGTGATACACATTTACTTATATTCTAGGAGTAGAGTTTTATTAACTAGGTATCCCATTGAACATATCACCTGTTCACCTGATCACCTGTTATTCGTACTTACATTTCATCTGCTGTAAGTAAATGATCTTTAAAGATGGAGGGAGGAAATGTCCCAACACTGATTTCTAAACGCAAGTTTAATATTACTCTAAAACAAATGGGAACACAGCTAAAATTGGAAAGTTCGATGTTAGCGAGCCTAGCATATAGTTATGGTGGAAGCGACAAGAAAACTAAAATAAGCTATTACCTAGAAGTTCTAATTTGATAACTTTGTTAGCGAGTTTTGCATACGATTATGGTGAAATCAACAAGATAAACTGGAAAAAGCAATTACCTAGAAGTGATAATGTAGTGCCTTATTGAAACCATGTACAGTTTTATATTAAATTCGGGAATATATCGTATATAATGCGTACTTCTCTTTTTAGCCTTAAAAATAGGTTAAAAGTTCCAATATACACAATAAAACAAATATAATTTAATATAGGTATACATATACTTAAATGCGAATAGAAAATGGTATTTTAAAATAGTTATTTCCTGTTTGTAAGTGCAAATCTTATTATACTCGAATCAATTACACTGTGTTGCTTCAGCCCAAACACGCGAAAGTAAAATATCGAATACCGTCTACAAATAAAACAAAAATATTCTGAACAGGCTTTTCTTTAATTGGAAACTAAGTAGAACTTTTTAAGTTTATTATAAGCAGAAATACAAAGCTTTAAATCTTTCATAAAATTCGGGGATGTGCACTATTTCGCATAGTTCAGTTGTTAAAATAGTCAGGACAACTTATTTATGTAGATAAAAATAAGTTATCCCGACATGTAATTAATCACACTACGTTATGTTATAATGTTCAGTTAGAAAAATATTATATAAATCTTTAATTAGTAAAAATTGTTAATTAACGCTAACTATTACAAAATGCACAAAAAGAGTGATAAAACAACACAACGACTACATAATACGAAACATTTTGTTCTGAAATTGCAATTTCTTTAAGATGAACGTATTTAATACGTATTTACGTATTTAATTCATATAGCAGTAAGTTTAAATTAATTAAATTGTTTTTTATTATACTTTGTTTATTATAATATTTATTATATTATGTTATTATAATAGTTCCATCAAGGAAATAAATGTTCAAAACAAATACTGGTGCTCAAAACCTTAAAAACTTTTAATTAGTGTTGAATATGGTGTTAAAGTATGTAAATATTATTTATAGCATACTCTTACTTTGTAAATAGATTTCATTACACTTTATGACATTTAAACAGTTTATAACAAGTTTTTTATTAAACCATGTATTTAAAAAATATATCTTCATTTTAAAACTATCTACGTGTGAGTGTGTGTGTGTGTATGATAACAATATTTGTACTCACAAATAAAAGATTAAAATTGAAGACGAAATTGTATCGAGGTTGAAAACCATATAAAATTGTTTCATAAATGAGCTAATGAGATGTTTCCGAATTGTTTGTGAAATTGTATTATTCTGTTCAATGTAAGAAAACAATTATATATGGTTATAACTGTTATTAAATCTATGCATGTGCTTTCAGCATATATTATAATATTTAAATTTTTTCAATAAGCGTAAAAGACACTTCGAAACATTTTTCTTTATTTAGAAAAATATCTCACTTTTGTGAGTCATATGTTCTCTACATATTTTTTTTCTTTTAAGACAGGCGTTTATTCACTATCTGCTGTATTTAAAATTTAAAATTTGTTAATTTGATCGGTTTCACTATTTTTTTCAATTCACGCTTATTCTCATTTATTTTTTTTCTGATATTTTCGTCATCATACTTGTAAAGAAATTTACTGATATTTACTACAAGCTAATATATTTTAATAGTTGTGTTTGTTTTAAAAAAAATAAAAAGTGGTATTGCATCATATTTATCGTTATTATTCAACTGGTTCTTCGTTTAAATTTAAAATATATTTAAACGTTTGAACCTTTTAATTACTGAAAAAAACTATTTCATGACATATTTATATACATATGTTAAATGTTATATCAGCTAACATAAATAATATCTACACAATCATTCAGCAATATAGGAAAATATATTTTTCCATTTCTTGATTTTATTTTTAAACGTAGTCTCCTGAGAATATGATCAGTTGAAAGAGTACACTTCTTTTCTCTACCTTGAACTTAGTTGTGATGTATAAATTTTTATCTTTTTCTGACATTTCATAGAAGAAAGTTTTGACTTTTCTTGAGATTTCCCCAGCTGTTATAAAAGTGAACAAAAGTTTTCCAACAGAAGATTCTTTTTTTTATTTAGTATGGCACATTTTTTAATTGGATTTTTATGTAGTGACTTTTATGGTTTATTTTATAAAATTAAAAGTAGCTTAGTTGAGTGGGAAAAGTAAATGTAAAAGCACAAACTCAGAAGTAGTAAAAAGATTTTGTAACTAAAGAAATTAAATGACACTGTAGTTACACTGTAAAATGACAAGTTTTCTTAATCTACAAAATTATTTTTGGTTTTATGGTTTATTTTATAAAATTAAAAGTAGCTTATTTTAATGTGAAAAGCAAATGAAAAAAGCACAAACTCAGAAGTAGTAAAAAAATTGTAGCTGAAGAAATTAAATGACACTGTAATTACACTGTAAAATGACAAATTTTCTTAATCTGCAAAAATATAACTTAACAACAAAAGTAAATATACAATAGCCTCGTACGAATTACCCATACCTCCGTAAAGCATTTTTTTGCTGCTTTAAACTTTGTTCTTTATGCTAAATAAAAATATTTCAACCGAGAATAAGTGTTAAATTACCAATAATAAAAATCTAAAAATAAATTTGATTCGCAAAAATAAAAACCATATACTTTTCAATATATCCAAGTTTTTTTGAAAAATTAAAATACAGCCTTAAACGTTTTAAAATCCGTTTAATAGCCACCCCCCCCCCCCTCAGAAATTAAAGAATACCATTTGCAGTAAAATCGACCTAATTAATTTTGAGAATTATTCAGAAGTATGTGAAATACCTTTTATTAAAAATATGGATAAAACAATTACTATATCGGCATGAGAAGCAAGGAATTTAGTTGCGTTAACAAGGGGCACATGGATGATATTAAATATAATAGAAACACCACAGCAAGATTCTATGAAGAACCAGCAGGCTATTCCCGCTGCGCTGGTCTATTTTCCAAATGAACCTTGAATAAAACGAAATGGTGAATTGGATCATGTATTTTCAAGTAATTTGGACCTTCAACTGGCAAACACTTCCGTATTGTTCAATACAAAGCGAATGCCATGGCGCTATTATTTTATCTTAGGTGTTAGACAAAATTCAGAATATTAAGAAGCATCTCTTTTATTACATCATTTATAGTAGAGTTTAGTAAACAAATGTGGCCGTTATGACCAATAGAAATAAAAATGTCCTCTAGTCACCCTACTACTAAAAAAGAGAGCAATCATTGCAGAGATTGACCATTGAATTTGTGTAATATTCAGGTTATTCATTTTCGATTGTTAGCTCTTGAACTCCGGGCCTCTCAGCTTGCGTGGTTCTGGTAGTTAAACTAAAATCTCACTTTACGTTACATTATATTTCGTAATATACGTCCTCTTCTGGCAGATCTACTGCAGTTTTCTATCTTTGGATTCCAGCAGAGTAAATATAGTGAAAAAATCAATAAATTACTTGCACATATAGAACGGTGTTTAACTTTCATATTTAAAAGAAATGTGAATCTTAAAAAAGTGGGTTTTTTAAAACGAATTGTTAAAATTAAAATTACGTCATTTTTACTGCCTTTTCATTTTATATACCAGTTGCAATCATGTAACAATTAACATGGAAAAACTTCGAGATAAGTCCACAAAATCGTTTTGGGGAACCGTAAAGGTGAAGTTGCAGGAGATAGCTCAGACTCTGAAGATATCCAAGGAACGTGTAGATTTTATTTTTAATGAACATTTGTCTATAAAAAAGCTGTTGTCAAAGTGGCTGCCGCGCGTGTTGACTTTTGACCGAAAACAACAATGATTCGATGATTCTGAGCACTGTTTGGAGCTTTTTCGTTATAAAATTATGTTATTTATTATAAAATTATTATTATTATTATTAAATTGTTATTATTATTATTAATTATTATTATTATTATTAAATTATTATTATTTATTATTAAAGTTATGTTATTTATTAAAGTTATAAAGTTATAAAGTCATAAAATTATAAAGTCATAAAATTATAAAGTTTTGTAAAAAAGTTGTGTTTTCTTTATTAGACCGGGAACTTATCAGCCCATGTGTTATTTCGAAGAGAAAACTTCATTTGTCTAACATATGCTCAAAGGCACTATGGTTTATTTTCAATCTAATTACAAGATTAAAAAAATACATTTATAAAAACTCTTTAATTTTTTAAATAAAATAAACACGTACAAAAGAAAACAGTATTAGCTAAATGACATTTGTTCTTCTTCTTTATTTAATTTTACATGTCCTTATTTCATTTAACAAACTGATAAAATGCAAAAATGCATTATGCAATAAATTTATACATGATTAACAATTAAATAAATTGATTTCATCCCTGTTTTTATTTTTCTTCAGCTTCGTATAAATCGGAAACCAGTTTTCGAAACGCCTTCAATGAACGTTTGTAGAAAATATCTGATATTTTAAAAACCTTAATGCATTTACTGTTCTTATCAACTTTGATCAGGGAAATTTCGGTGTAGAAAATCAGTATTCGCGACAAAATTATTTTTTGATGAACCAGTCGCCCGTTATTTTGCAGGAACATTCGTGGATTTATTTTAGTGCAAAAGAACATCGAAAGCTACAGTAAAAATTATTAGAATTCAGTATTTTTTTAAAACCATTGGGAAAATGGTTGTTGCTTCCGGTCGAGAATGGACCAAATGATGTTCGCATTTTACTATTTTAACCGTTTTTAACGAAATTCTGTAATTATAGAAGAATTTTTTAAGCGTTGTTACCAAAATACTGTAACTTTAGAAGAATTTATCTTTGAATAGGCAATAGAAATGCATAAAATCGTTACATAAATGTAAAAGGTACAAAAAGAATCGATGCAAATTATGAGATATGAAAAATAAAGTAGAAATTTGATACTTTCGTGTTATAGTGCCCCCCCCCCCCCCCCGAAGTATAATTTTTATTTATTTTATTTACTTATTATTATTTTTGTGTAGTGTTCGCATAGTTTTACCACAATTTTTGAATAGAAAAAAAAAAATAAGTATTTCTGATAATTTCTTTTTATCTTGTAGGTAGATTGGAAAAAACATAGTACCTTTATGCATGAGTTACACAATTCAAGTTTTCTCTTCGAAAAATAATCTGCTTGTTAAATAGTTTCTGAAAACCAAAGAAATGACATGCAATTAAAAATTGTCAATATTTCGCACTATTTAATCGTGAAAAGTATTAAAAATACTTCGATTACACGAAACGACTAAAAATTGCGTTATTTAAATATTAAATATAAAGTTTCTAATATGGATTAGTGGTGTCAGATTTCTTGGAATTTCTAAGAAATTTACCCATTTTGTTATCGGTTTAACAGATATGTGTTTTATCAAATCCCTTACAAAAAGTCACACTGTTCAATAATATTAAGTATCTTCATTTATAGCAAATAAAATTCTCGAAAAGTTAAGGCATTGAAGCTTGTATCCACGTTGATTTAACATTATACAAGTCTGCGATTTATTACGCATAATTTTTAGAAAAAATGAAAAATATCATTATTTTGCTTTATGCAGGTTTGTGTAAACTTAGTTTTGCTTAAATTTTGTGATAAATAAATAAGTCTGCTATGCTGAAAAATTAGTTTGTAAATGATCGCAGATGGCTCGTAAATTTAGAAAATACATAAAGTTAAATGATAAATATTTATTATATTTATATTAACATAATTTCGATCGAAAAATATGAGATTCTGAAACTACATAATAGCTGACTATGTAATTTACATATAAAGTAATCCTTTTGTATTTCTTTTTTGAAGATTTGTGAAAAACAATAAATTTAAATGAAGTTATGCGTAGAGAGGTTTTATTACATCATAAAGCAAATATTTTCACATCAAGAGTATTTCAAAATATTAAAATTTTATTTATTTAATAATTAAAAAAGATATTTCACTAAAAATATAATTGTAGCGTAATAAGAATACATTTATTATTTATTTCTTTTTAATTATCATTCGTAACATATATTAATATTTATTAAATTATTTTTAATGTGCTGATGAAATAGTATTTTTTTAATTTGTTGATTATAATCTATTTATTCCTCATTTTGATTTCAACTATTTTACGATATAGGGTATTAGGGTATTCAGGAGTTACCGTATGCAATCCCCTATTCATTTAGTATTTTGAGGTACTGTTTTGTTAGATGCACAATATAAAAGATTTTTCATAAAAAGCTATTTATTTAATTATTAATCCTTTTAAGTTGAGAGGTTTTCCAGAAAAAATTCACTAATTTGACATTCTCAAAAAAGCGTTAACCTACGATTAATTTCATAAAGTAAATTTCATTTTATCTCACAGCACGCACTTAACTTTATCTTCATAAAATTTTGCTTCTTTCTTTTGTTATATCGCTCTTTAATTTTTTTTCCTTGCCTTGCTTTTTTTAAAGAATTGATTTTATCCCATTTTCATCAGCAGCAAATATACACATACACTACACACTGTTAAAAATTTGCAGCAAACTGTCCAGTCATTCGACCGTTTTTATAGAAAACGATTACATAACCGCAATTTAATTCTATTCCGATTATATTATTGCCCATATTATGGTCAGAATAGAATTAAATCATGGTTATGTAACCGTGTTCTATAAAAACGGTCGAGTGACTGGAGAGTTTGCTGCAAATTTTTAACAGTGCAGGACTTTCTTTTTTATTCATAATTTTCGACTTCATCCCAGAAATTCGTCATAGAAATTTCTGTTTTATAGAATGAGACCTTTCGTAATTACACATATTAAAAATTCTTCTTTAGGAATTTCCGGTATGGATTCGGAACTTTTCTAATCAATAAGAGATCGCTGAAGTGCACCCATATATGAGCTAACAATGCATATGTGTTAATAACATCTTGCTTCTGCACTATGTTACATATTTTTTCTTATTCAGAAAGTTGTAAGTAAGTTTAATTATTCTAAACATTGTCTATACCATTCTTTATTTCTGCATAGTTTAAGTTCAAAGACAGCAAATGCGTGCAGAGCCTGTGCAGTACCTACTTTGGAGTACTTCTCTTTCCAAGTAGTAATCAAACAAACTAAACAATTCTGCGATCAAATAAGGAAAATATCATTATTTGCAAATATTTGTACTGAAATGTATAAATAACGCAAATTCTGTAAACATTTTTCACCTGCGTAAATGCTATGGTTCACCATGAAAAAGTTCTTTTTTTAAAAATCTAAAATACAAAATCCTGCTTTGGTATTAAATTTCGCTTCTTTACCTATTGTATTTACATTTCAAATTATGAACGCGTTCAAATGGTTATAGTCTGCTGCTTTCTTGCCTCGTCAAGTATGGATAGCAAAAAAGACAATTGCATCAGGATTATTTCATTAACAGAATAACACTGTTAATAAAATATTTTAATACATATTGAAAGATATTTTGTATTACTGCAGAATCGTAGATTTTCTCTAATAGAATAAGAATTTAAATGAACAAATAACAACAACATTATAGAAGTATATTACTAAACCAACTTCTACAAGAAATAAGGCAAAGCTACACAGTTAAAAAGTTTAAAAAGTGTTTTTACAGGTGTTTCTATGAGACAATTTTCTCCAAAAACAGGTATAATATGTATATATATATAGTATATATATATACATATATGTATGTATGTATATATAGAAAAGTTTCAAAATCCTATCATTAAATGGAGTTGTATGGTGAAAATTAACAATGTGTATTTTAATGCAACGGAGGGAACGAATGCGTACTTACACAATAATTCAAGAAAAAAAGAAAAGCGACAAGATACAAAGACTCTGTTACATTTTGCTTGATTAATTAATACAACTAAGGGCGATTATTCTTAATCGATTCATGGAATTTTATTTTTCCACACTAAAACAACAGAATTTAATAAACGTCCTATAAAAATGATAGAGGTAATATGTGAAAAACAGTTTAAGCAAATAACATAAAAAACAATATTTGAAATACAAGATGAAGGAAATCTAAAGGAAAATAATTATCAGCACAAAATACATTCTTCTATAACATCTCAAAATATTCTCTTTCTATGATGTTATTTATACGATTTTAGGAAAGTACGTTCTACTTATATTTGAAATCAAATTATATTTCAGTTTATTTCGGAATAAATTCTTTTCCTACAAAAAATGATTCTTTGAAAATACCTTATGCAATATATTTGCAGTGAAGCAGAACCATTTTATTTGAGAGACTTCAGCATTTTAAACTAATACAAATAACAAGAATGTCAAGAAAAGACAAGATTTTTGTTTTTTTCGAGACGGGGGGGGGGGGGGGGGTTAACTTCTGAAAATCTCCTTTCATACTGATACATCGAAATCAGTTTTATCAGTTGAACCTTGTCATTTTTGTTTTGAAACTCAATGAGGCAAAGTGAATTATGAGGAAAAAACCTTTTTTTGAGGTTTGTTATAATATTTCTGTATAGCACGACCGAACTTTGAAAAAAAATGAAATTTCTTCGATATAAAATATAAAAATCCATTTATATAATAAAAATATATCTATCATCAATATTATATGAATAGCCTAATAATTGAATTTATTTACTGAGAACAATATATGTGCGTCTGAGATTTTAAATTACTAGAATGAATCATTTTTTTAATGCAATTAAAAATATAATCAGGTGTCACAGTTTCCTATATATTTCATATATCTTCCACTACTATTTTGAAATTACAATCAACGTGGTATCTGTATTTAAAAAGTTTTTAATAATCTTCTATAAAATATTTATTTTTTTATAAGTAAATGGTGACGGATGTATAAAGGATATAGGATTCTACAACCCTTGACTAAAAATCATACAATTTAATACAATAATAAAATTTTTCAGGTTCGAACTTTTATTTTTTTTTACAATGATAAAATTAAGCGTTTTATCATTTCAACCTTGTCATATCATTGTAAATGCATGCGATGGAATGAATTATGAAGCAAATGGAGAACATAGTTTTTAACCCTTTCCGGCACAGTGGTCCCACTCCGGGCACACCTAATTTTAATCCCAAACTTGCATTCGACACCAAAAATATTTAATAAAATTTTGTTTCTACAGTGAAAGCTTAAAATAAGGAGTTCTTATTTTCTAAAAAATTCGTTTGTAAATTCCGGTGTCAGTCAGTAATTTCTCATTTTACGAACAGACTTTGTCTGTGCCGGAAAGGGTTCAACTCACTTACTAGTATTATCATTATGTTTTTCGTTTACAAAATCTTTTTCATATTTTTATACAGCATTACGGGATGCATTGCAATTAAAAAGTGAAACAAATGAAATTTCTTTAAAAGGTAATTTTAAAATCACTGGAATAAAACTGCTGGCCATCCAAAATGCAACACCATGAAGGAATGCAAATAACAGAATGATATTTATTGGACAAATACAGGGTGTGCTACAAGGTACGCAGCGTCTAATATGTACAGATTCGGATAGAGCACGTCAATATGAGTATTTTGAATGTTAACAAGTGGGGTCCCCGAATATAGCATGATAGTCTAATTACAGGATGAATGTTATCATAGCTGCGAATTTTTACGCTTTTTTCCTACCACTAAAATTTTATAGTAAATTTTACCTTATTAAATCTCCGAAATCACGGGATTCAATAAGGAAAAAATTTCTATAAATTTTTAGTGGTTACCACAAATTTGCATAATCATCTGGGGAATCTTTCATGTTGTACACATCGTAATTTGGAATACCCACTATAGGATTCGTCAATAACGTCATAGCTGCCAACTTTTACGCTTTTTTGATACCATTAAAAAATTTTAAAATTTTTGACTTGTTGAATCCCGTGATTTCGGACATTTAATAAGGTAAAATTTACTCTAAAATTTTAGTGGTAGGAAAAAAGCGTAAAAGTTGGCAGCTATGATAACGTTCATCCTGTAATTAGACTATCACGCTCTATTCAGGGACCCCACTTGTTACCATTCAAAATACTCATATTGATGTGCTCTATCCGAATCTGTACATATTAGACGCTGCGTACCTTGTGGGACACCCTGTACATTATAATGGGAAGGACAAGTGATTACATTTTCAGAAAATTTGGAGGTATAGTTCCTGAGAAAACACTATTCAGAGTTGCCACCCTCGGCCACAATAACAGCATTTATCTGCCTAGATACGGAGTCGAACAGAGATGGAATGTCATGTACGGGTACAGCAGTCCATACACTTTCAACACTATGCAACAGTTCATCAACCGTAGTAGCTGGCGAGTGATGGCGTGCCAGTCGCTTAGCAGCCATTGACCAGACATTTTCAATTGGTGAGAAATCAGGAGAACGTTGCTGGCCAGGGCAACAGTCGAACATGTTTTGTATCAAGGAAGGTCAGGATAGAACTGGCAACATGCGGTCGTGCATTGTACTGTTGAAACGGAGACTCCGGAGACATCGAAGATAGGGCAGAACTACGGGACGTAACACATCAGAAATGTAACGCCTGCTGTTGAAATTGCTGACAACACGAACAAGAATTTGCTGAGACGTGTATCCAATGGCACCTCATACCGTCACTCCAGATGATATGCCAGTATGTCGATGTCGAATGCAAGCTGACACGATGCTTTCCACGATGTTGCCAAACACGGATGCGGGCATCATGATGCTGTATATCAGGGGTGTCCAACTGTGGCCCACCGGATACCACTAAAATTTTATAGTAAACTTTTCCTTAACTAATCATCAAATTTATGCGATTCAATAAGTCGAATATTTCTTTCAAAATGTAGTGGTATCAGGAGGTCTACAGTTGGACACCTCTGCTGTATATGACGCAGGAATGGCGTCTCACGTCGTCTTTTCTGTTGAATCCAAGCTCTGTGTGCATCATGAAGGCCGCATCCGTGTTTGGTGGCATTGTTGAGAAATCACTTTGACAGCTTGCATTCGGCATCATCATAGAGGCCCATAACCTGCTGTGATGGTGAGGGGTGCCATTGAATACACGTCTCAATAACTTCTTGTTCCGATTCCCGACAATATGAACGGCAGCCGTTACATTTTTGAGGTGTTACTGCCCGTGATTCTGCCCTAGCTTCGAGGCCTCTGGAACTCTACTTCTCCGCAGTACAATGCATGACCGCATGTTGCTCGAACATGTTCGACTGTTGCCCTCACCGGCACGTTCTCCTGATTTCTCACCAATTGAAAATGTTCTGTCAGTGGCTTCTGAGTAACTGGCCCAAATTTTCTGAAAATGTAATCACTTTCCCTTCCCATTATAATGTGTTTGTTCAATAAATATAATTCTGTTATTTGCATTATTTCATGGTGTTGCATTTTGGATGCCCAGCAGTGTAATAAAAGCTATCTTTCACCAACAATAAATAAATCTGCTGCTAAGCGACACAGTTATTTATTTTTACATAACAATATATTTTCGTTAATAGTAAACGAAATTTAAATTAGATGATAATATCAGTTAATGTACTGATGGGTTTAATGCTAATTGTAAGTATTTTCAGCTATAAAGCGTTTTTGTAAATGGAAAACTTCCAGTTTCCAAATCAATGAATCATAATGCTATAAAAGAAAACCATGTGTAAAAAAAATATTTTTTTTATTAAGTTAAAGTTGTAGTACTTATTCTTAGTCAACATTTTGGCAATTCATACACTAATGTCATGTCTCTTATAACAAAGGAGACAATTTAGGATATAACATCTAATAGTTATAAACCAATGACGGATAATAAACGGTTAAGCAGGAGATATATCATATCATTAAATATTTATCAAATATTTAAAATATGATGCAAGAAAAAGTATTTTTATAGTCTTCCCTTTTTTGTTGACCAACCTTACGTAATACACAAAAAGGGTTACATAGTAAAATCTATTCTTGAAATGATCATTAGTACATTTAGGGGCACACCAGTGAAACTTCGTTTACTAAATCAAATTTTGCTTCTTTCGGAGTCACTACAGTATATACAGCAAATACATACATCAAATAATAAGGAGAATGAAAAAGCATGAATCACATGTATTATGAAACCACTCTCAACACAAAACAGAATATTGTTACGAAGCTCTACATTTCCATACAATGGAATGAAAAATCTAAATATAGAACAAAACACAATTGAAAAACAAATTTCGGAAATTACTGCCTACAGGTGGTATTGTCAGGAATATTTTTGTGCAGTCTTGTATATTATATTAATGTTTTTTATACATATCACATAGTGAAACTAACATTTACTGGATATTGAAAACGCACAAAACAATTACAAATGTTCTTCGGAAATTTGCAATTTATAGATTACAATGTATCCAAATCATTGTGCGCTTCCTTGTATAAGAATTTATTAATATTTTACAATGACCTCTTATTACAGTAAAATATAATTCAGCTGGACAATTCAGATGACAATCAAGGACATTTAACCAATTTCTGTCCTATAGACGGTGATGTTCATGATTTTCCTTTTGCCGCACTGTGTATGATGACGTGTATCCCTTTTTTTGTGCACTGTTAAAATTTTGCAGCAAACTGTCCAATCATTTGACCGTTTTTATAAAAAATTTTTACATAATCGTACTTTAACTCCATTCTTATTATATTATTGCCCATATTATGGTCAGAATAGACTTAAAATATGGTTATGTAACCATTTTATATAAAAACTGTCAAATGACTGGACAGTTTGCTGCAAATTTTTAACAGTGTGTGTCTCTGTAATAAGCAATACATGCAACGAGCTTCAGAAACTATAGAGAGAATATTTTAGTGCACTGCATTAATGCATATCCATTTCGTTGTATTTTAAGCAGGATAACGTCAATGAAATACACGTCAAACATATTTAGAAATTAGATCATGTGTAACGGAATTTTTTTTCTGTCACTGTAAACGAACTGTAACTGCTACTCATTCCATATTCAATAGAATGTATGTTGCAGCATACCTTATTGACGCATATAAGTTTATTTATATATGAAGTAGCGTATCATCCTTAAAATGTATCGCAAACTGGTTTCTCCCATAGGCCATAATGTAATGAAGCGTCTCTGTAAAAGGGCTTTAATAGATATAAAGTTCATCTACAATAAGGGACATGTTATATTGAAGATCAATAACATATATATATATATATATGTATAACCAATAATGAAACATTACGGAAACACCAACAAAAACTCTGAAATTATGAATTAGAATGTAATAATTAATTGACAACAATTGTCTTCCCCCAACACTCTGTATATAGATTCCAAATACATAGTAAAAAAGAAGAAGAAGAAGGAGAAATTAAATTAAAATTTGAAAAAAATGAAATTTGTGGAATTTAGACAGAAACTTCAGGTCCCAAATGCCTAAATTACCATAAATAAAATGTGTGGTTTCATCATCATATTAGCCATAACATTGCTAAAGAATATGATTTTGGGACTACCACACCAAAATAGAGAAATAAACTGTGAAAAAATCATAAAGTTCAAAAAATAAAAACAATATTAAAAAGGAAAGAAACCTTACCCATAAAAAAGAGAAAAAAACTGCGAAATATAATCATAAAGTTCAAAATACAACAAGATTAAAAAGGATATAGGGAAAAGAAAACATCAGTTACCAGATAGAATAGATGAACCAAACAGGAGTCAACACATAACTCAGGCAATGAATTGGAGAAAATCAGTATATGTTCCCGAAGTAAGTTTTAAAAGATGATTGACCAAGGATTATTATTCTACAACAAAGCCAAACCTAAACCAATATATAGAGCAAGCTCTCTCTATGAAAAATTTTAAATAGAACACCAAACATGTATTCAAATGAATTAATAAGGTGCTGCCATCTATGGGAAATTTGTGAATATGCTATGATTTAATAAAAGCATTTGATTACTATTATTAGTTAAACATTAAAACTAATACTGTCTAAAGAATGATAACTGATAGTTAAATAATAAATAAATAAAATTAAATAATAAATAAAATGATGTTGATAAATTTTCAATCACATTTAAAAAAAGAAAAAAAAGTAATTGATATATTAATGAAAAATTCTATCTAAAAAATGATATGTAAAATGGTAAAATTAATAATTATTGATTAATGCTTCAGATAAATATTTGTACCTAGCAATGACATAACCACAATTAAATACTTTTACCAGAAATGCAACATCACGTAAATTAATTTATAATCAAATTTAAAGAAAAAGTTATAAGAATTAAGATGTTAAGGATTTAATATTAATTAAATATTGAAATTAATTAGTTACATTTAATGTTTCTACAAACTTTGTTAAAAATTAAATACACACCATGTAAGGTAGAACAGGAGAAGGTAGAACAATTAATAAAAATATTTACAATGCATTATATTAGCATTTAAGAAAGTATACAATGTATTAGAAGTTAATATGATATTGTCCACATTAGGCATTAATCTAAATACAATTAATCGATAACATTATTAAATATTAATGAAATATGAATACGTTAAAAGGAATTAATGGATATGTAAATATAACTACATTAATTAGCATATAAAAGTATAAAATCATAGTCCATTATAAAATGCGTAACGTAGCACACGTGGTTGTAAATCAAAATACCCCATTCCTCTTTTTTTTAAATAAACTAACCATGCGTATTTTCCAGACAACTCCGAAACACCTCCGTAATCTAACATCTACCCACCCATTCATCCTATCGTCCTATTATATATATATATATATATATATATATATATTAATTATTTTCTAATTTTATTACGCATGTGTTAATTTGGTTTTTAAGATCATTTAAGTACTAATTATATATTAAAGAATATATGATTTTTTTTTGGAAAAACATGTTGTAATGCATCACAAATTAGTTTTTTAATATTGTTGTTAATTAGTTGAGAAGAATATATATATATATATATATGTAACTGTAAGGCAACCGGATAGACAGACAGACTAGCAGACAGGCCAACCAAAACATTTTTAAACAATGTTGGTAAGTCATAAAAAGCAATAACAAGAAATCTTCGATAGAATATTTTTTCTAAACCTAGAATAACTTCTGCACATAAACATGATATCAAAATATAGACCATCGCAATATTTTGAAGATGAGATAAAAACAAAATATGTAGTTCCAAATGATATTGCTTAAACCTGTCAATAAAAAATAGATAGAGAATTCAGTGCAATATTACATATTTCTAACAAAATCATAATAAGGATGTTCATGAGAAATAAGCTGTAATCTATAAAAAGGGATAAGATATATTTTATTTCCATTTATTAAACCTTTATTATTATTATTAAATATCATTTTGTCGTTAAATGTAGCATAAAAATTTATAAATTAAAAAACATTGCTTTAACGAAACTGCTTTAGCAAAATATGTTTAACACATTGTTATCAATTCTTTTTTTCACCGGAAAACACACTTCGATAAAAGTAAAAACAAAAATCATGAGCTTTAGAATAAAAGCTCAGACAAAGAATTCAGTTTACAAAGAAGGCATTTCAATTATTTTATTTGAATGATTTTTGAAATCGGAAAAACATCTGTTCTCTAACAATATATGTAATTTTCACACAAAGAAAATACATTACTACCGATGAATGCAAACAATTAGTATCTCAAACACTAATTTGAAAAATATAAGCTTTCGCCCATTGTACCAATTATCGCAGTATCACATCTACATATATATATGTATATGTATATATATATATATATATATCATATTCAAAGAAATAATACCCGATATTTTAAATTATATTTGGAATTAAATGTAGTAGGTATCGTTATGTTATTTATTGTAATAATGTGTGTATTTAAATTATTGGGTTGTTCGAAAAGCAGTTTTTGTTTGTTACAAAGTTGGTTTATACCGGAAAAATTATACATTAAATCCGATATCTAAAATCTAATAACTGACGGGCAGATTTTTCCGGTACGAATTAGTTTTCCCAAACGGAAGGAACTTTCCGAACAACCCAATAAATACGTATGCAAAAATAATCAGTTGGTGTAAAAATAAAATTGAAATAAATTTGCTTTAAAATAAATACGATTTATTCGATCTAATCGATAATACTCTAAATGGTGTAATATAATGCGTAAGTTCCGGTGTTACATATCAAGCGTTATTTCTGGCACTTGGTGAATGATTATAAACATAAAAAAAGTAAAACAGTTAAGTTTTAGATATTACGTTCTCTTTTGGTAGGAATACAAATCGTCATTTTTACAAATCAGCAATTTGAGCAAAATTTGTCACTGAAATTGTCGTGTTTAAGAAAACCGTTAACGTTGACCTCTCTTTTGGTTAAATCATTAAAAATATACCCAAATGTTTCTAGACTTACTTTTACAGCAACAAAGGTTGGCTTACAATGAAAGCATATTTTGTATTTTGCAAGTGATAGTTACAAAAAATTACATTTTGTCTATTGTTCGATGATATAAATATAAAAATTATTCAACGTTTAGAAGTATTTAATTTTCCGAATGAAATAAAATGTATTGCTTAAATCGTTGCCACGATCGATACAATGTAAGCGTTACTAATGGACTTGTTTTTGTTTATAATATAGATTTAACCGATCATGTGCTAAAACTTTATTCACATTTATTGAAATCATCACCGCAAAACTTCTTTAAACGTCAAATCATTTCGTTAAAAGAACGTTAGAGATGTTTTCCGGTATTTTTAATTACTTTTAAACACAAAACTCATACATAAAAAATGTCTGTGTTATAATAGCAGTGCTTGCCAAATCTTGAATAATTTTATTTTTAAAAGATTGCAACAACAAGTATAATACATTTTTATTAAATATTTTATTTTAATTATTTACCTTTCTACTGTTATAGTAAATAATTTGTTATAAAAGTATGAAATATCTTTATAAGAACAAAAATGGCATTTGCTTCATAATAAAAAATATATTTATTTTATATAGAAAAAATACGCAATATCCACTTCAAATGAAACATGTTTACATATGCACGAAAACAAAAACATCAAAATAATGTAAACTATACTAGTATAAATAATAAATATAGTTATTAAAAATATAAGCTTATAAAAAAAAATGTGCATTTGAAATATCTACCAATAAAAAAAAAATCAATGTAAAGTAAACATGAAAAAATAACATGCAAGCTTTAAAAAAGTAACGTAATGAAAGTTGAAGGATTTTTAAGAATGTGAATAAATAAAGGTTTTTTTTCAATGTTTCATAATACAGTATAGAGCTAGTGGCATTTTTTTAAATAAAGAACAAGTCGATTTTTTTTCACTAAAAATCAATATAAGTCTAGAAATTCCTTTCAATGTCGTAGAATTAGAACTTAAAAAAAATAAAAAGGAAAACGTAAACTAAAGTATTTTCTGAAACAAACAAAAAGAGAAAAAAAACGTTTTACCCTTTGATTTCATATCTTCTTTTTCAGAAAAAAAATACTGAATAAAAAGTTCACCTGTTGCAGAAAATATTGTTTAAGATAAAACATATTTTCATGCAGGAGGTGTTTTTCCTTCTGTAATTGAACATTTTCAAAACTTAACATTTCTTTAAACAGAAAAATAATTAACTGATAACAATTTTTAAAAGCAATCTTTTTTTTCACAGCCAAATGTTTCGGAAAGTTTATTTAGTAAATACATTTTTATAATTAAATTATTTTTAATAATTTTGTAATGCCACTTGCATGTATTAAGCTGTCATTTTTATAACTTTTAGTGATGATTAAAATAAAGATAGGGTTTACGTAAAATTGCATTTTTCATCAAACAAAAGCTTTTAAAAAGTACATATTAACGATTTATAAATACGCAAATAGATATTTTTATTACAACATACGTTGTGGTAAAAAATATCATTATTAAGAAATGCAAGTGTTTCTACTTCCACAGTAACTAGCTAGGTATTTTACGATGTATAACATCTGGATGGACGTTTTAAGAAATTTCTATATTAAAATAATCAATTACATTTTAATAAGTACCTAATATTGTTATTATACTATTGTTTTCGTATCGTTGTTAGTACATTGCAAAGAAACGTATTAAAGAGGTGAAGAACGTGATGATATTAACCCAGGTAGAAGAACAGCTGAACAGGTCAGAAATTTGTTATTTAGGAAAAGCATATTGATCAGGATACAGAGGCAAATTAATTTTTCACAAGACGTTCACCAGAAACTAAAACATAATACATATGTACAGAGGCGGACTGATGATAATTACAACTTCTTTAAATAAAGAGCAGGCAGCAAGTTATATCAATGAATTTATCATGAAGTGACCATTTTAAAAATTGCATGCCAAGTTTACAATAATTGACCAGTTTTTTGAACAAGAGCAGTAGTTATTCAAAAATAGTTTTGTTTTTTAACCACATCTTGGCAAATTTAGCATTGGGGGATTTTAGCCAAAAAGAAGATTCTAGAAACAAGTTAATTATTTTGGTGACCTGAAATGTAAAATCATTAAACAGATAACTATTTGCAATTTATTTGTCAGAGGTAATCGTTCTAAATATTTGTGAAAAAGGAATTATTTTTCAAAAGATTTATAGCTGAACAGAATATGTTTTATCTTAAACAATCCCTGGCAAACATTAATTGTTAATGTTAAATTTTTATCCGAAGTGTTTACGTTATAAATGAATGGAAATAATGTATATTTTCAGAAATTAGGTGGGAACTCAGATCAATAAATCATTTGTATTAAAGAGACCGCATGAAATAGTAGTAGATTAAGATTAAAGTTATTTCGTGGTCATAAATATTTCATGTATGATGCAATAAAAGAAATTGGTTTCTTGTGAATTTTAAGAGGGAAGCATTTAAAAAAATACACTTAAAGTAAAATGTGTAATGTTATTATCTAAAGTGGGGATATTTTGATAAAAATGAGGAGAGTGATTAATATATGATATTTTATATAATAGTTATTTTTATTTAAATTTCGAATAATGTATTATTTTTATTTGAAAAATTAACTTACACACACATGTATATATATATATATGAAACTCCATGCATTAGTTCTTGAGATATAGCTATCGTGAAAATCATCAAAAAGTAGTATAGCAGCGCCTATACTACTAGCGCCATAACTATGTATAATATATATATATATATATATATATATATATATATAAAGCCTGCCAACATATATATTGTGTATTAAACAACCAAATTGTAATAAGTTGGGATTGTATGTCAAACGTGACAATATATGAAAAATACATTAAAAATGAATTTGAAAGATGATTTTTTAAGAAATATGAAAATCTGTTTAATTATTCTTCAGAATTTATTTCTGCAGTTAATCAAAATTCAATGTGATTCCATATTAGAGCAAAAATATATGGGTAAAGGGTTTTCATATTTCTGTAATTATTCATCAATAGACTGATTTTTTAATGTATAGTGTGAAATTAGGCATTTTAGCTATGGTTGGTAGTGAACTTTTATACGATATCTTTGCGTAGCTGCCAACTTGTTGTTATTTTTCAAATCAAATGAACGTGCTTCGAATCACAAAATGTATGTAATAAATGAAATGAAATAAGTATAGCATGGATACAAGACACATTTTATTAAACATATTTTCTGATTCAAAATATGATTATTTTTGTTTTTTATTTGAGGAAAACACGGAAGATTGACAGCTATGCCATTTCTAGATTAAGATTTACAGACCAGTGTGTAGAATCAATTCTTCAATCAAATACAATTTACAATTTAGAAAATTCAATTATATTTTATAGATTGGGTTGATGAAAAGTATTTTTTAGTATTTTTTCGAAAAATAAGATAACGTAAACTATGTATAATAATAACTTGAAGATTTGCAGGAATATTTCTTTCACATGGCTGTGCTTTGTACACACAACTGTTATTCTGTGGAATGATAGTCATATAAATATATATTTTTTTTTTATGTGGCCCACTGTTTGGTATATAACATTTAATTTGGCCAGCGGTGGTTAACGAATTTGACATGCCTGATATGTATGATACAATGACTTAGCTTAAAACACAGGGACGAAATTTGTCTGATCAAGTATTACGGTTTGAGAAGGTTTTTTTGCACATATAATACACGCTCCTTTAACTGTCGTTTTAACAACTGTCATTACTTTAAAAATAATTACACTTTCATTTTCAGTAAATGACACATTTTTAAATAACATTTTCACTTCGTTTTTGAATAACTGTGAGCAGTTAATTTTTATAACTGCAACACTTTTATAATTCTCAATTTTATAATTCTCCTTTTTGTTTTTTATTTTTACTTTCACATCATGATTTGGTCGGGTTAGCACTTATATTGTTTGCTCATGAATTGGTGGTGACTAAAGCACATGTAGCAGTCAAGATTTACCGTTTATTAATAAAAGATTATCGGGATGTTCCAAATGGCTGAAAATTTATAAACAAGGAAAATGATCGATTTTTCTAAAATAGTGTTTATGGACTGTTTATAGAGGCAGCTGCTACAACTTCGAATGTCTTTCGTATCTAAAACACTCGATTGACAGTATGATTAGACATTTCTAAACACTCATGTACATCAACTTATATAACTAGTCGGCTGTGACAATATATACTAAAAATAATCAGCACTAATTTATATCAAGGTCTAAATGAACCTAAAATTTTCAGAAATTCCGTGTATTTGTTCTTTAGAAATGACTATTGCTAAAATCGAATAAATTCTGCAAAATGCAGCTTAGCAGCGTCACCTGTTGGGAGATTTAGACCAAAATCTAGTCAACAACTTCTGTCAACATCTAACTGAATCTGAAGTGTGATGAAATCCGTGCATTAGTTCTTGAGATATAGTTATCTCAATAATAATAATAATAAATAGCATAGCAGCGCCGCCTGTTAGGT
The DNA here is from genome assembly GCA_963931845.1 of Maratus michaelseni. Taxonomy (NCBI): domain Eukaryota; kingdom Metazoa; phylum Arthropoda; class Arachnida; order Araneae; family Salticidae; genus Maratus; species Maratus michaelseni. The sequence goes on from OZ007589.1 coordinate 83,070,450, forward strand.
TATTTACACCACAACGTAATCAGCATCTATTTATGTCAAAGTGGAATAGAGTCTAAAGATTGATGAAATTCCATGCATTAGTTCTTGAGATATAGCTATCGTGAAAATCATCAAAAAGTAGTATAGCAGCGCCACCTGTTCGGATAGCTACACTAAAACGCAATCAGCGTCTATTTATGTCAAGGTGTAACTGAATCTGAAGTGTGATGAAAATCCGTGCATTTGTTCCTGAGATATAGCTATCGTGAAAATCATGGAAAAAGTAGTATAGCAGCGCCACCTTTTGGGATATCTACACAAAGATATAATCAGCGTCTATTTATGTCAATGTCTAACTGAATCTGAAGTTTGATGAAAGTAAGTGCATTAGTTCTACAGATAGAGCTTTTGCGGAAATCGCGAAAAGTGCAGAATAAAAGTGCCACCTGTTGGGTGATTTTCCCCAAAAACTAATCAGCACCAATTTATATTAGGGACAAACTGAATATAAAGTTGCATTAAATTTCGTGCATTAGTTCCTGTGCTAGAGCGCCCACAAAATTTTTGTCACATACAGACAGACAGACAGAGTTACAGACAGACATTTTCTAAAAACAGTCAAATCAAGACATTCTAAAACTTATAAATCCGTCGAAAACCGGAAGTTGAAAATGTTTATGAATCCAATACTTTCTTCTCGTAAATGTAGAAGAAAGTAAAATGCCCATTCAAATATTGCGAAAATTCAGAGGATAGTAACGATATAGTGGGTTCCTTTCTGAAACTAGCTGGATGATATGGGTTTTTCCCATATATTTGTCAATCAGCTGATTGTATCGTTAACATATTTCTCAGTTTTCACGAAAATTTGGTATTTTTATATGAGTTGCTCTTTGGAATTGACTACTAAATCATGACGAAAACTTTCGTTGTAGTTTACGCATGCGCAGTTAAAATATATTTCATACAAATACGCATGTCTCATCAAATATACAATATATTAATCATTTAATTGCAGTATACTATTTCTACTTTCCTTTGTTTTTAATTTTCGGAAAGTGGTGTTAAATTATGTTGAAAACTCTGTATGCTATAAACAAACAACATTTCAGTTTCTCACAGACACGCCCCACCAGTGGCTGAGAGGTACTGCTCTCAAAGCTGGTAGAGGGGAGGTGCTGGGTTCGATCCCAATCGCGGCCGTCGGCCTAATCGTTCGGAGTTTTTGTGGTTTTCTTCGAGCCGTGGATTTATCCATGCGTAAATACGGGTTAGGCTCCCTTAGAAAGACCCCCACGAAGGGCACCCCCCCGGGCCTATATCCCAAGTGTAGATAATTGGACGTCAATAATCAACCCAACCCAACACAGACACGTTAACATTTTCACAAATATGCGTGCTAAGCTTAAACAAATGCACATACATGAGGAACAGGAACTATGTTGTCATTGGCTAAAGTGACGAACCATTTTGAGCATTTTCTGTCACTTGGGTTTAGCGAAAATGTTATTTTATTATTAAATTCATTATTCCCCCCCCCCCCTAATTGTCCGCGCGAAGAAATATTCACTGAAATTTATGAAGACAAACATGTTCTTTACATCCTCGAAGTTCAAGGACGATTCGTCAAGAATCTCAGTAAATATTCGTCAAAACGTACAAAACCGAAAGCGTCCGGCCACTGCCCCTTAATTTTTGGACTGCGGTGTATTTTTTTATCTTCCATGCCTAAATTTCGAATTTAAATTGAAACCATTAAAAGTGTCGTTATACTGATATTAAAAGTTAATACATTCGTGACAGGGAACTAGAATTTACTTATTTATTCAAAAATCAAACTTGAGTAAGTGCGTTCCTTCTACCTTCCAAAAAATGGATTTACAGGCATCCCCCGACTTACGTAATTAATGCGTTCCGCAGACTTTTACGCAAATCGAATTTTACGTAAGTCGAATGTGTAATTTGCTTAAGTAAAATTTGGTCAGAAACTGCAAAATTTATTATATATAGATTATTTACACAGTATTAATTTTTAAATAAAGCATCATGAAGTAGTATTTACTCGGATATAAATTATACAAGTTTGAAAAAAACACTTTTCAAATAAAAAATATCTTGTGGAATTTGGGATTTATAAATTTGACATTGTTGGAGTGATTTATAACAATTTTGAGATTACTTCAAACGACTATAAAAATAAGAAATAATTAAAGAGAACTGACTTACCTCTTCTCCAAGAATTTTCGATGACAAGAGAAATGAATAGCACTCACAAAATAAAATAATTCTTGATAAGTATAAATTGTATTTATTAGAATTAGATGACAACTATGAATAACGAACAATAAGGATTCGTTGTTATGACTCTCACTAATATATAAAACTATATTATTATAATTATAATTTTTATCTACATATTTTATTTATAAAGTAATTTTCAAAAGTGTGCAAACGCGTATCAAATGCGCTAGTGAGTTCATAAATGTAATTTAAAAAAAAATACGTAACTGCGAATTTACGTAAGTTGCAGTATACGTAAGTCGGGGGATGCCAGTATATAATATTTTATGATTTTTTTTATATTGTAATACATTGTATATTAAATCCTTACATTGAAAGATATTTTTTAATCCATAAACTTCAGAAATCTATCTAGGAAACCAATTTAAGAAACACTTTCAGAATAGAGTAGGAGATTCTACTGTTTTAAAACACAGATTTTACAAAAAACATACGATCGACATTTTGTCCATTTGATATCAAATACGACAGATTTAACTGAATCTTGCTTTATTTATTTATTAAGAGGAATGAACAGTTTTTGTTATTGTTATTATTTAATTGTCATGAATACTCTTTGAAAAATCTAACAACGATAGAGTTAAAACACATTAGGCTCCACTGCTCCCCATTTTGGAAAGGATTTTTTTTCTAAAGTGAGAATTTTATATATTGATAAAAGGTTCATGTTATTTGTACTTTGAATATATGAGATGGCTTGTGTAATATTTTTAAATCGTTTCATTTGCATTTTCTATTTATTAAATTGTATTCAAAAAGGCAAATTTTATCATTTTGGCCACATTTGAAAGAAATAATAATAATAAAATTATATAAAAACTTTATAATACAAATTATATTTTTCCGTTAAATTATTTTTATAAATGCCTATTATATAAAACAACATGAATCCGGACCTAATATGTATAATAGATCAATCACAATTACCGAAACAACATGTTGTTCCCAAAATGGCTGTCGAATGGGGGTAATATTTTAGAAAAAAATTACATATGCTTGAGTGCATTTATGTAGTTTTTTCCCCGTCTATTAGTTATAAAAGGTATAATATAATTATGAAACTGATAGTTTTAGAAGAATTCATAAAAATACATCCAAATTCTACATTTATAATTAAAAAAATTTAATTATCCATTCCATAACCATTTTCATTATTCAACTCTTTATTTTTAAGTCGTTTTTAATTATATAAATACGTAGCACCTTTAGTCGTCATCTGGTCTGTCCATCTGTCCGTCTATACGCATATAACAGCGCAAACTATCTAGACGAATAGTTTTTAATTTCATATATATATATATATATATATATATATATATATACAGTGGAACTTCCATTTAACGAATTCTCATCGTTACACTTAAAAACTTCGTTATGATTTAAATTCGTTAAATAGAAATTAACTTAAATTCAGATATGACAAACGGGTATTGGATTCAGAAGCATTTGGTTCAGTTTTAATTATGAAGCCGTCTTTTACAAAACAGTTGTGTACGGTAGATGAAATCACGTCACATTCCCAAGCTTTGGCCCAAGCTTTCATCAGCTCTGATACACAGAAACTCAAACTGATGTTTTCACTACATCGGCTTTTTTTCTGTCTTTTCCGATAATGTACTCCAAGATTTTTTATTATTCCTTAGACTAATGATTGAAGTTTAGCTGTATTGGCAGGAACAAAAAGAACTTTGATGTTCTTCGATTTGTATTTTGAAGCACGTTCTTTTGGATGTACAAAGCAATTGTCTATCAGCAATGGAAAGTCAGAATGGTACCTGTCTGACTCTAATAGATATTTTTTGTTTCAATGCATCTGACGCCATTGCGACACCTCATCTTCTATATCACTGAAGGTAAAAAGGGGATTTTGACTTCCCCCAACTGTCAGCGCTGGAGTCTCGGAGTGGCAGAATAGTGATAACAAGTGTTTTTCTTAGTGTGAAAAAAAATTGTTTTATTTATCACCAAGCAGAATGGAAATTAATTAAATGAGTTAATTTTCATACAATCGAATCCGTTGAAATAAATTTGCATATCCATCACAGCAACAATCTCTTAGTTTGAATTCTATACACGTACAAAAGTGGAATAAACTTCGTTATATAGAATATATTTTTCGTAATGTGGAGATTAATTTACATGCTAATGGTGTTCAAAGTCAAAGTTCTGCAGAAAATTTCGTTAAGTAGAAAACTTCGTAATTCTATTAAATTCTATAATATGTAATAAATTCATTGATATCTCATGATAGGTAATAGTTGTAGGTTGCCATAGGGATTACGTCATATATATGATGGAGTCATAGTATTTCTATATTACTCTATATTACTGTATTTGTATAATAAAATTGTTTAATTATAAGACTCATATAATCTACCGACATTTTTTTGGATAGTTGTTTTCGGAGAAATAGATATTAAATGGAAAAAGAGTTTAAATATGGATTGCAAGTTTTGAAAATTTCAAAACTAGGCTTATGTTTCCCATTGGAATTTTCAGTGGATGTCAACAAAAGACAAAATGTTCCCAACTCAAAATGTACTCATTTTACTACGGAAATTAATCATCCATAATAACAGACGATATAATTAATTTCACTAAAATAATAACGATTATTTTTCTTACATTGTTTTGTTTTGGATATTTGCTCATAGTATAATTTCAACATAACAGAATTGTAATTATCTGTTTGTAAAAGTGTATTGAAACTTAATTTCATAAGGTAAAATTAACATCTATAACATGCAAATATGTACATAAAATATTTTTTTTATTCATGCATTTTTGCGTCAGAGTGTAACAGCTATTAATTATCTGAATATTTATAAAACAACTTATAGAGCGAACTATTGCGATTCATTTGTCACTTTTGACGTACATTTTTCAACTTGTTCATCATTACATAATTTTTTTACTGTTTTACATGGAGGATGATTGAACAATTTTTTTTAGATTTGAAAGATGTTTCGTATGTTAGGGGAGCCGTTTGTTTACCACCTGATGACAGTATTGTAACAAATAAGAAAGATGTAATAGAAAAACAAATTATGGGACGATTTTCCCTATGATATATCTGGTGAAGCAGAAGTTTCTGTAAACTCTAAATCAACAGACAATCAAGAAATATGTGATTTAATGTTTGAAAAAATACAAAGTATTAAAACGCAGGCTTGATATTTTACACGAAAGTTCAGACGAATCTTGAAATCGGAAAATAGAAAATTCTGTACAATGTAAAAAAAAAGTTAAACAAAATTATAAAACGATAATAATGCAATGTATTCCGTCCTCCAAACATTATTCTAGCCAACTGTATAATATAAATTCCTGAAATACTAACTTTATTTTTCGACTTTTGGCCAGCTTTTTGGGATTTTTCCCCACTGTGGAACGCCTCGAAACGAAATTTTTAATCAGTTTGAACTATTAATTAAAAAAAAAAATAGATTTTAACATAAAATAAACGAGAAGCTTTTTGATTAAAAAAAAAATGTCTTTCCAAAACCATTGGAGTTAAAAATCAAGGATTTTCTGCACTCAATGCGTTACGTCTAAGCGACGCATAGGGCAAAGTGTTAGACGCATATTTTAATTTAACAGCTAAAATTAAATTAAAATTTAAATGCAATAGAACAAGAAAAATTTTTCATCCACAAAATATTAAAAATCAATTATAATTAAAAATGTTCCATATTTTTAACACTTTCCAACCTAGTTGAAAAGTGTTTATGACTTTGGTTTGTCTGCTGTATGGCCATCTGGCCGTCTGACCGTGCTCTAACTCCCATAAATATGCTCGAATTGCCCTGCAATTTTTATATGTTATAGTCGTTATCCATAGCATGTTCCCCATTTCAACTGAAGTGTGTAGCACTTATAGTTTTCTTACAGGGACACTCAAAAGAATTCCGTTACATTACGGTCAATGGGGAAAAATCATTTGCGGTTTATTTTAATTATGTTACACAATTTCAAACACATTGTAATTGATATATATCACTAAGGTGCATTACAAGAAGCTTAATATAGAATATGGTGTGCATAACACATACAGTAACTTTACAGGGACAGTCAAAAGAATTCAGTTACATTACGGTCTATGAAGAAAAATTGTTTGCAGTTTATTTTAATAATGTTTCACTATTTCAAACATATTGAAATTGATATATATCACTAACGTGGATTACATGAGGCATACTATAGAATATTGTGTGCATAACTTTCATCGTTCATTTACATGGACACACAAAATTATTCTCTATTGTATGTTAACAATAATTCCTGGAAGTGCCTTTTAAGTTGCTGAACATGATTTTAAATTTAACTCACTTTTTGTCTATTACTTGGTGTGTATAAATTCTGTAGATCATATACAGGACAGCACAAAAGTTCGCGAACGCATTTCCGTTTGTTGACAGAAACTCTGGAAAGAGAATTTTAAACTGTGCTACGCGTTTCCTAACTAAACTAAAATTTACCATCCAATATAGTACATATAAAAATCTATAGATCATATACAGGGCTGAATAAAAGTATTCGGATATTTTTCCGAATATTGTATATGCTGGAAATATATGTTGGAAATTCCTGAAATTACGTTTTTAAATATATTATGCGTTTTTCACATTGTTTACTTAGATGTTATCCTTCAGCTTATTAAACGGTATTGATTTGTAAATTTACTTTGGAAGCGTTGGAAAATGTTACATAATCTATGCTTGATGCATAATTTTTCGTTCTTGTATTAGATATAAAACAATGTTTAATGAGAGAGAGAGAGAATAGCCATATCCCTTAAAAATTAAATTGTATCCCTACTCTTTTCAAAACAACGAACGTGATTTAAAAATATTTCCGAGTTGCAAAAATTTTAATTATTCTTTGTAGTTTTACAATTTTTGTTAAGTACTGGAGTGTTTTTCTTATTATACGATGTTTGTAAAACTTTTGTGGATATTTAAAATAATTTTTCTTAAGAAATAACTCCTCATATCTGATTATGTTTAACTAAAAGTTTAATTTTAATATATTTAATATTTCATTTCACACTTAGAGAACAAATAGAGAAACCAAGCTAAAAATAAAGTGGACATTTAGATAGTACCCCCTTTTCTTTCAAATAGAAACAATAAACATATATATATATATATATATATATATATATATATATATAATTTCAAAATATCTTCAATAAAAGCAATATATTTAATAATAAATTTTTTAAATAATAATATTGAGACAATTTTGAGAAATATTAAAATAAAATGAATAACAAAACTATATATTTTGTTTTAAAATACTGGTGTTAAGTACAGTACGGCATTATAACTATAATGCCATTAAAACCATGGCAAGTTTCATTAATTTAAATGGAAGCATTTTAGGAAACGTAAAATAAAAAATTACATTTCTGAAAATAAATGATCATTTTTCCTAAATGCATATTAAGTATGCGTTAAATATTACCACATAAAACCAATGCAATTTGTAAACACAGTTTTATGCATAAACCTCTAATTTAAATCTTTCAGAAAAAGTAGTTATAAATGTATGAAACAAACATATGAACTTTAATGTAACTAACCCCCGAAGAGTTCCCTACAGCATTAATAAATTTTTGAGGTAAATTATCTCAACAGTGCTTTTTATGCTTATTAATTATCAACCTATCTCTAAAGTATAACACGAAGGTGAAAATAATAATAAGGCGGACATAAAAACTAAATATTTATGTCAAGTAAACAAAAACTGATCTTCTTAATTTAAAAGATGCATATATAAGAATGTTTCTTATTCGGCCTCTGGGAAAAGATAAAAACATTGTTTATACCTGTGTTATAAATGAAATGAGAGAATTTTTTGCTAATATTTTACATGTGAAAATTATAAATAAGAAAAGTTTAACATTAATTAGAATTCTATAAATAATGAATCGTCTGTTTGCTATTAATTGATATTTTATTTAGTTTAGTCATTTGATTAATAAAAGTTTTACAGATTGGAGAAATTTAAGTATGCAAAGTTCTCAGTTTCATCAACGTTGCATTTATAAACTTGATTCACAAATGTGTATAATATGCATTTATCTATACATATACATAACAATATATTCTTAAAGTAATAAAGAAAAAAATATATATAATTAAGTTAAAGTGATAGCAGTACAATGGCCGTATATTTACTTATTATTTATATTTTTATTATTAAAATTATGTTATTACTAACATTATTTATTATATATTTTATATTTAGTCATCTATTTTGTTAAAACAAAATAATCAACGTTTTTTAAAATTCTATATAATTGTTTATTGTAAAGATTTAAACACATCCAACGTACAAAATCCTCCCGTTATAAGTAAACAGTAGATTGCACAATATTAAAAAAATTATAATTGAAAAAATATAGATATATACTTTTATAGGTGATATTATGATTATGATATAGATAAAATAATTGCAGACATAACTTACGAAATATTGAATTATGGGATGCAATATCGTAAAAAGAAACAAAAGATTCAGTGAAAGTTTCCACCAGTCCATTATAAATTGCACAAAGTTCCCCAAAAGATTTTTCCCTAATCTCAAACCGAACTTTTTAATTGGAATTTTTAGGTTTTTATTTGCGGAAGTAATTTCAAATTTTTAAATTAAAACTTATAAGAGAGTTTAAATGCAGTGACATATCATCGCTACCATGTCCAAGTATCGAATGTGAAAAAAAGCATTTTCGTTACTTTCCAAAGTGGCCAGATTGTCTCCACTAAATTGAATAGTATTTTTCACTAGTGTTGCATGTTTGGACCCCTTCTTCATTCAGAAATTTCGAATCCTTACCAAAAATTTCAAATAGAAATTTTTGCTTTATTTAATGACAGACATAACTGAATTTAATTAATCTATCCATTTTTAAAAGTAATGAAAAATGCATTTTTTCATATTAGATAGTTTAACATGGTAGCGACGATATAGTAGAAGTTTTAAATGTAACAAAACGAATTTTTGGATGATGCACGCAGCTTATCCCGGTTATGAGAATTTTTCTTTATTTCAGAAACAAGACTTCCGTAACCTGGCGTTATGTGGGCTACCAAATAGCTTATACTCATTCGCGATTGGTTAATCGACTTTCACTTTCACGGCCATCATGATATGCATCCACTTTTCAAATGAAAAGTGAATGATCTCCATTTCTTAATGTGTCACCAAATTGCTTAGTTGTTTATCGTCGCTACATCTGGAGCTGTTTGCAATGCTTTGTTAATATGAGAGGTACTGAGTCTCCTGAACCATTTATGAATCTATACTTATAAAGGAGTAGCATGATTTTCCCATAATCAACGCCGAGTCTCAACCGTTTGCCCTAGAACAATGAAATTTGGAAGACATGTTCTTTACACAAAGTAGGCACATACTAAGAAAGGATTTTTGAAAATTGTCTTTCCGCCATATCTCAGCAGAAGTTTTAAGTAGGAGCCTGAAATTTGGGATAACAATTCTACTGAAGAATAGTTAAACATGTATTTCAGGCGATTTTAGAAATTCAACCACTAAGTGTCTTATAAAGTGAATTATAAAGTCCCCTTATCGGTTAAATAAGGGGCAGTAAATTTTGGTGATTTCACATTTTCACTATATCTCATCAGCAGTATTAGGTAAGAGCGTGAGTTTCAAGATAACAAATCTACTAAAAAAATAATTAAACACGTATTTCAGCGATTTTAGAAATTCAACCACTAAGGGGATTAAATGGAGAGTCTAAAGTTTTAGGCCCTTTTGCCTTTTCACCATATCTCAACAACAGTTTTAGTTAAAAGCGCGAAATTCAAGATAGCAAATGTACTAAATGTTAGTTAAACACATATTTCAGCGATTTAAAAAATTCAACCACTAAGGGGGTTAAATGAGGGTAGAATATTTTAGGTCATTTTGCCTGTTTGCTCTATCTCAGCAGCATTTTTAGTTAGGAGCTCGGAATTCGAGATAACAAATCTACAAAAAATATAGATAAACATTTTTCACAGATCAGCAATTTTAGAAATTCAGCAACTAAGGGGGGTTAAATAAGAGGTAAAATATTTTAGACCATTTTGCCATATCTCAGTAGAAATTATAGGTAGAATCATGAAACTCAGGATAAGAAATCTACTGAAAAAATAGCTAAACACGTATTTCAGAGATTTTAGAAATTCAGACACTAAGGGGGGTTAATTGGGGGTCGAATTGTTTATGCCATTTTGCCATATCTCAGTAGAAGTTATAGTTAGGAGTGTTAATTTAGGGATAACAAATCTACTAATGAATAGTTAAACATGCATTTTAGCCGATTTTAGAAATTCAACTACTAAGGGAGTTGAATGGAGGGGGGAGGTCGATAATTTTCGATGATTTAATCTTTTCACCATATCTCATCAGTAGTTTTGATAAGAGCGTGAAATTCAGGATAACAAATCTGCTATAAAAATAATTAAACACATATTTCAGCGACTTTAGGAATTCACCCATTAAGGGGGGAGGCTAAATGGGGGTTGAAAATTTCAGGTCATTTTGAATGTTTCCAGCATTTTTAGTTATGAGCTTGAAATCACAGATGCAGGATAACAAATCTACTAAAAATAGTTAAACATGTATTTCCGCGAGTTTAGATATTCAGTCACTAAAGAGGGTTAAATGGCGGTCGAATTCCTATGTAATTTTGCGATATCTCAGTAATAGGTAGATGCGTGAACTTTGGGATAACAAATGTACTAGAAAATAGGTAACTATGTATTTCAGCAACTTTAGATAATAATCCATCAAGGGGGAAAATTCAAGGGGTCGAAAATTTTATGTAATTGTGCCGTATCTCAGCAGCAGTTTTAAGTAAGAATGCGAAACTCCGCTTTACAAGTCTACAAATAAAAGTAGTTAATCATGTATTTTCAGCGATTTAATAGCTAGCGAGTTTGTGGCCAACATCGGCTATGAACCCGATTGCGGAAGATTAGACGAAAAACAGAACTATTGCTGATTTTTTATTATATACTATCCGGTCGCGTCCGAGTGGGGCTCAGATACAAAGTACTACTTGAGCCCCACCTCTATATAATCATGTTTAGGGCCCAGTAGTATTTTGTCAGAAGGCTCATGAGAAAAAAATTATGTTTCGAAATCTTTATTTAAGTGCCTTTTTTATATTCTTATTAGTTATTTTCGCATACTTTTAATTTAAAGTATTTTATTTATATTTTTCTGGTTGCATATAATATGCACTTTCTGGGCCCCGAGAGAAATTAGGGCAGTAAGGTGCACTATGCGTCTGGGCCCCACTCGGAAACGACCAGCTAGACGGGCGAAGACCGGCTAGTTACTTAATATACAAGTACGAAATTGTACGTCAAATGTGACATATAAGGTGCATTCATTGCTAGTTCTATAAATTCAGATCTTGGTGCAATAGCTGTTGCACTCTTATGCAAAAATGTATGAATACAAAATTTATTTTATGTGCAGATTTTTATATTACAGATATTGGTTTTATTTTATGAAATTAAGTTTCAATTTACATTTACAAAAAATAATTAAAATTATGTTACATTAAAATTATACGATGCGCAAATATACACTACAAGACAATGTAAAATAAATATCATCATTATTATTTCACTGAAAATATTAATTATATCGTCTGTTATTATGATATGATTATGTACGTAATAAAATAAGTACATTTTAAGTTGGCAACATTTTATCTTTTTTCGACATTTACTGAAAATTCCAATGAGAAACTTAAGCTTAATTCTGAAAATTTCAGAACTTGAAATCCATATTTAGACTTTTTTCCATTTAATATCTATTTCTCCGGAAACATCTATCCAAAACACTGTCGGTAGATTGTATGATTAATATAATTAAACAATTTTAGAATTCAGTTTTTAAATTCTGCAATACGGAAATAATATGACTCCGTCTTAAATATGACGTAATCCTCATGGTAACCCAGAATCATTACCTATCACGGGATATCTTTGAGTTAATTACGTATAATAGGATTTAGTAGAATGAAGAAGTTTTGATTCGAGTTTCATAAAACTTGAATTGGCTCGACAAATTTTGTTAATAAATATAAATATAAAATTTCAAATCATTCGTTTGGGTAGTTTTTCCACTGTTATATGCAGACAGATTGAAGGCCCACGCGACGACTGTAAGTGCTACGTATTTATATAATTACAAACGCACCTAATTAACTCTTGATTGTCTTATATAGAAAATAATGTTAAATTGTCGATATTCGAAACATCCATTTCAGAAGTGTTATGATAAAGATTTATATAGCTTTTTTTCATTAGTCTCATTGCGTTATTTAAAAAAAAATTACACGATCTAATTTTATTTTGTAATTATTGATCTAATTTATTTTTTTACTGCATAGAAAACATGCATCGTGATAATATATTCTTATCTATACTTATAAAAGAGTAGCTTGATTTTCGCATAATTAACGCCGAGCCCCAACCGTTTGTCCTTGAATAATGAAATTTGAAAGACATGTTCTTTACTCAATGTAGGCACCCACTAAGAAAGGATTTTTGAAAATTCCCGCCCTAAGAGGGTTAAAATGGGGGGGGGGGTGTCGAAAGTTTTAGATAATTTCGTCTTTTCGGTATATCTCAACAGGAGTTTTAAATAGAAGCGTGGAATTCGGGATAACAATTCTACTAAAGAATAGTTAAACATGTATTTCAGGCGATTTCAGAAATTCAACAACTAAGTTGGTTAAATGGGGGGTCGAAATTTTTCGGGGATTTCGCATTTTCACCATATTTCATCAGCAGTTTTAGGTAAAAGCGTGAAATTCAAGATAACACATCTACTAAAAAAATAGTTACACACATATTTCAGCGATTTTAAAAAAATCAACCACTAAGGGGGTTAAATGGGGGGGGGGGGTAGAAAGTTTTAGGTGATTTTGCCTGGTCGCCATATCTCAGCAGCATTTTTAGTTAGGATCTCGGAATTTGGGATAACAAATCTATAAAAAACGTAGATAAAAATGTATTTCAGCAATTATAGAAATTCGGCAACGAAGGTGGGTTAAATAGGAGGTCAAATATTTTAGGTCATTTTGTCATATCTCAGTAGAAATTATAGGTAGAATTATGAAGCTCAGGATAACAAATCTACTTAAAAAATAGTTAAACACGTATTTCAGCGATTTTAGAAATTCAGATAGTCTAAAGTTTTAGGCCCTTTTGCCTTTTCACCATATCTCAAGAACAGTTTTAGTTAAAAGCGCGAAATTCAAGATAACAAATGTACTAAAAGTTAGTTAAACACATATTTCAGCGATTTAAAAAATTCAACAAGGGGGTTAAATGAGGGTAGAATGTTTTAGGTCATTTTGCCTGTTTGCTCTATCTCAGCAGCATTTTTAGTTAGGAGCTCGGAATTCGAGATAACAAATCTACAAAAAATATAGATAAACATTTTTCACAGATCAGCAATTTTAGAAATTCAGCAACTAAGGGGGGTTAAATAAGAGGTAAAATATTTTAGGCCATTTTGCCATATCTCAGTAGAAATTATAGGTAGAATCATGAAACTCAGGATAAGAAATCTACTGAAAAAATAGCTAAACACGTATTTCAGATATTTTAGAAATTCAGACACTAAGGGGGGTTAAATGGGGGTCGAATGTTTTATGCATTTTGCCATATCTCAGTAGAAGTTATGGTTAGGAGTGTGCACTTCGGGATAACAAATCTATTAAAGAATAGTTAAAAATGCATTTCAGCCGATTTTAAAAATTTAACTACAAAGGGGTTTAAACGAAAGGTCGCAAATTTTCATGATTTCACTTTTTCACCCTATTTCATCAGCAGTTTTAGTAAAAAGCGTGAAATTCAGGATAATAAATCTCCTTAAAAAAATAGTTAAACAAGTATTTCTGTGATTTTAGAAATTCGGCCACTAAGGGATGTTAAATAGTGGATCAAATGTTTTATGTCATTTTGCCATTTCTGAATAGAAGTTATAGGTAGGAGCGTGGATTTCGGGTTAACAAATCTACTGAAGAATAGTTAATGTATTTTAGGAGATTTTAGAAATTCAACTACTAAGTAAGTTAAATGGGGGGTCAATAATTTTCGATCATTCACCATTTCACCGCATCTCATCAGTAGTTTTGGATAATGGGGTGAAGTTCAGGATAACAAATCTGTTGTAAAAATAATTAAACACATATTTCAGCGATTTTGGAAATTCACCTATTAAGGGGACTAAATGGGGTTCTAAAATTTTAAGTCATTTCGAATGTTCGCCATATCTCAGCAGCATTTTTAGTTAGGAACTTGAAATAACAGATTCAGGATAATAAATTTACTGGAAAATAGTTTTAAACATGTATTTCCGCGATTTTAGAAATTTATCCACTAAAGGGGGATTAAATGGGGGTCGAATTTTTTATGTCATTTTGACATATCTCAGTAATAGGTAGGAACGTGAAATTTATGGTAACAAATGTACTAAAAAATAGTTAGATATGTATTTCAGCAAGTTTAGATAATAATCCATCAAGGGGGCTCACGCTGTGTTTCGAAAGTTCTAGGTAATTATGCTATATCTCAGCAGCAGTTTTAAGTTAGAATGTGTAACTCTGCTTCACAAATCTACAAAAAAGTAGTTAATCATATATTTCAGTGATTTAGAGCTTGCTAGTTTGTGGGAAACATCGGCTGTGAACCCGATTGCGGAAGATTAGACGGAAAACAGAACTATTGCTGATTTATTATTATATATTTTATGTGATATTTTTTCCAAGGAATATGTTTTTTAATTTCCCATTTCAAATATTTTTTTTTCGATTTTCGTCTTTTAGCGATCGGATTTAAAATTTTAGACAAAATACTACACTTCTATATATTTTTTTAAATACTTTTTTTGAAAGTAAAAAATGTGATTTAAATACTGATTGCCATATTTATAGACTAGGGTATGCACAAGGATGCCTTATGGTGATTACCGTATAGTCAGATTACAAGCGTGCAACCGAATGGGGATGTCAAAATTATTTCACTTTAACGATTTCTGAACGCAAAATAAATGAACCATGTTATAGTGATCGCTGCATTAACGATGTATGGCCGAAAAATACACAGGACCCCGTTATTTTGATCACCTCACTAATAATTTATGGGCGTGACAGTGCCCATTTACAATGATCGCCATTTATCTTGGGCAATCCCATTTTCATTTATTTCATCTGAAATCTCTCCGATCAGCTTAGATAAATACGCAGTTTAAAATAAAGTACTTATTTAGATTTCTCTGTTTGCATGTAAAATGCAATTTCTAGGCCCCAAGGGAAGTCAAGACAGTACGCAGAATGTATTTGGACCCCACTCAGCGACCGGCTAGTTGATTGTATATTTCATTATACAAAATTAAAGAATAAAACGAACTTTCGTAATCAATAATCAAAATATCCTTCAGACATCAGTGAAATACATTAATCTACTTTTATACGAATTCTTTAAACAAAATGAAAACAAAATTAAATTACACCATAAGCATTTCATTAAAAGTTAATTAACTTGATAGTCTTCAAAAGTATTAAAAATTGCAAACACACACAATTCTGCGACAACGCATAAAAAAATCAGTATTAATAATTCATAATTTGGAAATGTTATCTAATTATTCTGAAATAATCATACTTTGGGATAAATAAAAGTATACTTTTTAGTGCGAGAAAAATATTTGTTATGAAATATAATTAGAATTACTCATCTCTTAAAAATAATATTCATATCAGAATATTTTTAAATAAATTTCAAATTAAATTAATTAAACATCTTATTCAATGTGTTACGGTTTACTTTGAGGTAGATATTTTATTTTGAAATTTTAATCCTGTACTACGGTTTCTATTGCATCAACAAGTATATTTTTAAAACGCTCTAAAACGGAAATAAACCAGTTTATTTTTTTTTAAAGCACTCAATCCTCAAGAAATGAGCTACCATTAAACATAAATAATTCAAGTAAAGTTAACAAATCCATTTTTATTTTAAATCGTATATCAAAGAAAAAGAGAAAATGTCTGCGTTAATTGAACACGACAAATACAAAAAGTTGTAACGAGCATGAATGAAAAATTCAATAAGATGCGACAGAAATCAGGAAGGTAAATATCCTAAGGGATAAAGGAATACCCTAAGGATATCAGTTAATCTCTCTTCAAAATATTTTAGAATTTCTTTACAAATTTAGACTTTATACAATAAAACTTTACTTTAAAAAAATTAAAATATTTAATAAAATATTTAAATCTTATCTTTAGGCTTATGTTGCATAAGAAGAAAAGAAAAGTATGAAAAAATGTTGCAAATGTGTAACATTTTAAAAATTAAGAATTTTTATATCAAAAATGCAATTTTTCTTGATTGAATCCCTTTTCCTACATACTCCTATTTAATAATATGTCAAAAAGTTGTTATAAAAAATCCAAATAGAAGAAATATTTCAAACACGGTAAAGAAAGACAAATGTTTTTTTTTTTTTTTAATCTATGAAAAAATAATATAATCACAAATGAAATTGTAGAATAATCTCTTGAGAGTTACCGCTATTACGAAAAGCGTTCTATATCTATACGAGCAGGGAAGACCGAGCTATGCTCGGTCAAGATTAAATTTGAGTTCAAATATCATGACTCATGACCAAAATGACCCACTAATTGAATTTTCTCGAACATGTGACCTAGTCCAACTGTCTTCTCGTGCCCGAAAACCATTGGATGCAAAATTTAGTGTAAATTGAGCCGCTTTTTAGATCTTGACCCACAATGACCCAGAAATGACCCACGAATTGAATTTTCTCGAACATGTGACCTAGCCCAATGATTTTCGCGTGCCCGAAACTCGTAGGATACAAAATTTAATCAAAATGGTTAGAGCCGTTTTTTAGATAAAATTAATTTGTCCCGCTTTGACCCAAAAAGTACCCACTAATCGAAAGTTCCCGAACATGTGACCCAGCACAATAGTCTTCTCGTGCCCGGAAATAGTCGGATACAAAATTTCGTCAAAATCGTTTGAACCGTTTTTTAGATACAATTAGCTTGACCATGACCCAAAATGACCCAAAATGGCCCACAAATTGAATTTTCTCAAACATGTGACCTAACCCAACAGTCTTCTCGTGCCCGAAAACCATTGGATGCAAAATTTAGTGTAAATTGAGCCGCTTTTTAGATCTTGACCCACAATGACCCAGAAATGACGCACTATTCGAATTTTCTAGGACATGTGACCTAGCCGAATGATTTTATCGTGCTCGAAACTCGTAGGACACAAAATTTAATCAAAATCGTTAGAGCCGTTTTTTAGATATAATTAATTTGACTCGCGTTGACCCAAAAATGACCCATTGGATGCAAAATAATCCAAAGTTCGATGCTAATCGAAAGTTCTCGAACATGTGACCCAGCCCAATAGTCTTCTCGCGCCCGAAAATAGTCGGATACGAAATTTCATCAAAATCGTTAGAGCCGTTTTAAAGATAAAATTTGCATATATATATATATATATATATATATATATATATAACCACACACAAGATTTGCTCGTATTAGAATATATGATATACCTGAAAAAGTAACATATTTTCGAGATTTAAAAAAGTATTTTAATAAAATTTATAAAGCATTTTCTCTTTTTACTGGAATTTACATTTTAAAATGTTTCTTTTACAGTGTGTTAATTAGTTTCCGGAATCTCAAACCGGAACAAAGGTTTTTAAAATGTTACGAATTCTCAAATAAATATTTTCATGTTCTGTGTGATGGACCGAAAATGAAGAGATCCACCATTCTTTAAAGAAGAAATTAGAAAGGGTTAGTACAAGTAGCATATATTATCGGTGGCGTGGTGGAACACGGAATAAAATTAAAACAAGTCGGTTCGAATATTTTTACTGATTGAACTCTAGTACCAAAATCTCCTGCTAATTGCTTAAATAGATGCTAAAATGAAATATGATACATTTAAGTAAAGAATAGAGGAAACATATTTATTTATTCAAAAACACTGTTTATTAATCTTACGTGAAAGTTAACATTTATGTACATATATAAAATTCATTCATATACACACATCCAAATAATTATTATTCGAAATATTATTTAAAATTTATTATTTCAATCTTTTTGACATCGGCGCACAAACAGCATATACCTGATAGGAAAATATGCCAAACTCTAGAATTTAGTGAAAAAAAAAAAACATTTTCGCATTTTTTGGTTTTAATTCTAACATTATGAGTCTAAATAGTTATAGAAAAGAAAACATAAATTAAGTTTATCCAATTATCCACAGAAATTTAAAATTATAAAGATTATCTCATGACTGGGGGATAGATTTATTCTTCTACTATAATTTTCCTCAATAATCAACGAGCAATTCTTTTTGTGAGGATATGTTTATCATCAGTAATGTACGAAGTTTTTCCTGTCAAAATAGGTTTCTCTTCATTAATTGTCATCAGTAATCAACGATCAGTTCACCTCGCAAGGAAAGATCTCTGCTCCTCTCCAATTGTCATCAGTCATTGTAATTCAGTCAACATCACTATTCCACTAAAATAAATGCAAAGATTGTAAGCAACTTTTAGTTTGCTAAAGATCACGCGCAGAATGGATTTTTCATGTTTTTTTTTATTTGGATTCAACCCCAAGTTATTTTAGGGCGTCCTTTCGTATGTAAATATTATTTTATTCGACGAAACAAATTGATTGACCTTTTGATCCACATGCAATTTTTTGGTGAAATGGGCCTTTAATTGAGTGACCTTAACACTGCCGGCAAGCATTATCTCTGGTTCTCTTCTGTTGTATAGATTTTTATCCCGTGATGTCCCGGCAGCAGTGATTACTGTTAATCCCTTTAGGATATATTTATTTTATTTATTTTTGTAAGAATATAGGTTGTTTATTGTTACACCTGTAACCTATGGTAATTGTTGTTTATTTAGGCCCCATTAAAAATATCAGAGTGTGCTATTTCCTGAAGAATGGTTTCATTATCGTATTTATATATCTGCATTTTATATAATAAAAAAAAGTTCAATATATGATGACTACTCAAATACAATTCAAACATACCAATAATAATATTTTATAATTTCAAACTAACACAGTAAAATTTCAGTCATATTAACTAACTGATGGTTTATTTCCATCATTCCACAAACATGTTTAACAGACGGACATGATAACAGCATTAACATTAACCTCAATTTTTTTTCTTCATGTATAAATTCGGTTACGCAGCTGAAAATTTTTAATTGAGAATTGATATCATCCGAATACCAATATTCCGCTTGAGG
This sequence comes from Maratus michaelseni, assembly GCA_963931845.1. Classification (NCBI taxonomy): domain Eukaryota; kingdom Metazoa; phylum Arthropoda; class Arachnida; order Araneae; family Salticidae; genus Maratus; species Maratus michaelseni. The sequence goes on from OZ007589.1 coordinate 83,090,100, forward strand.
AATATTGATTGATGTTCTATAAAAACAACTCCAAAAAGTTTAAGAAAATACGTGGCAGTAAAATGAAATTTGTTTTTAGCAATACTTCTGAAATTTTTGGAAATACATTGGTTTCTAAAGTTTCTAAAGACAAAGAACGCTTTTCGGAATCGTGGTAAAACGAAAGATGTTATTATGTACTATCGTCCCGGGATATATTATAATTTTAAAGAATAAGAAACGTTTGTCTTTTTTTTTTTTTTTTTTTTTACAATGAAGCTCGTGAACCGATACTTTTTACAGTGAATGTCGTATAGTTATCCATGTAGACCAGATTTTTGTCAATTTGTTACACTTAATGCTTACTAAAAACAGAACATTAATTAATATTATTTAAAATTTATAAACTAGTGCAGGATCTGTGTATTATTTACAAATAAACTTCAGTAATTACTCATTAACAATTACAGTTTTTATACTTTTCTTGGAGTTTAAACATGTAGAGTTTTAAGCTTTATATGACGAAGTTTCAAAATATTTATGCATAAAAAGGCACACAATATAACAGGAGATCTAGTGACATAGTCATACTACCTATGCTTATATATCTATCTATATATATGTAGGATTTAAGTTTGAACACTTCACTTCATCAAATGAACTGATACTCTAATGCTATTGTCCATGATTTAAATGCGTGAGCTGAAAATACTTTGGATCACGCGTTTTGGCAAAGAGCCAGTTTTCTTTTTTTTGTTATGAAGCAAGATATGTAAAATGGATATAGCCGTTAGGCCTGGTTGGATTATCGTAATGTAAATTTGTTGTATAGTTTCGACCAAAAGTGTTATTAGTTCAAATTAAAGTGCATATTTTGTTGTTCATCGATTATTTGTCTAATTGGTTCAGTAAAGTGCCTATTTACATATCATTTACTTACATTTTTGGGGGATGTCAAGATTATTAAAAGTAAGAGCCACTAGTAGTGAAATGGAAACCAAACGTAAAGTATTGTAAAACGCCAGTATCAAAAGTTGGGTTACGAATCAGCAAGGTGAAATCGTAATCGTATCACTTCAAGTACAATTTTTGAAAGATGGGAACTCTAAATAAAGCCAAGAGAATTGATCTAACAAACCTCTGCGAGGAATGCGGAATTGAAGCTCCAGAAAAAAAGACAATACCTGTCCTAATAAAGCTGATCAAGAGTTGGGAGAGTTACGAAGAAGATTTTATAAGAGATCGATTGGAAGTAGTGATAGCAAGTAGAAAAGAGAAAGAAGAAAGAGAAGAGAAAGAGAAAGAGAAGAAATTACAAGCAGAACTGGAAGCGAAGAAATTACAAGCAGGACTGGAAGAGAAGAAATTACAAGCAGAACTGGAAGAGAAGAAATTACAAGCAGGACTGGAAGAGAAGAAATTACAAGCAGAACTGGAAGAGAAGGAATTACAAGCAGAAAGAGAAAGAGAAGAGAAGAAATTACAAGCAGAGATTGAAGAAAATATATTGAAATTGGAAATGGAAGAGAGAAAATGGAAAATAAAATCGGAGCAGAATTTTGAAATTAAGAAATTACAGATACAAGAAAATTCAAGAGAACATATTAATGAAGACTCAAAGACAAATCCAGGTAAGCAATTTGAATTGCTTAGATTATTAACTAAATATGATAGCTCGAATGATATCAGTTTATACTTAGCTATGTACGAAAGGCAAATGGCGCAAACGGGTATTGATAAAAAATAATGGGTAAATTATTTAATTAATCTAATGCCGTTAGATGTGATGAATATAATAACAAGGGAAAACGAACCTGAAATTCACGATTATGATTATATAAAAAATATTCTACTAAAACGCTACAAGCTATCACCAGAGGAGTTTAGACTGAAATTTTTCTCATCTAAAAAGGAGGCAGCAGCCAATTGGCGAGATTTCGCTTATGAGATAAAGGTGTATTTTCAACAATGGATTGAAGGTCTTCAAGTAAATAACTTTGAAGTTTTATCTGAATTAATTATTGTTAATCAAATCAAACATAATTTACCTGCGGAAACGAAGACACATTTTGCAGAGGAATTATTAGTAATAAAGAAAATTGATGACTTAGTTAATAAGTTGGATATTTACGAAACGGCCCGAAGGGTTTGCAATAAACAAACAGTTAGGGATACAAGTAGCGAATTTGATGACAGAAGATCGCGAGTGGCTGATTACGCCAATTTGAAAAGACGCCAAATTGACAACAGACACAGTATGAATTATGGAAGCAAAGATTCGCATATAATCGTTTTGCGTGTGGCAACCCTAGTCACGTGAGTGCGAAATGTGCCATGGCGTATAATACAGAACAAGAATATTCAAATTTTTACCCGCAACGTAATCAAAATTGGCGAGAAACAAAATATCAAAATGAGACCCAAAACACGCAAAGAAAAACAGTTAATATGGGCATGTTAAATGGTAAAAAGGGAAGAATCTTAGATATTAGCGGAATAAAAACAAGCGTAATAATTGATACAGGAAGCGATATTTCAATCGCCAGTTCAAGATATCATACTGCAATAAACGCGCCAAAACTAGCCAGAGACAATATATACATATCAGGCATAGGTGGAGAAGAAATTAAGCCAACAGGTTTTTTCTGGCATAAAGTCTACGTGGATGAAACAGAAATCCAGGATAAATTTTACGTGGTACAAGAGGTGGACTGCGATTTAATAATAGGTAGGAAAGCAGTAGAAGGCATGACGTTAAAAGTAATGGAAGATAGTGTTAGAATAACAAGCGGCAACAAAGTTCGTGTAGGATGCATTAAAATTAACGAAGTACCGACAAAAATTAATGAAGCAAGTATAAACAACGATAATCGATGTTATGAAGATATGGTTAAAATCGACTGCCTAAATGACGGGGTGAATTTGACTCAAATTACGAATTTAGTGAACAGAAAGAAAATAAGGAAATTAATAAAACCATATAAGCCGAATAGGACAAAAGATACAGGATTATCCGATGAATGGAATGCATCTCCAGAAGAAAATTATGAAAGTAGTAGTCCTGCACATGGTAGAAAACACTATGTGAAAGATCGCAATAGGAATTTTGATCATAAGGGAAAGAACAAAAAATTTAATAGACCATTTGATAACGGAAGCAATAATAGATATGGCCAGAGATATTTTAAACAGTCATTTAACCATGGAAATTACAATAAGTTTGGAGATGGGAAACAGAGTTCCGAGAATTCTTACCAAAATAAATCTGAGATTTCGGAAAACTTTCAAACTGAAAATTCTTTGATACCTCAAGATATAGCAGAAAATACTTCACCTAATTCAAAAGCAAGGTACAATCCAGATTTTCTCCCTAGATACATGAATAGAGGCTACTATCATTGTCAAAATAATTATAATTATGGTGGCCAACGATCATACAAGGCTAGTTATAATGAACCAAAATATTCACAACCATCACATAAAAAATTTTCTCATCGTGGATTTAAAGAAGTTTATAGTGGACGAGAAACTTATTCAAATTCTTATCATTCCAGAAGAAATAGGTATAAAAAAACATAACAAATCAAGATGCTGATGTCGAGACGCCAGCATGTCAGGATGACCGATTTGTAGGATTTCAGTTTAACACTTCACTTCATCAAATGAACTGATACTCTAATGCTATTGTCCATGATTTAAATGTGTGAGCTGAAAATACTTTGGATCACGAGTTTTGGCAAAGAGCCAGTTTTATTTTTTTTTGTTATGAAGCAAGATATGTAAAATGGATATAGCCGTTAGGCCTGGTTGGATTATCGTAATGTAAATTTGTTGTATAGTTTCGACCAAAAGTGTTATTAGTTGAAATTAAAGTGCATATTTTGTTGTTCATCAATTATTTGTCATATTGGTTCAGTAAAGTGCCTATTTATATATCATTTACTTACATATATATATTCACGAATTCTGAATAAAAGTCTAGACAAACAGAAAACATCTATGGAAAATGTTCAATTATACAATAGAATTTATACTTCTTTGTAACGAAATAACAGCCCCCGGTATTAAAGCATTAAATTCCTAATAGTAGTAGTATTATGTATTATTTAATATAATGTACAATGCGTCTCAAAAAATGTAAGATATCGATGATCCAATACAAAATTTATGATAATTCAATAGTTCAAAAATTATAGACAATAGTACGGTACCGTTTAAAAAAATATTGACTGATGGGATTCATTTTGATAACGAAACTTTTATTGCCAGAGTAAATACATTTGGCATCAACAAGCAGCGTTTTAGTTAATAAGAGCATTTTGTATAGTGGCAGTGCACAGTTCTAAACACAAATATGTTTCTAAACGATCGATTATACAGCTGCCACGTTATTTGAGAATAGTCATGTGAGTAATAATTATGTGAGAATAGTTTTCAGACAGCGCATTATGCTATGCAGTGCATCGAAAAGGATTTCTGCTAGTATTCTGTCAAATTATGGTTTAAACAGTTGGAGGCAGCAGGTTTGGGGACAGCACAATGATAACTGTCTGTGACACATGCCGCTATTCTGGCAATGCATTTTTTTTTTCTCTAGCAAAACGGCCAATGTATATGTGTGTATTTATATCAAAACCTCCGCATGCTAATATCTATAGTTTTCTAAATATAGTTTTCTTTTCTTTCGCGTATTTTGAATCACCATGTCTTCAATCATCTATAAGCTCTTTTACGACGTTTAATGCTCTGTAAAATAATTTGTAAGTTCAAAAATCATGACTGTTCTTTAGCAAATATAAAATGCTGTTACCAACACCTTATGATGGGATGTATGATGGGTATCGATTAACAGAGAGTATCGTATAATAATTGATTGTCATATATCGTCAGGCTACTCTACATTTAAAAAATAATGAAACAAATGTATTGTATATGGAAAAAATTGTTATAAAAACCTCATAATTAATTGTACGTAAAAGATAATTTTTTTTTTAATAACTAGAATTTATAAAATTTCGGAAAATTTTTTCATTTTATTAAAAAGATGCAGTTTGCAGTAAAAGATGAAATTTATTGTTAAATTACAGAAATCTAGAAAATTTTTAGTCTTTACCAATAGGAACTCTTCAACGTAAAGGTCTGTAACAGCAATATAATTTTACGTTTTATACTGAATGAACAATTAGAAAGTAAAAAAATATTAAAATAGCATAAAATTAATACATGAGCTATTTGAAGAAATGTTTGTTTATCGACATAAAAATAAAATTGAAAATATTTTTTAAAACTTCAGTGAGAGCAGTATTCCATTCTGAAACTAATGTGAAAATTTTTGCATTTTTTCTCAAATTAGGTTGTTTAATTATAATTAAATTTTTACTCCTGAATTATAATTATATATATATTTGCTTTGCTAATTTGTCCTTTACTATAATTCTAAAATATCTTGCATTTCTATTAGCGAAACTAAAAGGCATAAAAATCTGAAATTCGACTTTTCGTTCAAAGTAGTATAGTGCACCTGCTGAAATGTTAAAGAAAATTGTTGAAATACACGGGATTTTTAAAAAATTAATTTACTAAACAATATTGTGTTTATATTACTTTTGCGTTTGAATTTTTAAACTGTCACATCAAGTGTAACAAACAAATTGATAATGATACATGTTTTTGTCACTTTATTTTAATGAATACTAATATTTAATACTGCTTAAATAATGTGTAACAAAGAACTTCCTTCAATATCTACAAATTTTGAGGCTACAAATAACAAGCAAAAGACAGAGAAGATGTAATATTTCAAATCAAAAACTGAGAAGAGAGTTAAATTTATACATTCATAGAGATGTTTTGAGTAAATACATGTTCAGAAATGCTATAAAAAACAAACATATATTCTGTTGTCTATATGCCAGTTGGATTATTTTCTCCTCCAAATTTAATATTTGAAAATAATTCTATGTACATATTTCCTCAATTGTATTATTTACTCAAATAATACATATAGAGGGAAATTTGTATCAATAAGTAAGCTACATGAACTCGATAATAAATTTTGAGTGATTATCTTATGTTCCCATTTTAAGTGATTTTAAATAAAAATATCATACATAAGTATTTTTTTTTGAATAATTTTAAAAAGCTTGTTTTCATTTAAAATATATTATTAAAAATGCTATATAGAAGCTAATAAAAGATATATAATGAAAAACTAACGTACTAATATAATTTTAGAGATTCGTACAATTATTTTACAACATTCGCAACAAACTCTTCGAGTTACGTTTGTTTTGCCTATAAATTTTAAAACTATCACATATAACCTCGTAAATGATATTTAACAAAAAAAATTATTACTACACGTACATTTCACCTTTTTAATTGACATAATTTGTTATTTTATTAGAATAAAATATTTTCGAACAAATGATATTTTCGTCCTCTGGAAATTTTTAATATTTAAGTAGCAGACACAAGTAAATATTAATGAATATTAAATGTTAAAACATAATATGAATAAGACTTATACATGGACAGATATATTTCAAATATATATAAAGAAATATGGATAAATAAATAAAAATTCATATTTTACGTTCGACCGATTTTTTACTAAGTCATCTTTGAAAAGCCAATATTTGTTCTGTAAATATAAAAATCTAAAAAAATGTATATGAAAATTATTCTTATATTCTAATATTTTCAACTTAAAATAAAAATGAATCAAAATTTTGTGCAGTAGGTTATATTTTTACGATAAAATAACATTTGCACTGCTCGCTGAAAGTCAGTTAAATTTACACTTTGTTTTAGAATGGCATGCTTTTAGGTAAATTGAATTTCCCTTTTTCAGAATTTCGATTTAAAAAATTTTTGGTAAAATGTAAGGTGCGTTTTAAATGTTAATGTTCTATTTTAATGTTTATGATATCGTTTCTGTAATTGTATACACTGAACATAAAAGTTACCATTTGGCATCTATGATCATCCGATTATATACAGCAGTCTATATTGAAATTACTAAATAAATAAAATTTGATTAAAGTGATTTTCTGTGTCTGTTGTCTAAAATGCACCTGCACCGAAATCTCTAGTTGTCATATTAAAAAAAATAAAGTTTTAATAATATTTTTTGATTTAATTAAATTTTCAATTCCTAAGCAAATATGTATATCGAATACATTTACTCTCAATAAAACACTGAATCTGGTTCTAGGAAAGAACCTAATATTAATTATTTACATGGTGACTTATTTTTAACACTAATATTTTATCCTTGTATATTAAAAAAAAAGTAATCTGGAACTGAGCCAAAAACGAAATGCACCAATCAAATTCTGCGTAGATATTCCGGGTTGTTCTCATCGCTTTTACACTAGGGACATTTTTGAGGAGCTATTACTTTTTTTCTAGCTATCCTACGGATTCGAAAATCATACCACCAGACGCGAAATATAAAAAGCTTTCAGAAATTATAAAAATTATCACGGTCGGAAAATAAAAACTCAAAAAATCCTTAAAAATCGAGTAAGAAATCTTTTATTGAAAAAGTCATTTTTTTATATTGTTGCCAATTTCTAAATAAGCGCAAAGGATTATGTTTTACCTCAAATAAAAAATGTATTTGCGCGAGACTATTAAAAAAATAATGAAAATTTAAAATAATATTTAAATGATCACATGTTGAAAGCAGGAAATAGAGAAAATTACTTCATAAAAATTGTGTTTACACATGAATATTAAAAATGAAAAAAGATGAATTAAATGAAAAAGCATTATAAACTGATTACAGAAGAAAGTCGCCGTTCGTGATATCATCATCATCATCTTTTTCAAACAGATACATTACCAGGTTTTAAGATGCTGTGAAATCAGAACGGGGGTTGGTGAGCGTAGCGAGCAGGGGGCAGTGCCCCCTAGTAATGTAAAAATAAATAATCGCAATTTAATTTTACTTCTTATATGTCAATATTTTCCATACTATTACTTAAGAGGTGAATCAACCGGCTTTCTAACATTTCTTATGTAATACTTAGAAAATTTTCTGGTCCGTATTAAAAATAAGTGAAAGGATTACAGCTTATAAAATCTTGTAAATATATAATAGTGATTATGAATAGCTTAAACAAAATAAATATTTGGTGAATGTGGCGCAGAACGTTAATTGAAGCAAAATGATAAAACTACATTACATTTTTGTAAAATTAATTACCAAAAACGAAATAAAATATGCAAACATTAAAAAAAAAGAAAACAACATACATGTATATAAATAAACCTGCATATTTAAATATAAGTTATGTTATATAAATTAAATATCAATATTCAAAATATTTTCTGTGTCTCTTGAAAAAATAATTCTTAATTAATATGTTTACAATTACATATTAACTACCGGACTATAATCCTTTACAGTACCAAAATTACAAAGCATTTCAATATTAAATATTCGTAAAAGATGTTTGAACAGCTTTGATTTCAATATTTGAACGACTATGATTTCATAAATAGCTCACAATGTAGATTATGAATAATAATATTCAATATCAATATTCAATAATGTTTCAGATAAGGTACTTGTTAATACTATTTTATTGATTTATGCAAAACCGATAAAAAAAAAACCCTGACATATAAAATATTATAAAATATTTTTTAAAAATGCCCCCATTTAATGTTTTGTCTATTTTCATGTTCAAGAATCCTAAATATATTTATTATTCTAATAAAATAAATAATACAGATATTATTAGTGAATTGCAAAAAGCATTAATTTTGGAAGCAAATTTAATTATTGAACATAATTCATGTTGAATGGAATGATTTTTTTACGATGGAGAATATTGTAAAATTTTCGAGCGTTTGAATGTTTGAAAGAATCTACTCAAATCCTTATAACCATCTTATACAGATTAAAACGCATAATTAAATTACGTATCACAAAAAATAGTCAATTCAAATATACTTTAAGTGCAAGCATATATCTTGATAATGTATCAGGTGCCTCTTTATTTCAAGTTTGAAGTAAGTTTCATTTAAAACAAGTTGATTCGTGTTTGATTAGCCAGAACATGTCTTGTAATATGTTTTTTTTTCTTTTCAAAATAAAAACTTGTAAATCAAATAAAATATTAAGAAATTATTTTTCCTTACTAGTGTAAATGCCCGTCCTAGGACGGTGGGTACAAATTGAGGTTTTCAGTTAAAATTTTAAATAATTGATAAAAATATTCATATACTGTTTATCGACAATAGGGAAAACTGACCTGAACGGTTAAGGTAATATTAGGTAATATAGAGGGTTAATGGTAAATTTTACTGTTAATGGTAGTTATGTTAATGGTAAATTTTACGAAACGTAATATTTTTATTTATCTTTGTTTTTCAACTCAAAATTTCCAAATATTTTTCTGAATAATTAAAATCTTAATCCTAATAACGAACTCAATAATTAATTAAGGTCTCAAAAATTAACTATGGCAAGTAAATTATAGGTATTAATTTTCGCTCTCAATAATACGAAAATGATCTTTTAGTTTATTCATAATCTAAAAGAATGCATTAATTTTTACACAAAGTCAAATATTTCCCTTTCAAAATTAATAATAAAAATAATTTAAATCATTAAAAAAATTTGATCTTGTAATAATTCAATACATCCTGAATGTACATACCTTATGTTAATGGTAAATTTTACGAAACGTAATCTTTTCCTTTATTTTTGATTTACTACTCAAAATTTCCAAATATTTTTCTGAATAAATAAAAGCTTAATCCTAATAACGATCTCAATAATTAATTAAGGTCTCAATAATTAACTATGGTAAGTAAATTATAGGTATTAATTTTCGCTCTCAATAATACGAAAACGATCTTTTAGTTTCTTCATAATCTAAAAGAATGCATTAATTTTTACACAAAGTCAAATATTTCCCTTTCAAAATTAATAATAAAAATAATTTAAATCATTAAAAAAAGTTGATCTTGTAATAACTCAATACATCCTGAATGTACATCTAAAATAATGCATTAATTTTTACACAAAGTCAAATATTTCTCTTTCCAAATTAATAATAAAAATAATTTAAATCATTAAAAAAAGTTGATCTTGTAATAACTAAATACATCCTGAATGTACATACCTTATGTTAATGGTAAATTTTACGAAACGTAATCTTTTCCTTTATTTTTGATTTACAACTCAAAATTTCCAAATATTTTTCTGAATAATTAAAATTTTAATCCTAATAACGATCTCAATAATTAATTAAGGTCTCAATAATTAACTATGGTAAGTAAATTGTAGGTATTAATTTTCGCTCTCAATAATACAAAAACGATCTTTTAGTTTCTTCATAATCTAAAAGAATGCATTAATTTTTACACAAAGTCAAATATTTCCCTTTCAAAATTAATAATAAAAATAATTTAAATCATTAAAAAAAATTGATCTTGTAATAAATCAATACATCCTGAATTTTTTTTTATTTTAAAAATATGCTTATGTACATTTTATATTATTTCACAACTTTATTATTATGTAAATTATAATAAAGTTGTATTATTAATTTTTTTTTCCAAAGGTATAATTTGTATTTATTGTCAATAGGTGGCGCCAGAACAGTATTTAAGAAATATATCTAAAATACCGGTAGATCATCGCAAAGCCTCGAAAGGTATCATCGCTATTTCTGAAAAAGTACTTAGAGGAATAAAATGCAGAATAAAATCAGAAATAAATTTAAAAAATCCTTTAAATTATTTAAAGACTTTAATATGCTTTTACGAATATTTTAAGAGCATAATCGGATTTTTTAATGAAACGTTCAAAGAGTCATTCATGGAATAGATATGGAATTTGTGTTTTTGAATGGCAACATTATTTGTTTGTTTACATCAGGTAATCGGATGTTTAATCGGTTATTTTTAATTTAAAACTTAAAACATTATAACTGGATATGATATACATGTTTTATACGAAAATATGCTGAACATACATTATTTCAAGTAGAAGAAATTATCATGTAATGGTTATGTGTTAGCATATCTTTTTCAGTAAGCCTAACATGGCGTTTAACTACGGTCGACTCGCAGACCAGAGTGGTACAGCCCGGTACCGTTACAGACAGATTCTCGCCTTTGGATTTTATTATAAGTAAGATATTTTGTCCACATGAACTTATTCGCGTATTTTATATGTGTTCAATTTTTGGTTTTAGTACAATTTTGACAACATTTTTAAAAATAAAATATAAAACAGGACCCTTTATTTTCAAGTATAATATTTGATTATCTTCCATTTTTATTACTTTGACTTCCCTTACCGTTATTTATTCCTTGTTAAAAATAGTAATTAATTTTGAAAGCCTCCTTTCATGCTTTTAAGTTGTGTGTTCTCCGAAAATAAAACTAATGTTGTAATTGTAATTCCTTAATTGCTTAATTAACATTAACATTTATGTGTATACAATATAAGTGTACAAAAAAAGAAGAAAAAAACTACCAATTTTCATTAGATGGAGTTATCGGAAAAGAGTTCCGCGTAGGTTACTATGTCTTGTACAAATAAGCAAAGTTGATCGTATTCCGCAAACAAATTACATGCGCAAGATATTATAAGAAACTCGAGTGATCTATATTTGATAGAATAAAGGTAAGCGACTATTTTACGAGCTCCTCAAATCAGGAGAAAATGTTACTGGTAAAGCAAATTTCTTCTTGAATGTGTTATCAATATTAACATTTTGAATCTAACTAAATTTACAGAAATAATATGAGCAACTAAAACATACAGACTACTTAACATAAACTACTGAATATAAAACTAATTAACATAAACTTAACATACCAATTTACAGACAAGTGAATTTAAAAGTCACGAATTTAAAAAAAAAAAAAAAAAAAAAAAAAAAAACAGTTGCACAGCAGGAAAATGTGTGCATTTTTTGAGTATCTGTTTGCGTTTAACTAATTTAATCGTACATATTATAAAGAAAGAAGCCCTAAAACTATATAACCGGGGTAATTTCAATATATATATGCACGACACTGTGAAATAAACAGAGAGCGTGGATTTATGGACTTATACTAGTGATTCATGAAATTAGATAAGTTGAAGTAATGAACGTTAATATGTGCATTAATACGTGTGTTCCATGTTTCTACTCTAAAATCATGACCTAATATATTTGAAGCACCATGTATATTAGGTATGGGATTTCATAGAAGACGTGATTTAGATGATTGTTTATGTAAACTGATTATATATTAGCTATATTTATTTTTAATATTGTTTTATAATATTATAATTTGCGCTATAAGTTATTTTCATGCAATTGCTTTAGAGAAAAATGTTACTATTATAAAGTAAATCGAATCATAACGTAACAATTTACAGACAAGGGAATTAAAATTCACGATTTGGTAAACTTAAAAAAAAAATAAAACGGTTGCATAGGAGGAAAATGTGTGCATTTTTCTTGTATATGAAGCGAAATGTACTTTTAAGGCCTCGTTCTGTATGATATATATGAAAGTCGTAACAGTCGCAGCAGGCGATTTTTTACAAAACTATTTTTGTATGTGTTGTAAATTGCTTTTTGAATTTCCACTTGGATTTTTATGTATGACCTCAACAGTGATTTTACTTGATAGAATTAAAAATAAATCAAACGTAATGTACTATTTTGTACATGTGCAAATAAAATATGATGCTGAGGTCGAACTTTATAGAAAATTGTACTTAAAGATGTCTTTAAAACATCATGGCACTTGTCCGAATCCGGAGCGTGTTGCTAGTTTATTAAACAATATTTATTATTTTGCGATTTTATAAAATATATTTATCAAGATAAAGATATAGGTTAAAAAAATTGGAGTATTTTTTTTTCTTTTTTATTCCATAAAATATATTCATTAACAAAATGAAGAAAAAAACCTAATTTAAAATGTGTGCTTTCACTTTCCTAACAACATTGCTTTTTAAAATATTTGAAAATGACATAACGTTCTTGACTATTTTCCCCAAGAAAATATGAAAAAATTATCGAAGCGTGCTAATTAATTATAAACATTTTGGTTTTAATTAATTGTGTTGCAAAAAACTGTTTTGTGCAATGTTAAGAAGTCTATTCGAGTATTTGTCTGTAGTGTATTCGAGATAAATGTGTTTTTTTTTTAAATAAATAATCTTTGCTTAATAAGTATAAATTTATCGAACATTTACACAAGTAGCAAAGTTAGTCCAGTAGAAATAGCATTTCACCCAGCTAAAAAGTAACTGCAGTTATTCTACAGAAGTGAAGTGTTTTTGAAGTTTTTCTACGCAAAAATACTTCAGTTATTTTGTAGCTAATGTGAAGTAATTTTGGAGTGATTTATATCAAAAATACTCTGAGCTATTATCTTCAAAAATACTCTAGTTTATGTGTTATCATTTTACAACCATCAATTAAAAAAAAATGAGACTTTACATTTGTAGTAAAACTGCAGTAAATTTGAAGTATTTTTACAGTTATTAAGTCAGAAGTATATTTTCTGATGCATCTGTAGTATAACTGTAGTTACTGTGAGGTAATTTTACAGAACTTACTTTATGGAAAGCGCGTGTTATATTTTCTGCAGTTTATCTGTAGTTTTAAAAGTGATGTTAAAGCTTTTCAGTTTTTGTTATTTTTGCATGACTCAATATTTACTTTATTAATAATAATTAATACTGTTTTCAAGACTTTTATTTTAAGGACCTAATTTGAGCACCTGTGAAAGTCCTCCCCTCCCCCCTTCTTTAAGTGAAACAAAACAAATATTCAAATATATCAAACTTTAAAATTAAAAACAAATATACATTAAAAATGAATCAATGTTGTTTATCGTTAAAATGTTAGAGCTAACCAGGGACCGACTTACACATTTCGGGGGCCCTGGGCAGAAACATAATAGCGCCCCTATAACATTTTAAGTGCAAAACTAATGCATTAAAACCATTTCGTCTATTATACTAATTTACTATTCATACAGTATTATATCATTATCTTACGCATTAATTTTAAAAAAAATAAAGTGCTATGAACCATATACATATGATAATTCATATTATAAAATTCAATTAAAACTTCTAACTATATAAAATAATTAAATATATATATACTTAAACGTTTTTAAACTTAATCGTACAAATAAAATCTAACTAGTTCGCAAATTAATTCAACTTAATTTTTAAATTACGTATTCATTTACAAAGCAATAACTAATTTTCTTATTTTATGCAAAAATTATTAATTATTAAAGTTAAATTAAAATTATTTTACAAACTTTTATTTTTTATATTGAAAACACGATGTGGTTAATTAATTATAGAATGTACAAGAAATTAATCAACAAATATATAGTCGCTTTGTCATATATGTTTCCTTTTTCTGTAGCTTGGCTCTGGTAATGATACCATCGTCTCAGATACTTCATCGTCCGTCTCTGTACTTGACTCAATTGGTTGGTCTAGGTCATCAAAGACATCAAGGTCCAGTATAATATCAGGAGCGTTGCCACATAGTTGGTTGTGGCACTTCACAGACATAACTGAGCACTTCAAGCCTGCCTTTCTAGAACTGCAATTCGTACTACAATTTTTTTTTTTTTTTTTTTTTTTTTTTTTTTTTGCATTGGCAAGATATGAAATCGAGTAGAGTTTGAGGAGCTGGTCCATTCATCATGGTGACTGGAATGAGCCCATGACCACCCCACTTCTAGCCGCATTCGAGAGGAACCTTTCCGTTTCCCAGCCATGTCTGAACGCATGATATTCAGAAGCATCACGAGTAGGTGGTTGTCTAGCTAAATTTAATATAATATTGTTAGCTGCTCTAGCGAAGCTGACATACCGCAATCCATTCAAGTTTTGGTTGGGATCACCTCCATACCGGGCAAGAAGTACACCTTCTGTGGCTTCAACAAGTTTGTACCTCTCTGCATTTGAGTCTTTAAAGATTTGGACTTTTTGGTTCAGGGATGGGTTCTCAAGAATTCTGCAATATTTCATTTTCCCATGGCTGTAGAGTGCAGAAGTGGTGTCACAACCACTTACTGCAGGGAATAATAATATTTTGTCCAACTTCCTTAAACTTGAAACACTTGTTGGAGTAGAGATCATCAGGCTGTTTCCCTTTCCTGGCCCTTCGGAAATAAACATTGTCTGCAGCTAGAGAAGCCACAAGAACAAGAAGGTCCATGTCTAAACCATTGACAATTACAGCATCATAATCAAGGGCTTAAGAAATAGCTGTGTTCACTATTAGCACATCTGCATCTTCAGTGGCCTGCGTAGTGATCATTTGTGCTTTTTGAAATTCATTTCGAAGCATATCAATGAAAAGTTCTTTATTTTTTTTTCATTTCCCAACACTTTTTCTTGTGGCGTATGTGGAAACATGGTCTGATTGAACTTAACCTCAGCAGAAGTATGAATCTTGAAGCGACGAGCACTTTCTTCCCTTTTTATACTTTTTTTATTATGTTCAGGATAAGTTTCTAAAATTTTCTTTATTTTAAAATTTACAACTGAATTCAAAACACCGGAAAACAATTCCCCTTTATACAGGTTTCCGTGTTATCAGGTATAATTTCTGTTATTCTTTCTGTTGGGACTAACATTCTCAAACTGAGATACATTTACAATCAATGTAAACTTTGACTAACAAAAATATGTGGGACAAATGAATACAAACACGACAAACCAAATCTACATTGTGCGCCCTCTTGTCCTTCCATTCTAGCGCCCGGGCCACATGCTCCTTTTGCCACCACCTCCCTTAGTTTCGGCCTTATCTACTCCTTTTCCTTTTTAAAATTTCTAAATTATAACTTATTTATATTTCAAGTATTTTTTACATTATTCCCAGATATTAATTTTACTTTCGACTTTGAATTCTTGGCCCTGCACCTATGTCTACCGACTAGGTTTTTTGGTTAACTTCGCTCCCCCCCCCTAAACTATTCAACAGTTACCTATTATTGTACATACTATAATTAATTAATTGCATCGTTTAATCAATATCAAAAATAAAAGCTCGTTTTTAAATTAATGACTTGTCAGGCGGTATTTTTTTGTTTTAAAAATAAATTGTAATATTCTGATTTTTAGAGTCTATTATAGATATTTAATGATCTAATAAACGAAACTTATAGACTACTTCATGCTTTACAAACTTTATAATGACACTTTTGTCTCTAAAACGCACTAAGAGTAGGTTATTAAGCAAAAACAAACGTCATTTGTGGATTTTTGCACTTTTTGCAAATTTTACCCTATTTTCCCGGCTCCGTATCTCACCCCCTATTTAGACAATTTACAAACATGAATGCTGCATGTTGTAGAGAATTTTATGCTCTACAAAATGATGAAAATGCTTTTTATGTAAATTGCACTGAAATCGAGTTATTTAAGAAAAAGAAAAATAAAGTTCCGAAAAATATTGGTTTTTTCGATATTGTGAAAAACGCACAAGGTCTAGAAGGTCGAAAACTTGGTTTTTTTATTAGAGGGTCAACCTATACAATATATTCAAAAATCAGAGTTACCCGAATTTTTGCAAGGCAAGGCCCTTTTTGCGCTATTTCTACTGGACTAAGTGTGCGGTTTTACCCATTGTTTGTGATCGCGCCTAATAAAAAGTAAATCATATTTTGCTTTAAGAGATGAATTTTCCATAATTAGAATAAAATACTTAAAAATAGTAATTTTAAATAAATGAAATTTGCAAAGGAAGTGAAACTGTATTATTAAATTAATGCAGTTTAATTGAAGTCATGTCACTGAGATATATGTAAAATTATTAAAACAAATATTCTTTTTTTCAGAACTAACATGTACTTTCTATTAACCCGGAAAACATTTTTTCCAAAACATTTAAAACAGTTACATAGATTACTATATCAGTTATACATTAAATAAAGCTACATTAATAATGTGCAAAACCAGAATGTATGTCTTTGGAAAGTTATGTAAAAATAATAATTATACCTATATAGTACAAAACCCAAAAATGATCTGAGTGAAGAATTAAGTTTCTAATATTCTATCTAAAACAAATTAAAAAAAAGTCAGAAATCTACTTTATATGTAGTACTTTTAAAGGTGTATGAAATACGTCTAAGAAGAGGTAGTGTAATGGCGTTTTTCATTACATATCCTCTTTTTCTTTAAAATTAATTCTCCCCCCTTTGTTGTTTCAAAATTATTTACTTTGTGTAACATTTCCTATTTTTTATTAACAGTAAAATAACTTTATTCTACCCTTCTCCATTTTTGCTTATTAAATTTTAATATCCGTTTTATTCAGTGCGGTTTCACTTAATTTATATTACGCATTTTTCTTGTCATGTCAGTTTCATTTCCCAGCCTGCAGAAATAAAAGAAATATGTATTCACACCCATACTGTATTTTTCTCTTCCTTTTCACACAAGCCGGCATTTGCGAATAAATAAAAACAAGTTGGAAATTGTACGTCAAACGTTACAAACGAGGTGCGTTCGTACGCACGTTTTAGAATAAAATTCATGATATCCCGTGCGTAGAACGGGTTAAACAGCTAGTTAAGTATATATTTTATGACACTGTTCATACAAATATCTTAACTATTTATATAAATATTCAGATATATATGTATCAGCTAGTTATATAAATATTCAGATCTTGATGATTTTTAATTCTGTGAAATGAATTATATCGTCTGCAGATTAATTTCTGGCATAAAATAATTATCTCGGTCGCTTGACGATTAAACTTCGGAAGCTCCTACAACAAAAAAGCATCGATTTAAAAAAAAAAAAATCAAATTTCTTAATAAATATTTTTATTAATATCTCCTAAAGTTTTGATTCGATTTTAATAAAATTTGAAATGTCTCGACAAAATTCTGCAAAGATAATATATTTTAAATTGCAAACCATTTGGTTGGGTAGTTTTTGCGTTGTTATATGCGGACAGACAGACAGACGGACAGACAGAGAGACGGACGGACAGACGGACGGACAGACGGACGGACCAAACGACGACTATAGGTGCTACGTATTTATATAATTACGAACGCACCTAAAAAGAAAGATAAAGTAACTGCTTTCTTTGTACTTCCTCCTACGCCGTCATTTCCCTAACTAATTTTCAGTTCTCATATGCAACCAATGTCTAAATTTAGCACTTTGTATTGTCTTAATTCTAACGTTCATGAATTCCATTTTAATCATCCTGGCTCGATCGGCACTTCATGTAATTACAAAAATTTGTACAACCCTCTCTTCCCACGAATCTTGTGCCGGTCTGTCATTTTCAAAATTACTCCCTTAACTCTCCAAAATACTTTGTTCCTTTGCATGATTATCGCCAAATTCATTGTATATGTTGGCGACTGATAACGAAAACCGCACGCCAAAATAAAGAAGTGCAAATTATGTTCGAAATATTTTGTATGACTCTTACTTCTACTGTCTCTGTGTTAACTTTAAATTGTAAGCCTCCTCTCCAGTGAACATTGCCTGTGTAACAAAACCTGTCTCCGAGTCAACTCTTCAATAAAAGAATGTATCTTCAATAATATGGTAATCAAATTTTCTATTGTCCTGCCATTCCTACGTTTTTATTACAGCATTTTATTATTTCTGCTTATATATTTATCGTACTTCTGACGCTGCAGCTATGCATCCGTTTACCCAATAGATCTGGATTCCATAGTACAGGTAGTAAGGAAGTTTAAAATTATATATTTTCGTTCTTTTAAAACCATTTAAATCAAATGTATATCTGCACCTCAAAATTTTATGAACATAAACATTTCAGATTTAATAATACAAAACTTTACGGAATTCAAAAATTAATTTACAAAAAACACGCAACCAGTACAATCTTAAACAAAACTTTACACAAACGCTAAGAAACTCTTTGCGCAGACAAAATTCCACAGAAGCACGAGTGTTTTAATTTAAAGCTGGGAAAAGTTGTGTTAGAAATAGAAAAAAAAACTTATATATTTCTTTATACTAAAGAAAAAAAAAAAGATTATTTGGAAGTATTTGCATTGAGATCCCGAATCCCTTAATTTGCATTACTCTCATGAGTAAATACAACATTTGTTTGTTTTAATGATTCATTTTATTAATTTCCAGGTCATCACCTATTTAATAAGAATATTAAAATTATATATATATATATATATATATATATATATATATATATATATATATATATATATATATTATTATAATTTTCCTCATAATATAAAATAAGGTAAAGCCAGGACAGATTGCGCACAGAGGTTTGTGGGGAAAGAGTGAGCGCGCAGCGACTGCAGGTAGTTGTACAACAGCAGTAGTGTAGTGTCTACTTGAAAGTGCACGTTGACTGTTTTGAGTGTCTAAGATAAAGCTTGCTATTTTGTTTCGTTTTCCCAAAGTAAGTGCTTGAATTTTCATAGCTATTTGTTAGAATTTTATACAATGTCAGTCGTACAAAATATTTTTATCTTAAACGATTTCTCATAAGCTACTAAAGTAGACTAACAGTGTGAACATCAACGGTTCGTTTTAAAAGCGGCCATGTTTAAATAAAAGGCCGCGCAATCTCTCCTATCGAAATTAGAGAGTTTGCGCATCTGCTACTTAGGAGAGATGACACATTGTTCCCTTTAGTTTCCATGGTAGGAGAGATTACGCAGCTTATTGGTAAATTTGCATAAAAAGAAAGTAAAAATGAAAATGGAGTAATTTTAAGTTAAACGCGTTATCAAGTACATTAATGTTATTTTGTAATGTTTTCTGAACTTGCTTTTTTCTGATTCTTTATATTTTTTTCCTTTTATTAAAATGTTTTAATTGTTTTAAAATTATTTTCTTTTTCTTATTCTTTAATCATTGGGTTGAAATATTCACTCCTAATACAATAATATTTGTTCACAAAAACCTTACAACAATGTCATTTAAGTATAATTATTATTGTTAACAATTTATTGTAGTTATTATTAGTAACAATCTCTCCTACCCATGTGCGCAATCACACCAACCCTGTAAGGACAGATTGCGCAAAATAACTTTCTTGGTTTTATTACAGCTGTTCTATTAAATTGCAACATAACAACAAAATAGCAATGGAGATGCATAAAAAACAAATGAAGTAAAAATTATTCATGGATAGTTTAGCAAAAAACTAATATTTAAAATTTTTATTGTTATTCTTTTGAGTTGTGTGCAGACTTTCCTAACATTACCTTACTGGTGTTGATATTGAGAAACATAGTACTGTTAATAAAATCTTTTAGGAAGGTAAAAATGTAAAATGTTCATTAATACAATTATAATGGACTGCAATTATTTTGCTGAAATAGATTTAAGTAATGATATCTAATTTATAAACAAACCAAAACTTTTAACCGCATTATTTTGATTGACAGATGTTCATATTGCATAAAGCAACAAAAACGTGAAAAATGATTTTGTATTCTAGTTTTTTTCAAGCAATAAAATAAATATGAAATCGTTCTTAATAGACAAAAAATAATCCTATTTATTATATAATTTCCGTACAATCTATTTTGTTTAAACGGAGTAATATAAGTTCCGTCTATGTGTTATTTAGCTGTAGATACATTCTAATATTTTAAAATAAAAATAATTCTGCGTTAGCATTTCGAAATGTTATGATTTTTTAAAAGGTAGTTATGTAGATTATCGTTTTAAAAGTTTTAATTCATAATTTTCAGAATTTAAAAGGTGTTTTATGTCGAAATCATTTTTCTTTAAACACCTTTCTTTTCCCTAGCAGTGTTTTGATGGCTACGAGATTAACATGTTCCGTAAATACGTATTATTTCAGAAAAATATTTATGCCATATTTAATCGCAGAATTTGTGTCCTTAAAAAATAGAAGATTTCTTGTCGGAAATAATGATTTGATAAGAAACTACAAGATCTATTCCATCACTGTTATATGCTATGCCAAGCTTTCATAACATTTTCAAACAAAGATACACAAGCCTTCTAATCTATGCGCTACGGATTGTTTTGCAAAATAAAAATAAAAATAAAATAAAATAAAATAAAATAAAAAAAAAATAAAAAAAGAAGAAAAATAACGCGATGATCAGATATATGTTAAACGTTTTGAAATGAAACACTTATAAGTATTACTATTATTTTTAGGTACATTCTTAATTATATAAATACGTAGCACCTATAGTCGTTGTCTGGTCATCCACATATAACAGCGCAAACCCTACCTAATCGAATGATATGAATTTTGATATATATAATCATCACAGAATTTTGTCGAGTCATTTCAAATTTTTTGAAAATCGAATAAAAAAGATATTAACAAAAGTATTTATTGAGTAATTTGAATTTTTTAAAAATCTGTACTTTCCTGTTATAACAGCTTCCGGGGATTAATTGTCAAGCGACCGAGATGTAGCGCCATGTTATCTGACATGTATGACATCATAGTCATAAATGATGTATAGAATATTTTATAACCCATATGACCATGTTATAGTCACATTGTACATTCTATGAAATCCTATCATACGTAACTTATTCAATGATATCCTATGATAGGTAATAATTGTAGGTTGCCATGGTGATTACGTTATACTTAAGATGGAGTCATATTATTTCCGTATTATTGAATTTAAATACCGAATTTGTATACTAAAATTATTTAATTATAGAAAACATATAATCTACCGACAGTTTTTTTTATATATGTTTCCGTAAAAACATATATTAAATGGAAATATAGTCTAAACATGGATTTCAAGTTCTGAAATTTTCAAAGCTAGGCTTAATATTCCCTTTGGAAAATTCAGTAAATATCAACAAAACATAAAATTTCGCCAACTTAAAATGTACTTATTCTATTACGGAAATTAATCATAGCATAATAACAGACGATATAATTCATTTCAAGTTGTAAATTTCCAACTGGACGAAAAATGTCCGGGCCAGGATTGGAACCTGGGATCGCTTGGCTGAAGCCGCCACGCTCTACCACTGAGCTATCCCGGTCGAATCTGGAGGGCATAATTCATCCAGTTAACCTTATTGATCAAAGCATCTGGTCTGTTATTTTAATCAGCTCAACAGAAAAGATCGCAGGTAAAGGAACTCCATGAATATACTTCGTGAATAGTACGTATATATACGTGAATAGTATATTCACGTATCCAGCGTTTACTGGAGTTCCTTTGCCTGCGATCTTTTCTGTTGAGCTGATTAAAATATCAGACCAGATGCTTTGATCAATAAGTTTAAATGGATGAAGTATGCCCTCCAGACTCGACCGGGATAGCTCAGTGGTAGAGCGTGGCGGCTTCAGCCAAGCGATCTCAGGTTCGAATCCTGGCCCGGACATTTTTCTTCCAGTTGGAAATTTACAACTTGTATGATTGCTTTACCAATTTGAAATAATTGTGTTAAAAAATAATCTAGTATAATTCATTTCACTGAAATAATAACAGTACGAACGCATCTCGTTTGATGTACAATTTCCAACTTTTTTTCCGCTCAAAAATATCTCTGATTGGAAGCCGTTTATAAAATTTTGTACTTTTAGCATTGTTTTAACACTTATATTACATTTTATTTTTAGTGAAAGTGACTTTATGTTGGATGTATATTTTAAAATAAAAAAATAATAAATTTGTTATTGTCACTTACATAGTACTGAATACAATTCTTCTTATTTTCAAACTAATCGCCTTTAAATATTTTTAAATGTTCATGTTTTCGAAACGGAAATTAAATTTTATATACAATTTCTATTTTAAGTCGATACATTT
The DNA here is from genome assembly GCA_963931845.1 of Maratus michaelseni. Classification (NCBI taxonomy): domain Eukaryota; kingdom Metazoa; phylum Arthropoda; class Arachnida; order Araneae; family Salticidae; genus Maratus; species Maratus michaelseni. Next base: position 83,112,894 of record OZ007589.1, read on the forward strand.
GGATTTTAGAACAGATAAAACGTTTTACGAGGACACTGAAAAACAATGCATTTTCTTTAAATTTAGAAAATGCCTATCATAAAAATTATACGACTGCTTTACTAAAACTTTTTTGCAAGTGATTGTAATAAAATGTTTTACCAAACTAACTGCATATTACATCTATGAGTTCTACCCTGTAAAGTATACAAACAAAAGTTGAAATAATATGTTGCAATAAATGTTGAAGTATTTTAAAGTACTTCACGAAAATTACTTTTATTTATTATCAGTAATATGTGACGCATGTAAAGGATTATAAGGGAGGTACGAAAATGAAAAATGCAAATAAGTAAAGTACATACGACGTTATTTTGAAACATGTCTTTCTATTTTTAGAAATTGGTTTTAAAGGATTATTCTCAGATAATAATAAATATTGGCTTTTAAAAATATATTAAATTATATTGTTTTAATTCTTGATTTTTTTCTCAAAATTCTCCAAATAATAAAATAAATCAAGAGATTTGTCTCAGATAAAAAAATAATAAAACTTCATGTGCTTTTTAAAAACGTGCTGTTCTATTTTTAGTAATTTGTGTCAAAGTGTTATTCGGAGATAAAATAAATTCTTGGCTTTTAAAAATGTATTAAAATTTATCTAAGAATATCATTCATAATAAAATTAAATGATGTAATTTTAATTCAAGTAGAGTCAATAATTAGTTGTTGATAATATATACATTTATCATAGTATATTTTAACTGATATTGAAATGCTTTAAATGGAATGTTTCATTACAAATTCAAAAATAATACGAAAAGAAAAAGAATAATAAAATTATATGACGACATTTAATTATTTTAAACTACAGATAAAACGTCCATTATTTTGCAACAAATACTCGATCCCTGTTCGTTTTGTGGGTTATTTAGTAATTTAAGCGAACACCAATTACTTGAGATTATTCACTGACGCTATCAGATTCTGTCTTTGAGAACTGCTTAGAAATTTTAATATACCGTAAATTCGTGTTACTGGGAGCCACGAGGAGAGATACATTGACGAAATAAACAATGGGTCCTGTATGTACTGTTTTTCTAAGCTGTAAAAAAAGACAAATGTATATTAATATCTGGAGTAAAATATAACCAAATATGAAAATATACAATAAAATTTTCCGAGTTACCAACTGTTTCGATAAGTGTTCTTTATCCTTAGAAACATGAGAAACCAATACATTTTCGATATTTCAAGAAGCATTTATTAAGACAAAGTTTCTTTTTGAAGCCACTGATTTTTAAAAATGTTTCCTAGTAGTTTTTTTTTTTAATAGGTTCTATTAAATTTGAATTTTATGCATGGAATAGTAACAAAATAATACTAATTTTAATGTTAATGTTAATGCTTTTAATTTATCATATTTTTCATTAAAACATGTTTGTATAACATTAAAATGTTTACTTGAACATTTATAACATCTAAAAAAACCTGTATTTCATGTTGAGAAAACTGATTAATACACTAAAAAAATAGTCCGAAATGTTTTTGACAATAAGTGGCAGCAGCATAAACTATGTTTTCATAAATATTTCTTTAAATCTCAAAAATATATTACTTTCTGCAATTTTTGAAAATAAAAAATGGGTTTCAACAGAATGACACGTATAATTATTAAGATAAGTATAATCATAATCTAAATATAAGTTATTTATCATATCAAATTTAATGCTCTACCAAAGGCAATATACGACAGGGAACGTTTATAATGCCTCCAGACTACAGTGCCATGCATAATGCGAATCCAAAACATCCGACGAGTTCAACTATGATATACGTCTCTTTGAAAATATAAATACCATCAATCTATATAGCCCTAGCAGTGACTTATTGTATACATTTAATGACAGATATTAACGAACGTCGAAAAATATCATTGTAAAGTTTCTTTTTTAAAAATGTGTTTGAATTTGAAGATCAAGTAAAAATAAAATAAAACTATTGAAAGTATTGATTCGAAACTCACAGTATATGCGTAGTTCATTTTTCTGATTACCAAAAGTTAAATATTTCGAAAATCGGAGAGTAACCGTTCATTATTTTGGCCAAAAACTGACCAGACGCGAATAAATTGACCCAGAACGAAAAGAGGTTACTGTAAATGAGGGTTTTCCAGATTAAAAAAACAACTCAGAGATTTGTGGATCTATTCAAATAAATAAAACTATTACGTTTCTCGAATTTATATTAGCAGTATAGACATTGAAAAAAGAATCCTGATTTTGAATTTCGAAATTTCGTAAAAATCGGTTCATAATTCGCTAGGGTATTAATCGAAAACGTATTAATGAAAATGGAAAATGATTATTTCTCAAATTTTATCAGGACACCTGCACTGGAGTTGCACACGTTTAATAATTCCAGACAACCAAAAGGAGGTTAGCAATAAATAGAAGCGCTGCCAGATTTAAAATGTACTCAGCTATTTTCATTTATATACAATTTTTTAAAACTATATAAAATACGGTTTTCAAAATCGGTATATGCACGCAAAATCATTTGCTGAATATGAAATTCTAAAAAATCTGAAAAAAATGACCGGTAACTTTTTTTTCTATCAAAATTTATTTATTTCATTTACAGTCGAATAGGAAATATTGAAAAAAAAAATAATAATGCCTGGATAATAAAAAAAACCTAGTCACAGATTTTAAGGTATATTGAAAATTTTTAAGCTATATAAGGCAAGGATTAGAAAATTGGTATATATACGCAAAATCGTCTTCTATTAAATAAATTCGAATATCGACAGATAACTTTTTATTTTATCAAAAAAACGATTTTTTATGGAAATTGAAATTTATTGTGCATTTATTACAGGGCTTAAAATACTCATATCTTTTTGAAAATGATTCGAAATTGCTTTAATATCTGAATGTTCCCTTTTCACAGTTTTAATGTTTGTTTATGAATAGCGTTTACCAGTATTTCCAAATATGAATATCAGGAGTTACTTAAACTACGTTCAGGGCTCAGCTACTAGTTCGAATTTTTTACCAAGTACTCAAGTAGTCTTAATATTAGTGATTTGTCAAGAAGCACTTGCGTCTCTCCACTCCTTCATCGTTCCCATCATCATTCAAAGTTGCATTTTGACAACATTGTTTTCAATAGTGGATAATTTTCTAATTAACGTTCATTTTACAATACTAAATTGAAATTTTCAATACAAATAGAAACAAAAATGGATTATCAACTGCATGAAAAATGAGTAACAAATGCTTTGAATCACGCTTTCTATCATTATAAAATCCTGAGATTTCTGAAGAACTATTTATTTAGCTCTGCATAAAGAGACATTGCATGATAAAAAATTTCAAAAGATGTATTTTTTCAAATATTTGTAATTTAAATTTAATTTGGAAAGTCCTTTTAAAGAAAAAAATATAGCAATAACCGTTATTTCTTATTTTGTAGTACAATACTCAAATTTAGGTAATACATTTTCCGTTTTTGTGAATAAATAATTCCTTGTATTAAATTAAAAACAAATTAAATATAAACAAGCTAGTGTTGAGCTACGTAAAAATACTTTAAATAATAAAAATAAGAATTATAAAGAAATAAAGGAAATTTTTACATACTTTAAAGTATAATACAAGTAATAATTTAAAGTAGTAAAGTTTTTATATTTTCTTCAAAAATTCTAAATTTTGGCATTCTTAATTCGTCGAGTATAAATAGCAACAAATAGCTTCATATCAATTTTCCACTATAGGTTTTTCTGTCGCTTCTTCAAAAACACATCATTAATTTGTACTACGCAGTAAGTGTCTCATGTAGGAAGCACTTAGTTTAATTGCAAACTTATTTGTTTTATCGAAAATTATTAAACATCTTCAGGAGATCTTCTGTGCGAATTCATTACTGAATGGATAACAATTACAATCCGATGAAATTTAAAATTAGTTAACGGACGTAGAATCAATCACTTGATAAAATACAGAAAAAGGGTATTAGATTTTAAGAAATTAAGTGATAACTGGAACTATGTTTAACACTGTTTATGTTATATCTTTATGTCTTTATGTTAAACGAAATAATGTAACATAGTCTTCATACGATTCCGTAAATAGTATCAATAGTTAGTCGAAAATAAAAAGAGTTTTATAAAATGCATTAAATGTATTAATGCAAATTAATTATTGCGTATTAATGCAGATTAAAGGTGAAATTATTGCATGGAACAAAATTAGTTTAGTGCGATAAATGGTAATCACATAATGATTTTGTTCGCGTGTAACTTCATTTACTTTACTATGTTATTTGTATGAATGCATGATGACATTGTTTTCCACTATTTTTTCATACATCCGTGTACTAAAATTTTACGGAAACCTTTGAACCATATGAAAGAAACTTAAACCTTGCTGTTTCATAGCAATTGATGTAAATTTGTTTATTCATTGGAAATACGTAATTCATGATTCAGTGGCTGCTGTAATCTGACCGAACATCTAAAAAAACGAACATCTCGGACCGAACATCTAAACAAAAAAAGAAAGCGCGCTCCGATGACAGATTCAAAATCTGATACCGATTCAAAAACTGATAACTCACAGCCTCGCGTTGACATGCGTGTGTTTTATGTTGAATGTATCATTTCACACTCAATAAATACAAAATGAAAATTTAAGCAATGAAAATTTATTTAACATAAATTTACAATATTAACCCTCTGAGCGTTTTGAAAAAGGGTAAAATTGTAATGTTGTTTTTTCTGCATTTTGTTTTAAATGCTAAAAAAATATGATTCTTTCAGAATTTTAAATAAAACTTAATTACAAATATGAATGTAACCCTTGAGAGTATTAATCATTCTTCAATGTTTTGAAAATTCATTAAATCTATAGAATTATATTATCTTAAACATTGCATATATTGCAGTGAAACCTGGAGCTTAGTGAACGGAATATTACGTTCTACACGCTTAGAGGGTTAATTTCAAGTTACATCTTTAAAAGTACAATTCACATATGTTGAACAAAGAAGTAAAATTTTAAATGGATATTTTCTATCAACATCAGGTACGTTCATTGCATCAAATATCGTACCACATGTACTGTTGAATTTCCTGGTATTCTATATGGAAATTTATCCTCAACAATTTTTAAATAACAGTCCTTTATATTAAAAGTGTCCCAAGGAACGCCTTTCATACTTAAAGTCTCGATAAACTGTCGCAAAGGAACTGGAAATCTGAAAACTTTAAGGTTTCATTGATGTTTGTCGTGGTCTTTTCTTTCTGTTGACAGCATCGTCTGGAATATTTCATTAAATCCCAAGTTAATAAAATGGAATTACACCAAGAAATTGAGTAGGAGAAATTGAAAGATGCATTTTACCTCCTCTCTGATCAAATTCTAAATCAATAGGATAAGATACAATAATACCACAAAAATATTTCGCATAATTAATTTTCATCCATGTATAAATAGCGATATAATTTTGTGCATCCGTATCCTTTAACGGAAGCAATATTGGACCAACTCTCAAAAAAAAATTTCAGAGCCAGTCCCAGAAAGTAACCTCTGTACCTTTTTTAAAATTTTATAAATTATAATAATTTTCATCTTTAAAGGATACACGTGAATTATCGTTTCTGAGATTTCTTCGGTGGTTGAAAATTATCCTTGGAATCCTTCTCCGGTACTGCATACTCTTTCCCCGCGCGGCTATACGTACGTGACTCGGGTCCGGAACACCCTGCGGCGCTGGAACCTCCTGTCAAACAGCTAACAAGTTACTCAGATAAGAAGTATTTAAATTTACCCAACAGATCTCCATTCCGAGGATAATATTTAAAGGATAAATGTTTCACTTCGAGCAAGTTTTTTTCATTAATTAACGGAGTTTTGAACGAAGATTTGCTAAACTCATTTTATAATGTCACTTAAAAGTGTTGTCTGCTCGTGGAAAGAATATTTGTAAGGATATGTGACAAAACTGGAACGCTATTTAGCTATTAATGTTGCATTTTCCCCCAATAAGTAACATTCGCTTGTAAATTTGAAAATCAAAAAACTGAGGATTAAAATCTATGTAAAGAAAAAATATTTAAATTTTACTATATGAGTGTTGTTATACTATTTCTAAAAATACATAAATGATTAGCTAAATTTGTTGACGGTTCCATTTAATATATTAATTGCTTTATTGGAAATAAAAGAGTGTATGAAATGTAACTAGAGTATGTAATGTTTAATTAGTTTGTCTAATAAAAATTACGAAATGAAATGATAAGATATATAATCAGACATTATTTACCAATTCGGATATATTTGTGAATGAAATAACTAATTTTCTTCTCTCGTTGCTTTATGTTTTAAAATTTCATTTTAAATCATATGAATTTTCTTTATTTGCATTTATATTGAACCATTAGGATTAATCTAATGAAAATATTAATATACGTAGATACCCGCTGTTTCATATCAGTTCATTTAATGTATTAAATACTTTATTGGAAATAAAAGAGTATATAAAATATAACCCCGGTATTTAACGTTAATTAGTTTGTCTAATAATAAGAAGAAATGAAAGGACAAGATTTCTTATGCGATATATTTTACCAACTCGGTTTTATTCGGGTAATAAATAAGTAAAAAGTTTATTATTATTATTATTATTATTATTATTATTATTATTATTATTATTATTATTGCATTTGACTTCATGCATTACAATATAAATTCAAAGCACATGAATTAGTTTTATCGGATTTTATATAGAATCATTCACATTAATCAAATGAAAAGATTAATATAAATATGTCTTGACCCATGGCATTTGCTATTGGTTTTTTCGTTCAGTCCCAACAAATACCCAATTAGTTAGTATGACAAAGTGAGGTACGCAACTAAGTTGCAGTATGCAGTGTTATTTCAAGGTTTTAGATTCGTCGCAAACTGTGCAACATGTTCAATATATCTATATTCCAAATATTTTAATGAATTGAGTTTTACTCTGCAGAGATTTTAAAAATATTCTGAGTGTCTGATATTACGCCTGCAGATTGATATAAAAGCTTAAAAAACAAAGATATATTAAATTTCATTTATTTCAAAAACTTTATTGGAAAAACAGAGTATATCAAATGTAATCCGCGTATCTAATATTAATTAGTTTGTCTAATAGTAATTATGAAATGCAATGACGAGATTTATAATCAGACATTATTTATACCAATTCGGTTATATGTGTGAATGAAATTTTGGTAATTTTCTTCTCCATTTGTTTTTGGTTTCATTTGTTCAAATTTAAATTTAAAGCATGTGAATTAGCTTTATCTGTTTTTACATTGAACAATTACGTTTAATTTAATAAAAATATTAATATGCGCCGTAATAAAAATAAAAATATGATGCGCACCGTTTCGTGTCATTCGATTTAAGTATATTTGTTCATTCATAAAAAAACACCATTGTTTATAATAATACAATACTTTACTCGGCTAATGTGTATTAATTTGTTTTGTTACATGGGTTTTAGATTCGTCGAAAGCTGTAAAGCATGTTTAACAGATAGTCTTTACAAATATGTAAATCAATGGATAAAAGTTTTTAACCGTAAAAATTATAAAATTATCTGCATATGTTCATTTTTTTTTAAAATATCTTTATAAAAGTAACTTTAAAATGTGCCGTAGAAGCACAATTGTTACAAGTGTTGTCGGATTTTGTGTTCAGAATATCCAGAAATTATCAATATTAATGTTTGTTTCAATTCTATTAACGTGATGTCTATTATTACATAAATTAAAAAGAACTGTTTAAAATTTCTAGAAGGAATTTGGAATTTCTAAAACAATTCCGTCAGATTTGGCATTGCTGTTTTTTTACTTAACCCTCTAAGCGTCTGAGGGCTTTCCCGTATTTTCATAAAAAAATTTGTAAAACTTAAAATACAGAGTGATTATAATAAAAGTATCTCTATTTGTAGATGTCTGTAGCTCGAAGGAATGATCCGAATGAAACCAAAATCGGTATACTTACGAGAAGGGGGAAGCAGAATGGAATAATAAAAAAAAATAATTTCAATAATCCCCGACAGATGGTGCTACGGAGTGTGAAATGTAATGTGTAATACAAGAACAAAAAATGAAGGCGAATGGCACATCTGATTTATTGGAAAATGTCACAGTGAACATAGTTACTCTTTTGCATGGCGGTGCCGCGATCATGTTCAGGTTCCACATGGTCATTGTGCTGAAGGACGCAATCCAGGCTGTGCACAACGTGCTCAACTGCAGAGTGTAATGCATCAGGAGTGATGTTTCGTACATATGCAGTTATGTTATGCAGTAAAGTCATTGAGTTTTGTGACACCTCCACGGTACACAATATTACACATTACATTTCACACTCAAAAGCGCCATCTGTCGGTGATTATTGCAATTAATTTTTTATTGTTCCATTCTTCTGCCCCCTTCTCGACTAGTAAGTGTACCGATTTCGGTGTCATTCCGGTTATTCCTTCCAGCTACAGACAGCTCGAAATAGGGATACTTATTTTATAACCACCCGGTACTTTAAATTTTCTTCCCCCGATTGTTTCTTAAATACACTTTATATCTCGTTATTTTATACATATCTTAAAACACAATTTTGTTAAAAATATTTTTGTCTAGAACCGATTGAAGATGTTTTTCGGACACGGAAAATGCGGACAAAACGCTTAGAGGGAATTAATAATGGATGCTTGTTTAACTTTTCATAGTGTATTTTTAGCAGGGTGACATTTCATTATACGTGGAAGTATATAAGAAATAAAAGGAAAGCATTTTATGTCTTAAAATTACCTAACATTTGATTTTTTGACATTTCTTTTACGATTTAAAACCTTGTATCTTTATTTAGCAGAAATTAATCACATTAAATTTAAATGTTTTATTTCAAATAGATTTTTATACAATGAAATCGTTGAAAGAAATAATGATAGTTTAGCATTATACATGAAAACAAATGGAATGACGATTTTGTTCTTATGTACTTAATTTACGTTTCTCTCATATATTTATGAACATTTTAAGATGAAATAAATAAGAAACATTCAATTTTATGTATTAAAAATAAAATTAATTTAAATGTACTTTTAGCGACAGTCCTTATACGATTTTGAAAACTGCATATTTATTTAGTATAAATAATAGCATTAACTTTAAATGCGTTGAATGTATTATTTGAATAAATGTTTTAACAGAGAAATTTTCGTATGAAAAAATTAGAATTATCACAAAGCTTAATCAAATATAATCACAATTGTGGTCTCATGAAACCTTTTTTTTTTTCTACCTTATTTTTATGAATTTGTTATATTATGACATTATATTAAGAAATTATTTTCAATCGCTTATACACTCATTCGTGTACCGAAATTTTTACTAAAAAACCTTTACGTAGCTTTATCTGTTTTCATACAAGACTTTTATAATTAATAAAAAAAAATTCTTATCAATTGCAGTTAAAACGTGCATTATCCTTGGAAATCTGTTTAGAGTTACTTATTCGTTCTTAATTAATAATTGATCATCTACTTCCAGACAACAAGTTAGTATCCAGAAAAGAATTAGTCTAATTGGAAGGGTAATTTATATATCAGAAACTCCTAAACATGTTCAACACACCTCCATTACGGAATTAATACTGAACGAATACACGTTTCAATGAGAATTTAAAAAAAAATATATTTATCAGATGTTAGGACAATGAATTACTAAAATACTATAAAAATGTCATTCAGAGGATAGGGATTTGTTACAAGAAAATGGGTTGACAACTGTTATGCGCTTTAACTGTTTCTAATGGAATTTTATTTGATTAAAGATCATTTATTTGGAAGACGCAATAAAAATGTTTATAGCATATATATATAAAATACGTAAAATAATAAAGAATTAAAATAGCAATTTTCCATTATGTGAATATATGCCTTTATCTGTGATATATTTTTTAAAAAAAAGAACAACAAAAAAATATTACTTTTTCCTATATATCAATGGAATTAAATAGATTGTTAGCTAGCAAGAGGAAACTATTTTCACTTTAATATTCTCGGCATAAAAATGTTTGTTATGAAAATAAGTATAATCCAGTAGAAATAGCGTAAAAAGGGCCTTGCCTTGCAAAAATTCGGGTAGTTCTGATTTTTGGATAAGTTGTAAAGGTACACCCTCTAATAAAAAAACCAAGTTGTCGACCTTCTAGACATTGTACGTTTTTCACAATATTGAAAAAACCAATATTTTTCGGCACTTTTTTCGATTTTTGTCCAATAACTCAATTTCTGTTTATTTTACAGAAAAAACACATTCACCATTATCTAGAGCATAAAATTCTCTACAACATGCAGTATTCATGTTTGTAAATTGTCCAAATAGGGGGTGAGATACGGAGCCGGGAAAATAGGGTAAAATTTGCAAAAAGTGCAAAAATCCACAAATGACGTTAGTTTTTGCTTAATAACCTACTTTTAGTGCGTTTTAGAGACGAAAGTGTCATTATAAAGTTTGTAAAGCAGGAAGTAGGCTATAAGTTTCATTTATTAGATCATTAAATATCTATAATAGACTTTAAAAATCAAAATAATACAATTTATGGTTAAAACAAAAAAAAAACCGCCTGACAAGTCATTAATTTAAAAACGAGCTTTTATTTTTGATATTGATTAAACGATGCAATTAATTAATTATAGTATGTACAATAATAGGTAACTGTTGAATAGTTGAGGGGGGGGGGGAGCGAAGTTAACCAAAAAACCTAGTCGGTAGACATAGGTGCAGGGCCAAGAATTCAAAGTCGAAAGTAAAATTAATATCTGGGAATAATGTAAAAAAATACTTGAAATATAAATAAGTTATAATTTAGAAATTTTAAAAAGGAAAAGTAGTAGATAAGGCCGAAAATAAGGGAGGTGGGGGCAAAAGGAGCATGTGGCCCGGGCGCTAGAATGGAAGGACAAGAGGGCGCACAATGAAGATTTGGTTTGTCGTGTTTGTATTCATTTGTCCCACATATTTTTGTTAGTCAAAGTTTACATTGATGGTAAATGTATCTCAGTTTGAGAATGTTAGCCCCAACAGAAAGAATAACAACAATTATACGTGATAAGATGGAAACCTATGTAAAGGAGAATTGTTTTCTGGTGTTTTGAATTCAGTTTTAAATTTTAAAATAAAGAAAATATTAGAAACTTATCCTGAACATAATCAAAAAAGTATAAAAAATGCAGAAAGTGCTCGTCGCTTGAAGATTCATACTTCTGCTGAGGTTAAGTTCAATGAGATTATGTTTCCACAGATGCCATAAGAAAAATTGTTTGGAAATGAAAAAAAAATAAAGAACTTTTCATTTATATGCTTCGAAATGAATTTGGAAAAGCACAAATGGTCACTACGCAGGCCACTGAAGATGCAGATGTGCTAACAGAGAACACAGAAATTTCCTAAGCCCGTGATTACGATGCTGTCATTGTCAATGGTGAAGACATGGACCTTCTTGTTCTTGTGGCTTCTCTAGCTGCAGACAAAGTTTATTTCCGAAGGGCCAGGAGAGGGAAACTGCCTGATGATCTCTACTCCAAAGAGAGTTTCAAATTTAAGGAAGTTGCACAAAATATTTTTTTTCTTCATGCAGTAGGTGGTTGTGACAATACTTCTGTGCTCCACAGCCATGGAAAAATGAAATATTGCAGAATTCTTCAAAACCCATCCCTGAACCAAAAAGTTCAAATCTTTAAAGACTCAAATGCAGAGAGGCACAAACTTGTTGAAGCCACAGAAGGTGTACTTCTTGCCCTGTATGGAGGTGATCCCAACCAAAACTTGAATGTATTGCGCTATGTCAGCTTCGCTAGAGCAGCTAACAATATTAAATTAAATTTAGCTAGACTACCACCTACTCTTGATGCTGCTGAATATCATGCATTCTGACATGGCTGGGAAACGAAAAGGATCCTCTCGAATGCGGTTGGAAGTGGGGTGGTCATAGACTCATTCCAGTCACCATGATGAATGGACCAGCTCCTCAAACTCTACTGGATTTCATATCTTGCCAATGCATTAAAAAAATGTAATACGAATTGCAGTTCTAGAAAGGCAGGCTTGAAGTGCTCAGTTATCTGTGTGAAGTGCCAAAGCCAACTATTTGGTAACGCTCCTGATATTATACTGGACCTTGAGGACTTTGATGACCTAGAACAACTAATCGAGTCAAGTACAGAGACGGACGATGAAGTATCTGATACGATGATATCATTACCAGGGCCAAGCAGCAGAAAAAGGAAACATATATGACAAAGCGATTATACTTACTATATATTTGTTGATTAATTTCTTGTACATTCTATAATTAATTAACCACATCGTGTTTTCAATATCAAAAGTAAAAGCTCGTTTTTTAAATTAATAACTTCTCAGGCGGTATTTTCCTGTTTTCACCCAAAATATTTTTGCTGTGATTTCAATTACCAATATTTAATTATCGAATAAATGAAACTATAGACTATCTCATGCTCTAAAAATTTGATTATGACAGTTTCGTTTCTAAAATGCACTAAAAGTGGGTTATTAACCAAAAATAACGTCATTTGTGGAATTTTGCATTTTTTCCAAATTTAACCCTATTTTCCCAGCTCCATATCTCACCCCACTATTTGGACAATTCACAAACATGAATACTGCATGTTGTAGAGAATTGTATCTTCTACAAAATGATGAAAATGCTTTTTCTGTAAAATGCACTGAAATTGAGTTATTTAAGAAAAATCGATACCATTCTAGCGCCTGGACCACATGCTCCTTTTGCTCCCATCTCCCTTAGTTTCGGCCTTATCTACTCCTTTTCCTTTTTAAAATTTCTAAATTATAACTTATTTATCTTTCAAGTATTTTTTTACATTATTCCCAGCTATTAATTTTACTTTCGATTTTGAATTCTTGGCCCTGTACCAATGTCTACCGACTAGGTTTTTTGGTTAATTTCCCCCTCCCCTCAATTTTTCAACAGTTACCTATTATTGTACATACTATAATTAATTAATTGCAGCGTTTAATCAATGTCAAAAATAAAAGCTCGTTTTTAAATGATTGACTTGTCAGGCGGTATGTTTTTGTTTTAACCATAACTTGTATATTATAGATATTTAATGATCTAATAAATGAAACTTATAGACTAATTCATGCTTTACAAACTTTATATTGACACTTTTGTCTCTAAAACGCACTAAAAGTATGTTATTAAGCAAAAACTAACGTCATTTGTGAATTTTTGCACTTTTTGCAAATTTTACCCTATTTTCCCGGCTCTGTATCTTACCCCCTATTTGAACAATTTACAAACATGAATACTGAATGTTGTAGAGAATTTTATGCTCTACAAAATGGTGCAAGTGCTTTTTTCTGTAATATACACTAAAATTGAGTTATTTAAATAAAATCGAAAAAAGTGCCGAAAAATTTTGATTTCTTCAATATTGTGAAAAACGCACAAGGTCTAGAAGGTCGAAAACTTGTTTTTATTTTTATTTTTATTTTTATTTTTATTTTTATTTTATTAGAGGGTCAACCTTTACAACATATCCAAAAATCAGAACTACCCGAATTTTTGTAAGGTAAAATGCTATTTCTACTGGACTATAAGTGTATTAAAATAAAATGCCGCGTCCGCTAGCAAAATAATTGCTTTCCCATATAGCACAAAAGCTCCTGAATACTTCCCTGGGAGCTCCAAGTCATCCCCAATTCCCGATACTAAAATGACAGGTTCAGGACTTCCTGGGGAAGAGTCCTCTAAGATTTCCTGGGGAATATGCTCCTAGTAAGGTCCTACGGAGCAACCTTCCTTGGCAGTCGTTCCTGGGGGAAATACCTAGGAAGTCGTTCCTGAGGAAGTCACACTGTTGGCGCCATCTCTTGAGTGATTCTGGAGTACAATACTGAATTATTTTTTCAAAAATAGTGAATTCGATTTGATCAACTTAATTTTTAATGAGTTAGTTTTATATTACAAATTATCCGTTTTTTAGTACATCAGATAATTCTTATTAACTATTAATTATTTTTTATTATTACATTATCTTTTAACATTTTTAACTTTAATTTATTATTTTAATTATTTTAGCTTAATATTTTAATTAATTTTATTCATATTTTAAATAATAAAAATTATTATTTATCTTTAAACTCAAATGTTATTTATTTATTAGTATTTTATTATCTTTTTAAAACTACCATATGCATTCATCTACTTTATTATTATTACTTTTTATTAATTAAGGAATTATTTTTATTAATTTTAATTTATTAAATAATAAATTTCTGAATTAATACAATAAAACCTATAAGCGATTCATGTTACGTGACGACACGTTTTTCTCCTTTCTGGTGCTACGGCGTTGAAAATTCAGTTCAAAATACCGACTTTGACAGTATTTTCTGAAAGATCTTCTGTCTTTACCAAAAAATGGAAAACGCCTGTTGATTACAAAGTTTATAAATAAGAATACCTGCCAATTTCATGCGTTTCCGAACAAAAATGAACTGAAAAATATTTCATAAAGTAGCCAATTTGGATTTGAGAACAGACTTAAGCATGCATAAACTCAGAAAATCTTTTATAGATACATCGTTTAACAACTTCCATATGGTAATATCAATATTAGAAATCAAATTGAGTTTTTCTTATTCTCATTCTAAATTTAAAATTGTAATCTTTCTAATAATAATTTTAAAAATGCATTTTTAATTCGTTTTTTAACTTTCAGTTTACCAAAAACTCAATTTTTCTCTTACTTTGTTTAATTGTGATTATTTATAATTTATAATTTAATTTATCTAATTTTAAATATTTTTATTTAATTGTCCCCCTTATCCTGACCCTCATATATGTGACTCCTAACTAAAATGATAAAACGCAATGTTTTAGAAAATGCCTCTTCCGTTTTCCCTTTTATTGTGATGCCGCGTAGGGAATTCAGTTCAAAACGGCGACTTTGACAATATTTTCTGAAAGATCTGTGTTTACCAAGAAAAATGACAAAGTTCTTTCTATTACATAGTTTCTAAATAAGACCACCTGCCAATTTAATGCATTTCTGAACAAAAATAAATTTAAAAATGTGTCAGAAAGTAGCTCCTTTGGGTTTGAGAACAGCCTTAAATAATTATTGAACGCTTTTTATCTAGTTATCAATTTAAAATTGTATTGAATATATATCAAAGGGTATGCATTTTCATTTGCAATAAACGTTACAGAATTCCTGCTATACGAAGCGCAAAAAATATGCATGTTTTCTATTTACTGACTTTCATAAGAGGAGAAATAAATACTTCAATACCTTATAAATGACTCAGGTACAACGGATCAGTAGCGTAGTCGCTAGAGCGTGTCTCTCGTGTTCCTAAGTATCCAGGTTCAAATCCGGGCGGTGGAAAGAAGGTAAAAAAAAAATATTCCGTAAAATGTCGACCATAGCTTTCATATGATTCCGAGGGCGTGATTAATAAAAGTAATGTCTGTTCCAAAAAAAAAAGCAATTAAATGCTTTTTATATTACGTCGGATAATGATAAATTCGGATTTTTTTATGCACATTATGTGACCTTGAAGTGTCCCAAATTCTTCCGGTATTACTTCCTGAAACCTTTCCTAGAACATCCTGAGGAGGAACCTGAAGGAGGTCTTTGAGAGCTCCCCGGTATGCAATGAGGCGGACATTTTCGGTTCCTGAGGGCCTCCTGGTGACAAATTTTTGCATCCTCAGGGACACCTGGGGGATGAATGTCAATCTTCCTGGGGATGTCCTAGGGAAGCACATGTGCTATATGGGTTATTATCTTATAATTGTATTAACTAAAAAAATACACCATTACTGAATACGGAACAGTAAGTTATTCAGATTGGTAGTGATTTGTTTAATACACAAAGTTAATGGATTAATAGAAAAGTCTAAAAACATGTTCGACAATCTCCTTACCGAAGATAATAATTAAAGTTAGATAAAGGTGAAAAATAATCAGTTTCAGTGCAAATAAATTTTAAACTTAATTATTTATTTAACAATTTATTTTTGAACCATCAATAAAATTAGGGTAAAAATAAGCCTCGAAAAAATAAATATCCCTTAACTGGTTGTGCATTATGCATTGTTTAATAAATAAGGATGTTTAAGTAGTCAGCCATTTTTGTGTTATTTCGCCGGAAATGCGGAAACTGCCCGCGAATTTAGACAATGATATACAAACCTTCCTGAAATTCCAGATACATTTGCAACCTGCATACAGCACTAAACAGTATTACAGATTTTTTTCATGGAAGAAAACTCTTCCACGAAGAAACAGACAATAACTTTTGTTTTCAACAACTATTCGAGTGGAAAAAAAAGTCTTTGGAAGACCTAGCGCAAGGACTAAGTGAATCTTTTTTAAATTCATGTATCAGAAATTAACAAATGATATCTACCGATAATGTAATGTGACAATTTTTTACATAGACAAATATTGCAAAATATGCTGCCTATATGAAACTTTGAAAACTATGTTAATAGAATAATCAGAATTAAATTACAAAGAACAAATCTTAAAATATTTTTTCATTTATCTTGAAACCACCCAATAATTTAATGAAATTATTCATTACAGTTACTAAAGATTTAATAATGTTATAAATAGTAAAATATAATGATATTACTCACTAAAGTAATTTATTTAAGTGACAGTCACTATAATAATCAACAAATAAAAGATTTTTAGTATAGTAATTTTTAACATCGGATTATTCAAATTTAATTTATATTTCTCTAAAATTCATAGAGAAAGTTATATAGTGAAAGAGAAAATAAAATTTTATTTGTAATTTTCAATTTAAATTTCTTCGCGTACCAGATAAGATATTTTACCTGCAACTTTGTACACGAGTGCCACAGGTTTGCCACCACAGATCTTAATATAATATTTGTGGAGTTCTTGACACATACTATAACTGTTATCCAGTTATTATTTCTGGGATTGAAGCGATTTACTCCTCTGACATTAGCCAGAATGTACCATTTTGTAGCTGATTTGCCTATATTTAACTGCTATGCTTGTTGTATTGCATGCAAAAAATCCAGAGTTTTATTAGTAAAAGTTATTTTCTTTAATCGTCTTCATCGAATATATTTTCTTTCATCGCATATCGTGATTATATATTTCCAGAATTTGCCGTGCCTAACAAACGTTAAATATTTCCAAATATCCTACATCTTTGCTAAATTTGATTTGCAACCTTTGGAAACGTGTTGTGCAGTGTTGTGTACAGCAAAAGTTTTTGCTGGACTTCAGATAATAATGTTGCTTTCGATAACTCAGAAAACATATTTTTTCACCGTAACCGTTCCAGTGAGAGAGAATGTAAAAAACATTAAACACTTTGTACCTTTGTTGATCACTATTTCTATTCGCATTGCCTGATCATGAATAAAAGATAAATCATAAAAAATATGTTTAAACATTTTTTGGATACTTTTGGATACTTTGAATACTTTTATTGAATATAAAAACATTTTTTTGGATACATATGTACATACGTACATATGTATGTAAAATATCATTTATCGTCACAGGTAGCATAAATTGTTTGTATTATCGCCAATCTTTTGTCATTCACATTGTTAACAGAGATCCTTTATAACAATAAATGTAAAAATGTATTAGACATAGCAGGATTCACAGCGTTTTTTTTTCATTTGCTACCACTATATTTAAACAAAAATATCGTGTTAGACTGATTTACTATCTCGATAACAGTTATGCTTCACTGCAACAATTATTTCACCATTTGTTATGTGCTGGTAATGTGTGGTTGATAACCACAGGCTTCTCTGGAACAGTTGTTCGAAACCAGCAATATGAATGCAACAGATATTTTCCTGTGTCGTAATAGATGCAGAAAATGTAAAAATAAGTAGGAACGCTGCGATCCCTGGACATACATAATACGATTTTACACGTTGCTTATGCATTCACTCGAGAAAAAAAGTGCCTTCTGCCTTCCTTCTTTTTAAGAATTCAGCTAATTTCACAGTAAGATAAAATGCTTGGAACGCAATTATAGAAGATTTCTGGTTTTCGTCAATACTGAATTTGAATAAAAATTTCGAAAAATTAGTCAACTATCGCCAGGTTGGCTTCATTTATGACGACATTATTTTATCGCTAATTTGGCGAGAATTTGACGTTAGCGGATATGACTAAGCAGTAGTGAGTGGCAAAGAGAATTACAACAATGAAAATAAATTTGAGAGAAAGCGCTTTTTCTAAAACTCATAAATTAAACCCGATTATGGGAAAAAATGCTGTTTTGTTCCATAATGGCAGCAACCCTAGAATTCCATATTGGGATATCTTCGACTTTTAAAAAAAAATAAGGGATAAAAAAAATCGCTAAAAATCTTGTATAAATGCTTAACACTTACCAATTAAATAAATTTATTTAATTTTTATTTTTTTCGTAAATTTCTTTTATAGTTTGAAATATCTAAGGGACAGCCATTCCGAAACTAGACAGCGGATGAAGCTGGACAACGATCTCGATCGAGATCTCTGTATAAACGCAGTCACATAAAAATTGAAATATAAATACGAGAGCTCTCACATGACAAAGATCTAATACGGGACACGAAATTTCCACTCGCCAGCTTGCCATGTGCGAACAACAATTTAAGGTAGGCGATTAAGTTTCGTATTTTGAAATGTTGTGTTTCAAATAAAACTGTATACGCTCAAAATACCGTGATTCAATCTAGAGATACGCGGAAGTGTTTTAAAATCAAGTGACGGCATTTATCTTCCAAAAGAAGAAAAAAATGCGGCGTCACCCATTTCCATTTCTCTCCAACGGAGGACCGAACTTTCCCCGTCTGCATTCGTTCGCCCTCTTTGGCACCCCGCTGCACCCTACTGCCCGCACAAAGGCTGCTTTTTTCGCTTCCGAGGCCAAATCTGATCGCTCATCACTCCTGCGCGAAGTGAATCAGGTTTCGCCACCTAATCTCAGCTACTTGAAACGCGGTAAAAATTATTCGCTTTCTTCCGAATTTTTATCATTAAAAAAAAATTTCATATTTTTCATGAATGTAAAATATTCTAGATTTAACAGACAGCTCCTTCTAACAATGGTCAATTTAAATTCAGTTTGTCATAAATAGTACGTTTTCTGGGCAGGTGTGGTGGCCGACGCTACTGTCTGAATGAATGTAAAATAGTGGCGAGCAAAAATTTTAGCCTGACTAGTACCTTTGCAACAGAGATTTCATGCCTTGATCTAATATATATATATAAATATATGTAGACGGAGAGCAGGATAACAGCATTTGAACGGAGGATGGTTTTTGGATCAGGGGATCATGATCCGTCAAAATTTACCGAAATTTTCTTGAATTGGTGGCTACAATATGTAGATTCTTAATTTTTGTAATAGAAGCTACTTAAAAAACAAGTATTACGCAGTTAGTTATGTACAATACAAATACAGGCACAAAAGCACACACATGTGTGATTCCCTGCACTCGAGCATATCCATCTCTTTTCTATCTGCATGCACTTTTATTTATTGATTTGTCCAACAGATTTCAATACTATATTTTAAAATATAAAAAGCTATTTCTCATTAGTTTTTTATGTTAATTTAAAAAATATATATTATCGCTATCCTTTCAGATATCATTTAATTTATAAATTCACGGAGCTCATTAACGCCATCATGTTGAAAAAGGTAAAAAACAAAACAAAACAAACATTTCAATCTTTTTCGATTACAGCTATTATTTTCAAAATGTGAAAGCAAACTATACGTACTTACTAATGTGAAAAAAAAATCATGTCTGTAAAAATATGTAAATTGCTCTGAAAGTAATTATCTTAACTATCATCATTAAATGTTAGGAGCACATTTGGGTATTTAAAAGGAATAAAATCCTATTGCTTAAATAAGAAAGTAAAATGATTTTTCTTCTTTTCTTTTTTATGTGAAAAAAAATGTTTTTTATTTTAATTTTATTTGTTCCGAATTATTTTGAAATGCTTCTTAAAATACTTTGTAAGAATTATGTCTTATTGTATTTTATATCTATATATTTAAAACGCTAAGCGATTTCTTTCGGCAATCCGTTAGAACAAACTACTGCATCAAATTACACCATTCTTTTTTTAAATGAAAGACATTAGAACACAGATTTGTTATCGTGCATTCGTTTGTTCAAAAATTTAATTAATTAGCTGTAATTTTCAATTAAACATTTACTTCTGCTTATGACGTCATAAAGTTGACAACTCCCACTTTTGAGGGCATAGAGTTTTTTCCCTGAACCCTGTGGTTCGCCAATCTTTTGACATTAACTAATATCAACTAGGTAATATTTTAACATTGTAGTATAAAATCTTTAAAAAAAAAAAACTTAATTAGCTAGAATATAATCATAATAAAATATCTAAACGTAAACATATCAAGATGAATAACAAATCTCACGTAAAGTGTTGCAATTTAAATGATTCCAATTGAAACAAGATTTGGAGAGTTATCCTTGACGCCCAGCTAACATAAAAGTACCTATTTTATTTTATTTATTTACACACATATTCAAATTTATTATAAAACACCAAGTTGCCATACAAAGCAAAAATCGTCATTTAGGTGCCAAAAAATAACCCAGGTGCGTCTGCGATATTTGTACTGATTTAATCAAAATTATTTTGGTTGCACGGAAAATTGCAAAATTAATTAAATCCATGATTATTATTTCTTTCTCAGATTAAAAATAAAAAAAGTGGTACTTCTCTATTATCCCGTCGACCACTTTTCATAACAAAAAACTATCGCCAAACTGTAACGCCAAATAAACGAGAGAACGTTGCCATTGGAATATCAAAATAAATAAATAAATAAAATACATGAATTTAAGGACACAATTGTTATTTTAATTAATGAAATAACTAATAAATCAGTAAAACATAATGAAAAATAGACGCAAATATCGAATTAAAAACCACTTGATGACGTAACAAACACGTATAATGCTTTTGACATCAAGTAAATCAGACTGTATTTTTGGCGTTTAATTTTACAGTTTGGCGATAATTTTTTGTTATGAAAAGTGGTCGATCGGATAATAGAAAAGTACCAGAAAATTTAATGTTTAACGAAATTCAATTATTTGATCGATCGCAAATTTTGGTTCTTTTCCGTTATACCGACACCATGCCATACATCTAAATATATGCTTGGCGACAATGGTGTCCGTATAATTGAAAAGTACTCAATTTTTTCTTACTTCGGGCTATACCAAAAACAAACATTTTACAGGTAACAAAAAAATCGCCGAAAAGGGCTGCTTTATCAGCTGTTATGACAGCAAAGTTGGATAAAATCTAATAACCTGAATTTTACAACGTTTATGCGAAACACCACAGAGAACACACGCTATTTTTATATAAGTAGGGTATATTTAAACGAATAAGAGAACTAACAACCTTCAATAATATAATGCATGAAAAAGTAAACAACTAAGTGATTCAGCAAATCATAAAAATATGTATTTCTTAATATAACTATAAAATACAGAAAAATATTCTGGTACCATAAAAAATATTCATTATCCCGTCGAAATTCCGTGCATTATCCCGTCGTCCGATTAAGAAAAAAAACTATATGCAAATTAGGTACTTTTCGGTTAGCCGGCGCCAATAAAGTATATATATATATATATATACACATAATAACAAACTCCAATGGAGAATTACTTGCAGAATCATTATCACAAAAGCCAACCAAAATCTATAAACCACATAAATTCAATACTAGAAAAACAAAACTATATACATTATATATATTTGTATCTATGTATGTATATACTATATATACATGTTGTAAATTTCCAACTGGACGAAAAATGTCCGGGCCAGGATTCGTACCTGGGATCGCTTGGCTGAAGCCGCCACGCTCTAGAGGGCATAATTCATCCAGTTAACCTTATTGATCAAAGCATCTGGTCTGATATTTTAATCAGCTCAACAGAAAAGATCGCAGGTAAAGGAACTCCAGTAAACACTGGATACGTGCTGGGAGCGTGGCGGCTTCAGCCAAGCGATCCCAGGTTCGAATCCTGGCCCGGACATTTTTCGTCCAGTTGGAAATTTACAACGTGTATGATTGCTTTACCAATTTCAAATAATTGTGTTAAAAAATAATCTAGTATATATATATATATATATATATACAGGGTGTAACTGAAATGCTTCAACAAACTTTGAAAGATGAGAGTACTCATGAAGATGAACAAAAAATGCAATAGAACACGGGATCGCAAATGACATTTAACCCTTTCAGGGACAGTGGTATGTCTAAAAAACCACTTAATTTTAATTCCAAAACGCCACAATGGCACCAGAATTTTGCTAAAATCTTTTCCATTTAATATTTATCTGAAATATAGCCTTTTTCTTATTTACAAACAATTTTTTTTTGTAAATTCCGGTGCCAGTCCATTTTCAGACGCATTTTCTCTATTTTTATCCTTTAAGTCTTTTAGGGGCAAACTACTTTTAGTACTAAAATGTTGAAATAAATGACTGGCACCGGAATTTATAAAAAAAAATTTTTTGTAAATAAGAAAAAGGCTATATTTCACTTACATATTAAATGGAAAAGATTTTAGCAAAATTCTGGTGCCATTATGGCGTTTTGAAATTAAAATTAAGCGCTTTCATAAACATACCACTGCCCCTGAAGGGGTTAAACGTCATTTGCGACCCCATGTTCCATTGCATTTTTTGTTCGTCTTCATGAGTACTATCATCCCTCAAAATTTGTTGAAGCATTTCAGTTACACCTTGTACATATATATATATATATATATATATATATATATATATATATATACTTCATTGGCGCCCTGCTAACCGAAAAGTACCTCAAATAATTCGCCAAACTGTAGCGCCCAATAAACAAACGGAAGAATGTTGCCATTAAATCTCAAATAATAATAATAATAATAATAATAATAATAATAGTAATTAAGAAAAGCCCCATTTACTAACGTATCATTTATCAGTAACTTTTAACAATAAAATTTACAATATATTAATGAAAACAGAATAAAAAAGAATCTTGGATATTTATTTATTTACATTATTTCTCTTAATTATGGAAAAGGAATAATCATCCTGATTATGTAAAGGAATGAAGAAACCACACTTGAAAACATTAAAAATCTCCTTTTTCTGTAGATTGATTTATTATTGTAAAAAAAAATCTTCATCTTTACATAAAAATTGATTAGCTTAAAACAATAGATACGTTTCAGAAGATATGGATTTAAAACGAACAATGATTAAAGAGGACATTTTAAAAATTTTGATCAAAACATTTTAAAACTTTTTTTTAACGTCGAATTTCGACGGTTCGTTTGGGGAAAAGCAATGCACATGCGCATAGGAGCTCATTCGGTTGCATTATCACAGGGGGGGGGCGGAATGTGTGCCTTATTTAATATGTTCTTTTATTGACTAAATATTAAATGAACGTAGGGATATGCTATTTGTATGATACTTCATAGGTTCAGGAAATTTTCTTTCTTGCCGTGGGGAATAGGGCGGTAATGTTAAACTGATTTCCATTTTGTTTACGGATTGTTTGTTTGGAGTTTGCATCGGAAATAATAACGTAATTCACTGGGGGAATTTTTTTTTAAATAAAATATTTGAAAGATTGTTTCATAAGCACCCCTACTAATATAATAAAGAAGCTTATTTTACTAATATTGCTATTGTAATTTTTTCCGTCAAGTTTTGACGGGTACCGTCTAGTAATTAATTAAGTCGTAATTTCGTTGTTTTATTAACCATGAGATATACATAGTTTAACGATTAATTAATTTTTAATAACATGAAATCAAATTTTCAAGTTCGTTTCCTCAGTCCTTTGCAGTAAATTGTGAAGCGTAACTAATAAGTTATGTTAATATTTATAAATTTTATAACAACATTGTTTTTATAACAATAATTTTTATAAATTATTATTATTTTTTATAATTTTTTGTCTAGAACTATAATAATTATTAAACACACATTTGTTTCAGGAAATAAAAATTATGTTTTTCTTTATGAGGTGTCTACTGTATTCGGCTGTTACGACAGACTTTTAAGTAAAAGGCTGTATACCAATGTGTCACGACACACCAGGTTTCTCACGGCGCAAGGGGGCCGTGTGAAATCCTCAAATGTGTCGAGAAAACATTCAATAAAAATACATAAAGATTCACCGAACCAAAATAAGTATAAAATTCGATATTCTAATTTCTCTAGTTTAAGAAGTAATGAGGTTTATTGTCATAAAATTCCCTTTCCTTCCAATTTTAATGTAGTTTTTAAATATTTTTAAATGTATTTCAAAACAATACGTTTTTTCTCAACTGCAAATTTACAATTATTACATAAAATATTATCTGCTCTCTATGTTATATTTACTACAAAGAAGCTTTTATGCAGTGAATAATGTTCAAAAGAAAAATAACTTTCATCTACATTCTCGGAAGAATACTTACTAGCTGCCTAACCGAAATTCCTAACGTGAAAAGGAGGTATTTAAAATATATACTATACAGGGTGTTTCACAAAGGACCCCTAACTTTAAAAAATCTTAAGAATCTTATACATAAATCTCAAAATTTAGTTTAAAATAGCGCCGATAGATGGCGCTGCTATAAATAGGCGCATCACATAAAAAGTCATTCAATATGTGCACCTTTTACACAACAGACATGTTGCAAACGCAGAATGAAATTGTCAGTGACTCTCTGTAGTGTGTCACCGGAAATCAACAGACAAGCTTGACAAATAGCGTCTTCGAGCTCGCCGATCAGATTTCAATTTCGAAATCGTAGTTGACTTTCTCTTTCTATACTTCTGAAATCTCTTTAGAAGGATTCTTAACGCTTTCAGCGACATCTATCGGTGCTATTTTTAACTAAATTTTGAGATTTATGTAAACGATTCTTACGATTTTTTTTTAATAAACATACCACTGGTTTCATGTTTCTATCCATCACCTATATATCCTGTCTATATATCCATCACCTATATATATATATATATATATATCCTATATATATATATATTGTAAATAGCAAAATAAATTAATTTTTGTATTTATGAAGGGCTTTTTCATTGTGTGATAAAATAAAATAAATTATATATTTATTCCTTTCATAGGATTTTAAACTTCATAAATTTATTATTCCGCAGAAATTCAGCCATTTGATTGACTGTGCCGAGTAATGAAAAAAGTTTAGAAATAATGATTTGTGTAATAATTTTCAAAAATGGCATTTTTAAAGTTAAATTTACATATATATTCTTTAAATAATAATAATAATAACTAAATAAATTCAAAATATAAACTAATGTTATTACTAAACTTTGGCAAAGATTTCTAAAAAATGTTCCAAAATCTTCACGAAGTAATCATTTTTCTTATTTTCATACACTGTTAAAAATCTGTAGCAAACTGTCCAGTAATACGGCAGTTTTAAAAGATTACTTGACTGTAATATTAACCTCATTTGACAAAATTATTGACAATATTACAGTCACAATGAAGTTAAATTACGGTTATGTAGCCTTTTTCAATAGAAACCATCGAATGACTAAACAGTTTGCTGCAATTTTTGGACAGCGTGGATGTACGAAAAGACATACATAGATGTAGGAAATTTTGCATAAACATAATATAAGGAATGGATGCTATTTGGAGAAGCATGATTTCAGTCGATATAATTTTGGCAGAATTCAATGTTTGATTTACTTTGCGACCTCATCTATTTTTATTATCAATTAACTATTTGATAGAAATTACTTCTGTTAATAAAATTATGCAGTTAATAAAGTAATTGTTGTTAATCTACGTTCTAAATTCATGATTAGTTCTGGTCTTTAAAGAAAATCTAAGAATGTCATTTATAATAATATTGATTTGTGCAAATTTAATTGAAGAATCGTGAGCCATTACTTGTTTATAAAACATGTATTTATCGTAGGAAATTTTAGCTCATATCAAAATACGTTAAATGAATGGCATGTATTATTAAAAATTGCAAAAGGGGACAAAAAATACATTTTTTTTGAGGTCATTTAATCATTTTAAACTACATGTAAAGTTTGCATTATCTTGCAGCAAAAATTCGTCCTCTGTTCGTTATGAATCCAATTTAGTCAATTTCATCGAATACCGTATACCTAAGATTACTTCCCGGACGCTGCCAGAATCTGTTTCTGGGATGTATATATTTTAATGTACCGTAAATTCGGGTTACTTTGATATACGAGACTGATACTTTGACCCAAAAAATAATGTTTTAAATCAATCATGTGTGGAATGTGCTTCTACACCGTAAATAAAAAATACAAATGTTTCTTAATCAAAGAAAATACAATCTAACCAAGTATGAAAATATACAATAAACTCTTCCTTGTTATCAACAGTTCTGAAAATCGTTACTTTTACCTTTAGAAATCTCTGAAACAAATATATTTTCGACATTTAAAGAGGTTAAAACAAATAAGAATATCCTACAATTGCACGATTTTTGAAGTTAAAAATTAAATGATGGCGTTTCAAATAATAACTGCAAAGAACGTGCAATTGTAAAATATTCTTATTTGTTTTGATAATGGCTCCGATGGAGCCGAAACATGTCAACAGTTTAATAAAACTTATTTGACTGTTTATTTTATTCTTTTTAGCAATTAAAAAATGTACGAAACTCTATTCCGTTGTTACTGTCACTGAATTTTTCTTGAGTATAAACTAGTAAATTTCTTCATCCAGAAGAAAATAAAGTAATTTTCTTTTTAAAGTCACATTTTTTTATATTTAAAGCGTGGCAAACTATTTTAAAGAATAGATTGAAGATATTTGTAATGTTTAAAAATAATTTACGCAATAATAATAATAAATTACTGAACTAAATTTTACACTATTTTGTCGAAAATGAAAATAAGTTTAAAACATTCTTGTGCATTATTAAAAAGTAAAATATAAATATTCTAAATGATGCAAAAAACAGATTATATTGAAATTAATAAACTTGTAATGAATAAACATAAATTTTAAGACTTACAGATGGACGCAACATTTCCATGCTATATTTGAAATTGAAAAGGAGGGTAGCGTCTGCTCCCTGCTAACTGCTCTCCCAAATTGGCACTCCGTACACCTGAATGACAAAGCAAAAATGACAGGTCAAGAAATTCCATGAAAAGTCCCTCTCTCTCTTATCTCACCCCTCAAATCGCCTTGACATTGAGCTGCTTGCAGGTCTGATAACTTGCTTACTTGGGACTGAAACAAATTTTTTCGGGAAGAGGGGGGGGGGGAGAATATATGAGCCAATGTCTTAGTACAATAAATAAAAATAATTTTTTTATCATATCATATATATTTTTCTTTTAATTTTTATATATTTTAAGTCACATGAAAAAAAATTAAGAAAAATTAAGATACTGTGTGATTTTTTAAACAGTTTTCAGTCCATTTTTTTTCTTGTACTTATTTTCCTTTAACAATTATTATTTAATCACCATTACATGGAAAGTTCTTTTTCTCAATCGTATTTCATGTTAGAAACAAATTTAAAATAATATAATACGGGAAAATGGAGCTGTAATTGGGGTATAAAAATTGTAATTGGGGTGTATAAAAAATGAAGCTATACTTTCCACTTGTTCTTTATGGGTGAATATTTTTCTGTTGAAACTGAAAATAAATATATAAATAAATTGACATTTATCCTAATTTTTTTTTTAAATCTATATAGTAAGTATGCTTAAACAGTGCAGTTTATTCCAATTAATTTCGTATCGTTTGAAAGGGCATTTGGATATGTTTGCTATTAATTTTGTATCTATTTCTCTTTGCAATTAAAAAATATATATGAATTAAAATTAACATATATTCATATAATTAACATATATATTTTTATTTGATGCCAGGCCTTTATATCCTGGCCACAAACTCATATTCAATGGCTACTGGACACTGATAATCAATTACTTTTACTTTCGCTCGCCCGTTATCAATGAAACAGCGGTCAGCGGATGTTGTGGTGTGTCATTTAAAATACAACGGTGGCTGGGTACAAATGGCCCCAAGTCTTTTTGGCCTTAATGTATACAGAAAGCGGCCACAGATCTTGTGTTTGTTGGGTAGCTTGTTCAAATTTTCAATCGTTAATAAAATATTTTCTATTCATCCACTCAAGTTCAAATACATTTTTTTTAACTTGTAGTGGACGACACTGGATGTTAATACAGTTTTTTCAAATATTAATTCATTAAATTAATTTAATTAATTAATTTTAGTTTTATAAGGGAAAATTTAACTTCTCCCATTGTTTTCATAAATTAAATGAAAGATTTTCCTCAAATTAATGATGCCACAAAAATAAAATATCGCAACCATGATTATAAAAAAATGTTCAATAAAGATAACTTGGGGCATTAATTCTGCACGGATTTATTTTATATATTTATGATTAAAAAGATTAATTATTATGATTAATTGACTTAATTTTTTTGTATTACTTGTTTACAATGTAGTTACTTAGATAGTACTTGTAGAGTTATGGGGAAAAACGTTAACATTCTCAGCACAGTAGATACAGGCAATGTTTTGCAGCTAAAAGAACTTTGTTTTTATGAATGTTTCTTTAAATTTCAAACATGCATTACTTTTTGAGGTTTCTAAAGTTGAAAAACGAGTTTAGGAATCGTGGATAACGCGGGAGATATTATTGTTTTTTATTTTTTCGTTTGTGGTTAAATTATATTTTTCTATATTAAGAAACATTTGTCTTTTTATTTACAATGTAGTTACTTAGATAGTACTTGTAGAGTTATGATGAAAAACGTCAACAGTCTCAGCACAGTAGATACAGGCAATGGTTGGTACATAATACATGTAGCACTGATTTAAAAACTTACTTTCTTTTGCGTCCAAGGTACCCCAATTTATATTAGAAAATATACAAAAATCAACTTAGTCTTTGTTTTATATGAAACAAAGAAACATTATTATGTTGAAACAAGCATAAATCAAAGCAGTATCAGGTACAATAATTTTATAATACAGCACTAATGAAAGGTTATTTTCTGTAGAAAGAAAAAATAAGAAAATTGAAAATATAAGAATAGTTGAAAACTATTTTAAATCCCTTGTACATTCGTACATGTTAAATTTATTTTGATTTTTCGCTAATTTCTTTTCAAACATTTCCAACACAATGACATGTAAAATTATTAAGAGAAGTATAGTTATAATCTCAATATAATTTATTCATCATATAAATATTTGTGCTATACCAAAAACAAAATACGACAGAAAATGTTTATAATGCCAGCAGACTACAATGGCTTTGCCATGCGTAACGCGACTTCAACACAGCCGGCGAGTTCCACAAATGAGATTCCACAAAAAAGAATTTTGTCCACCAATTTATATGCTTCTACACTGTCAAAAATTTGCAGCAAACTGTCCTGTAATTTGACCGTTTTTATAGAAAATGGTTACATAACCGTAATATAACCCTATTCTGACCATATTATGGCCTATATTATGGTCAAAATAGAGTTAAATTAAGTTTATGTAACCGTTTTCTGTAAAAACGGTCGAATGACTGGACAGTTTGCTGCAAATTTATAACAGTGTAGCGATACGTCATTACATATATTTAATGACTAGTGTCAGCAAACTTCGTCAAAACATTATTATGAAGTTTCTTCTTTAAATATGTGTTTGAGGACAAGTAAAGGGAAAATAAACCTATACCGTAGATCAGGATTGCTTTTTATTTTATTTTATTTTATTTTATTCTTTTTTATTTTATTTCATTTTTGTTTTTATTCATGTCGTCTTGGGCAACAACATAGTTACATGAAGGATACCAAGTAAATGCATATCTGATACATCAAAACATATTATATTACATTGATCAAAAAGTATTATGTAGATTTTCCGCTGACAAAATAAATGTCTAAATCTAAAGTATACTGTTAAAGTATACTGTTATCCAGTAGTGTTGCTTTTTGAAATTACAAATGCAATTTACAAATACAAATAAGGCTGTGGAGTCTTTTTACCACTTTCCAACCTAGTTGAAAAGTGTTTATGACTTCGGTTTGTCTGCCGTCTGTCCGTCTGCCGTCTGCCGTCTGTCCGTGCTCTAACTCCCGTTAACATGCTTCGAAATTTTTGTATGTTATTGTCGTTTACTATAGCATGTTCCCTATTTCAACAGAAGTGTGTAGCACTTATAGTTTTTTTTACTGGGTCAGTCAAAAGTATTCCGTTACATTACAGACAATGGGGAACAATTGGTTCAAGCGCATTTTGATGACGCTACGTCATTTAAAACATAATGAAATTGATATATAATTATGAAGCGCATTAAAACATGCTTTTTGTAGAATATGGGGTGCAAAGCATTTATTATTCATTTACAGGGTCAAACAAAATAAATCTTTCACACATCGTTATATGGGGAAAAATCGTCTGCAGTGTAATTTAGTGATATTTCATTATTTCAAACATAATGAAAATTATATGCATTACTGAGGTGCACTATAAATTGCTGTCTTGTGTGCATTGCGTTTATGTACAGGGACACACAAAATATATTGGTTACAGTACATGTGCGATATTTAAAGTGTTATTCTATCTATGATAAGTGCGTTTTCAACTTTGGTTTGCATTTTTTACTTTTTTTCATACTATGTGTGTGTTTATAAACTCGGTTGACCATATACAGGCCTACATAAAGAAATTCACATGTACTACAGACTATGGAAGTTAATTGCTTAAGGGTAGTTTTTAATTGTGTTTACGGATTTTTCTGCTGAACTACATTTAGTAGTCTAATAGAAGTTTGTGGAATATAAATAAATTCATATACAGGGCTACGAAAAAAATATACATTGTCGTTTACGTTTGGTAATTGCTGCAAGTGAGTTTTAAGTTGCCTTTTCGCTTAATAGATGGTGTGTACAAAAGTCTTCAGATAATATACTGGGCTGTACAAAAGATTTCGAGTGCATTTCCATCGATTGGCGAAAATTTCTAAATGTGAATATTCTAACTGAACAAAATTTTATCATACTATATATCCACATTTATTGATCCTATACAGGGCTGCACAAAATAATTCGACTACTTTATTTGACACTGGAAGGTAATTTCGAAAACTGTATTTTTCAATGTGTTATTTTTTTTTTCTAAACTTTTACTTACATATCTTCTTTCATCTTTTTAAACTGTGAAGTTTTGTTACAGTTTTCTGGCTGTGTTTTCATTATCTATGCTTGACACATGATTTTTCGTTCTTTTTTTCTGCCTTTCATCTTTCATATATTGAATCATTCAAAATATCCTAATACATTAGTTAATACGCATTGAGACACTGTCATGCTCGTGGTACAGTATAAAATACTCAGAATTATCCAAGCGCCACAATTAAAACTATATTTCAATTTTGATGCGACAATCTTAAAAAACGCATTTTGGCTAAAATTACCATTTCATAAGTCAATTTTTTATAATCGGTAAGTTTGAAATTTTGTTGTAATTGAAATATTTTATTCAATATTATATTCAATAAAAACACAAAGTGTGTATTAAATTTCGTCACTCTTGTGCGCAAATATAATGTGCCAATTTAGAGGCAAATTTTAGAGATATGTAGCTTATAACATGTGACTTCAAAATAAATCGTCCATAGGACAGAATATTAATAAAATACAAATTATTTCAGATTAAGAAATTTGTGTTGAAGAATAAAAACTAGGATTAATTAATAGAAATTATGTACAATGTGCGGATTTCACAAATATTTTCTCTGAAACGAGTGAATTTTTAATACAATTCATCAGTTATTATTTCATTTTATTTGACTTACTTTTGCATAACTCCATTCTCTTTTTATTCTACAACAACAATTTGTAAAGATTGTCTTATATATAAAAAATATATAATTATTCGTTTATCATTTTACACACCGAATTTGCAGAATATTTGACTGTTTCATAATGAAAATTGAGCTAATACTCGTTATTAGATAAGCAATGCATTATACTATAGCATAATCTTATTTCTAAAAAATATTTCTGATTACAAAATCTCCTTTCTAATTCCACATAAATCAATAATCCAATTTTCAATATGTTACCCTTCCACAAACTGTACAGAACATGAATCCTCACTATCACTAAACAGAAGTTGTAGAAAAACCATACCTCGACGATGCACAGTTTTCAAGAAGTCAGCAAAACGTCAAATATTCCCAACACATGTCAGTTTGTAATGCACTACCATTACCCTCTCTGAAAGTTAAGTACATGTCGTAATACTCAAGAACGGAATACGTTATCACTAAGTGAAGATTTTTCCGCCTTTTAATGCAAGCTATTCATTTTGCATATTAAACACACATCTACAATGTATAAAATTTTGAAGTATTATCATTTCACAGAAATATGAGGTACAGTTTTTTTTTTTTTAAATCCGGTTTGAAAATTTATAATGTTCAATAAATATTATATTTTGAGCTCCAAATGTTACGTCATACTTTATTCCCGAAAACAGTGCGTTTTAAAGGAATGACTCCTTGAACATTCCATGTACTTAAAGCGAGAATCCTCGTTGTGCAATGTTTCTGCAGTGGTATCCGAAAAACATGCAGAAAATGTTAAATCTATAACTTTTTGAATTATTATGGTTCCTACGAAAGTCACAATTCCATATTCATAGAAAAAAGACGTTAGGGAAATCGCAATTTTTGTCTACTCATTTCTATAGTTTTTGTAATTTTATAACCAGTTGAGTTGATTCCTATCACAAGAAAGAAAATGACTGTCAAAGTTAAGGCTATTTTAAGTTGCAATCGTAAAATAATTCAGTGAATACTCTGAAAAGTGTTTGAAATTTTTTTAAACACACATTGAGAGAAAATTTTAAAAATATTAAAACATTCTAGAGACTTAAATTATTTTAACATTTTTGTGGTTTTAAATAAAAATCTTAAAATTCGTTATTGTACCATGCATTACGATTGCTGTTAATGTATGTTTAATAAAAGTTTTTAAATTTTAATACACACTGTGAAAAAAGTTAAACGTTTGTTAACCAAAGAAAGTATAATATAACCTCCAAAGAAAATATGCAACAACCTCGTTCGAGTTACCTATATTTTTGAAAAGTGTTCTTTATCTTTCAACCTCAGAATCTTCAGATGTCCCATCAGAAAACTCAGAAACCAATATATTTCCGAGAATTAAAGTATAATTTATTTTAAAAAAATCTACGTTTTCTGCCATTGATTTTCCGAAACGTCTTCGAGTAGATTTTATAGTGTAGTTTTTCAAACCAAAATATATGTTTTTCGGATATTGTCAGTTCTTACGCAAACATTTTGATGTTAGTTCCAAAAAAATCTTTTACAAACATGATAAATTAAAACATTAACATTAGCATTAATATTGATAATATTTTGTTACTTTTGCATGTATAAGTTGAATTACGTAACTGGACATGTCCAAATGAGAATTGATTCCATCTTAAAAATCAATATTTCGATTTGATATAGCATTGTAAAACTATTTGTTGAAAAATTAGTGGCACAAAATAAACTTTTCTTATAAATGTTTTTTTTAAATCTTAGATATGTACTTATTTCTTCAGGTTTCTAAAGATGAAGAAGGCTTTTCTGAATTAAAAGTAACTTGTAAGTTCGACTATGCATTTTCATCCATTTTTATTTTATATTTTCGTAGATTGAAAAAATAAATTTCTTTTTTACAGTGTAAAAACAGTGTCATTTAATTTCTTTAGTTACAACTGCCTTTTACTACTACTGAAATTTTGCGTGTTTATTTACTTTCACACTCAAATAAGCTACATGTAGCTTTATAAAATAAAATGCAATTATAAAATATGTGCCATACATAAAAATATGAAAAAAAGTTTTCTTTTTTAGAAAAAAAAACTTTTGTTCACTTTTATAATAGCTGGGGAAATCTCAAGAAAAGCCAAAACTTTCTTCTATGAAATGTCAGAAAAATACAAAAAATTATACATCAGAACTAAGTTCAAGGTAGTCAAAAAAGAAGTGTACTCTTTCAACTAATCATATTCTCAGGAGAATACGTATAAAAATAAAATGAAGAAATGGAAAAATATCAGTTCGCATTTTGTTGAATGATTTTGTAGGTTAGATTTTTTTGTAGATGTAAAAAATAAATATTTTTATTTTGAAAACTTAAAAGATACATCCGTTTAAAAACATTTTACATAAAAAGGAAGAAACAGTTAGATAATAATGATGAAAATGATGCAATACAATAAAAAAAAACCAGAAACACAAGTATTAATATGTGTGATCAGTAAATACACTTTTGTAAAGTAAAACTAATTTTTTCTCTCAATTTAGGATTACCTATAATAATGATGAAGAAAATATCAGAAAAAAAAACGAGAATCAAGATTGAATAGAAAAAGTTGTGTTTCCAATCAAATTAAAAAAAATAATTAATTTAAATGTAGCATATATGGAATAAACGGCTGTCACAAAAACAAAAGAAAATGGAGAATACATATGACTCACAAAACTAATACATTTTTCGAAATAAAAGCAAAACGTTTCGAAGGGTCTTTAATGCTGATTTAAAAATTTGAAATATTATAATATAAGTCAAAAGCACAGTTTCAGAATAAATAATGGGTATAACCCTTTATCATAGATCAAAAATAAAATTTCATCAAAAATTCGAAAAAAAAAATATTTAAATTATGAAACAATTTTGTTATGGTTTTTAACTTCGATATCTTTATGTCTTTAAAATTATTGGGTCGTTTGGAAAGTTTATTTCGTTTCGGATAACAAATTCGTACCGGAAATTTTGATTAATTACGTGTTTGTAACATTTATCTTTAAACTTTTATCTAAATTAATAAATTTATCTTTTCACAGAATGCATGGTTTATGGCGACCTTTGAAAAGCGATTTTAAACCAGATGATGTTGCTTAAAAAAATATCTTATGATAATATATATTTTTTTTTCTTTAGAGTGAAACGTTTAGATTTTAAATTATCAAGAGTTTAAATAACGTACGATTAACTCCCCCTTACTTTAAAAACAAAACAAAAAACAAACAAAAAAAAGATAATAATTGTTTTTCTTCAAAATAAGGCTTTCATATCAAACTGTCAAGAGTAAAAAATATATATATACATTATTATTACTCACCCATTTAAGATATTCTGATAAAACTTTTTGCCTTTAGAAAAAAAGAAAAGAAAGAAAGATAAAGAGAAAAAAGACAAATTACGTTAAATTTTGATTAATTACGTGTTTGTAACATTTATCTTTAAACCTTTATCTAAATTAATAAATTTATCTTTTCACAGAATGCATGGTTTATGGCGATCTTTGAAAAGCGATTTTGAACCAGATGATGATGCTTAAAAAAATATATTATGATAATATATATATTTTTTTCTTTAGAGTGAAACGTTTAGATTTTAAATTATCAAGAGTTTAAATAACGTACGATTAACTCCCCCTTACTTTAAAAACAAAACAAAAAACAAACAAAAAAAAGATAATAATTGTTTTTCTTCAAAATAAGGCTTTCATATCAAACTGTCAAGAGTAAAAAATATATATATACATTATTATTACTCACCCATTTAAGATATTCTGATAAAACTTTTTGCCTTTAGAAAAAAAGAAAAGAAAGAAAGATAAAGAGAAAAAAGACAAATTACGTTAAATTTTGATTAATTACGTGTTTGTAACATTTATCTTTAAACCTTTATCTAAATTAATAAATTTATCTTTTCACAGAATGCATGGTTTATGGCGATCTTTGAAAAGCGATTTTGAACCAGATGATGATGCTTAAAAAAATATATTATGATAACATATTTTTGTTCTTTAGAGTGAAACGTTTTGATTTTAAACTATCAAGAGTTTAAATAACGTACGATTGACTCTCCCTTACTTAAAAAAAGATAATAATTGTTTTTCTTTAAAATAAGTGCGTAACGCTTTCATATCAAACTGTCAAGAGTAAAAAAATATATATATATTATCAATTATCACACATTTAAAATATTCTGATAAATTGTTTTGCCTTTACAAAAAAAAAAAAAAAAGAAAAAGAAAAAAAGACAGAAATTACGTTAAATTTTGATTAATTACGTGTCTGTAACATTTATCTTTAAACCTTTATCTAAATTAATAAATTTATCATTTCACAGAATGCATGGTTTATGGCGACCTTTGAAAAGCGATTTTAAACCAGATGATGTTGCTTAAAAAATATATTATGACAATATTATTTTTTTTCTTTAGAGTGAAACGTTTAGATTTTAAATTATCAAGAGTTTAAATAACGTACGATTGACTGTCCCTTGCTTAAAAAAAAAGATAATAATTGTTTTTCTTTAAAATAAGGATTTCATATCAAACTGTCAAGTGAAAAAAAAATATATATTATTAATACTCACCCATTTAAGATATTCTGATAAAATTTTTTGACTTTACAAACAACAAAGAAAGGAAAGAATGAAAGAAAGAAAAAGAAAAAAAGACAGAAATGCTTAAATTTTAGGCTGTTTAATTGTACAAATACTTATTTAAGACAGTACTAGAACACAGATTTAAATAAGATGCTTTAAGAATGGTCTTCAAAATCCAAGCGCTCTGATAACGCGCTTCACATAAAAGTTCTAGTGTATTATTTTTTACCCATTATTCAGTTTTCATGTAATTAATGTTCCACTTTTCATGTTTAAGAAATAACTTTTTTTAATTACAATTTAAAAAAGACATTCGCGTTTCAGTAATTTTAATAATCTAGTAATTTGAGTAATTTACTTGATACAAAAATAGTTTTTTTTAATAAGTTATATACTACAGGACCAAACATCACCGGTATTTTGCATTTTAGATCTATTGTCAAGTATCTTGCGAGATTTTTTACGCAATTCATTAGTATGAATAACATGTTCGACCACTATTTTACAGTGAAAGCTTGATTCTGCGGACAAATAGGATAACAAATACAAATTGAAACAAGTGGGTAAGTGTGGTCAAAGATCGCATGAATAATTTCGTTTAATATTCCTTTCAAAACTATTTATCCTTTCTTTAATAAATCCAAATAAATTTCATTTTCAAAAAAAAAAATTATGTTTTTTATAAAGTAAAAATTTACCGGATTATTTTTCTCGTTTTTTCGAAAATCTGAACCGGTCCGAAAGCGGGCAAAGCCCGCTATTATTATCGCAAATACAAGACATAGCTATTTTCGAAATATTAAAACTACCCGTTTCAATACTTTCGTCTTTTCTAAAGCAAAAGAGAGCAATAATTCTATACGTGGAAAACAGTCCTTTTAAAAACATAACGAATATCTTTATTATCTCACTTCCGTGCCGACAAAAACATTCCACCAAAACCAATTTCGACAACAACAATATTTTTTCACACAGCTTAGAAAGATACATCTACAAAAAACAAAAACATCTTTCCAGTAGTCTTCTAGTATGGATGTCATCAAAAGATCCACTCCTGCATGTAATAGCTCTTGGTGTTTCCAGGAGATCCATCGGTGGACTACAGGTTGGTCAGACGGCAAATATTTTTTTATAAAGTAAAAATTTACCGGTCTATTTTTCTCGTTTTTTTTTTTTTTTTTTTTTTTTTTTTTTTAAATCTGAACCGAAAGCAAACAAAGCCCGCTATTATACTCTGTCATAATAATATCTGTCATGGGGACTAAATACGATATTAAAAAAAAATCAATTCCAAAAATTAAATATGTTGAATAGAGACCTTCAAAATGTTAAAATATGCCAATATTTTCATAATCGGGTTTTAATCATGATTCAAAATGTTCCTCAAACTCATATAACGTTATAATCACTTGCTGACGTCATATCTACTTGATGTTACCATTACTCATACTGATACTGTATTTGTATTATTCTCAAAAAAACTTCATTTGAAAAAGTACGTTAAACTTCCAATATGACATCAGATTAATTATCTTTTTAATTCTCTAATGACATCGAATTAACGTGCTTACTGTACTTACACATACTCA
Organism: Maratus michaelseni; assembly: GCA_963931845.1. NCBI lineage: Eukaryota > Metazoa > Arthropoda > Arachnida > Araneae > Salticidae > Maratus > Maratus michaelseni. The sequence goes on from OZ007589.1 coordinate 83,151,119, forward strand.
TACTCCTTGTATTATTGAGAAATATAAATCAAGATAAAAAACAAACTTTAATATACGTCCGATAAAAATGATAGACATAATATGTGAAATGAAGTAGACAAAACACATATAAAACAATATTATAAATACAATAGAATAAAATGTAAGTAAAAATATTTATCAGGACAAAATACGCGTTTTAACAACATCTCTAATTACTCTTTTTTTATGATCTCATTTATAATATTTTAGAAAAATACATTCTACATATATTTGAAATTGAATTCTAAATTATTTTATTTCAGAAAAAATTCTTTTGCTACGGAAAAATTATTATTTGAAAATATCCTATACAAATGCTTTGTAGTGAATCGGAACACTTCATTTGAGAGACATTGAGAAATTTTAAACTAATAAAATGAATAAGACTGTCCAGATTTTATTTATTTATTTATTTTTTTTTGTGGGAAAAGGGGGACTTGACTTCTTAAAATCTTATTTCATACTGATATATTAAAAATAGTTTTATCAGTTGAATCTTGTCATTTTTGTTTTGAAAATCAGTGAGTTAAAGTAAACTATGAAGAACAAAAAATGATCTTTCTTTTAAAATTTCAATATAGCACTATCTAATGCGTATACATCAAACGGAATTACCGGCGATACAAAATATGAAAATCCATTTACGTAATAAAAATCTATCTATCATCAATATTATATAATTCGGCTAATAATTGAGCTTATGTGCTTAGAACAACATATGTGGATCTGGAATTTTAAATTAGAAAAGTGAATCAGTAGTTTATTTTTGAATGCAATAATACACTAAATCAAGTGTCGCAGTTATTATATTTTATATATTTTCTACCACTATTTCCAAATTATAATCTTCGTGGTATCTTTATTTACCATGTTCTATAGCAATCTTCTGTCTTCTGTTCTTTTTTTTCTTTCTTTTTTTTAAGAAATTGCAACTCATATAAAAGAAGATAACGGCTTTTTGACCCAATACTAAAATAGTATACAACATAAACGAAGTATCAGATTTTTCTGGTTTCGACGTTTCGATTTTTTTTCACAGCGATAAATATAAGATATTTATCATTTCAACCGATTCATATCATTTGGAAATGTCTCAGCTGAAACGGATTTAAAAATCCGTTTACTATTATGATCATTATGCTTTTCTTTTACTAAATCGTTTTCATATTTGTATACAGTATTAAGGGATGCGTGTGTGCATTAAAAAGTAAAAATAAAATAGTTAAAAGAAAAAGATAATTTTAAATTCCCTTGATATAATAAAGTCTATCTTTCATCAGTAATAAATAATTCGGCTGCTAAGAGACACATCTATTTATTCTTATATAACAATTCATTTTCATTAACAGTAGACAAAATTTTAAATTAGTTAATAACAGGAGCATCTGTCTACTTTGTATCATGCTGGTTTTTTGCGCGCCACATTTGTGTTTCAGGAAAAATATTATTTTATATGTGTGAAATATTATTTAAAAGTATTGTTCTCAACTGTACATATTGGTTTTAATTAATTACTGCTGTTTACTATATATTCAACGGGTTATTTTACTTATATTTTCATGTTGAATTCAAATGAGTGTCTCTTCTAGATTCAACTATATGCCCCATTAAGTATCCTTCACCAGAGATTGGGAACCACACACTAGAACCTTTATTGACCATGTTTCTGACCATGTCATCTGTCCTGCGGCAACTGACAATAGACACTGACATTACATCGTGGACAAATTTAACATGGATTAGAAGTGCCGCTGCAATTAACGGCGGATTATCCCTCATGAGAAAAAGGTCTTCAGGGCTTCTCATAACCATCGAACGCCAATGACGGCCCAGTGCCCTTGTGTTGGGGCCAGCCAATTTGGGCTAAGTGAAGTCATAAACAAGAACAAAAAATCATGCGTCCAGCATAGATTATGAAACACTTTCCAGCACATCCAGAAAACTGTAACGAAAATTCACCGTTAAATAAGGTAAAAGAAGGTATGTAAGTAAACAGTTTAGAAAATATATATTACATTGAAAACAACAGTTTTCGAAATTACCTTTCATTGCAAAAAAAGTTGTTGAATTATTTTGTGCATGATCTGTAGATTTGGATATATAATACATAGCATGATAAAATTTAGTTCAGTTTGAAAATTCCCATTTAGCCATTTTTGCCAATCGAAGGAAATACACTTGAAATGTTTTGTACAGCGCTGTATATTATCTAAACACTGTTGTTCACATCACATATTAAGCTAAAATTTAATTCAGGTAAAAAACTCATAAGGCAACTTAAAACTCACTTCTAGCAATTACCAACCATGAACGACAATGTATTTTGTTCTTTGCGTAGCCCTGTATATGAATTTATTTATATTCCACAAACTTATATTAGTCTACCAATATAGTTCAGCAAGAAAATGCGTAATACAATTAAAAACTACACTTAAGCAATGCACTTCCATAGTGCGTAATGCTTATTAATTTCCTTGTGTAGCCCAGTTTATGATCAACCTAATTTATACACAGTTAAACTTAAAAACGCAAACCCCAAACTTGAAAATGTACTTATCACACATAGACTGTAATAATCGCACGTATACTGTAACCGAATTATTTTGTGTGTCCCTATAAATGAAGATAAACGCCATGCACACCATACTTTTAAGCGAGAAATTTATAGTGCATCTCCGTAATGCGTATAATTGTCATTATCTTTGAAATAGTGAAACATCGTTAAATTACTCGGCGGACGATTTTTCCTCGTCGAACAATGTGTAACAGAATTCATTTGCTTAACCCTGTAAATGAATAATAAATGTTTTGTACCCCATATTCTACAAAGAGCATGTTTTAAAGCGCTTCAACAATTTCATAAATCAATTTCATTGTGTTTCAAATGGCGTCGCATCATCAAAATGCACTTAAAACAATTATTTCCCATTGACTGTAATGTAACGGAATACTTTTGATTGTCCCTGTAAAAAAACTATAAGTGCTACACCCTTCATTTGAAGTAGGGTACATGCTATAGATAACGACTATAATATATAAAAATTGCAGGGCAATCCATGCTTATTTACGCGAGTTAGAGCACAGACAGACGGCAGACAAACCGAAGTCATAAACACTTTTCAACTAGGTTGGAAAGTGTTAAAAAGGAGAATCTTTATTGAGGCCGCAGAGCTTTTTTCTACTCGGATGCTTGTAGTTCCCTCCCCGCCTTCATAATTTCTCAGTTGAGAGATGAATAATTTTCGGCTGTTCCAACGTTGTAAGACTCAGAGTATGATATAATTTTGCATTGTCAGACTTGACTTTTACAATAACTTCGTGAGGATGACAGTCGTAATTTCTGTTATCTTTTTGGATTGTCAACAGAGAGTTTGCTATGATCTCGTAGGGAGTAAAGGGTGTACATAGTTTATGACTTTGTGAGGTAGACATATGTATAGCTTGTGATGACTTCGTGAAAAAGACAGATATAGTTTATGCTATGAATTTGTCTCAGCTTAATTTAAACGTAACAGTTCTGTGGTAAACATTTTTTTTTACTTTACTGATATTCTAATCAGCGAATTAAAGCTGTGAAGTACTCAAATGGTGTCTACAACATATCAGCGGTTGAATCTTCCACACATAGATGAGACCTCTAGCTCTGGCATAAAGGTAATGTTCTTTACATTAAGTCTGAAAAATGTGTGTTTATTTTATGTAGGGCATGATCATCAGCGTAGATTATAACTTGTTATTAATTAAGCATTTAAAATATTTAATTTTAATTTAATACAACTTGTATATATATTTTTTCTTTATAATTTTAAATTCTGTACATATTTATAAGTTTATAAATAAATTTATTTGTATTATTTATTTCTTTCTCTAATTTATTTCTATGTAGTAATTTTCTTTAACTAATGCATCAACTGAATAGATTATTTTTCTTATCTTGTCTTCGCAGTAGTTCTGTTGATGTTAATTTTAACTTTCAAAATTATTGACTTCTGTATACCTTGTTCAGTTTTTCTAAAACGTCGTGGGCAAAGTAAATAATCACAACGCTTTGATAAATCTAATTTCATTATAATTAGACTAACTAAATTTATATATTTACATAATTTACTTCAGCTTCGGGCTTCCATCTCTCTATTTATTTTCAGAAAAGCAAAGAGTTACTTGAGGAACGTGCAGCAATTTTTAAAGTGACTTCTCGTTCCGTATTATTTTTTACGGCACCGGGCAAATCTGGGCGGATCAGCTAGTGAAAACTAAATACAAAGAGCTACAGAATCTACAGAAAGCGTACTGTAGTGTAACACAGTACTGCATAAGAATTTCATTATGTTTTAAATAGGGTAACTTCAACGAAATTCACCGCAAACAGTTTTTCCCTTTAAATCATGTGTAACGGAATTAGTTTTTGTGTCACAGTAAAAGAACTACAATTGCTATCCATTACATATTCTACACAACGTATATTGAGGTCCACTTCATTGACGAATATAAGTATCATTACTTTTAAAGCAGCATACCATCATTAAAATGCACCGCAAGCTATTTTCGCCATAGACCGTGCCTATAAACGAAATATAATAGCTACATACTCCATCTTTAAAAGTAAACATGCTATAGTGAAGCTCCATATCAAAGATCAATAACATGGAAATCTAAGTATAGTTATGGGTATAGTTACAGAGCGCACACTCAGACGAACAGACCGACGAACCAAAGTCTCAAACAATTTTTAACTGCGTTTGAAAGAATAAAAGCGATAAGAAGCTAAGCATAGAATCTGTTCTGCAAGTATGCGTGACGCCAATATAGAGACCATTGCAATACTTTGAACACAAGATACATAAATATATATAATATTTCCAATTAATATATCTTATACCAGTCAATAAACCAGTAGATACTATATTCAGTACAATACTACACATTTCTGACAAAATGATAATAACTACGTTCATGAAAAATAAACTGTAATCTACAAAATGGGATGAGATATATTTCATTTATATTGATTAAATCTTTTTTTTTCTCATTTGAATATCGTTAATTATAGTATAAGAAATGATAAATGTAACAACATATGAATGAAACAATAAGTTAGGAAAAAATCCATTAAGGAAAAATCCATATTTAAACCTGAAACATTGACTGCTGTTTAATAGAAATATGTTTAACACATTGTTATCAATTCTTTTTTACCGGAAACATACTTCATTAAAATTAAAAACAAAAAATCGTCTTCTACAATAAAGGCGCAGACAAAGGATCCAGTTTACAAAGAATGTATTTTCAATCACTTTATTTGAATGAATTTGGAAATAAGAAAATCATCTGTTCACTAACAATGCATGTAATTTTCACACAAAGGAAATACATTACTACCCATCAATGCAAGCAATTAGAATCTCAAACACTAATTTGAAAATATGACTTTCAGTACATCTCGTACCAATTATCCCACGATCACATCACTTTATATGTACATATCTTTTTCAAAGAAATGATACCTAATGTTTAAAGTTATATTTGGAATTAAAATTAATAGGTATCGTTGTGCTATGTATCTGTAATCTGTGTATATAAATTAAATACGTACGCGAAAATAATCAATTGGTGTAAAAGAACATGAATATATTTGCTTTAAACTAAATACAGATCATCTGCTATAAATTATGCATAGGATAATCTACTAAATAATGTAACATAATGCACATATTCCCAATTTGCACATTAAGCGTTGTTTCTTTCACTTAGAGAAATCCCATCAAGAACAGTAAAACAGTTAAGTTTGTGATATCGTAGACATTGTCTTGCTCTTTCCTTTCCTCAGTCACACTTTAATAATCTGTATATCTTGTCCTTTTTCTGGGAATAATATAAACATCTTAAAACATAAACATAATTTTTTTCGAAAATTCGATTTATATAACTTTTAAATATTTGAATTTAGAAATTTTACAAATCTGCAATTTGAACAAAATTTATCAATGGAGTTATAATGTTGATGAAAACTGTTAACCTCTATCTATATATTATGTAAATCCTCAAAAATATCCTCAAGTTTTGGTAGAACTTCCGTTACAGCAACAATAGTTTGCATGAGAGGGCAACATTTTGGGTAATTTAAGATTAGTGATTTTGCTTTCATTATGAAAAAAAGTTTGATATTCATATAACACATAAGAAGCAACTACAAATATAGCTAATTGTAAAAAGGATTTTGTTATATGTAGAAAGATATGATGAAGCGCAAATTGTAAGCTATATATGTTATTTAATTGTATGGAACTGTGTGGAATGGCACATAAACACATAAAAAAAATCTAAAAAATATCCACTAGTGGACTGTAATATATCTAAAGGCTGTAATGTTTCTGTTCTTCATTAGAACTATAACATTACAGAAACTATCAATTATCTAAATTTTTGTTTTAATTCAAAAAGATAACACAAATGAAAATAATTTATTTCAAGTACTTACTCATGACAGACTGCAATATATTGTTGCAATCAGTGGCGGTCCGTGACGGTCTTTTTGGGGCGCACTAAATGCATGTGCGAAACATTTATTATTTTCATACCATTATTTTGTACAAAAAATTATTTCCTGGTTTAATGTTAGAACTTTCCGACAAAAATTTAAAAAAAGTATTTTTTTTTATAATAATAGTGGTAAGAAAAGCATAAATTTAACAGCCATGTATTTAGAGCCATAAATAAAATCGGTTACGAGCCGCCAATGGTTTCAATTATTATGTTTCTGCGATCAAACGAATTATAAATGGTGCGCAACCGCAATTTTAGTAGGGAGTATGCTGCAACTAACATATGTTAACAAATTTGTAGATTGAGTGTTTTTCAAACATATTTAATTAAGATATTTGAAACAATTCAATAACAAAGAGGAAGACGAACCGATATGTTGTGTTATTTTTAATGTTTTTCCGTGTCTTTAAATTTCAAATATATATTTTATTTGGAGAATTAAGTTGGCTTAAATTTCTGAATATTTCATGACGCTTTATCTACAGTTGAAACATGTTTCCAGTTTTACTATTTCTTATTCTATTTTCAGATCAATATCTTTTAAACACGAAATTAACTCTTGAAAAATTGTCTAAACGATCGACATACATATTTTCAAACATCATCTGCGTTACTTATTGAATTGTCGTAAAAACATAATTTAATATCTCTTCTTCTAATTGCGGTCTATTGAAAAGTTTAAATGTATCTTATATAGAGAAGTTATAATTTGTTATTCTAAGCGATTCGTGATACATCAGAATATCATGAAATACCATACTTTCACCTGGGTTCATCACTTATAATAAGGGAATTGTATTATATTGTTACGATACTGACTCTTGAATATTAGAATCGCACCGTAGTGTACACAGTAAAAAAATACATGTTTTATAATCTAGTAAAGTAGGTTATAATCACGAACAAAAATAAACAATAACCTCTTCCAAGTTACCCACGATTCCAAAAAGGTAATGTTATATTTAGAAACCTCAAAAACGAATATAGTTTCGAGTTTAAAACATTATTTTTAAAAAAGTAATGTTTTGTTTGTTGCCACTGATTTTCGAAGACATTTCCGAGTAGTTTTTATAGTGTAATAATCGTTTTTCTCAACCCGAAATATTGGTTTTTAAGATATTATCAATTCTCAAGTAAATATTTTCATGTTTAACAAGTATATTTTACAAATACGCATGATAAAATAACAACATTAAGATTAAAAGTAATATTAATATTATTTTGTTACTCTCTAATGTATAAATTTAATTTCGAAGATGAAATTTTTAATTGAGAATTTATAGCATCCTAACGCCAACGTTCCGGTTTGAGAAAATTACTGCAGACCTCAGGTTATTCACCCTTGAAAATAATGATAAAAAATACTCTGTATGTCAGACAGATTGGTAAAAATTTATCTGATTTGCAATATCAATTGTTATCAATGTTTCCATTTTACCACTTGTCAGGGTCCAACTGCGGGCTCCATAACGTCTCTGATGTATACGTTGCTGACACCCACAATTAGTAGCTTCTGAGATTGTTCATGATACCCAATACCCGCCTCAAACCATCACGCTTAGTGTTCGTTAAATATCACATTGGATGACACACTCCAGATGGTGACATTCACCGGTTCAGCGTCTAACTCAGCCATCTCGGTAACCCAAGATAAAGCAGGATAAATCGGAAAAGATGCTGCCAATCTGCACGCCGGTGTCCATGTAAACAAGCCCATTGTAACCACTGGTGTAGATGGGTTTGCGTGAGTTGTAATCCTGTACAAAGGAACTGTTGCATGGAATTCACGGTGCAGCAGACGATGGCGAAGTTTTGGAGCAGACAATAACACACCTGCAGCAGTATTCTAACGTTCAGTCAACGGTCCTGATACGAACCGTGACTGTCACAGGATGTATTGAATAGAGGGAAACGATTAAAGATTAAAAAGGGCGGGAAATTTTAAAAAATATATAAGCCGTATAGAGTTAGTACACTAATACTTTGTTGGCCGCAAAATCAGTCCACCATTAATTTTCCTGAGTATAGGAATTAATTTTGCTGAAAAAAATACACATACAAACAATAATTCATGCAAGGCAAAAATGAGAAGTAATAAAAAAGCATTGAAATACCTTTGATTAATTTATTTAATCGACGAAAAATATTATTATATTAAATCAATGCACATATAGTTATTATGGAGAAATTAATAATATTATTAGTATGATCACACTAAAAAATCTTAAAAGTTAGATAAATGGATTTTTAGTATTGTGCACACCATGCTGCGTAGCAATTTTTGTAATCGAATTACATCGGGTAATTCATGCATGCTAATCTTTTAGGTTTGCACTTTTTCATGTGATAAATTTTACTATTTTCACTAGATGGTCATATTTCACAACTCACAAATGATGAAATCTTTATCACCACAATTATCACACTTGAAGAAAATGATGTCTCATCTGAAGAAATGAAGCACCACAATTAGCAAATTCATCAAATTAAGCCGATGAAATTTATTGCAGGAATATTAGATAAGTTATCACTCAGTATGTAAAGAACGTTCATATATTATGGAGATGAAATGGGGAACATAATCACTTTTAAAATTAACAGGATCATCGATACATATTACTTAGGCTGGCGCCTATCTCAGCCCAGAAAAATCTCGAATCTGAGAGAAGAACGCCACCCTCACAAGCTATAGTTTTTTACCGCATCTAACTTAACTGGTTCCAAAAACACATACTCATCTAACGGCTCACAGTGTAAGATTTCGCAAATGTAGCGGAAAAAAAATTCAGAAAATCGATTTTAAATAATTTCAGTTTTAGACATTTTGAATTACATCTAACACATTGAAGAGGAAAGAGATAAAGTGAAAGCAGTTTAACTCCACAACAACACCATCAAAAGTTTTCTGTAAACCTTTTTAGAGCGGCGACTGTCGTAGATATAATTGCAAATGATATTTATGGCTATAAATATACTTATTTTGTAAATATTGTTTTATGGTTGTATGGAATCGTTACAACAAAGTATTTACTTTGTATCTTACAATTACGATAGTTATTTAAAAGTGTTACTTCTTAAAAATAAACTTGTAAGTTAATATGTAAATTTTTTGAAAATTTAATAGCATATGATAAATTAAAAAAGCTGCCAAAAATTTTGTACACTCTGGTACATTGTAAGGTAATTTTTTTGTAGTTATATATGCATATACATATAAAATAAATCAATTTCAGCTGCAACTATTTGCAACTTTTGAATATAAGTAATTTTTTACAGGTATTGAAGTGTTAATTTTGAAAAGAGAATTCTATGAGATATTTATAAATTATGTTACTGGACATAAATCATTACCAGTGAATTCAAAAAATATCTTTATAGACAATGTATTACACAAATATAAACTTCAACATTGTTCATATGTTATGTTAGACCAGATTAAGCGGCTGATCCATTCGTTTATGATTGACATTAATCGAATATGGAGGAATTGCCATCGCATAAAGAACGTTTTTTAAAAAAAAAAATAAGAGATGACTAGATTTGAATATAACAATAAGTAATCTCTATATACCAGACAGAAGTAATAATGACTACGCGAAAAAAGTTGGACGTCCAAAGAAAATTTTGTTCAAGTGGACCGAAATCGGAAAAAAAAAGTTTATCCATTCTTCTCAGAACACTCACTAAATGAACTCACACATGCCACGTGTTTAAAATTAAGACAATTTGGACGAAAGGATGCCGCGGGTATCTTAAAGCAAATATCTGTAAGCCCTAAAAAAAACAACTAAATTTTAAAAAATCGTTCAAAAGCCGGATACCCGATATTTAAATATTGTCTGGAAGAAGCGTTGGTTTTAATAAGCACTATGAAATTAAGCTGCCAAAAATACGGTATTATGAGAAACTCTGCGTTACAAAACGTTTTGAACATTTATCCATCCTATGAGCAGGTAAAAAATGTAAAAAAATGTGCTATCCATCCCAAGAAAACTGCATATTTTCTTAATCATTTGCAGAAGTTAATGTACAATCTATTGTAGATTTAACGATAAAAATACTTTGTATTATACAAAAACAGATATTAAATATTCTTACTAAAGAAAAAGGGTCTATGTTAAAAAGTATAACAATGATTTTTAAATGGGGGAGGGGGTCGATGGAAGCGGTGGACAAAGTAGATACAAGCAAAAATCAAATGAAAACAACTTTGAAGATGCAAATATTCTAATCCCATCTGCGGTTCCTTTAAAACTAGAAAATCAAAACTTTATATTATGGCAAAATGCACACCCTTCATCTACTTCTTACTGTAGACCCATAAAATTTAAGTTCACCAAGGAAACTGATCAGTCAATAACGGAAGAATTTGAAAATGTCAGAAATCAAATTACCGCTCTTGTGCCAACAATAGTAGAGTTAGATGATCAAACGTAATGAAATAGAGTACAGATTTGAAGATACAATGGTAGATGACAAAGTGTGCAATATTCTATCTTTAAATAAAGCAACCCAAAAATGCTATATCTTTAACGCAACTTCCAAGGTTATGAATAATTTGAAAAGTATTTGAACATATACGAGTAATGCTCACACATTTTCTTGGGGCTTATCGACACTACATGCACAGATAAGATTTATGGAATGCCTTTGACATATTGGTTATAGATTGGATGTAAAAAAAAAGGCAGTGCCGAAAACATTAATGATGACACTGACAGCGATGTCAGTACCTAATAACTTAATTACTATTTACTAAAAAAAATTTTTTTTGTTGTAAAAGTTAGGTATTGTATAGTTTTAAAATCTGCACCGAACAAAATAACACTGCGTAAAAGTTAATAAATGAAAATGACGAAAACTCATTCTATTATGATTATGATATGTAATAATGATGACGTAAATTGGACAATGTAACGAGTAAATATATTTGTTTCCAGTATATAGAATTATTTTAGCTATAGTAAGTGCAATTTTATTTAATTAATATCAGTAATTTTCATAAATTGAATTTTGACCCGCTAGATTCGCAAAATCTTACACTGTGCGGCGGTTCCCAGCTAAAAATGAACTGCAGTGAAACTTAAAAGAAACTGCAGTTGTAAAACTGTGGTGATTTGGCACAAATCACTGCAGTGTTTTTGAAGTTGATACAACTGCAAAATAACTACAGTTTATAAACTACAGTAATTGTACAAAAAAATTATTTCGCTTTTCTTTCTGTTTTTGGTGGCGCCATCTATGAGTCATCTTATCATATTTCTTTGTAAATATTTTAAAAGAACATTTTTCCCCACTTGCCGAGAGGAGATTCGATCCGGGGGTGTAACGGTTGGAATTCGAGCATCTTACCGACTGAGCAACTGTGTCTTATGATAGGTTTGATTGAAACGGGTCATAAGGGGAGGGTAGTCAAATAAACAGGTTTACTTCTCGTTTTTAGGTGATTTGACGGCGTGAAAGATGGGAGTTTGAAGTGGAATTTTATAAATGCTCTGTGCGTGTGTACTTCGAAATTAATTTATTATTTAAAGGCGTGGAATAAATATCTTAGTGGTTATTTATTTATATACTGAATTAATTTAGGAGATATATATATTTTTTAATTTGTTACATATTTTAAATTGAAAAAAAAAATATTAATTTCGAAAATGAAAATTATTAAAAAATAGTATGTTATTATAAAAATATGTTTTGTGAAGAGCCGTATTTTATTAAGAGAATTTTGTGTGGGACACTGTTTTATTAATAGTAATTTTGTGAAGTTACTTTTGATAAGGTTATTGTGGAGGTACCTGTTTATATTTTTATAGCTGGTGAAATAAATTTAATTTAGTCTTAATAATTAATAACTTTTAAATAAAATAAGAAAAATAGTTGCTGCTTTTTATATTAATGCGTACTTAAAAAAAAAAAAAAAAAAGTTGAATTAATTTGCGAATTAGTTTTTTTTCTGTTATATATATATATATATATATATATATATATATATATATATATATATATTTGGCGAAGAGACAGGTTTATATTGTTATAGCTTGTAAAATAATTTTAATTTAATTTTAATAATTAATAATTTTTGCATAAAATAAGGAAATTAGTTATTGCTTTGTAAATGAATACGTAATTTAAAAAATAAGGTGAATTAATTTGCGAACTAGTTAGATTTTCTTTGTACGATTAAGTTTTAAAACGTTTAAGTACATATGTTTAATTATTTTATATAATTAGACGTTTTAATAGAATTTTATAATATGAATTATAATATGTATCTGGTTCATAGCACTTTAATTTTTTTTTTTATTAATGCGTAAGATAATGATATAATACTGAATGAATAGTAAATTAGAATAATAGACGAAATGGTTTTAATGCATTAGTTTTGCACTTAAAATGTTATAGGGGGCGCTATTATGTTTCTGCTCAGGGCCCCCGAAATCTGTAAGTCGGTCCCTGGTTAGCTCTAACATTTTAACGATAAACAACATTGATTGATTTTTAATGTATATTTGTTTTGAATTTTAAAGTTTTATATATTTGAATATTTGTTTTGTGTCACTTAAAGAAGGGGGGAGGGGAGGACTTTCACAGGTGTTCTAATTAGGTCCTTAAAATAAAAGTCTTGAAAACAGTATTAATTATTATTAATAAAGTAAATAGTGAGTCATGCAACAATAACAAAAACTGAAAAGCTTTAACATCATTTTTAAAACTACAGATTAACTACAGAAAATATAACACGAGCTTTCCATAAAGTAAGTTCTGTAAAGTTAGCTCATAGTAACTACAGTTAAATTGCAGATACATCAGAAAATATACTTCTGAATTAATAACTGTAAAAATACTTCAAATTTACTGCAGTTTTACTACAAATGTAAAGTCTCATTATTTTTTAATTGATGGTTGTAAAATGATTTCACATAAACTACAGTATTTTTGCGGATAATAGCTCAGAGTATTTTTGAAATAAATCACTGCAAAATTACTTCACATTAGCTACAAAATAACTGAAGTATTTTTGAAGTCAAGATTTCAGTGCAGAAAATCTGCAGTTGACTGTAGAAAAACTTCAAAAACACTTCACTTCTGTAGAAAAACTGCAGTTAATTTTTAGCTGGGTTGCCATTCCGGGGACGAAAAAACACTGGTTGAAAACTGACGGAACACTAATACACAGTTCCGCTCAGTGAAGAAACAGCGAGGGAAAAATTACCCATTCAGATGTGTCGCTCGCTTCTAGGAGTTTTGTAGATATTTGCAAAATGATACATGGTGCGTTAGCTGATTAATGAAGCGAACTGAGCTGTATTGGAAAAATAGGGGTTTTTTTTTTTACATCTTGCGCTGTATTGTAAAAGGAGTTTTTAACAGGTCCTAATCAAGCTATATGGTCCTCCACCTTCATGTGGTTGAGGTGTTATACAACCTGCGCTAACGTAACAATTCGTCTTCCATTGACAGATTCCCGAGTCTTCCGGTTGTTTTGTGTCCAATACTTCCACACTTGGATCACTGTGGTGACTTTGTGCTCCATGCGATCTATTATTGCACGATAAGAAAAAACCCTTTAACTTATGGAATAATTCATCCCCGTTCAAACTCAGTAGCTTGTTCATATGGTTCCCCCCTGTCGTCGTTGAGGTCTAGTGACTTCTCATGAAGCGTTTACCACTGGCAGACAACCATATAATATTTTCAATGTCTGTCTACAGCTCTCTATTTATACGGCTATACAACCTGTTAAGAGGGCGCTGTTCAGCACATGTTTGCACGGTGACCTTGAAAATTTTATCATTTAAATAGAAAAATCCTAATTCATACTTACTTTTAATTTCACTCACTGGCATGATTCCTTCATGATGATGTAAGTTTTACAAACCAGAGTTTATATTTGTTTGAAAATACATAAAATTTTTAAATATTACTAATTCCAAAGATAGTATTTCTTACTAAAGTTTTTTAAACATGAAAAATATTATGAACCTAACCATTGGAAAACATCTCACATCTTAACTATTTACATTGATTTAAGTGCAAATGGGTTAATCTTCCATAATCGAGATGCCTGTGATATAGATAGATTTTTTTCATGATTGAAAATTAATTTAAAAATTATAAGAAATCAATAAAATGAGATAAAGTTTACAAAATAATTCCATTTGAATTATATTATTCCTGGTGCAATTGTATAAAAATTCAAATTACGCAACGTTTAGAAGTAATTAAAGTTTCGAATAAATAGAATTGAATTGCTTGCTTATACTATTACCAGCATCGATATAATGAGAGTGTTAGTCACGGGCATATTTTTCTTTTAGAAATCCCTACTTAATCCCTTACGTGCTAAAACAGTCCCATTCATCTACGATTAAAACTGACCGAATAATAGCTGTTTAAAGTTGGAGTATATTTTTGTTGCGAAATAGGGGTCATTCACAAATGTAGTAGAAATATAAATAATCGTCAGATGTGTCAATAAAATAGTTAAGAGCAAAATTAACATTGCAATCTAATATAAATGTGAAATCTATAATCATTCTGACATATAAATGCAAAATATGCAATTTGTACTGAACATATAAGAGGATAAAAATAACAGAATTTTGTTAAATAAAAGGATTAAAAACAACAGCCTCAATTAAGATTTTAAATTGCTGTTAGATTACACTGTCTTTCAAATTTTGGGTTGTGCCAGGATTTTTAGATTTTGAAAATTGATTCTAATGTATTTTTTAGCGCTGAATCCGAAAATGACCTTCATTTTAAACCATCACGTCAGGATTTTTCTCAAATCAAAAATTTCAAAGTTTCAAAAAATTTAATAAATTATTGAATTAAATCAAATTAAACTGAATAAAAAATTTTTACATCTATTTTATAGTATCAGATTTTTCGCTATTTTTTAACCTTGAAATTTACGATTTGCGAGAAATCTTGACATGACTGTTAAGAGTGAAGGTAATTTTTTTATTCAGCGTTAAAAAATACATAAAACGTAATTATAAAAGTTAAAAAACACAACCATCGCAGGTTTATGTTATCTAATCTAAAACTTTTTCTTAAAATTGTTGACGGTAATCTATCTGATTTTTTTTTTTTTTTGCATTATCCTCTAATATGAGAATTATTAAGATCGTAAGCGTCGAAAATCTTAATAAAATTACAGTGTCATCGGATTTAAGTCAGTATGTAAAATTTAACTTCGATCGGACATTTGAAAGTGAGTTAGAGTTCGAGTACAATTTTTAAACTGGAAAGACGATCGTTGCAAGTTAAATAAAACCTTATGAAAATAGCATAATTTTTGTTAAAATAAATCATAGCCTCAAATTCTTATAAAATATAACGTATGATAAAATACAATTATTTTAACTAATCTGAAACTTAACTAATAAAATTTAAGTCAATCGTAATAGTTGTACAATTTCTTTCAAAGCGCAGATAGATTGAAATAAGTTTAAGTACTTTATATAAGACCCCTGAAAGCACGGCTGAAATCATCTGTTTTGAGATGCAAAAAGTGTTTAAGTCATGCATTTCAAAGTTTCATAATTCGGTCAAATTTAATGTTAGATGAGTGGGACTTTTTTATCTTACTTTTAGTGTTACAGTAAATTTTTACTAAATATCACTTATAGGACCGGGGGACGGTATAAAAATTTAAATTTCGTAATTTTTTAATAAATGTTTTTCTTGACCCAAATCGCTTTGAAAATAATTCTTTACCTTATTTAAACCATTTTTGTAATTGGAAGAATGCATCTAGAACCAACGGTTGCGAAAATAAAGGTCGGTCAGGTTATACGTGGACACCCTGTATATATACATATTAATTTATAGAAACAATTGAGTAATAGCACCTGTAAATGAAACATTGTTAAATATGCACGAAAACAAAAGTTTCAGAATAATGTAAACTATACAAATGTGAATGTTAAATACAATTATTTAAAATATGAACTTTAAAAAAACTCTTCAATTCAAATATTTATCAATAAAAAAAAATCAAAGTAAAGTAAACATGCGAAAAAAAAAACATGTAAGCTTTTATAAAGAAACATAATGAAAGTTGAAAGATTTTTAAGAATGTGAATAAATAAAGGTTTTTTTCAGTATTTCATAATACGTATAGAGCTTATGGCATTAATTTTTTTAGAAAGAACAAACCGTTTTTTCGCAAAAATTCCAAAACTATCTCGAAATTTCTTTCAGTTCCGTTGAATTAGAACTAAAAAAGTGCATACGAATGTTCTTTCTGAAAGAAACAAAGAAAAAACATTTTACCCTTTGATTTCATATCTTCTTTTCTGAAAATAAATACTGAATAAAAATTTCACCTGTTGCAGAAAATAGCGTTTAAGATAAAAGATTATTTCATGAAGAAGTTTTTTTTTCTGCAACTCAACATTTTTCATTTATAAATCATGGTTCTTCAAATAGAAAAAGAACCCACTAATAAGGATTTTTAAAAGCAGCTTATTTTTACAATCTAAACATTCGGAAAGTTTATTTAGTATATAACAATTTATATTCAAATCATATTTAATTACTTTGTAATCCTGTTTTCATGTATTAAGCTGTCATTTTTATAATTTTTGGTGATGGTAAACATTAAAATAAGGCACAGGTATTATTGCATAGTTCATTAAACAAAAACTTTAAAGAAGTAAATTTTTACAATTTATAAATATGCAAGTAGATATTTTTTTTTACAACATACGTTGTGGTAAAAAGGTGTAATTAATAGGAAATGGATATTTTTCTGCTAGAATATTGCGTAAAAGACAAACAAATAGTTAAAATTGTTTTAGTGAATAAAGAAAATTAAAATGTAAAACGATATCTGTCATAGCATATATATATCTATATATATATTTGTCTTACGTGGCGCAGAAATAGGGCTGAATTTCTACCTTATCGTTGGCAACAAGCGTAGTTTCCAGAGCTCAGACCAATGAACAGACAAGATTGTGTTAGTCCCGCCTCTAATATGGCGGTCAGTGTCAGAGCAGTGAAACTGAAGCTAGCAATTATTAAAAATAAAATAATATGAACATAATCCAAAGCGTCTGAGATGATTCCTCATTTTAACTATGAGTAATATTGTTAATTTCAAATGAATTCATTTTTTCAAATGAATTCATTTAGAATTTATTTACGAATTTCACTCAAACAAAAAATCGGAGATAATAAAATACAAACTTTCTAGAATGCCCTGCTGCCATCTGTTGCCGTTTTATTGAAGTAAAAATAATATATTTTGCAGAAATCTATAATCAATTAGAATAATAAAATGTCGAACGAAATTTAAACAATCATTGATGATAAACTATCTTCCTACCACGTAGTGTTTTTTTTTTTTTTTTTTTTAATGAATTGAAGCCGTGTTGTACAATATTATAGGTGCTAATTATGTTTCCAAGATCCTTTTTTCATAGTATTTAAATCATGTATATGTCCATTAGTAGCATCAACTAAATGCATTTTTAGTTGTGTTTTCAACGGAGTTTTCAATTACTTTTTTACATAAAAAAAAATTGTCAATTTCATATGTTCAAATGATTTATTGTAGTACTTATTCCGGCTAGAATTACTAGAAAAATAAAAAGGGGGGAGAGAGCTGTGACCGCGTAGCGGTCTCAATGTGAATTGCTTTGCAATTCACCGGGGGTTTGGCGAGCGTTAGTGAGTAGGGGGCTGAGCCCCCTAGTATATATATATATATATATATATATATATATATATATATATATATATATATATATATATATATATATATATATATATAGCATTTTTTATTATTGAAAAAATATTAGTTTACTATGAATAGCTAATTTTTATTTACCGCTGTTTTTTACGATATGTATACAATCTCACCCTGATGAATTACGTATATTTGATGTAAGGATAATTACTTTAACTCATTGGTAAATATTATTTATTTTAATATAAAACTAAAATTTAGTCAAGTGTATGGAGTTTAATGTTTTTATAACTTTAAAAAAAAAATAAGCACTTTTACAAAACTAAATAGAAAATGTGTATAAAATGCTTGTTCTATGCTTATAAAAAAATTCAGAGGGGAAGACCCTTTTTATATTTCAAAAATATATATTTGAACCTACTTTACAATTTTATGGATTAAGGAGTCTAATAAATGAATAGGAAATGGTACAATGGCGATATATTTAAATTGGCATTGTATCATTATTTGAGTGAATAATTCGAACAACTCGGTTATTAAAAATCTTTCGAATATCTCGATTAATTAAAAACTACTCGAAATTTTCACTCGAACTATTATTTTCTCCAAATAATAGCATGTATCCATTTTCGCAGGCCGAGTCATTTTATTCGAATTATTTTTCCTCTGTCGAAAATATATCGTTCCCCTTTTTAAAAAACTAAGTAATCATGACATATATTGTGATCAGACGAATAATTATGTGATGACAAGTACATTAATTAAAAAAATATTTTAAAAAAATGATGAGATAATTTCCTTTAAAATGCACACGAGTCATGAAAATCCGGTAATAACTTTTACAGTTATATTTTAACGGTAAGAAAAACGGTTCTTTTCATGTCATATTTGAACTGAAATCGGTGTTTATGCAATTAACTAAACAACCATATGTGCCAAATTCTAGATAATGTTTTTAAGAAGTAATACTTAAAATGTTGAACAACACTATTTAACAATTTGTAAATACAAGAACGGATACATTTAAACTAATTAGCAATTAAACCGTGCAGAATTGTAATTAACTCTAACTGTAATGATAGCACTGAAATAAAGTGAAACACTTGTTACTTATCATTAGTAATACATAATATAAAAGTCACTTCATGATAAGTTTTAAGGTGGTTGATATAGGAATTTAAACAAAAACCATCAAACGTAGAACCTTTACATATGTATTTTAATGGGTTATTTTTTAATTACATTTTTTCAATACTTTTAAAATTTCAAAATTATTCTTAAATAAAGAATTATGATTCATAATAAACAGTCCATTTAATTTAAATAGTACATATTTTAAAATTCAATGTCTTAAATTTATCGCTAGATAGATTTTTTCAGAAACACTTTGATAACACTTATTACACGTTTTTCGTGTGATTTAATTATGCGAATTAATTGTGTTTTGCGTTTCTTTGTTATTCTTCTTATGGATCTTCATGTAATGTTTTATTTTTTTCCTTATTAGACCAATAATAAGTTTTAAACTTTTCTTAAATTGTATCTGTATCGTCGAGACCCAAACATAATGTTTGTAAAATTTTGTCATTTTCATAAGAATATACATCGAACCTCCAAATGTATATCGAATTTCCGTACAAAAACAATCTTTATATATCGAATTTTTACAGTTCACCATGGTCACTAAATGATAATACTTTTTCTGCATATCGAAATAATATATTTTTGTGTGTGTGTGTGTGTGTTGAAACAACATTGGAATTTTTCTCTGTCATCGGTAAAAAAAAAAAAAAAAAATGGCGGAACGATTAGGATTAAACAAGGTGTAAGCGAACTAATTTTTATCTCATTTGCACTAAATATATTTTTGAAAACTATTTAATATGTTAAGTTTATAAAAATTTGACTAAATAATTAAATCGAATTTTTCATACAAGTATGAAAAAATTGCAAAAGAATATAAAATAAATAATTATATATTTCAGATCAAAGGGACATAACGTTGTTAAAACTCTAAAAATTTTTATTTTTAGAAATAAAAACATGTATTAAAAAAATCTTTTAATTGCGTTAGTCATGATTTAAAATCTGTCATGTGCCACCACTGTGAGTACTGATTAAAAGCGCACTAAAAAATCTTTTTCGCGAGTTGCTATAAATGTACTTTTTTTTTATAAATTGCACGCAACATTTTTATTAGACTACTTAATACTTACACTCCAAATCATGAGATTTGTAGGTTATATCTATATTATAATGCATGCAGATGGTAATATGGTAATGTAATATGGCATCCGAATATGATCTGGTATTGTATGCAAAAATCCACTTAAGTCGCTGAATTTATTTTGTTTAAGTAATGAACGAAAATTAGTTATTGTTTGAAGTGGAAAGGATACACTCATTTATGTGGTTAATACACAGATCATGGCTCTACCTTTAAGGAAGTATTTGCGACAAAAAAGTGTATTTGGAAAAAAAACCTTGACTTATGGGAATTTTGAAATGAGATTCAATTAAATATCCCCATTGGGAAACTTTAGCATTCATATTTTAACATTTAAATCAATTATCCAAAATGCGCCATTTTTTCCAATGATTGGCAAAATTTGAAAATCGTCTGAATTTTCATAGAAAAACACAATGATATAAAAAATTAAACAAATTGTATAGTTTTCGAACTAATGAACTAAATCTAAACAAAAATTACACAGTTAATTCACCAACAAACCTGCCTAAATACAAACTAATTGGATTTTTTTTGGGGGGAGGGGGGGGGGACAGTTATTGTGAGACATACACACAATCAAGCAGACAAACATACACAAAATTTTCAAGTTTACACAGAAAGTTCAACTACCGTTTCGCCAATTATTAAAAAAATATTTTTTAATACAATCAAATGAGATGTATAATGAAGCAATTAAAAAAATCATAACTCAGTCAAAATTGAATATCCGGTGATGTATGCAAATTATTTCGTATAGCCTTGTATATAATCTATAGAATTTTTGCACACCACGAAAAACATTAAAAAATAGATAACTTTAAATATGCATACCAAATCGTAAAACGCATTTCCATCAATTATCTATCGTAGTAAGACTTGTTTTCCGTATTTTTTCCGTGTTACTGTAAATAAACGATAAATACTAGGCATTCCATAACATATAGAAAACATGTTCTACTGCGCCTTAGGGATAATTTTTAATTTCATTATGTTTGAAGCCCCATAACATCATTAAAATTTACCTGAAACAATTTTAAAATAAAGTAACGGTGTTTTTTTCGCGTCTCTGTAAACGAACTAAATATGATACTTATTCAATGCTCCTGAGAAAACATGTTGTTGTAAGTGACGCATCTTAATCTCATTATGTTTGAAATATCGTAATATTAGAAAACGCAGCACGTACCAGTTTTTCCCGTAGACCATATTATGATGGAAATCCTTTATGTGATCGAATTATAAATGCTACAAAATTCAATTTCTATACTGGTCATTGTATAATAATTCACTGTATAATAAACAATATTACTATATAGCAACTATACACTGTAAAAAATATCTCTCTCAAACTGACTGAAAAAAAAATGTCAATTTTGACGCCAGTGGAAAACCGTTTAATTTACAGAAAGTATCTGTGTATTTCCATTAAAAGAGTTCTTTTTCTGTAAATAAAGTATATTTTTTTGTAAAAATTACAAAATCCACATTTTTTACAGGAAAAATTGTTTTTTAAACAGTTTTTTTCTGTAGAAAGATCGATACTTTTCTGTCAAAATTAGAATTTTGTTTTACATTGTGCAGTAACCCGATTATATTTACGAGAGTTAGATCACGGCCAGACGAACAGACAGATAGACAAATCGAATTTGTAAAGCGTTAAAAATGTAATAGGATTGCGCTTAAACTGTAAATATCGTGCTGTCTTTTAATGATTTCTTATTTGGCTTCAAATACTTTGAAAAATTTATGTATTTCAAGCATTTTTTTCTTATTGGATATTTTGTGAATTATTTCTAATACTGCATTATTGATTTCAAATACAAAAAGTCCTAAACAATAACAGTATTAGATCCCGATATTATTGCAATACAAAATGGTATATAGCCGTAGGAATTCTGATTTTTATATTGAGCTATTAGAATGTTTAAACTCAGAAAAAAAAGAAAAGAAATAAAAATAAAAATGTTCTGTTATTGATGAAAACGGTATATTACAGCATAAATGCAACTTATTGAATTTTATACAAAATTGAAAATATTTCCCATACAATCATAATAAAGTAACTTATTACAAAATATTTATTTGATACTACGTATAAATTAGAAAAAAAATCTAAGATACCACATTCGTTCAAGTACATAAAGTTCTGATTCACGAATATATAAATAAAATTTCAAAATTAGATTAAAGAACCATGACGTATATGGATTTTTTAAACCCCAACGCTAACTTATAATGTCTAAATATTATTAAAATTATATTTTATACAAACATTTTGTAAAAATGTCACTAAATAACAGAAATTAATCTAAGCTACATATAAAAATTATACTTTATTACTAAAAAGTCAAAACATTTAAAAAAAAAATCACAAACAAATGTTTGGTAAATTGATTTTACGTAATTACAAGTAAAAATTTGGACTTTTCCAGGATAAATATTCACGTATTTTTATTCTGGTCCATCTACTTCAATATGTATACTTTTATAATCTTCAAAAATGCTCTGCAAAGCACTGGTGATAAACAAACGCGTGAGAATATAAATGATATATAATTGAAACTGCATTCAAAAATCATTAAAGCAGATAATTATAAGTGAAACAACTGTTAATTTAAATATTTTTTCTTTATTCTAGTTGTATTATTTGAGGGAAGTATTAACCAATTAAATTATTATAGACATTTTAAGGAAAATTTAGTCATTAAAAATGCGTGTGTCTACGGATATTATTTGTGCCGTCTAGTCGGCCAACTCCTCAAAATTTGAAAATGTGTTTTTTAGCTTTTTAAGTTCTAAATAAACGTTTCGACCATCTGAAAACAATAAACAAGCCTAAGCTGGTTAAATTCCTGTGTTATATGTGTTTGAAAATCACGATGTGCTGAAAAACCGGCCGAATCCATAAACTAGTGTGGTTCAAAAGCGAACATCTCCATATCCGCTAGATGGCTCTTCTGCTTCTTACCACAATAACCTCTCACTTGTTGATTAGATCAGCGGTTCCCAACCTGGGATACGCGTACCCCTGGGGGTACGTAAAAATAATATCGGTAATGACAGCAATCACAAAAGTGGTTTAACTTAAAATACATAAAGAAAGTTGATAGTTTTGGATTACAAAGTTATTGATTATTCCTTGATAATTCAATGTCACTAGCTTCGCCCTTTGCTAATCATATTGCATGAGTACTTATATATTTTCCCCAATTTTTACGAAAACTGCCATTGATCATTATACAATGTTCTTTCCACACCCCTTTTTACTGATGTTCCGTTTTTAAATTGCAAAACGCCAAAATTACGGCAGATATTCAGGTTTTAATGTTTTATTTTAAAAAGGGTTGAAAAACAGGCCCTTATTTTCATTTGTCGTATAGGCGTAGTTATACCACTAACGCATATTAATAGGAATTCTTCCTTCCTTTTAATGAGTGTTTAATTTGGAGTGTTTACTTATTATTTGAAGGATTTGCTTTCATGTTTAAAATGGATAACTGGTTGAAATCTGGAACTCTTAAGAGTACTTGAACTGCAATTGCAATCCAACCTGATGATTCGGGAGGTACAAGTTCTTTGAAACAAATCTGACTATTTAGAATTGCAAGAGAATTTGAGCGTAGATGTTAATAGGCCTGTTTTGAAAACTGATAAACCTAAGACTTTAAATAAAACTGAAAATATCAGTGCTGCCTTAATGAATAAAAAATATAATAATTAAGGATTTTTCCAATATACATTTTTATTCATGGGATATGAAAATTTTAATAATATGTGGGGGAGGAGAGGGAGGTGGTGGGTGTTTAGGATAAATGGGGGTACTCCGAAATGAAAAGTCTAAGCGAGGGTTACGTGAAAGAAAAAAGGTTGGGAAGCGCTGGATTAGATTAATGTTGTATTGTTTTCTCTCGCCTGTGACTGCTCCTCCTTGATGCATACAAAGTTTCTAATAATTTAGTTTCGTGTTTTTCCTGACTATGGAAACGTTTTTGGAGGAAGTATATCCTAATCAATCAAGGAAGAAAAATGACCCTACGACGTGGAAAAGGAAAAAAGGCCAAAGTTCACCGTGTTATAACCAGGGTCGGATTACCCTTTTTTTATGCTCAAGGCAAAATACTTTTCTGCGCCCTCTCCCTTCGCTTTCATAAAACTGTAAGTGAATTTTCTCTGATAAATTAATTTATTTTTTTTAATCTATTTATTTTTTTAATAAAATATTCTTCCATTTACATTTCTTTTACAAATTTTAGTATTTTGAGGATTGTTGATGCGGATGAGCGGGATTTTTCTACAGTTAAAATCTAAGAGAATACATTTGTGATTACATTTCCCTAATTTCTGGCATTTTTTTTTCAGGTACTGCCCTACTGGTAATCTAAGAAATAAAAGCTGTGGTCACTCTTCAATAGCTTTCCAATGCTTTTCAACGCTTCCTCGAACAGTTTTGTGTGTTTCCTACCTCTAAAAACCCAATGTCACCTTAAATTTAGCGAAAATTAATTTCTGGTTTGTTGCAAAACCGGCCAACTCCAAAG
This sequence comes from Maratus michaelseni, assembly GCA_963931845.1. Classification (NCBI taxonomy): domain Eukaryota; kingdom Metazoa; phylum Arthropoda; class Arachnida; order Araneae; family Salticidae; genus Maratus; species Maratus michaelseni. The sequence continues at coordinate 83,176,155 of OZ007589.1, forward strand.
TAAGTTGCAAAGGTGGCCAAATCCGAAACACAGACTTAAATATCCCCCTCATTGAATGTGCCCCGGCCACCTTATTTTGTGTTTTCAAATATACTGTCTTAACGACTATAAAACTAAAGTGTTTTGGTTCTAATCTTATTTTGGATATGTGTGGCAAAAAATCAGCTTTCCCCCCAAATTTTACTTTTTGAAGATAGCCGATTTTGCAACTAGACGACACATTTCATCTGTGTTAATATTTTCTACACATTTTTGTATTTCCTGTTTATATAAATTACTTTTAATTAGTAATAAATGTCACTTCAGTATAGAATATATATTTAAATATAGTTCCTTGTTCTGACATCTGATTATCTGAACTATATTGGGCGTGTGTCATTTAGTATTCGGAATTAATGACGTGTTAAAAACAGTAATGATACAATATTAAGAATTTTTTCGTTATATTTTTTTCATTTTAGCTTAGTTTAAAAAAAAATACATATTACTTAAGGTTTCTGTATTTATTATTTCAATATAATAAAACCGTTAATGGAGAGGTATAGTGTGTTGTATAACTGCCCTTACTATAACTAATTATCTACATACGTTTCTGTTTAAATAAATGTTTACAATTTACATAACTAGTAATTGTTTGATTTGATAACTAAAAGAATATGTTTTATATGATTAAAAAAATGAATTCAAAATACTTTGAAATGTCTTGTAATTGCGATAAAGAAGCATCACATTTATTAAAGACAAACAAGCGAAAAGGGAAAAAAAGTAAAGAAAAAAAACAGTTTCAGATTCTATGAAACCCATTTTCTCTTATTTGGGAAAACTTTAATACTAAGGTACTTTTATATGATTGAACTTATTTTGCTTATTTGTATTTTTTTTTTAAGTTCCGTCTTATAAAAGAAGTTCAATCATCCTATTCAAAATACTAAGGTACTTTTATAAGATTGAACTTATTTCGCTTATTTGTATTTTTTTTAAGTTCCGTTACATAAAAGAAGTTTAATCATCCTATTCAAAATTTCTATAATGCAAAGAAGTAAAATATCACAAAATATAAGTTGGTATACTTATCTATTGAATACTCAGAATTTGCATCATTTAGATAAAATAAAATATATTTTTAATGTGAAATGTTCTAAAAACTTTTTTATGAGACATATTCTTGAATATCTTATTTCTTCTGTTATGAAATAACTTTATATTGTGAGTATATATATATATATATAATATGTATTGATTTTCTTAGTCTTGTAATAAACATTTAATGTTTCCGTTAGGTTTTTGTTGCTTTTCTTGTTATTGTTGTTACTCAATATGGAAAATCATAGCTCCTGGCATAAGGATAGTTTGCATTAAAGGAAATCTAATATGAATAAACTAGATTCAAAACTGCTTTTAAGATGTTCGCATTACGGATTCTTAAATATTTTAATAAGCAAATTAATGTATACAGGGTGTCCCATCAAGACCGCCCAAGGTCTGCATAGACAGACTCCTAGCTTGGAGTACATAAAACGTGGCCAAAACCATATACCTCTAAGAAACATAGTTTTCGATAAAAATACGAAAGAAAGGTATGTCGTCATATCCAATGCAACAGAACCTTTATTGGAAACATTTACAGTGGTATATAACGCAATACAATATTCACAAACAGAATATATTATCACCATGCGAAGATTATCGATAGTTATTAGATGCTGCCACGCATGCATCGATATTCACAATGGATATTTTCCCTATCTTCGTCTATAAACATATGCAAATACCGATGCCGATGTTTCTAATACAGTGTTTTTAGATTGCTTTCAATTCAAAAAGTAAAAAGGTACCTATTGCAGCCGCTCGGAAGAAAGCAATTCCGAAAAAAATCGGTGTATATTCCGCAAAACTACCCTCCAATCAAATGTTTATATTTTTGTCTCTCTGTCTATATATATATCTGATCTTTATTACACGATAGCACACGTATTTATAAACCAATTAGTATTAAGCAAATTATGTGTATTAGGGTCACCAATATCTCGACCGAGTTCGTTTGCCATCTTGTTTAAAAAAGGCGGCCAATAAAACTTTCAATTTTTTTAAAAATATACAAAAAATTCGAAATTCAAGTTTATTTTTTGCTTACATGTAAAGCCTTGATACAAGTACTCCGGGCATTTTATATTTTGCCTCCATTTCTAAAAATAGCTGAGATATAGTAGTTGAAATTCAAGGGTGGCTGACATTTTGAAACAAGACAGCAGGTTAAAAAAATTAATTTTTGGGCAGATTAATTTTTGAGTTTTAGTGAACGTGATTTTTCGAAAGTTATTATCTTTCATTGATTTTTTACTGCCACCGGATATAACGTTGTACATTTTATTCGCATTTTTCTGGAACATTAAGGGTCGTAGAGGTATAGTTCTTTGGTCATTTGTATGTGCTCCTAGCGAGGAATGTGTCTGTGCAGAGTTTGTGTGGTCTTGATGAGACAACCTGCATACAAAACAAAGAAATAACAAAGAATGTATATGGGGAAAAGCAAGAAAAATTAAAAATAAGGGAAAACAATAAAATGCAGACAAATATAATTTCACCTCAACAATTTAAAATCTGGTCTAATGTTATAATTTATAATATAATATTGAAAATATAATTGTAAAACTGTATTGATAGTGACACGTTTGGCTGCTTCTTCGTATTTTACAGATATGCCTATAGCTTTATATGCATTTATATATCTTGGATATTTTTATATACCAGTATAATACAAAAATTACGTACAGATAAATTATATAAGTGGATTTGAACGTGTATTGCATGTTTTAAACACATTTTCTAGGTGACAAGTAATACTTTTATTTCCTATGAATTGCAGTTGCGGTATTGTCAAGTATAACCACATTAGTAGGTGTTAAAGATTTTTTTAATACCAGTTCTGTAATAAATTAAACAGGCCGAAAATCACACGTAAATATAAAATAAAATGTAAATGTAAAATTGTAATAACCTAGCCAAAACTATATTTATTTTTCTTTGATGAGTAATTGTGTATATATATACATATGTGTGTGTTTGTATCTGTGTGTGAGCTAGTCACAAAGTCTACAACGAAACTCACTTGCCGAAATGATAATAATAAAACCTTATGAAACAATATTTTTTCACACAAAGTGCTACTGATGCTATAAGGACTTACCTCAGAAAAAAGTAAATAGCAGTGAAACACAAGCAAAAATAAAGAAAAGGTATTTAACACAGGTGCGATATTTGTCGGATAAAAAATTATAAATTGGTTCTTCTAGAACTAACGTTTTAATAACTGTCAATATTTCTTTAATAACTGTCAAACATAGTTTATAATATGTGTCACTTTCTTTTTTAGTAAATGTCACTGTGTTTTTAATAACATTTTCACTTTGTGATTTAATAACTATTCACAAGTAATTTTATTAACTCTTTTGTAACCCTCAAATGTATAACCCTAGTTTTAATCTTTTATTTTTCAACAGAATTTGGTTCCTTTAGCATTGTATTACTTGCTCATGAAATCATGGCGGTTGCAGTACATGTAGCAGTCAAAATTTAAAGCAAACATTTCAGGGGTTTACCAAATGGAGGAAAATTGGTAAACAGACAAAATGTCCGATTCTCTTAAAATAGATATCATGGGCTGATTACAGAGGCATCTTCTACAAGTCCCAAAGCCTTTAGTATCTAGAACCCTCGGTATACAATAGGATTAGACATTTCCGAACGCTCGTGGTCTTGAGGAATCTAGAGGAACATCAAAGAGAGTGTAAACGTAAATGTTTACACTAAAAACAAAAATCAAATAAACAGATTAAGTAATTTTATGTACTCAAAATATGTTTCCTTACATAGTTTTATGAACAACAGACCAAATTTAACAGAATAAAATTTAAAATATAAAATTCATGAATAAAATTTTAATTGTTTTGATAAGTTTGATTATTTTGTTTTAATTCTAAAATTTGCTGCAAATTTACAGCTATTATGTAAATAATAAGAAGTATATGCAGCACATTTAAAATTTAAACATCTCTAAAATAACTGTCTGAAAGAAATTTAAAGAAATATTTTCATTCGCAAACATTTCTTTCTAAATGCAAATGTAAAATATTAATTTTGTTAGAAAAGAAGAATGAAATTACTCATTCAAAAAAATTACAGGCATTTTTAGCATCAACTTTATCTTGCTTGAAATCATTTTTTACATATTCCCTGATATTTTTGCTAGCCATAAAAAATATTGCTCATCTCTTTGATTTCGGCAAATCTATTTTTATATATGTAAACATTTTCCATGCTATGCATTTCAGCCAAATAACACTACACTATTGGATTAATATTTTCAAGCATTTACATAGTAAGTGAAATGCAGAAAAATCTTCATCTTTTGATAAAATATTTCTGTAAATATATTATTATTTAATACAATACCTGCGTTAACAGAATAATTAATTTAATTCAAGCATATTTCGCGAAAGTTTACCACAAACGGTGCTTAACGTTGATAAAGTTAAAAAACAGCAAAATGGAAAGCAAAATTAAGTGAAAAATATACGAAATAAGTAAAGTCCATTTATCCCAAGAAAATCTTCAAGTTCGCAGAAGGCAAAACACTCGTAACTTGTTTTTTTTTCCCGGTTATAAAAAAAAAGAAAAAACAAGATGGATGCGAGATTTTGGAAAGTTGAGTTATCAAGTGGCCACCAAATGAGTTTTGGTTGTCGTAACATTTGCGTTTTGTGAATGGCGTTACGGTAGTTCGAGGATGTTGGACCAATGATGCAATTTTTCGGTTGGGTATGGAAGTGCAAAAACCTAGGAAAGATTTGTGAAAGAAACTGGGAATTTTGGAAATATCGGAAGTTCTAAAGAAAAAAAACAGTAATCCCCGATGTAAGAAAGTATGGTCAAATAATATAATTTTTTAGGGGTTTTATGATATTTTAAAATATATTGCAAATTTGCATTGTTGAATATTTTATATTTTAAATGTGATATCTTGCATAAAAACAATAACATTCGATATGTAAAGTAAGCTAAAAGAGTTGTGTAATTTTTTAAAAAAATTACTTTCATAAATCGGCTTCATGTTTTTTTAAAAAAATTAAAAAAAGTGTTATTTTTTTGTGCTGAATATTCGTTTGTTTGAGAGTACCAAGCAGAAAATAATACTTATATAGCTTATTCATTTCATTGTTTTACTTCTAAATTACATTAAAATTTGTTTCTTTAAAACTTGTTTATTGTACATTTTAATTAACTAAAAAGTTATAGATTGATATATTTTATCATTTAAGAAGAAACATCCAATGTTAATAAAAATGTATTAAGATATTGATACTTTAAATAGTCCCGATTTTCAGGAATTTCCAAAACACCAATTTCATTTGAAATTCCCCTAGTAAAAAAAGATGTTAGAAAAAAAAATGCCGGAAATAAATCCAATTACTTGAAATCTTTGGAATGCCAGTTTGACATGAACGCATTTTCAACCGTTTCACCAATGATACTATTTTGCAGTGGCAAAAATATGCGTTTTAATTTTTTAGGAAAACAAAGAAATTTATACTTGTTTCCTGCCGGTATTTAAAGAATATTCTCCAACAATCTCCAAACGAAATAACGAAAATTCAACGTTGAACGGACAATCTGTGATTTTCAAGAATTTGCTTCAAACCAGTATGTTGTTATGACGAATGCGCCCTTTTATTGCATACGCACTATTACACCACCCTACTCTAAATTTGTTATGTACCTGTCGTCTAGATATCCATATTTTCTCTCCACTTCAATATGTTATTACTTTCCTAGTACCTGTTCAATTATTTCGTTTGATGTGACTGGAAAAAATTGTCTAAATTAACCTAAACCAGTACATTCTTTTTACAAACACTACGTATCTGCGAAGATTTATCTAAAAATAAGATGTCGAATACGGACACTACATGTGTTTTAAAACAAAAAATAATTCACTAATATTTAGATTACATATTACTTTTTTTATCTTGCATGCCTAAAATTCGATTTTAAATTGAAACCTTAAAGAGTGCCGTAATATTGACATTAAAAGTTAACACATTCGCGACCGGGAATGAAAAAACAATTTTCTTATTTATTGAAAAACTACCTTACCCGCCCGCGCCCGTGATAATAACAATCTGTTCTATGCGAACATGACTGAAATCTGTAAGACTTACCGAAAGCAAGTCGGATGAGGTAAATCCCACCGTAATCGGGCCCATAGAACCCTAGACCGCAAAGAGACTCCTGGCGGTAAAAAGTGAAACTAAAATATTTAAGGCTATCGATATCCAGTCGAATGAGCCAAATCCCGTCGTAATCGGGCCCATCGAACCCGGGATACTCCTGTAGTTCCACCTTCCGCCGCACGGGGACGTAATCTGTTCTGTACGAACATGTCTTAAATCTGTAAGGGTATCGAATTCAAATCCAATGAGCCAAACATCGTCTTAATCGGGCCCATAACACCCAAGACAGGAAAGCACTCCTTAGTGGTAGAAAATATAAAATGGTATAAAATATTTAATGCTATCGATATCGAATCGAGTGAGCCAAATCCCGTTGTAATCGGGCCCGTAGAACCCGAGATACTTTGAAATGAAATAAAAAAAATCCGAAGTTAATAATCGAAAAGAGCGGTATATAAAATTCATAAGTTCACTTTAATGTTATAGAGGGTTATTAAGTTTATTGTAGACCTATTGTAGTAGTAGTAGTAAGTTTATTGTTTGGAATCAGTTGCGTTGAAATTGGAAAGTTAGTTGCTGAATTATGAATAGTTAGCAAAAAAAATACCTCGAAGGCAGGAGGGGGAGGGGAGATGAAACTGCCTTTTGTCAAACAACTAATTAAGACTACCGGACTATTTTTTCAAAGACTGGGAATCGTAGAAAAGCTTCGAACTTAAAAAAAATGCTTAAGTAACTTTTCAGAAAACGTGGTAATTATCTATACATCACAGCAATTAAACGTTATGGATGAACCGAAAAAAGTTAAATTTGTTAAATGGAATTAGTCCTGTGGAAATCTGGATAGTAGATATATTAAAAAATAAAAATGGTGTGAATTAACCATAAACCCATTCACTTCCATAGTTAGTAATACTTATGAATTCCCCTGTTTCGCCCTGTATATGATCAACAGAATTTATACACATCACATACTATGCAACATTAAGTTATACTTAAAAATCGAAACCTAAGTTCAAAACGCACTTATCACACATAGACTGTAACCGAATTATTTTGTAAAATGTAAATGTACAGTGTAAATGAACCATAAACGCAATGCAAACCATACTATTCAGAGAGCAATTTAAAATGCATCTCAGCATGTACATCATATATAAATTTCATTATATTTTAAATAGTGAAACATCATTAAATTGCATTGCAAACTGTTTTCTCCGTAGAACATTGTGTAACAGAATTATATTGTGCGACCCTGTAAATGAATGATAAATTCTGCACAGAAAAATCACGTACTAGTGCGCAATATAATTGTATATAAATTCCATTATGTTTAGATTGGCGGAACATCACCAAAATGAACTTGAAACGATTTTTTCCCATTGTCCGTAATGTAACTGAATAACTTTGAATGTCACCGTACACAAACTATAAATGTTACATACTTCATTTTCATTAGGGATCACACGAAACTAAGTGTCAATGACATACAAAAACTCCAGGGCAATCTGAGTATATTTAAGAGAGTTAGAGCATGGCCAGACGGAAAACAGCAGACGACCAGACGACAGACGACAAACGGTTAGACAAACCGAAGTCATAAATATTTTTCAACTACGTTTGAAATTGTTAAAAAGACAATATTTAAATAAATAAACAATTTACATAATATAACTACATTGAAAATTACACTCACGTACATGCATTTATACATACATTAAAATATGTATATACATTTAAATTATTATATGTAATACTGTTATCTTACAAATTATTCCGATACTATTTTTAATTTTACTAATTCACGAAAGATTCAATAAATATACAACATGATAAATTCTAACATTACTGATAAAATATCTTACAAAGTATCTGAATGCCGAAATAAATAATAAACATAAAATTAATACTTATAATGTGTATTTTATAAAGATTAATTTCGTAAATCGTGATACTTGCAACACCATGTCACGTAGAACTTTTTCGCAGTTATTTATTGACAGTGAAGTTATTAAAATTTAATGCGTGAAATAGAGTTTGTCAAATACATCTTTTAGATTTAACACATGTCAAATAAAATAAGTCAGTTATTTTACAGTTCATGTGTTCAGGGTTCTAAAATAAGAATATTTTTAGTATTATATTTTATGCTTTTTAGAGTTTGTACTCGACTACGTCCGATGTTTTAAATTCTATTCGAAAATTATTAAAATATTAGGAGTGCATTATAAATATTTTCTCATAATGTGAGGAAATTTACTTAAATATAGAAAATAAAGTTTTTTTTAGTTTATAATGCTGAAGCATAGTCTTATTTTTATATTGTTTGAGTTACAATATATGTACACAACACACATTAACTTAGGAATAAGGTCTTAATTTTATATTTATTAATGTTTTATTAATTTCTTAAAAAAAGAAAAATAAAGATACACTTTTGAAAACCGAATTTATCACTTTCTATTTTTTGTATTATAAAGTAGTAGTATTATAAATAACATCATATTTCTCGAATTTAAATCTCTTAGTGTGTCCTACAAGTTTATATCAAATTCTGTCAGTTCTTTATAAGAAATGTGAAAACGTTTCTCAATAAAAGAAAATATTCTTAGTTGTATCTGTTTATAATATGTACGATATAGTTTGAATTACATATTACCAATCTAAGGATATGAAGCTTGAATTTTCTAACTGATTTTATTAAAATCGTATAAAGGAGATACTGATTAATATCCTTAAAAATTTATTTTAGTTTTATAATAATCAATGCAAGAAAATATATATAAATAATTTATTTTATAAAAAGTAAATTGCAGGTATAACGCGTTTCTGGGCATTTTCTAGTGCTTTCTTTTAATTTTCAATTATAAAAAAAGGAGGGGAAAAAATGAATGAGAAATATATTTTATGGTTTTTAACACTTTCCAACCTAGTTAAAAAGTGTTTATGCCTTCGGTTTGTCTGCCGTATGGCCGTGTGCCGTCTGGCTGTGTAGCCGTCAGCCGGTGCTCTAACTCCCGTAAATATGCTCTGATTGCCCTGCAATTTTTATATGTTATTGTCGCTATCTATAGCATGTTCCCAATTTCAACTCAAGTGTGTAGCGCTAATAGTTTTTTTACAGGGACACTCAAAAGAATTCCGTTACATTACGGTCTATGGGGAAAAATCATTTGCGGTTTATTTTAATGATGTTACACAATTCCAAACGCATTGTAATAGATATATATCACTAAGGTGCATTACAAAAAGCTTAACATGGAATAGGGTGTGCATAGCACTTACAGTTACTTTACAGGGACAGTCAAAAGAATTCCGTTACATTACGTCTATGGAGAAAAATAGTCTGCGGTTTAATTAAATAATGGTTCACTATTTTAAACGCATTGAAATTTATATATATCACTAAGGGACATTACAAGAGGCTTACTACAGAATATTGTGTGTATAGCAGTCATCGTTCATTTACAGGGACACACAAATAATTCTCTACTGTCTGTTAACAACAATTCCTGGAAGTGCGTTTTAAGTTGCTGAACGCGATTTTAAATTTAACTCACTTTTTGTCTATTACTTGGTGTGTATAAATTCTGTAGATCCTATACAGGGCAGCACAAAAGTTCGCAAACACATTTCCGTTTATTGACAGAAACTCCAGACGGAGAACTTTAAACTGGCCTACGTGTATCCTAACTAAACTAAAATCTAGCATCCTATGTAGTATATATACAAATCTATAGATCATATACAGGGCTGAATAAAAGTATTCTGATATTTTTCCGTAGATTGTATTGGTGGAAATATATGTTGGAAATTCCTGAAATTACGTTTTTAAATATGTTATGTGTTATCCAAATTGTTTACTTAGATGTTATCTTTCAGTTTATTAAACGGTAATGATTTGTAAAAATATTTTGGAAGCATTGGAAAGTGTTACATAATCTATGCTTGACGCATGATTTTTCTTTTTTGTTTTTCTTTTATCGAGTATAAAACTTCCTTACGATGCAATAGAATATCTGCAAAGCAAAATTGACAAAATAGCAGGAAGCTGTGAGGGCGTGTATTGACGTTCATAATTATTTGTATGTAAGTTAAAGTACGCCTATTACAAAATATAAATTTAAAATTGACTGTTTTAAAAGCATTTAAAGCTTAAAAGCCTTAAAGGACTTATATTTTGAATCTGTCATTTACGTTTTAAAACACATTTATTTTATCCGTATAAATGTTTAGAGAATAAAAGCTTAATCTCTAACAATCCCAAGCTTTCTATTTAATATATTAAACAATATATATTTTATATAATTTGTGATAAGGTCTTAGAAAGGAATATATATGCCATATTATCAGTTTTAAATCTTTAAAATAATTTCAAAGTCAATAAGTAAAATATCTGTATATTCTAATTGCATTTTGAATTTTTATGGGATACATGCATAAATAAATGTAGATTACAAATATGAAATATGATAGAAGTTAAGAAAAGCAAAATAAAACTGTTATAAGTTTTGTTTTTTCATCTCAAGGAATATTTGTTTAGAAGCTAAATAAATTAAAATATATATTTTAAAAAAACATTTTATAGAAAAATACTTTATTAATATCTATATGTATTTTTAATATTTTCAAAAGTCACAAAACTAGTAATCTATATATTTAAAACGCTAAGCGATTTCTTTCGACAAACCGTGAGAACAAAATACTGCATCAAATTACATCATTCTTTTTTTAAACGAAAGATATTTGGACACAGATTTGTTATCGTGCATTCGTTTGTTCGAAAATTTAATTAATTAACCGTAATTTTCAATTAAACCTTTACGTCTGCTAATGACGTCATAATCGGATAACGCCTACTGTTCCGAAGCACAGAGTTTATTTTCTAAACTCTGTGGTTGAATAAAAGAGATATAATAAATATTAAAAGCACGCGGTTTTAAGGCCGAATTTGTTAATTTGCAAGTTAAATTTCGGTAAAAATACTTATCCGCGTGTTTTATAAGCGAATAAAAATTCATATTTATTGTGACGTCACGGGAATATTGTCCATTGGGTTTATTTTATCACTATGCATTATAACTTTGTTGATGCCATTTTTTCATTACAATTAAATACAAAATATATTTATATTTGTGTGCATGGTGTTTAAGCATTAATGTAAGGTATATGAAGTACGTGTGAAAAGTTTGCGCCGGTGAAAATGACGTTATGCTTAGCTTGAAGTGCATTTTAACATTGATAAAACTAAAGAGAAAAATGTATATGATTGTGTTAACATGACATAATTTTATTGATTTTTGCATTCATAATTATAAAGATTAGAATTGGAGCCGTCATTGATTTCTTCTTCTTGATTGCATACCTTGATTACATGTTACCAATTGCTTTTTTTTTTTAAATATAGGATAGAAGATTTCCTTTTTTAATAAAAAAAAATCACAAAAATAAAGGATTTCAGGAAATTTAATGTTATTAAAAATAGTGTTATGGTAGAAAAAAATCTTGAAATAATTATTGTATTCTTTGCTAGAATAAAGAATGTAAGACTAATATTTCATAGGAATTATTTTGGTAGATTTATTATAAGTTCATTTAACAGTTCCTTATTAGCGCAAAGTCCTATTTCTTTCACTGTGAATTTCTCTTTCGATGTCAAAAAATGTTTTTCCACTTTTAGACGCCAGCCAAAATACAGTGCAATTTTTAGAAATGTACAACAGTTGTGAAAACAAAGGCGCTATCGCTTTAGCTTTCATCGCGCTTACATCACTTCGAAATACTACAAATTTCTATTTTTTACTACATTTTACAATTTCAATTCTTACATCATCAATTAGAAAAAAAATTAGCTTTCGATTGAAATTTATTTGAAAACTGCCGATTAATTTAACGACTTTTTAAATAATTTTCAAGCATGAAAAGTTTTTCAATTCTATCTTATCAATGACCAGCAGTTTACTTCAATAATGTAAAATAGCCCCTGGGAACGTTGCCACAATTGAAAATAGATTTCCCTTACCATCATAAAAAGTGAATAATAATTTTAAAAAAAGAAAAAAGTGATAAATCATAAGATCAGATTATCCATAAGATAGAACATTTTGGCGCTAAACAAAAATCTGTCAGAAAAAAAGACTATTTTTAGTTTATGTTGAAGATAAAATTGATATGTTGAATTCGTTGATGAATATGTTCCATCAGATATCAGGATATGCTAGGAATTGCATTTTTTTAATTTTTTTTTACATTTGCCAACTGTATAAGAGGAAAAATATCCCCGACTGTGATGGAAAAGGGATAATCATCCTGATTATGTCAAGGAACCGAAGAAACCATACAAATAAATTACACTTGAAAACATTAAAAATCTCCCTCATCTGCAGATAGATTTATTACTGTAAAACACTTCTTAATCTTTGCATAAAAATTGATTAGCTTAAAACAATGACAGCGTTTTAGAAGATATGGATTTGAAACGAACAATGATTAAAGAGGACATTTTAAAACTTTTAATTTAATCATTTTAAAACTTTTTAACGTCGAATTTCGACGGTGCTTTTGGGCAGATGCAATGCGCATGCGCATAGGAGCTCATTCGGGTGCATTATCACAGGGGGGGGGGAGATGTGTGCTTTATTTACTATGTTCTGTTATTTACTGAATATGATATGAACGTAGGAATATACTATTTGTATATACTCCATAGCTCCATGAATTTTTTTTCTTGCCGTGGGGAATATGGTGGTAATGTCAAACTGATTTGCATTACACAGTTATTTACGGATTGTTTGTTTGGAGTTTGCATCGGAAATAGTATTGTATTTGACTGGGGAAAAAATTAAATAAAATATTTGAAAGACTGTTTTATACGCGCCCCTTCATAAATAATAAAGAAGCTTATTTTACTGATATTGTTATAGTATTTTTTTGCGTCAAGTTTTGACGGGTTAAATCTAGTTCTATATTAAAATGCTAACTTATAAACCGCTGCTGCTGAAAGAATAATCGATTTTTTATCAAGCACAAATGAACTAGATCTAATGAATAGTCTTAGAATAGCCTTAAACGATATCTTTAAACAACACCTCAATTACTCATTTTCTCCTTCTTTTAAATTATTCGTATTTTATAAAATATTAAAGCAATCATCCCCATTAATGAAATATTTTAAATAATTTAAATTTAAATTTCACGAGCAGGATATGGATAATATATGACTACAAACACAAGCTTACATGTTTCTCACGAACGCCTTGTACATCATTTTTAATCGGTTTGAACCAGTAATTTAAAAATAATGTTATAATTTATTTAGAGAAGAAATTCTTTCATTCAATAAGATATAAAAGGCTTTCCAAAATCAATGGTGTTAAAAATCAAGCATTTTACGCACTCAATGCGTTGCGCTCGAAGTGAAAGGTTTAGATGTAGATTTTTAAAATAAAAGTAAAGAATAAATTTAATTTAATGTATAATAACATAAGAACACATGTACATCAACAGAATCTCGAAAATATATTATAATTCTAAGATTATTAATATTTTTTTTATATATAATTTAAAAATATTCAGGTTTCAAAAACGTATGTCTTTTCAAATTACTAGTCTTTAAATTGAATGAATAATACTAATACTGATTTTAGTTATAATTCTGTATATATATATATATATATACAGTGGTGGCCAAAAGTTTGGACATTTTTTTAAAGTTTCATGTTTTTAAACTTTGTGTGCTTGTAGAATATATTACTTTTCACTTAAATACAAACGTTTATATATCAAATTGAAGGTAATTTAATGTAAAATTTAATAATAAAAACAGTATTACAATATATGTATTACAAAATAAGTTATGCTCATTTTAGTAGAACAAACAAACACAAATCGTTTTGAATAAGGACGTGTTTTGTAATAAAAGCGTACTAGACAATCACAAACACTGTTCTGAGGACCAATCACATGTCTGTAACTATAGTTTAGGTTATTTGGATGGTAAAAGTGTTATTGTTGTGGAAATATTTTGCGGAATGATGCATACTAGTACAATTAAATAGAATATTGCTGTTTTTGAATATTTAAAGTCCTTTTTTAAATTAAACTAATTTTAAACAATGTCATCAACAAGAAGAACTGATTGGACATCTACAAAAAGAAGCCGAATTGTCATATTGAGAGAAAATGGCCTCTCTTATGCTGGAATTGCAAGACAAGTTGGTGGTTCAGTGACTTGTTCTGGTGTACGACTGTTCTGTTTACATTATGCAAAAACGAAATCGTGGAAAATAAGGCCAAATCAGACCGAAAAAAATGCACAAGTGCTACTGCCGATAGAAACATTAAACGGCTATGCCTTCAAGATAGAAAAATTTCATCAGATGCCATTAGATGTGAAATGAATGCAGCAGGTATTGCAGTAAGTTCAAGAACAATAAGAAGAAGATTATCAGGATTTGGAATACAAGCTAGAATTCCAAGGAAAAAACCATATTTAAATCAAAAGCAGCGCGAAAAACGAGTTAAGTGGGCAAAAGAACACATTAAATGGTCAGAAAATCAATGGGAGCAAGTAATCTGGAGCAATGAGAGTAAAATATCGGTCTTTGGTAGTGATGGTAGAAAATACGCGAGACGTAGAGTAGGAGAAGCACTTCAACCTGATTGCATTGAAGCAACTACAAAAAACCCAACAAATGTCATGATTTGGGCATGTATGTCTGCAGATGGTGTGGGCCGAATTCAAGTGATTGATGGCATCCTGAATGCCAAAAAATACATCGAAACTGTTCTGGAACCAAAATTGATACCTTCCATCAGGGATATCTTACCCAACAACGCAGGATTTATTTTTCAGCAGGATTCAGCTCCATGCCACACAGCAAATATATGTAAAGCATGGTTTCAAAATAAAGGCATAGATATATTACCATGGCCAGGAAACAGCCCTAATCTCAATCCAACTGAAAATTTGTCGCGACATTTGAAAATTCTTGTACGAAAAAACGTCCATCTAATAAAATACAACTTATTGAAGCTATATCTTGGCACCATGTGATTACGAAAGATGAACTCCAAACACTCGCTCACTTGATGAAAAGACGCTGTGAAGCTGTCTTAAAAAATAAGGGTTATCCTACTAAGTATTGATTGTGTAAGTATCACTTTAAAAAATGCAAATCTAAGATAGATCTTACTATTAGTTGCATAACTTTTTTTGTAATACAGATATTGTAATACTCTTTTTATTATTAAAGTTTACATTACATTACCTTCAATTTGATTTATAAACGTTTGTATTTAAGTGAAAAATAATATATTCTACAAGTACACAAATTTGAAAAACATGAAACTTTCAAAAAATGTACACACTTTTGGCTACCACTGTATATATGTGCGATTATGATGAGTAATAAGTACTTTAGCCACAACAAATATTCTTCAAATATAATATAAACAAAGCAGATTTAATAACATAACAACAAATACAGCTCGGATTCACACACAACTATATACTTGGGTTAGTATTCCTGAATGATACAAACATTCGTATCTGAATACAAATAATAGTTAGCAAACTTTGCCAAGCCTTGCGTACTAATTCCACCAACGACCATATAAAAAAAAAAACTATAGAACAACTGCTCGTGCTGGCGTGCTTTTCTTGGTCTTGTGTGATCATCGTTTTTATCACTGCTCGTGAAATGTAATAATTCATTGAGTTCGTATTATTATTGTTGTTACTTCTGATAATTCACACACACACACACACACACACACACACATATATATATATATATATATATATATAAATTATATATTAAATATATATATATAAATTATATATATATATATATATATATATATCATTTGTATATATATATATATATATATATATAGGTATATATATATTATTTATATATATATATATTTAATAAAAATTATAATTTTTGGAAACATTATTTAATTCATAGTGATATTGCTCATTAAAAAAATATATGTTATTGCTCCCACACTTTCCAAAACTACTTATGTGTACTTTTACAAACATTTTTGAAACAAATTACTCCATTGCTTTTTCTTATTATAAGATATTTGTCTAACTTTTTTTTTCAAAAATATCTTCTCATGTCTCAGTATTTATAAACAAATAATTAATTTAATAAATAAAATATTTTTTTACACACTTATACAGAAAAAGGAATTTTAGTGAAACCAAGCTAAAATCAATGTGTAGATAGAGACCATTTTAGGTCGAAGAAAAAAAAATAACTTTTTTCTTTAAATATTATCTTTGAAAGCATTTTATTTAATAATTGTTTTTCAAGTAAAAATATTAATTTTTTTGAAAAATATTAAAAACAATCGAATGGAAAATTTACCTATATTGTTTTTTTATTACGATATGAAATATAATGTCATTTAAAATCATTGCAACTTTCGGTAATTTATTGAAATCTTTTTAGAAAATGTACACTAAAAATATATAATTTAGAAAGAAAAGAACGTTTTTCCTAACTGCATTGAAAGTGTGTGTTAATGATTAACACATAAAGACAACACAATATTAAAAGTAGACACATGTTTATGTATAAATCTGTTATTTTTATCTTTCAGAAGAACTAATTTTAAATGTAAGCAAGAAAAAAAAACTAAATCTGAGATTTAATGCAACTAACTCGTCTACAAAACGATATCTAAGATCAAAGAAACCCCCTGCAGCATTAATAAATATTTGAGGTAAATTACTTCCACAATGCTTTTTTATGCTTATTAATTATCAACCAATTTCTAAAGAATAACACGAAGGTGAAAATAATAATTAGGTGGGAATAAAAAATAAACATTTATGTTAAGCAAACAAAAAGTGTTCTTCTTAATTTAAAAGATACACAGATAAGAATGCTGCTTATTTTGTTTTGTTTGGCCTTTGGGACTAATTAAATATATTGCTTATAGCTGTATTAAAAAGAAATGAGCTTTTTTGCGAATATTTCACATGTGAAAGTCATAAATACGGAAGTTTAACATTCATTAGAAATCATGAAAGAAACAATGAATTGTCTGTATGCTTTTAATTAAAAATATATATAGCGTAGGCTTTTTATTTTTATAGATTTACAGATGTAGGAAATTAAAATAAGTAAAGTTCTCAGCTTCATTAGCGTTGCTCTAAAAATTTGGATTCATAAAAATGTATTTCATACATTTATACATAAATATACATAACAATATACTCTAACAATACTAATCAAAAATAGCGAATTTTGTTAAAGTAATAGTATTAAAGTGGATGTATATTTACTGATTATTTATATCTGTATTATTAAACTTATATTTGTACTATTATTGTTTATTATATATTTTATATTTAGGCAGCTATTTTGATTTTTTTTTTAAATGAATCAGCGTCTTACAAATCATGTATAATTATTTAATGTAAAGATTGAAGCTCATCCAACGCATAAAATACTTTCACTATATTTAAACAGGAGACTGTATAGAAATTAATTAATAAAATATTAAATGGACAAAGAAATTTATAATTTTTTACAGATGAAATTATGAAGATGATATAAATAATATTGATGAATTATTTGCATACATAATTAGCAAAATATTGCATTATGCATAGCAATATCGAAAATGTAAAGGAAAGATTGAGGATAAATTTCTAACAGTTCATAATACTTTAAACAAAGTTCCGCAAAATGTACCTTCGTAATCTAAATTGAAGTTGATAATCTTAATTACTTTCTATTTATATGAAGAGTAAATTTCAATCTTTTGATGAATATAACATAAATCTTTAAATACAATATTTAAATAGTGTTTCTCTTTTGAAATGTCATACAATCATCGAAACTTTAAAAAAAATCATGTTAAACAATACAGCACAGATTTTGTTCCAATCATAATAATAAATATTTTACCAACTCAGAGCCTATGGCAGTCACTCTGCAAAAACTCTGGCAAGCTAATGTTAAACAATCGGCAGCGTTCTTTACAAATTTATTGTTTGCATTTTAACACTTTCATTGTTTTCTTTTGCAGAAGACGATGGTTAACAGGTATCTTTGCACTTTTTTCGAAATTGTTTCCGAAATCAAAAGTGGAAGTGAGAGTATTGGGGATGAAGAGGGACGTGTACGATTTTTTGTCTTTGGCAATAAGAAACTGAAAGGGCATCATTTAAATCTAATCCACTAACTACAATTTAGCATTTTGCTTCTGAACTTGAAATATGTTAAGTTGTTACTAACCGCCTAAATTAAATTTGATAAAATTTTAAATAACAGAAACCGCCAGTTTTTTTTCGAAACCTAATACAAAAGCAACACGACTACTGTAAGCATTATGGAAAGACTATCTTTGCGTATACCCATTAACACTTATTTATTTAATAAAAATAATTAAACCTTATTAAATCATTGAACATTTTATTTTATATGATGTGCTCAGAATCACTGTGGATGATGTCAAGACATCATACAGTGGTATTTAATGACAATAAGTTTTTTTTATTTCATCAGAAAAAAAAAGTAAAAAGTTGTCATAAAAGTAAAAGTGTAAAGTTGTCATAGCAGAGTGCCTCCAAAAATTGCTCAGATTATCTCTGTTGGCATAATTTGATACAGAAATGCACAAATTGTTGTATATAGAGCATGTATTATTACCATGTTTGGTTGAGCTCTAAATATGGACTCGATTAACTTTAATTATTAATGAAATATAACATTGAAATATGGTATTAACAATACAAGAGTAATACTAAGTAGAGAAAAATGATATAATTCTATTCGCATTTTTATAAAAACTGGACGAAATATAAATGCAAGTAAGATTTGCAAATATTACACATTGGAAAATATCCACACATATGACGAGAAGGAATTTAGTCGGAAGAGAAGCTTAATCGGAAGTAGTTGTGTCTTCTGTCATCTGTAATTTCAGAATTTTGCGAAAACTGCTTGCTTCCTTTTAAGAATGGATTTGACACATATATCCGGGATAGTATTAGCAACGGCAAAAAGAGACGTAAAATATCTTAATACAATTGATCACTTCATTCATTCGATAAATGTTCAGGGAGTAACCTGCGATTAAAAAAAAAATCTGTTTTGTCAAAATTAAAACATTTAAGTGAGACTAAACGTAGCAAGACAATGTTGTAGGTTAAAATATAGCAAAATTATTTTTTGGATAATAAATGCAATAAGAAAATCTCTTAGTACAACATTCCAGCGCGATGAAACGCATTCTGTTCTAAACAAACCACATTCCGAATGAACTTCCGGCATGGCTGCCCGCTGCCTATGGCACCATATAGCAGGCCTGCTGTGCACACGCTGTAAAATACTTTATTTCAACCTTCTACCGCTAGGGAGCATAATCGGTTCTATACTAACATGCCACATGGATCCCCGCTGCCTGCGGCACCATCTAGTGGGCCTGCTCTACCAAAGTCTGTAAGATAATCGCAAACTATATTGAATGAGCGAAACCCCGTTGTGATCGGGACAATAGAATTCGTGAAAATAAATATTTCATCCATTGTCAATTAGTTTTTCTTTCGTATCGGAAAGTAAGTGGACATTTTTTTTAATTGATATCTCAGCAAAGTATTAACCGATTTTTTTTTCAAATTTCTGAAATAGAATATCATTTTGCGTATATAGACGAATTTTCAAATCCCTACCTGAAATAGTTTTAAGACTTTGGACATACCTTAAAATTTGAGAGACTAGTTTTTAATTATTTCCTACTTTTTTCCTTTTTCTTTTTTCTTTTTTTTTTCATTTAGGAAAGTAAATAGATAGACGAACTCAAAAACAGGCAGGAGTAAATTCAATACGACCTCCTGAAATGTCTGCAGCTGTGCTGATGAAACAAATGAAAGCATTTTCAATTTTCATTAATGAGCTAATTAATATCTCAGCAAATTACGAACCGATGTTTACAAAGTTTCGGAATCAGAATATATTTATGCATTACGTGAAATTAAATTGGTAAATTTAGTAATTTTTTTTTTGTATTTTTTTTTTTAAATTTGAATATATCCAAAAAATTGTGACTCATTTATTAATCCGGCAACTCCGTCTATTTCTTATAACCGCTTTTCCATATGGGAGAATTTGATTCGCGTCTGGTCAGATTTTGCTCAAAATAAAGATAAGTTATTGTCCGATTTTCAGAACATTTGAATTTTCGCAATCAAGAAAATAATATGAATGTAGAAATGTATGTTCCGTGAGTTTCGAATCGATAACTCCGATAGTTTTTTTAACAGTTGAAGATAAGTGAAAATGAGAAAATTTCACCGTCTGCGATTATCAAAGTATTTGCGGTTTTGATATTTTTTAGCGCCATTTTCATTCAAAAAGATTGCATTTTTGCGATTTGTAAAGAGTTTGAAATTTATCTCTAGGCTAATTATCAAAATATTGAAAATATGAGCCTTGGGTTCATCAGAACATATCTTGAACTACCCTCACCCACATTTTTAAACATCTACTTGCGGTAGATTTTCATAGAAATCGCTCACACAGAGACAGACAGGCATAGAAAGAACTTTCTTTTTTTAGTAATTTACAACGAAAAAAGTATTTTAATTTATAATTTATAATATTAGACAAATAACATAAAAAGAAAAATGGAAAAGAAAAAGCAATAGCAAATAAAAATACATTAGTATGTTTAATGCACTATATTTCCAATGATGGTCACTTGCGATTTTAGACGTTTTGTTAAATATCTGGAAAGATACATGAGGAATTATCCTGAAACTTCAGGAGTGTAAACAACATGATAGACGTCATATATTTCCGCGAATATTTTTTCTCGAAACCCCATAAGGGGCCGTCAACAAATTGAAGAAAAACGAATATATTTTGCATAACCCTGTAGAAACTGATGTTGCAAAAGCATTCAAACTGTAGATTATGATTAAGTGGCTCACTGTAATAATTTGGGTTCATTTTTATGAATATAGCATGTATACTCGAAGAGAAATTCAGGTTTTTATAAAAACAGTCTCAAATTTTATCAAGTTTTTTTGCTTATAACTTGCAGAATTTTAATATAAAAACAAGTTATTTTCAGAAAACATGACAAACAAAATTGTACACAATACCCTGCAATTAGAATTAAAAAATAATAAAAATTGTATGAAAAATGAGCAGGTTTACTAAATATTGTTTCACTACGCCTGCGCGAATTCAATCAAAATATACTGTGCATAATATATTAGATAAATGTATAGACCAACTTTTTTGAAAGTCTCAAAAACATAGCTTTAAAATTCTGATAGTAATCGTCGATAGAATAAGCTCGAAATTCGCTGTTCCCAAAACGAAGCAAAAAAATCAGGGGTTCTATCAAATATATAATGAGAGACACTTCATTCTTATTATGTCAACTTTCATAAGCTAGTATATTTGGATACCCTACATCCTTTTTGCACTCATCTTTTTTGCTTCCTTTTGGGAACAGCGAAATTCGAGTTTATTCTATCGACGATTACTATCAGAATTTTCAAGCTATGTTTTTGAGACTTTCATAAAAGTTGGTCTATACATTTAGCTAATATATTATACACAGTATATTTTGATTGAATTCGCGAATGCGTAGTGAAACAATATTTAGTAAACCTGCTCATTTTGCATACAATTTTTATTATTTTTTAATTCTGATTGCAGGGTATTGTGTACAATTTTGTTTGTCATGTTTTCTGAAAATAACTTGTTTTTATATTAAAAACTCTGCAAATTATAAGCAAAAAACTTGGTAAAATTTGGGACTGCTTTCATAAAAACCTGAATTTCTCTTCGAGTATACATGCTATCTTCATAAAAATGAACCCAAATTATTACAGTGAGCAACTTAATCATAATCTACAGTTTGAATGCTTTTGCAACATCAGTTTCTACAGGGTTATCCAAAAGATATTCGTTTTTCTTCAATTTGTTGACGGCCCCTTATGGGGTTTCGGGAAAAAATCTTCACGGAAATATATGACGTTTATCATGTTGTTTACACTCCTGAAGTTTCCGGATAATTCCTCATGTATCTTTCCAGATATTTATCAAAACGTCTAAAATCGCAAGTGACCGATCATCATTGGAAATATAGTGTATTAAAATTATTCGTGGAAAAAGAAAAGCATAGTTGAATGACTGCCGTGAAATTTAAAAACCTGAGGTAATTTAATAACTTTTAACGAGTTTATTTTCACTTTTCATCATTTTTAGTTTTATAAATTCGCTTAAATAGCTGAATGAAAGAGCTTACGAAGATTAAAAATTTGACTAGTGAAATAGGAAAACAAAATGTTTGCTACAAAAATACATTAGTAAAATTGTTATTTACAAGTATGTAGTTTAAAAACAATAACTTTATAATTTTTTTAGTTTATATTTTTGGTGAAACTATGTAACGATAATGTATGATTTACACAGTACACTTTATTTTAATTTTTAATTTATAATATTTACCAATGTACAAATTATTCATTAAATAAAAATTGTATATTTAATTGGTGTTATTTTTAATGTAAATAAAGCATAGTTGCGATATATCACTTTCAAAAATTTACACAGAAATATATTTTAATCTAAACATTTTATCTAATGTGTAAAGTCTGATTTAAAATTTAACTGTTAATTAATTTAGTTTTAAATGTTTTTTTTAAACATAATAACTTCTTGTAGTATATCTATTTAAAGTGTATAGGAAATCATTTGCCTTTTTTAAGAAA
Organism: Maratus michaelseni; assembly: GCA_963931845.1. Classification (NCBI taxonomy): domain Eukaryota; kingdom Metazoa; phylum Arthropoda; class Arachnida; order Araneae; family Salticidae; genus Maratus; species Maratus michaelseni. The sequence goes on from OZ007589.1 coordinate 83,199,138, forward strand.
GTTTTTTTAAGATCTGTCGAAATGATTCTTGGAGAAATTTCCTTTTTTTTTTTTTTTTTTTTTTTTTTTTTTTTGCAATGACACATGTTCGGAGTTTATTTTCAATTTTCATCACTTTTTTTTTTAATTTTATAAATTTGCTTAAATAATTGAACGAAGATTAGAAAAAATGACTAGTGAAATAGGAAAACATAATGTTTGCTACAGAAATACATTAGTACAAATGTTATTTACAACTATGTTGTTTTAAAAGTATATTTTCGTAATTTTCTTTAGTTTATATTTATGGTGCAACTGTATAACGATAATGTATTAATAACACTATACACTCTATTTCAACCTACGTAACACAATCAATTTCTACCTTGTTTAAACCAACAAAACACTTTGTGTCTTATTGGTTTTCATTTTTATGTTATATGTCGGTATGTTATTGAACACTTTATTTATCAAACATTTAAAATACTAGAAGTATTTTTTTTTTTTGTTTCCTGCAATGAATTTAAAACATTTTTTTCGATTTTGTTACTTTATGAAAAAAATAAACGAAATACCACAATGTTTTTTAATAAAAGATTCGAATTATTTTGCAGCCCGTATTAATTTTGGTTTATCTACAGAAAACTATTAAAATATATATAAACTATTAAATATGATAAATAGAAATTTAATTTATTGAAATTTTCATAATTTCGTAATTCTAATTAGCGTTGTAAAAATGACTTTTTTCTTGATCCCATTCATTTAAAAGGATTTAGTCCAGCGTTTCTTTTTCTTTATTTCAGGTAGAACGATTATTTCCACAAAAATATGTTCCTAAATCATGATGTAAAATTCAAGATATTGTTTCGAATATGTATCATTGTAAATTCATCGAAGAAAATTTCTAAATATCAAATCGTAATGTTCAGAATTTAGAAATGAATTTTATTAAAAGAGTTTATTTTGTAATCGCATAATGATAAGTTCGAGACTCTCAATAGGGAATAAATGCCAGTACATCCCTTTAAAAGAAGTTCTATTATTGTAATAAAAAAATATATTTTATGGTAAAAAAAATCTTTTATGGTTAAAAAAAATACAAATGGTATTTACAGATTCAATATATATTTTTTTACTTTGTTCTATCCAATCTTAGTAATTGAAACCCTTTATATTTTCAGAAAACGTGGCTAGAAAAAAATGCATTAAAAAAGTTGACTGAGATATCTTTTCATTTTAATTCCTGAGCAAATACTGGTAAAAAATATTTTATAATGTATTTACTTTTTCTTCCAAACATAAAAATGTGTGGTTTTGGTTATTTTTATTTTTACTTTTTCATTTAATGGGAACATTTTGTAGGGTACTGTTACAATCATTTAGAATGAAAAGGAAAATGATAGCAATATATAGCAATAGTGCTTATTATTAATATAAAATGAAAAGGAAATGATAAAAGCGATATCAGAAGAACAATAACGTATTTATAACAGACTAAAGTTACAACAGAAAAATAACATGTACAAACAAATGGAAAATAAAAAGCAATAGCAGATAAAAATGCATTAGTATGTTTAATATTAAAATTGTTTGTGGAAAAATAAAAGCGTAGTTGAGTGACTGTCGTGAAATTTCAAAAACTATAGTAATTTAATAACTTCAAAATGTAACGCTTTGCCATATAAGAGTGCAGTTTGAAACACGAGACTTAGCAATTCTTCGTACATTTTGTAAAGGAAAATAAATCTTCAAGGAACTTTTTATTTATTTATATATTTATTTATTTATTCATTTATTCATTTATTTGTTTTATTTTTTATTTTATTTATTTATTTATTTATTTATTTATTCATTCATTTGTTTTATTTTTTATTTTATTTATTTATTTATTTATTTATTTTTGACAAGTTAGTTCGTGCAAAGCGCAGTTCTGTTCGGCAATGTTCTATTTTTTGTGTATTTTGAAAATGCGAATGGTTTTATGGGACACTATTTATTTTATGCTTGTTAACGCGGAGAACGAGACACAAAACTACTGGGAAAATTTAAATGTTTAACAAATAATTATAATATAATGCTTGATTACTTACATAAAATAATGTTAACATTTCCATATTTGAAACTAATCAATATTAGAAGAATTATGATAAAGTTATGTATGATTTTTTTCCCGTCCATGTCTGTAATTTGATTTTGTAATTAGTTATCTAATTTAATTTATTGCGTATCCATCCTGATAATATATTCATATTCATAATATATTTGAAACCACAAAAAGTTCTTGTCCATATTAAAGAATAGAAGAACGTTTATAATCATCGTTTATAATCAAATAGACTTCAGACTTCACTGAAATATCTTAATCTACTATTATAATGTTTTATTGTCTTAGAGAAAAATATGTTAACTGCTGCATATTAGAAACTATTACATTTTAGAAGAATTATAATTAAGTTATACATATTTTTTTCTTCATTTTTTTAATAAAAAAAACAATAAGAATTAAAATATACCAAAACCATTTCATTAAAAGTTAATTAACTTGATAGCATTGGAACTTATTAAAAAATATCAATATACATGTACTAGTATGCCCAGAAATGGCAATTTAATATGTCGTATGGTGCAAATCGCACTCCGATTTGACAATCAATGTTCTCTTTGTTTATGTATTTTGGAAATACGAACATTTCTATTGGATAAGTAGATACAAAACTAGTGGTAAATTTTAAATGTTTAAGATATAATGCTTGATTATCTTCCAGAAAATAATGAAAAATTTTTCATATTTGAAACTAATCTATTTTAGAAGAATTATGATAATGTTTTATATATATATTTTTTCTTTTTAGTGATTGAAGTTTCTTTAAAAACCCATACTCTTTAATTTGATTTTGTAATTAGTTTCCAAATTTATTTTATTTCCTATAACCTCTATCGTTATAATATATAATTATTACTAATATATTTCAAATCACAAAAGTTCTTTCACAACTTAAAGATTAAAAAGAACGTTTATAGTAATTCATCAAAGAGATCTTTCAGACTTCACTGAAATATCTTAATCTACTTTTATTTTTAAAAAATTCAATAAGAATTAAATTATACCACAAGCACTTTGTTAAAAGTTAATTAACTTGATAGCTATGCAACATATTAAAAATTGAAAATACATGCAGTTCTGTGACATTAGATGATAAGAATATGAATTAAAAATAAATTATTTTAAAAATATTATCTAATTAATGTGAAAGAATGAAACCTTGGAAAGAGAAAAAAAACATTAAGGTAATCATTTCGATAAAAATGATTTATTACGGAGATATAATTAAGAATATTCTCTCCCGAAAATATTTGAATACACATATTTAAAAATATTTTTCAAATCAAATTCATTAAATATCGTATTTATTGTATTGTGGTTTACTTTTAGGGAACTATTTTATTTTGAAAATTTAATCATGTACGACACTTTCTAATGCATCAACAAGTTTATTTTTTACAAAGCTCCTAAAATTAAATAAATAAGTTTATTTTTTTTAAATCTCTCAAACCCCAACAAATAAGCTACCCTTAAACATAAATAATTCAAATAAAGTTTACAAATCCTTTAAGATATTTGACATTTTTATTTTAAATTATATATCATGGAGAAATAGGAAATCACTGCGTTACATTTATGCGACAAATGAATGAATTGAATATGGATTATTTTTAGAGAGCAGAAGTATAAAATACAATAAGATGCAATTGAAATTATGAAGATAAATAACCTAAGGATTGTCGATATCAATTAATTATTGATCCAAATATTTTAAAATTTCTTTAGAAATTTTGACTATACATGAGAAAACTTTATATAAGAAGATAAAAAAATACATTAAGTAAAATAGCAATATTTTCAATATCTTTAAATTATTCACATTTTTTTATTTTTGTTGTGTTAAATCTGTTAACTTTCTGGAAATCTGATCCTTAGTGTTATACAGTGCGTCTGAAAAGCTTATAGACAATGACGGTTTCTTATTTTACAATTGAAAAAGCGGAGTAACAATTTCAAAACAATTTATAATTATAAATAATATCAAGACAATAATACTACTATACAAAAATAATATGACGCAATCACAAACATTGTGAGAAGAATTAAAACTTAGATTTTAGTTTCCCAAATGTTCCCCAAATGCTCATTTCTTTTCCTTTAACGTTTATTTTTTTTTAATCACTTCAAAAACTCGATCAGGCATACTCAAAACAAGAATTTGAAGAAATTCTGGTTTTAACGAAATTCAATTTCGTTCAGTTTGCAGTTTTAGATCTTGAACTGTTGCAAATTGACGTCCATTAGCATATACAACTCTAGCTAATATTCCCCAGAAGTTCTCTATTGGATGCAGGTCAGGACCTATGGCTATCCAGTCCATAACGGTAACTTGGTTTTGTCTAAACCACTGCATTGTAGAGCTGGACACACGAATGTAGCTATTGTCTTACTGGTATATCCATTTGTCCCCACCTAGCAACATTCCAAATAGAAGTAACTGCACTTTAAGTGTTTTCTGGTAATTTTCGAAACACTCTCGACATTTCAAAAAAGCAATATCGGTTGTTTCATTGTAAGAAAATGTTCCCCACAAAATGATTAAACACTCTCCTTGTTGTATGCTGAATAATGTTTGCGGTTCCTTTCGAATATCATACCAGTAATACGCCCAACTATCGGGGTTACCTAAATTAAATTTCTTTTCATCACTTGAAAAAACACTCAATGATTCATCTCTCCAATACATGTGATTTCGGGACCACTGAACGCGAGTGCCTTTATGCTGTTTTGTGAACTTTGGCGAACGGCGTATTTTGCGATAATCAAGAAATGCACTTGTCTGTAGCCGTCGTCGGTGGAAGGTGGATTTTGGTACTGGAACGCTTACGTCTTTAGACACTGACCGTACAGACAGTTTCTGGGTTGAAACTAATGCAAAATGTATCTGTCTTGCACTTTAGTTGTTTTCATTGATCGTCCAGAGCGGGTTTTTGCTTTCAAAATTGTGATAATTTACATAATTCGGTAAATACCAACACTGCTGCGTAAAATTGTTATTGCAATGTCTACAATTGACCATCCACGAGCCTTTAAACGGCAGATTTGCAAAATTTCTTCTTTAAAAAACTGCACATTGGGAGGCATCTTTGAAATCGGTAGGAAACGGAATGACAGGTACGCTAATATCTCAGAACTCTCTTGCGTCATACGTACATGACCATGGATCTGCAAATTTTGGATATCAGTACTTAAACTGTTTTCTATATATTTATGGGACATCATATTTTAAATTAAAATATAGATAAAATGCATAAGTGATATAAAGAGAAACACAAATGCGTATAAAACCTTTTTAATGATCAACATATGTTTCACCGGTCATACGGCGCCATTTTCTAGATATATAATGATAAACAAAAATATTCTCGCAAAGTTTTGAAAATAAACTTTAAAACGCACGTTTTCAGAAATGTGATAGTAGCATCAAGAGAATGAAAAATTACAGTAGAACATGGGTCGCAAACCACGTTTGGTCTATGAAAATCTCAAAAATAGACGCCGAGAGGGCATTGAGCCGGACGAAGAAAGTGAACAAACAAATGCGCGGATTGTTTATTTGACGCTTGTAGATATAGTGGAGGATGTGACTAAATGGTTCGTCGTTGCTTCAGCAGACATCGCTAACACACCGAGTATATTTGAACGCGTCCGGCAATCCTTCGTCGGTCGATGTCAGCTGTGCAATGACCTTTCGCGGCCACAACTTCGGACAATTCCTATAAAAATGTCTCGTCTTCTTCTTTCTGACATATAACTGCAATGCATTGTAATCCTGCGTTACGTCAAACTAAATGTTTTTCCATTTATTATGGGCCCTTTTTGTTCCATTTGACGTCACACACTTCATAACTATTTTTGCGATTTTCTCCCATGAATCATGGTTTCCGAACCCATATGCTATGGCAATTTTTCATTCTCTTGATGCCTGCTATCACCCCTCTGAATTTGTCGGTTGAATTAGGCAACACCATGTATATACACATATAACACAAAATTTCTCGAATACTTCACCATCAGCTCCAAGCCATCCAAAATCACTCCTGTTACTAAAATGATAAGTTCGGGGCTTCCTGGGGAAGAGACCTTTAGTATTTCCCCATAGGAATTTATATGTCTTTATAATAACACCACCCGGCGTTACAGTGTTAAATGATTATAGCAGCAGTATTTACAAGGGGACCGCCAAACATGATGCACACAGATTTTGATGATTTTAAAGTATGTCGTAGGGATCATACCCCTAACTATTCAGGTCAAATGTTTCCTTCAAATGGGCTTTAGTTTTCGAGAATTTCGGGTTAAATTTCAGCATGCATTTCAAATACCCATTACTTCGCGATCTTGGACAAGGTCTCCGTGGTGCAGTGGTAGCGTTCGCGATTTGAGAGCCGGAGATAAGGGTTCTGTCCCCTCATGTGACTCTTACCTTTTTTAACAAATTTTATATAGTTGTCGCGTTATACGTTTTATTCAGAATTATGAATTCTGCATCTTTGAACTTTTTGATATTTTCCTAATAAATTCCATTTACATTTTCGAATATTTCGTTAAAATTTATACTTTTTGCGCAATTTTTATTCTAATATTTCTGTTGACGAAAATCCAAACTAATTTATGTCTTGATATCTCGTCGTTTTAAAATGATTATTTTTTACATTTATGTATATTTACTTATTTATTTATCATATTTATGAAATAATGTATTTTTTTTATTTGCATTTTCTATTTAAAAAAATTTAAATGATTAAGAAAAAATTAACAAAATAATATATCCTTTTAATATTTGATTTGTTCTAAATATATTGAAATATGTTAACTGCTGAAATACTAAAATATTTATCATCACCGACATCGACATTTTTAGTTTATTAAATATGGAAGTAATTGCGTTATACCTATCGCAAAAATATTCTAACATTTCCCAATTTATTCGTACATTTCCCAATTCTCGATATCCTGCTGGGAGATTTATTCACCGATTAGTGCAACGAATGCGTAAAAGGGGAAATGTACGTCCTGTAAGTGGAAGGGGTAGGCCAAGACGTCACTCAATTGATGAAGAAAGTGATAATTTGGCTTACTTTGGCATCCATCCATATTGTGTTCGTGTGTGTGTAGTGTTCGTAACTCTGCTTCAGAAATGAACTGAACGTGCCACGTACAACAGAAAGACTGGAAGATACTGGAGAATACTGGGACAGAATAAATAACACCCGTTTAGCATTCATGGTATGCAATGGCAGGAGCCAACATATTAGCACCATTGTCTAGATTTTTGTAATTGGGCCCTTAATAAGGAAAATTCAAATCTCTCTTTCCTGAAAAACATAATTTAGGCTGACAAATGCTGTTTCAAAGAATATGGATGCATAAATACCCAAAACGAGCATATTTCGTCTAACACAATACCATTCGTGATACGTGATATTCATCCTCAAAATTAATTTTCTGTGAATGTATGGTGTGGTATTTCCCGAGACCGCTTGCTTGGAACAATACGGTACGAAGGTACGGTGACGGGAGCCCGATATGTTAACGAGATTCTGCATGTGGTTATTCTTAATTTTATGGATGAAATGCCTCTAGCAGTACTCCCATATGTTTGATTTCAACAGGGCGGAACTCCAGTTCAACAAAATTCAGTCGTAAAACATTCGTTAAATAACGAATTTTTAGACAAATGGATTGGCATGCATGAGCCAATCAAATTTGTGGGGTCGTTTACTCACAGCTATTTACATATAACCTCCTTAAATGAAGCAGAATTGCAACAACACATTCAAGATGAATGTCGTAGCACCACCGACCAACAGCTTTATCGAGTGAACAGAAGTGTTATCAGACGAATGCAACTCTGTATTGGCATGGATGGAAAACATTTTGTACAAGCTTTGTAATACCTGCGTAAAAAAACTAACAGGTACTGCTTTCAACCTATGCAGGTCATTGGATGGAAAACATTTTGTACAAGCTTTGTAATACCTGCGTAAAAAACTAACTGGTACTGCTTTCAACCTATGCAGGTCATCAAAGATGACCTGCATAGGTTGAAAGCAGTACCAGTTAGTTTTTTACGCAGGTATTACAAAGCTTGTACAAAATGTTTTCCATCCATGCCAATACAGAGTTGCATTCGTCTGATAACACTTCTGTTCACTCGATAAAGCTGTTGGTCGGTGGTGCTACGATTTCTACACAGTTTAGATACTTTTATAACAATAAATAGCACAATTATGATTTATTCATACAATGATTGTTCTCTTTCGTAATTTACCAGCTATCCCTGGAACGTGATCATCCAACATGTTTTTTTCTCTTTTGCGAACACATATCCAGGCATTTTATAAGTGGTTTAAGTCAGCATTTGTTTTTTATATTTCTGCTTTTTTTATATTTATTTTTATGTAAAATGCTGACACTTTGTACATGACCTTATTAGTATATGTAGCACATTTTACTCACATGGCACATGTTTGTACAAAAATCGTATAAATATTTATATATTGTATTTTTTTTTTCAAATTTAATCCCTTTAAAATGTTAATCGATTTCATAAAATTATGTACATTTTTCCCGTAACTTTGTAATTTATAATATAGGTTTATGATCAATATTTAAAGAATAATTTTTGAGGTCAATGTTTTTTGGGATTCCCTGTATATGTTTTGCTAAATTGTCTCTCATTATAATTCTAAAATGTCTTGCATTTCTAACAGTGAAACTACTGTGCGTAAAAAATAAGACTAAAAAATAAGACTAAAAATAACGCTAAATATAATAGCAACGCAAAATATAAACGCAAAATATTATAGCGCAACTGCTGAAATATTAAAGTATATTTAATTTTATACGGGAATTTTTAATATTATTTTTCTAAGAAAATGTTGCATACATATTACTTTTGAATTTAAAATTTTAAACTGTAACATCACATTTGGCAAACAAATTCCCAACGGTGCTCATTTTTATCACTGTCTCTTGAGGAATTGTAATATAGAATGCAGCTTAAATAGTGTGTAACAAATAACGCACGTCCTTATTGGGAAATTTTGAGGGTACAAACAACAAGCAAAAGACAAATAATATATAATATTTTGAAATTAAAAAAAACTAGATGCAGAGATAAATTTATACATTGATAGAAAAGCTTTGGATAAATGAAACTTTGGATAATGTTCAGAAATTTAAAAAAAAATCAAACATTATATATTCGGCTGACTTTATGCCAATTGGATTATTTTCTTCTCAAATTTTAATGTTTAAAAAAAATCTATGTACTTAATTCCTCTATTGAAATATTTACTCAAATAATACGTATAGAGAGAAACGTTTTTATTAATAATGAACTCGACATATGAATTTAAAAATAAATTTGGAATATTTAACTTTAAATTTATGCTTCCATATAAAAATATTCTAAATGAAAATATCATATATAAATATTTTTTTCCATTTCTGAATATTTTTTAAAAGTGTGTTTTCATCTAAAAGATAGTATTGAAATATGCAACGATACATAATGAAAAGCTAACGTTATAATATAATTTTAGAAATAGGTGCGATCATTTTAAATCATTCGTAATAAATTTCTCCAGTTACATTACTTTTGCCTATGCATTCTAAAAGTATCATATATAAAATTGTAAATGATATTTAAGAAAAATTTTACGACATGTACATTTCACCCTTTTATTTGATATGATTTGTTAGTTTATCAAAGTCAAATATTTTCGAACAAAGGATCTTTTCGTTATCTGGAAATTATAATATTTAAGTAGGAGACAAATGTAAAACTAAAACAATATGAAATTTTTAAACATGATATGAATAAGACATAAAATCATACATGAATAGATATATTTCGAATATATATTCAGAATATTCACATTTTACGTTCGTCTGATTTTTTACCAAGTCATCTTTAAAAAGTGAACATTTGTTCTGTAAATATGACTTCTTAAAAATGTGTATATATTTTTTTTTATTATAATATTTTCCACTTAAAATAAAAATGAATCAAAATTTTGTACCGTAGATTATATTAACATTTGCATTTCCCGCTGAAAGAAATTTAAATTTACACTTTGCTTTTCAATGACATACTTTTAGGTAAAATTGAATTTCCTTTTGTAAGAATTTTGATTTTAAAAGTTTTTCGTAAAATGTTATAATGAGAATTGAGATATGTTAAAAACTGTGCTTTTAAAATCGCTTTTAAATGGTGTGCTTTGAATAATTATGATATTGTTTCTATATGCATACTCTGTGATTACCTAACATTCCTGAGTCCCTCATATATATATAATAACTAGCAGAGTTTGTGTCCTACGCAGTTCAGTTTCTCCAAACGAAATAAACCCGTGAATATGATCTTTTGTTTTAAAGATGTATGAACCTTTACCTTTATCGTCCTTCCGGAATGCTATAAAACAAAACGAACTTCATTGCGCTGTTATATTTTCTCATTTTTACACAAAATTTGGACTATTAAAGACCAAGTCGTTTATTTAATCCTTTACAGTAGGATATGCTAAAGAACAATATACTAAAACTATTCTTGGAAAATTAAGAATGCAAGTTCCATCGAAAAACATTCTTCAGAATTTTTTAAAAAGGGTAATGTTTCATGGGTTCAACTGATTCTATAACTCCCCCCCCACCTCCCAATTTTGTTTGCATAAAACATGCTAAACTAAGGCGGAAATTCTTTCATGTTATATAGTGTACAAAGCAGTTTCAGCCGTTTTCATTAGATGGCGTTATCTGGAAAAATGTTACCTGTAAATTACTAAGTCTTGTACAAGTGAACATACTGCATTCGGATTGTATTCTTCAAACCTATTACATGCGCAAGATATTAAGTTTGATTATTATAAGCAAATGTAGTGGTCTATACTTGATGGGTTAAAGGGAATAGAATTGGTCTTGTTAGTGGCAAACCGTTACTGCCAAACGTTCTATCTTAAGTAAAATTGTTTCACAGAAAACACCCATGAGAAATAAATGATCTTATACGGACATGGGCGATGCTATTACCAGTGTCAGTAATATTGCAGCATAGTAAAAGTAAATCTTACAGAAGTTGCACAAACAATCTGAAATGGCGAATTTTACTACATCAGGCTCTCTCTGCAAACGTTAAAGAATTTATTTGAAATTATTTAAAGAAAATTATTTCTGTTGCTGAAAACCGTGCCATAATCACATCAAATTTAATTGCATGTACAATTTTAATTTAATTTTTTGGTTTATAAGATTGAAAATAATTTTACATAATAAAATTAAAATATGAAATTTTGTAGGAAAATTATACAAATTATAGACATTTAGGTAATATGTAATACCTGACGGAACAAAACTTTAAATTTCATTATTGTTTTAAATATTCTAAGACTTTCTTCATTACATTATTTTGATCATGTTATTATATAATTTTACATACGGGAACGTGAGAAATTTAACAAATATAATTACATTCTATCATTTTTTTAAGATTGATTAAAGTGGGAGACATATTTTGTTGTTTTAGATATTAAAAGTATCGAAAAGCTTAAGCACACGATCCCTTTAAAAAAACAATAATAACTTTAACATTGGATAAAATGCATGAATGCTAGCGGCAACATTACTAATATATAATGAAATTAATAACATTAAGTTATATGGCTAACTGGATATTTCTAACATTATAAACATTATTATTGACATTATCATTAGCATTAATAACACTAAATAGAAGTAAAACATTAAGTAACTTTTAAATAACATCTCGATTAACATCTTTTTAACTTTTTCGAGCACAAATAAACAAAGCAGCATTTTGAGATTGAAGATTACGTGCAAAAAACAATTTATGAATTCATAGCGTGGAAAGAATAACCTTTTTCTTGTCCATGGAATGCATTAAGTTCCTGAACATTAATAAAAGATAGAAGATAATAAAAGTTATATCAAGATGTGTATTTTATTAATAAAAGAAAAAATGAAACATGTTTCTTAAAAGGGGTAGGACTTTTAATGCAGCTAATGCTTTAATAATTTAGATTCTAGGAATACAATATTTCTACCAACTATAGTTTAGTATTTCCTCTCACTGATTTAGCTGATGAAAATGTAAAATAATTTTAAGCTTTGCATTTTCGCCCCCCCCCCTTTTTGTCAGAATTTCTTATAATTTCTTCTTATTTCTGTTCAAAACGATGCAAACAATCAATTTTGCGCTTATTATATTCTTTGCATTTCTTTTATATTTAAATTCTACTTTAGTTTATATTATATTTTAAACTCATTTAATTATAATACTTTTTAAACTTAATATTATACTTTAAACTCAATCTTTTCTTTTATATTTTTTCAGTTATGATTAGAAACACTGTACCCAAATGAAAATTTTTCAAAAAGTGCACTATTTTGAAATCATATTTGCATTTTTTTGGTACATTTTACTTGATGATACCAAACAAGAAGTCATTACATTAAGTAGATTACGAATTATGAATATTTAAAATTTGTAACTCTTAAGGTTAAATTCATTTATAAACGTTGTAAAACACATTGCAATGCCGGTAGTCTCTTCTAACATAACTCCAAAACAACTTGTCGGGAATGAGCTGTAATTTTGAATCTGAATATTTCTAAATATCAATTTCTGCAAAGAAAAAGAAAGTCATAGGCTAAATATCATACTTTTTAAAATATCTGTATTTTGAAATAATATGTATTTTTCAATTAATTTTTAGAATAAATAGGAATATTAAACTACTTTTACAGAAATCAATCGCAATAAGCTTCAAATATGCGAATATCGAATTACAGATCATACCGTCAAGTTGACCATGAGTTATGATTAAAAAACTATCAGCATTGGAATCTGTACTGGAACGGTTACAAATGAATTTAATATAAAGGGTACCAAAATTGAAACTATCATAAATACTAAACGATTTGACCGATGGACTTCCAATTTGGAATCTCGATATTATAAGGTACAATTTAGGTGTCAATTTAAGTCATTCGTGTTGGAAATATCAAGGTTTAACAATTTCAATAAGAAAACTACCCTTAAGCTGTTTCTCAAACATAAATTGAAAGAAAATATAGTTTCCAGTAAAATTACTATTTCCGTTTTCTCTGCGACAATTTGGCGATTAAAATGTAGGAGGTGATTTTTTTTATTATTTATTTATTTTTATTTTTTTACTTTTAGTACATGCTTTTGCTTAGGGACGTGGAGAAAAATTCTTCTGAACATATATATAAATATTTTATAAAATATATATTATATTGTAAAAAAAAAATTATGCACATTTTTCTCAAAGAAATTATTGTTAAATTTGTTTAACAATATTTTAAATTAGTTTGGAAATAGCTTTAAATTAGCTTGGTTTAACGGTTAGCAGGATTTTTCGAACGCACTTTAAAATTTCGTTTATTTTACTAAAAAATTATAAATCATCATTAAACAATATATCTCAGATTATATGTCCTCCAAATTGATAGTATAATTTGTTTTACAGTTTAAAAATATTTTAACATTTTACAATGTTTCTCAAATAAGATAACAGAAATATTTTAATATACTTTTTCACTGATTTATTCAATAAAATGGAAAATACATAAAATTGTGCACACGAATTTAAGTCAAATTTACTGATATTGAACATTTTAGTATTTGTTTAATTACAAACCGAATATATATGGATATTACATTATAAAATTACATAAACATAGTTTTTGATGGAGTAATAGTCACTTTAAAAAATCTTCATTATTTATTTATTGAGTGGGCAATACTTGTTGTCGACTACGAATCATTTTTTAAATACAGAAATGAAAATGAATTAATGGGAATATAAAATAATAAAAACTAAGATAAAGGCATATATATAGCATATTAATACATGATGTAGGATATTTTCCAATATACATTTCAATTCATGTGTCATTAATTAGGTTATTCAATTCATGTGTCATTAATTAGGTTATTCATTTCCTTCTCATTTATTTAAAAATAATTATCCTTTTCTAATATATAAGAAAATATTCTTTTTAATGAATTCGGAGCTTTAACAAACCAGCTGTAGATAAACAAAATTAAAACAAACAAAACTCCAGGAAGTCTTTCAAAACAGTGTAATTTTTATTTTAAATGGAATATTTTAACAGTGAATTATAAATGAATTACGCTGATTGAAGCTAAGATAAAGGGGATATTAATAATTCAAAATTCAAAAATGAGAGATAAAAATAATATTGCTAAAAGCCATTAGAAATATTTGTTTTAATTCAACATTATCCAGCAGATGCAAATAATTATAAAATTTCGACAGCGCAAGAATTTTAATATTAAATATTTCTTTTCGTGAAAAATAATTTATTTATTCACTCACTGGAAGATTATGGATAAAAATATATTTAGGTATATTAAAACTAGATTCACGATTGTAACTGGATATGAATTTCTATTTCACTAATATTGGCATTTTTTTTCATGAAGCAAGATTTTTGATTAGTTGATATCTATTTCTATCTAAAGAATGTTTTCCGGAAACACAAATTCATTCATTATTTTTACATGTGTATAGAAATAGCAAATGTGCATCCCCACCCAGAAAAAGTAATTGATTAAAACAACAAAACATGTTTTGTTGAGTACATTTTGGTTGTTCAAGCAAAATTTTTAGTTGAAGTAAAAAGTTGTTTTTGTTGCATTGAGAAAAAAATATTGTTAACACACTTAGAAAATTTTAACAAAATTTCATCAATTTTACTTGAATTAACAAAACCTGTTTTTTTTTTAATTTTACCATAATTTTGTAAATTTTAATTCCAGCAAAATTTTGTTGCTTTTACAAAATTTAAATTGTTGTGTAGTAGCCATAACTCTATCACGTAACTTGGTTTATTTGACTTATATAGCTGTATAATTAAAGGATTAACATAATTTTTGGATAATTGAAACTTTTTTAATTGGGAAGGACAAAGGTAGTTTTAAAAATCCTCCTATCCCATTTATTACTTTCTTCTATCTTTACAAGAAGAAAGTATTGGAGTCATGAAAATTTTCAACTTCAGGTTTTCGACGGATTTTAGAAGGTCCTGAACACGACTTCACTGTTTTTAGAAAATGACTGGCTATGTCTGTCTGTATGTGACAAAAATTTTGAGGGCGCTCTATTTCAAGAACTAATGCACGGAATTTAATAAAACTTTACATTCAGTTACTTCCTGATATAAATTGGTTCTGATTACTTTTTGGCGTAAATCGCGGAACAGTTGGCGCTGCTATGTTGCAATTTTCCGATTT
The DNA here is from genome assembly GCA_963931845.1 of Maratus michaelseni. Classification (NCBI taxonomy): domain Eukaryota; kingdom Metazoa; phylum Arthropoda; class Arachnida; order Araneae; family Salticidae; genus Maratus; species Maratus michaelseni. The sequence goes on from OZ007589.1 coordinate 83,214,530, forward strand.
CTGCAATAGATTCGCGATTTCTCAAGAACTAATGCACTGATTTAGATCAAAATACAGATTGAGTTAGACCTTGACATAAATGGAAGCGGATTACGTTTTAGTGTAAATAGCCCGACAGGTGGTGCTGCTATGTTATTTTTTTCATGAGTTTCAATCTAACTAAATCTCAAGAACTAATGCACGGATTAATTTTTAAATCATTTTCAGCAATGATTTACACCTGTAATTCTTAAATAATAACCAGTGAATTTTTAAAAAAGCAGTATGAAAGAAAGCAGGATAAAAATTCGCTTGTTATTATTCAAGAATTACAGGCGTAATTCACTGCTGAAAATGAATTAAAAATTACCTAAAAAATAGTTAAATTTAGATTGGTTCTAATACAAAAAAATAATTTTAAAGTATATATTATAATTGTTTATGTAACAAAAACCTTTTGTTGTTAAAACAAACAAAATTCTTAAAATTACACAAAATAATTGTTCTTTAAACAAAAGTTTTTGTTGCCGAAACTGAAAAGAACTCTTAAAGTAACAGATAATTATATTTATTTTGAGAAAACTGTCAACAAAAGAATTTTGTTAATTCAAATAAAATCTAAAGATTTTTACTTGACTTAACAGAACATTTTTTGCTGACGATACAAAATTTTCTGTTGGAATTGCAAAACAATTCAACAATATTTTTCTTGTTGATTCAAACAAATTTTTCATTGACCCATATTTAAACGGAAAATTCCGTTGGGCCAAGCAAATTTTGGTTGATTCAACAAAATTTTTCTCTGAGTGCAGCTTTAATGATATTATTTTTAAAAAAATTATGAAAAATTAATTGATTAATGAATAGATTGATAAAATAGAACGGCAAATAAAATGGTAAATGAAAGTAATAAGTTATTTTTCATAATGTGTTTGAAAAGACTAGCGAAAGCTTTAAAGACCACTTTGATTTATTCATATTTACATAAGAAAGCAAGTGAATTGTTATAATAAGTTATAGTTGATGCATATGTGTTACATGACGAGCTGTACTTTGTACATACACGAGTTGCCTAGGGACCATGTCGCTCTGTCTTTCATACCGAACATTACATTTTTTGTAGCAGCTGGCTTTGAAAACCATTTAAAATCATAAAATCAATCATTGTATCATAATATCAATAATTTTTAAATCATCATTTTAAAATATGCTTGCTGTAATGTCATTAACTTTGTATAATTTTGTAAATATATATATATATATATATATATATATATATAGGTTGTATTAAAATTATTCCCGCCTGCAAAAAAAAAAAAAAAATTGCAGGGAAAGCCCCCACGTCTTTCTCTTTTAGGAAGAAAAGGTAGTTGTTTTATGCAATCTATTTTAAATGACGATCATTGTATCATAGGCACTTTATGGCTGTGTTGAAAATGTGTACTGCCTACATGTGTGTGTATCTCTACCATTATTATGATAATATTGTTATATGTTTCCAGTCATACGGATAATGTAGTACTTCATTGTTTACAACCAACTGAGTATCGTCCCTACGTTGTGAAAGGGTTGACAGATTTAATCGATACTTTTAATTTTGAGTGAATGTAACTATATCATGTAACTATATTGTAAAAAAAAAAATGATAGTTTGCTTCTTAAAAAAAATTTACTATATATCTTTATTAATGTCATATTATAAATTACAAAATGAAAGAAAGAACCACATCAATGACATATAAAATATCATTATACGAAAAAGAAATCTCATAAAATTTGTACTATTCGAAGAGTTATTTGATACTATCGGGGTAATTCTTAAATTAAGATATGATGAGAAAAATTGCTTCAGAGATTATTATCCTGAAATTCAAATCGCGAATGGAAGAAAATGAAACTTTTCTCTGAAGCACTGATATACCAAGTCATTGAGTGAAGTAATATGAAAGTTGATTTGAATATCAAAGGTTGAAGAAAACTAAAGTACACTTTCATTTCAAAAATATATTTAGATTTATTCAAAAACTTCCATAAAGAAAAAATTTGTAATTTATCATAACATCAAATACTTTAATAATATTATGTATTTTAAAATTAAATGATTTCTTGTGCTGTGTGTAGTTTTTATTTATTTATTATGCACATGTTATCAAATGTAGTACATGAATTTTATTTTCGTATTATCTTATAAAATATTCTGAAATTATATGTTTAAAGATATATAAAAAGTTATTAAAATTGCAGTATTAATTTAATCTACGTGTATTTCATTTATTTATTCGTAGAAAAAATGCAATATTTTGATCGCACAGGCGAATATATTTTTTTAATTCCACAAGAAAATATCTTTACATGAAAACTCATAAATTTTTTATTGCTTATACGTTCATTATTATGCATTTATTTTATAGAAAAATTGGCAATACTGAAGTAATATAAGAACATCATAGCCTAGAGAACCATTACATACATTTCAATAAATATATCTCTGTAAATATGCATTTTCATTTAAAATGATTATTTAAGTTAGTTGTAGAAAATAAAGATAATATTTATAAAAGAAATAAAATATACATTTTTGTCATTTATTCCTTTACATAAAATGCAAATTTTGCATTTGTTTCTGTTTGAAAAGAAAATTATGTATTTTTTTAATACAGAGTTTATTAGTAACAGTATTTTTAATGTTAAAAATGTGTAATGACTTCAAAAAAAACATTAACTAAAATAACACACACATTTTACTTAAAGTGTTGTCAGATTGGTCTAATATTAGCTTATAACAGTATCAGACTTATTATGAACTTATGAAGGTAGACTAGTTTTCTAACATGTTGTCCAACACCTACATTCGGTGTGTGAAACCTTGTCTATCGCTTCTCTGAATTTCACAAGTATGATTGACCCTTCCTAAATTTAATCTTCTCTGTTATTCTGTGATGTTATATGTTAATTAGTTTACAGTGGTCTGAGACTGAACATAGTATAAATGCACAGGTTACAGTTCAAACGAGATGATTTGGTTTGAATCTTCTTTTTAGATGAAAACATAACTGGAACTTCTTGATTTTAGAGTTCGCAGCGCTGCCATGTTCTCAGAGGTTATGATGTCAAATGTTATCTGACGATTTTGACTTTTGTTAATAATATAAATTCACGTACTAGAACAAAGTAAATTTCGGAATCCACGGAATTCCCGTTATTTAGAGAGATTTAACCTTTTGCACTCAACTGACGCCTATACGATGACATACTAAGTTTAATCCCCATATGTCACATTGGCAGTGAAATTTATTTAACAACTGGGTAAGTGTGATCGAAGATCGCTCAAAGGGTTTCGTTTAATATTCCTTTCAAAAAACTTTATCCTTTCTTTAATAAATCCAAATAAATTTCATTTAGCAATACCAAAAAAAGTCATGTTTTTTATAATGTAAATATTTACCGGTAAAAAAAAAAAAAAAAAAAAAAAAACAAGTCATGTCAAAAAAAAAAAAAAAAAAAAAAAAAAAAAGTCATGTTCCGCTATTATATCCAGTCATAATAATATATGTCATGCGGACTAAATACGATATTTAAAAAAAATAATTTCAAAATTAAAGATGTTGTACACTTTCGAAATTTTAAAATATGCGAATATTTCCATAATCGGATTTTTATCATGATTCAATATGTTTCTCAAATTCATATATTTACTATTCTCTATTACTCATATTGATACTCGCTTTGTATTATTCTCAAACATTTGAAAAATTCGTTAAACTTCCAATATGACGTCAGATTTTCTTTTTAATTATCTAATGACGTGATATTAATCTGCTTTGTGTACATACACATACTCATACTCCTTGTATTATTGAGAAAACTTTGAAAATTTCCATTTTTTACCACTATGAGGGCAATCATTTTTATTTCATATTAATGTTTTTTTTTCAATTGGTGAAACTTTTTATTTCATTTTTATTTTTCACGTGGAAATCGTTCAATAGAAAATTTATTATTGTAGAAAGAATTTCATTGCGGATTGTTAAATTCTGGCAACTGCTTTAACGAAAAATGTTTAAATTTAATAGGAAACGGCTGTTAGAATTTTGGTTTTTTTTTTATCTCTTTTTATTAAAATAACACGATTTTTTGAAATTTTAATATTTTGAGCTTCATAGCTGGTATTCATCTAGATATACACAAAGTTTCAACTCTGTAAGTTACATAGTTTCTAAGAATGGTTCCTGGTAATGAGTTAGCTGATGAATTGGCAAGGAAGGGATCTGCTACCCGTTTTGCTGGTCCAGAACCAGCTATTGGGATTTCAAGTAATCTTATTAGGACTACTGTCTTTAAGATCTTTAGAAAGAAGCAGTATTATGACTGGCGTAACATTAAAGGACAGCGGCAAGCAAAGGAGCTTAACCGTGGTTGTCCTAGTGTTAGGCATAAGGAACATTTAATGCTGAGTAGGAATGACATTAGGAAGACATTGGTATTTTAACGGGGCATTTCCCTTTGAAAAGGCACCTTACAGTTATGGGTGTAAAAAATGATCCAACGTGTAGGGGTTGCCATTATATGGAGGAAACGACCATGCATGTTTTATGTGAGTGTGAGGGGTTTTCTGCCTATAGGTTTGAGCACCTTGGTCGTCATATAATTGAACCTTGGGAGCTTTTTGACATTCCTTTGAGATGTCTGCTAAATTTCGCTTCAGCTACTGGCCTTTTTTAGGACTATTTTCTGGGGATAGTACAATAGACCTCTCTTTAAACAGACCCCCCATCTTTAAGTCTAAGTCTAAGTCTAAGAATGGCTCTGTGACGGACAGACAACGGAGCGGGAGTAATAGGGTTTCGTGAGATGAACTAAACCCTAAAAATAAGTAAATACATTTTTTTTTCGTGTAAATAACAAACTGAAAATGTTGCTTCAAAATTCCGGTGCCATTCTACATTTGGGAATTAAACTTAGTATGTCACCGTATAGGTGTGAGTGGAGTACAAAAGATTAACATATAGCTTTGAAAGTGAATTGATTAAAGTAGTTTAAGCGATTGTTTGCTTTTACATAGAAGTCATGTTGGATAGGACTCTTGAGAAATCATTTTCATTAAGTTGAGTTAAAATTAGTAACTTGCATTCAGTTACATTGAGAATTGGTCTAACCGGATGTTTTCACGCTCTACTTCAAAACCTGATTCTTTATTAATTCTAAGCAAACTTGTTTGTTTTATCTGAAATATTATCTCACTGGCTACTTCTTTAGGGATTTCCGCCACAAGTTATGTGCCTGGTATAATTGAGATATTAGGTTTTGCAAGTATTTCCATTCTTTAAATAAATAAAAAGGAAGCCATTCTTTTCACATTGTAGTATTTTATAATTTTAGTCATACTTGTACATACTTGAAAATATAACTTCTCAACTGCCGTTTGGTATCAACTCTTTATCTCACTACACTATGAAGTACAATGCACATTGGCAATTCCTTTCTATGGTAAAAAAAACGATCAGATGTTCCTCTACTAGTGGTTGACCAACATCTTAGATCGTCTAACATTATTGAATATTGTCATTCAATTTATGCATCTATCTGAAACAATGTTTTTTTTTCCATAACCCTAATCCCTATTTCGATGATCCAGCGTTGGCTTTGTTTCCGATGAAGACTATACATGTCGTCGTTTCGCTCACTCGTTAACACTTCATTTCTCTTTTATTACTTTTCTTTTTTTCATTTTGTAACCATGATTTTATTTGTTAAAAGTGGGAGAAGGTGGAGATTTTCATTCGCTCTGCACGTTAGCAGAGATTTTCAGTGACTGTTTCGTTCAATTAAGATATCCATACCATAAAGCTTAATTGTACTTTGTGATCTTGGTATAAAAGTAAGAAAAAATATTGTTTATGGTAAGAAAAATATTGTTTATAATATAAAAATATATCAAATCAGGTGTTATTTACTTGATTAAAGAATTTTAATAATACATACATTCACACCAAGAAGAATTTGTTTTTCTTATATCCACTATAACAGCGCTGTTAGTTCTACCATATTACATACCCATCATACGTAGTATAGGGCAAGTCTTGTAATCGTTTTGAAAATCGAAAAAAAATGTTTTTGACGGATTTACACCTTTTAAACACTGGAAATTCCGAAAAACATAATTTAAAAAAAAAAAAAATTGCCGTCCGTCTGTCTCTCTGTGTGTGTATGTGCTTGTGCGTGTGTCTGTAAACTCTCTATCTCCCGAACAAATTGAGATAGAGACTTGAAATTTGGTATGTACTTAGTATGTAATAATGGAAAGAAGCTTATTGGATTTCTGTAACCTCGATTATCTGGAACTATTTTTTTCGGACTCTCGATATAATTCTTTCTGATAAAAGGTATATAAAATTTTTCGAAATTGTTTATTTTAAGGTGTGAATATAAAAGACAATAAAAAACAAACATAAATTTTGCATAAAGAATGAAATCGATCGGATAATTAGTTGCCGAGATATTTGTAATCATATTTCCACACTCTTCGATTTTTCATGATGACCCTGTATTTCATTCAAATTTCAGTTAAAAGATATATTTTAATTGGACATGAGACGCTTATAACGACCCTGTAAACCGTTAGTTAATATGATTATCAATTTTGGAGTTATAAAGATGTTTCTTTTATGCAATTCAGTAATAGAGCATTTAAAGTTTATGACGTGATCAAGCCACGATTTTATTCGAATTGCAATGCATTTTATAAATAATTTACAAGTTTTATTTTCATGTTTTCTATTATGCATATCCATGATGGGTACGTATTACGGTGGCCCCAACGACTAGTTTTTGAAATGTATTAAGTAAAAAGGAATATAAAGAATATGTACATAAATATATCAAATGTTTTCATTAAAATGTATGGTTTACGCATTTTAATAAATATGTAGTGTTTGTAACATCTCTAGAACAAAATATAAATAAATGTAACTGAAAATCTAATTGCTGCTTTTGCAAATATGTCAGTTTATGTAAAACTTAAAAGAGGTCTTTTATCAGTTTGAATGTATTATTTTTGCATTTAAGATACACACTTTGTTACTACAGTAAGAAGGACGAAAATTGATATTAATATATTTTTGGATTATATAACAGAGTAAGCTGATAAATACTATTTAACTACTCAAATACTAAACCTTTACCGCGTGCCTGCTTTATAACTTTTTTTAACTCTTAGAGTGCGTCATTCTGCATATATGAGAATGTCTTAGAGTACCTAACACTGGTCGATCTCATGATTGGACGTTCGACTCATTCTTCCTTTTCTTTCTGCTGTTATTTTAATTTTTTCATTTCGTCTTTAATTTTTGCACACCAGTGTATAATGGGAAATTTTATCAGCACTTTCTGGTTAGAATGTTTTACAATTATTTCATAACATACAATAATTAATATACAAATATTTATTTAATACACAAGAAATATATGCTTAATAATATCTGACTAAGGAATGCAGGATGTAACAAGATGAGATGGGGCGTGCTCTGCCATAGCCCAAGAGCCCGATATCACGACCTGGTCCCCAACGTTCTCCGATTCGATTTTTATGTCCGTCTTAGAGCTCGGATGGGTTCAAGCACAAAGTGAAAAATTTTTTTTTAGCAAATTTAAAAAAGGAAAACAACTTCTTAGATGTTATTAAAGTTGGTATCTAAGTTTCTTAAAGTGTTTTACAATCTTTTAAAAATCAGTCTCAAAGGGAAATGAATTTAAATCTTATTTTAGTATGCCAGACATCAGGTTTTATTATTAATTTTGAAGAGCATTACAAACAGCAGGAGTTTATAGAATTATAAGCTTAAATATAGAAAATAAAGAAATAACTTATATAGACACGACAAGAAGGAAGATCAAAGAAAGATTTAAAGAACATATCCGTGATCTGAAGTACAACAACCAAACAATAGCTTTAGCGAGAGCTATTATGAGAAATCCCTAGCAAATAAATTCAGTTACAATAGAAAATAAATTGCTAATTATGGCAGTCTCCACAATACATTAATGACAGAATCAATTCAAATTAACTTAGCAAGAGGAAATATATGTAATGATATGATTCATTCTACCATTGACAACCGTTGTCGAAGAAAACTAGAAGAGAGAGAAATATTGAGGGGGAAATGGGGAAAAGTAGGAAAGAGTTTTATGATCTCGGGCAAAGAAAATTAAATTCAACATTATTTGAACTGAGGAAGCCTCTGGAAAGAGGCGAAAACTTTTTTCGAAGAGTCAGCGTAGCGTAGATGTATCTATATACATCGGATGAAGTTTACAGTTTTTTCAGAGGAATATAGACACACGAAACTTAAAATGAAAATTAAATAAGGTTCCGAATAAGAATTGTTAAATAATCTGTACAAGACTTTGGGTATGTAATATACATTTTAAAACGTCAGGCTGTAGTTATATGTATTTTTAAAGAAAATAACTAAATATGTTTTTCATGATTACCCATAATGATGTATTTGACTGACAACATAAAGGAATTTTAAGAGGAAATAATGTGTTTTTTACGGAAAAAATGTAATATGAAAAGACGCATCTATACTAATAATATTCCTCTCCCAAATTAATACTAATGCCTGGTGTCTGGTATACTAAAATAAGACTTAAATATAATTCGAACACTATACAGACATGATGTTCTGTTTTTCGGAAATTTAATTCTTATTTATGGGATGTAAGGAGAAATATGATTCTGAAGCATACATTCCACGATCATTGTTAGTTATCGCGATGACCCTAGGAATATAAAATATTGAGGGGGAAATGGGAAATATTAGAAGCAAAACCCGCAAATATCTCTACAAATCAGAGATGTCTCGGGGAAGTAATTTTACTTATATATAGTAAATTCCTTATACTACATTTGTGGAATAGATTTAATGCCATCTATTTACAAGAAAATGAACAAAGTCAAATTTATGTGCTTAATAGACACATAAGGACGTTTAAAGTACATCTAATAGAACACTTGCATTGTTTTCAATGTATTGACTTTTAATATTTTTATGAATTTATACATAATATATAAATAGATTAAGAAAAATCTACAATATATATAAACTGTATTGAAAGTAGACAACAACTTCTTAATAGAAACTAAATAATGATAGTGAATCTTGTAATGTTTGAAAAGCCGGATTAAGACGAATTTACTATAAAATAATTCATTACATTAATTTGTTTAACAGAATCAGAAATGTAGTTGATTTTGTTTCTTTAACTATTTTTTGGAGACTTCGTATGTTCAACCTCATTTACTGTAAACTAGCCATTTCTGGATCATTTACGGAACATAAATACGGAAACATATAAAAGCAAATAAGCGAATATAATTTAAATACTATCTATTCATCTATTCAATAACATAATGTCAAATGGTTCAGTAATTTCAAACTGCTTTGAACAATTTTTAAAAAATTGCTTAGCTTCTGATCGATGTTTGATGTTTCCAAAAATTGAAACTCTAAATGTAATTGCACTGTATGTTAGAATTACACTCAGAAAAAGGAATTGATTAAAACTACAAAACATTTTTGTTGAGTACATTTTGGTTGTTTTAGCAAAATTGGAGTAAAATTGAACCATTTTAAATCAATTAACAAAACATTTTTGCTGACAATACAAATTGTTTTTTGGGTATTGCAAAAAAAAAGTGGTTTTCAGCAATTTTTTTTTTTTGTTGAATCAAACAAAATTTCCATCGACCTATATTTAAACAAAATTTTTGTTTAAATATGGGTCAATAAAAATTTTGTTTGAATCAACAATTTTTTTTTTTTTTTTTTTTTTTTTTTTTTTTTTTTTTTTTTTTTTTTTCAATTCGAAAAAAAAATTTGTATCGTCAGCAAAAATGTTTTGTTAATTGAAGTAAAATGGTTCAATTTTACTCCAATTTTGCTAAAACAACAAAATGTACTCCAAAAATATGTTTTGTAGTTTTAATCAGTTTCTTTTTCTGAGTGTAGTTATTCAAACAAATAAAACTATAGTCAGTAGTGTAATCAAACGTAATTTGATATGAAGAGAAGTATGAAAGTAACAAGTAAAAAAAAAATAATTTAAAAAAGTGGTAAGAAGTGTAAAGAAAGTTGCAAAAAATATTTTAAACACGGCAAATAAATGAATTAATAAAATGTAATAGGCAGAACATGAATAATCCTTAAAGGTGACGTGTTAAGTAATATTTCCCTTTTATCATAAGAAAATATACCAGTTTATTTTTAATGAAATAAAATGTAATTAAACAACTTATATTTAAAAAAATTAGAAATGCAAATTATATGTAAAACAGTTTTTTTATCATTTACTTTTAACTTTTTCTGTAAATTAGAGGAGATAACTAAGCCATTAAAAATTTGATATTAATATCTTTTAGTAAAAATACGCCAATATTCCAAAACTTTTTTTGACTTTTTTAAAGTTACAGGACGAAATTTTTACGTTAATGATCTCAGTTAGCAATTTAAGTAAACAAGTGCAAATGACAGTTTGACATTGATGAAGAACTTTTGAAAAAACACTTCTCGAAAATAATAAAAACATAGGTAATAGTGTAACCAGAAAATTTTGAAGGTAAAGTTCATTATACAAAAGCTATTATTATCAGTTACAAGATAACAAGTTTTAAACAAAATTTAAAAGTAAGCGGATGAAACTTTTGATATAATATCCATAATTTTTTTTCAGAGAGCGGTAGAATATTTAAGAACATTAACTAGAACAAATATATGACTAGAAATTTATTATTTTAAAAACTATAAATTGGATTAAAAAGGAAAAAATAACATAAAAAGGAAATTTCAAAATTACGATTGATATAAGGTATAGAAGCTATTTTTTTCATATAATTTTTTACTATACGTAAAATATAGCATTTAATAGTAAATAGTAGTATTTTTATAAAAAAAAGAAATATAAGTTTCATATTTCCGTATAAGTGAAGGATTTATACGTATTAAATAGTGTGAAAAAAGTATTGCACAGTATTTTTTAATTGTTTCAATAATTGATAAATTTAAAATGTTCCATGCGAACTTACTAAGGGCATATTAAGAGCATTACTAAGGGCATCTTAAATTGCATTAGCATTTGCTTTAGTAGTAATGAGAAAATATCTAATAATGTGTTAATAAATCTTTCTCCATCATAGAAAAACTACTTTCTTCAGTGATCACTATAAACTACAATGGTGGCCAAAATTGTGGTCACCTTTTGGGAAAAATTATTTTTTGAAGTTTGGTGGATCATAACGCCAAATATTTCTTTGTAATATCATAAAAGCTATATACCACTGGAAAGATAAATTAATCAAAAATATTAGGCAATACAGTTTGTTGAATTATAAATATTTTATCAAACGTTATATCTTAATAGTCAGAAAAAGGCTTTAAAACCTGGTTAAGTTGATGATAATAATTTTTTCCTTTTCTTGAATGTAGCCAATGCATATGACTGTTCCCAGCTAAAAATAAACTGCAGTAAATCTGCAGAAAAAGTACAGTTGGATAACTGCAGTGATTTGGCCGATTCCACGGCAGAATTTTTGTGGTCGATACAACTTCAAAATTACTGCAGTTTTATAAACTGCAGTAATTTTGCAAATATTTTATCGCAATTTCTTTCTGTTAGTGGCGCCATCTGTGAGCCATCTTAACATATATTTGTTAATATTAAAAAAAATATTTTTTCCCCTTTTTGCCGAGAGGGGATTCGATCTGACAATCTCTAGGTTAGCAGTCCAGTGTGTTATCCATTCAGCCGTTGAGTCTTGGTGACAAGTGGATTGCATGGGGTCATAGGGGGGAAGGGGATTAAATTTCAGTTGGTACATACCTAGGCGGTAACCCAAAGGTGGGATTTTGAGGTGAATATTTACTAATGTTTAACTAGTTTCTTTACTATTTTAAACTATTTTAAACTAGTTTTTTTCTGTTTTATTTTTTAAAATGTGAAGGGAGCTGTTTATGTTTTTATAGCTTGTAAAAGAATTACGCGTGTACTTCAAAATTAATTTTTTATTTAAATTTGTGGAATAAATACCTTAGCGGATATTATTGAGATAAAGCATTCACTTACGAAATATATGTTTTTTAAATGTGTTATATATATTTTTACTTGATTTTTTTTTAAATAAAGAGAATGTTTTTATAAAATTAGACTTTGTGACGGGACCCATTTTACTAAGAAAATTTCGTGAAGGCACCTGTTTTATTAATAGGAATTTTGTACAGGGGCTAGTTTCATTAATAATTTCGTGAAGGGTCCTGTTTATGTTTTTATGGTTTGTAATAAAAAAATTAATTTAATTTTAATAATTAATAACTTTTAAATAAAATAAGAAAATTATTTGTTGCTTTTTAAATATATACGTAATTTAATAAAATAAGTTGAATTATTTTGCGAACTAGTTTTCTGTTTTATTTTTTAAAATGCTAAGGGAGCTGTTTATATTTTTATAGCTTGTAAAATAATTTTAATTTAATTTTAATAATTTATAATTTATAAATAAATTAAGAATATTAATTCTTACTTTGTAAATGAATACATGATTTAAAAAAATAAGCTGAATTAATTTGCGAATTAGGCTTTTTTTTCTTTCTGCGGTTAAGTTTAAAAATGAATAATAATTTTAATAAGTGCATCGACAAATTATTTTGTTATAATACATTTATTACTAGTTAAATATGTGTGTGCATGAAATTTTCAGACATTTTCACTTGAAGATATTTTTAAAATAAAGTAATTTCTATATACACATTGTTCTAGTAATTGTGAACGAAATTTAAATAAAATAACGCATGGGAACTTTAGATATTTTTATTAAAATCCTTTTTATTGATTGAAACATTATAAAAGTGATGTTTAATAAAATCTTGTTTGCATATATATATATATATATATATATATATATATATATATATATATATATATATATATAATTAATAGCTTTAATTGATTTTTAAAATATGTTTTGTAATATTTCTATGGCTCATAGCAATTTTATTTTTTTAATTAATGTGCAAGATAATGATATAATATTGTAAGAATAGCAAATTAGTATAACAGATGATATGGTTTTAATGCATTAGTTTTGCACTTAAAATGTTACAGAAGGCCCTCGTTATGTTTATGCCTAGGACCCCAAAATATGTAAGTTGGTCCCTGATTAGGTCTGAGTTTTTAACGATAAACAACATTGATTAATTTATATATGTATATATAATTATTTTATATAATTAAAAGCTTTAATTGATTTTTAAAATATGTTTTGTAATATGTCTATGGTTCATAGTAATTTTATTTTTGTAATTAATGTGTAAGATAATGATAAAATATTGTAAGAATAGTAAATTAGTATAACACATGATATGGTTTTAATGCATTAGTTTTGCACTTAAAATGTTACAGAAAGTCCTTGTTATGTTTATGCCTAGGGCCTCAAAATATATAAGTCGGTCCCTGATTAGGCCTGAGTTTTTAACGATAAACAACATTGATAATTTTTATATGTACATATATATATTTTAAATTAAAAGTTTAATTTCTATTAATATTTATTTTATTTCACTTAAAGGGTGCGGGGACTTACCCAGGTGTTAAAATAAGATCTTTAAAATAAGTTTTGAAAACATTATTAATTATAAAGTAAATAGTAAGTCATGCAATAATATCAAAAACTGAAAAACTTTAACATCTCTTTAAAAACTGCAGATAAACTACAGAAAATATAACACAATCTTTTTATAAATTAAGTTATGTAAAATTACCTCTGACTAATTACAGTTATACTGCAGATACGTCAGAAAATATACTTATGATATGACTGTAAAATTACTTCACATTTACTGCAGTAATTCTACAAATGTAAACTCTCATTATTTTTTAAATTTATGATTCTAAAATGACTTCACATAAACTACAGTATTTTTGCGGATAATAGCTCACAGTCTTTTTGAAATAAATTACTGCAAAATTACTTCACAGTAGCTGCAAAATAACTGAAGTATTTTTACAGTTGAGATTGAACTACAGAAAATCTACAGTTGACTGTAGAAAAACTTCAAAATTACTTCACTTCTGCAGAAAAACTGCAGTTCATTTTTAGCTGGGTTTGGAATGACAGACATATTCCACGTTATTTGGTAATTTGTCAAACAAAGATAGGGGAGGATTTAAAAAAATATATATCATATTTTGGACTTTTGTCACTACTTTTTATGTTTCCTATCAAGTTGCTAAAGTTCTTTGGCATCTTTCAATTATTGAGCAAGTAAAGCATAATAAAATTAAGCAAACATCATAAAGGGTTGAATAGTAACCAAGAAATCAATGAATAACAATGTTTTTAAGTATAGAAAGCTATGGTTTTGATGAAATTGGAAGTAAAATTGGAAGTTAATTAACAAAGGGATGTTTAAGTCAAGCAAAACAAGACTGATAAAGGCAGAAATAACAGCAAGTAGCGGTAGAACAGTTAAGGTCCCTGTGTATAGGTCACAGGAAACAATCATCTCGGTGTATTCAATCTGAAATGGTGAATTGCAATGGAGAGCTGAGTCAAAGTACAGTTCTGTTAAGAGTGAAGTATTTTGGTCTAGCATTTAAACAAAAATTCTACACTCTCTACAGAACTGTACTGTACTTTGATTAAGTTCCCCATAACAGAATTTGATATTGCATACACCGAGTTGACTTTTTTCTGTGACCTATACCCAAGGACCTTGCTTTTCTACCGTCAATTGCTCTCCTGCACCTTTTCCTGCCTTTACCAAACTTGTTTTGCATGACTTAGACATGCCTTTGTTAATTTACTTCCAATTTCACTTCCAATTTCTTCATAACTATAGATTTATACACTGAAAATATTGTTATACATTGATTTCTAGGTAACTAATGAACTCTTTATGATGTTTTCTTATTTTTAGTAGTATGCTTTACTAGCTCAAAAATTGAAAGGTGGCAAAGAACTTTAGCAACTTTATTACAATCATAAAAAGTAGTGATAAAAGACGTCGTATGAGTTACAAAATATGGCATATTTCTTTTTAAATCCAACCCTAGCTTTGATTGACACATTAGCAAATAAAATCGAATCTGTCTGTCGCTCCAAATATTCTTAACCATTGGCTACATTCAAGAAAAGGAAAAATTATTATCATCAATCTAAACAGGTTTTACTGCCTTTTATCTGTTTATTGGACTATAACGTATGATAAAATAATTATAATTTAACAAACTGTATTGCATAATATTTTTGATTAAATTATCTCTAAAATGGTATATAGCCTTTATGGTGTTATTAAGACATATTTGGTGTTATTAAGACATATTTGGTGGTTATGATACATCAAACTTCTAAAAAGCATTTTTCCGAAAAGGTGTCCACAATTTTGTACACCATTGTAAATGTAAATGGCAACATGAAAATTATGGAACTTTTACGAAAAATTTAATCTTTTACTTATCAGTAAAATAAATTCACAATATCGGTATCATGAATCGGTCGGAATATCGACCGATCGACATATCCGCACTTTTCGGACATGAAAACGATTACCAAAGAAAAGAAAATTGTGTGGAGCCGATTGTAAGCTCTGCCAATCAGTTGAAATGTCTTGTGCATGTAAAAATGATCCTGGCGTTAAAAATTCAACCAACAAATATTTTTTTCAGGAGCATAAAATTAGACAGTGATCCGGAAATATACATTTCATAGCCTGACTCTGGCTGCGAATATACTGTGGGTTTATATTGAAAAAAAATTAAGCAGGTATAAGACAGACAACGTATGTCGAGTATGTCGTTATAAGAGATTTCCAATGTTTATTTTTAAGGGAGTAGCAAATATATTTTATCTGATTAATATTTTTTAACAAAAACGTGTTCAAATATAATTTGTAAATAAAAGGCAGAATTTTTAAACTTAAATTTTAAATATTATGTTTAAGAATTAATATTGCACGTGTGAATATTTTATAACTAAAATGAACGATTTAAAAGCAAATAGATTTTTGTGTAAACATTTTATCATTAATTTTATGATGCCATGTTTATTTCATTTACACTCGCATTATTTTTTTGATGAAATAATAATTTTTATATGAAATTCTGGAATAAATTTCATTAAATATATAGCTATTAAATTTTAAAAACCTTTAATGTCCAAAGTGATAATGGGATAAAATGTTGCCGTGTTGATTCCTAAGTGTTAAACTTACACACACACACACACATATATATATTTATGGGAGCTTGAAAAACAATGCGTGTTCTTGACTGAAAAAAATTATGCAATAAATAACATACGGCATTTATATATAATCTCTCTCTAGGTCAATATAGTAAAATTGCTACAAAATGTTTGATTCACTCATATCCATGATAATAGCGTTTGCTTTGTTCCGCCGTGCACTTCACGTAAATTATTGTTTTAAATTGCTTGCATTATGTAAAGAGAATAATAAAATAAAGCGTTGGTTAACAACTTAAAATACTGCGATACCAACGCAGTAATTATTTGTAACGATTTAAAATCACTGTAAACAAAATATTTGAAGCAATCGCCTTACATAGATCGGATTGAGGAGACCTCGATTTTATGAGGCCATAAAATTATTTTGTTAAATTTAATCTTTGAATTTTATAATATCGATGTCAGAATTTGTGCATGAACGTTCAAACATTATTTACTAATACATAAGCTTGAAAATGAAAGCATATATGTATAACAAAGAAACATATTTGAATGGAAATTAAACGTTTCAGACAATTTATGTACAAATAATATAGTTAAACTGACGATTATGATTTTATTTATGCTAGAAAACTGAAAAAAAATGAATACACAATATCACACAATAAAAAAATTGTTTTATATTTTTTTATTTTAATATAGATTAGAGTGTTTGTTCAAGAAGAAATATTATGTCAAGATAAGATTTAAAGTCTAAAACGATTGCTATGATTAAATGCTGAGTAGGATACAAGAGGAAATTCCTGACATTTTTAAAAATATATAATAATATGGTTATCTATATTTCTCAAGTATAGATCTATAATTGATTATTTATTCTGACTATTTATAGCTTAAAACGAGCTATTTGTGAGTTAAGAATGTTCCATCATTTAAATTGTAATAGAAATTTCACCTTTTTTTACAAGCTACTAAATCCGGATCATGGCTAATATGAGCAGAACATCTGTTAATTTAATTTTGATTTTCGACTAAAAGCAAATTATTATTACAAAAGGATTCCCATCAAGTGGCAGTAGGATCCACATCGCGTCAAACTGGTTTTCTCTACCATCGAAATCTCATTCACTTTTCTACCTGTACATTTACGAAAATAAAACAAAATTTTCACAAGAAAACAATCGTCCCTATAGAAAACGCTCTTTCGCGTAAGTACTCTCATCTCCCTGAACAATGTAATTCGGTCTTTTTGCTCTATGCTTCAATTATTGTACGTCGTTCATGTTCTTTGGAATTAAATTCTTTAGAAACTTTAATGTCAGTATTGAAACATAGTGTTAGTTTTTTTAACTGTAAATAAATAAAAAAAAATTCAAAATGTTTAATTTTAATGTTAACATTTCTAAATTTATATTATGCACTCTAAAAAGAAAAGCATTATCACTTAGGGAGAAAATAAACATTATTTACTAAATGTACTGTGCAGAGAAAAATTGTGCAATGTACAAACTGTGCAGTGTACAATATGGACTTTACACATAAACAGTACCGACACTACGGAGAAATTGAGAAACTATTATATAAGCTTTTGAAAAAAATCTTTGAATGCTAAGACAATTTTTTAAGAATATGAAAAACATGACATTAGCAAGGCATTATTACTGTGGTTTAAAATTCAGCGTGATGCCGTTTTTTTATTAGTTTACCTATTTTAAAATCAAAAGGTACAAAACATGCCGAGATTTAGGCTATACGGTTTCACGTTCAACAATGGATAGCTCTATCGTCTAAAAAACAGACATAACATTGTTTATGCTGAGTTATCTAGAGAACAGATATCTGCAGACGTAACAACTGCAAATGATTCGTTATACAACATGCGGCCAGAATGCATGCTGGGTTACAAAGAAGACAATATCCTCAATACGGACGAAACTTGTAATTTTTTATTTTATTTTTTATAAACTAATACTTAACGATACTTTTAAATTTAAACGTAAAAATTGCGCAGGTGGAAAATTGCCCAATAAATGGATTACTATATTACTGTGTGGTAATATGGAAATAGCAGTAAAGCGGAACCTACTAGTTATTGGAAAGGAACTTACACATAGAGCTTTTATAAATGTAAATAAAATATTTTCCCTTTAACTTACATACAGCGTACTAGAAACGTAAGATGACTCCTCTTTGTTGTCTGATGATGTAAAAAAATGGAAATCCAATTACCAAAAATAAAAGGAGAAAAGTTCTTTTGCTAGTGCATTGTTGTTTCACCCATTCATGCGTGGCAAAACTGAAAAACACTAAGCTTGTATTTTTGCCCCCGAATGCAAATTTTGATAGACAGAGTTGTTTACAGAAGATTTAAGTGTTTCTTTAGACTTTTCTAACTTTATTCTTAGTTGAAAAAATGGAGAGAAAAATTAGATCTCAAAGTAAATTTGTTGGAATCAATGTATTTTCTAGATGATGCTAGGAAAAATGGAGACACATGTTATAATTTTTCTTAAAGCTAGACATAAATACAGCTGTAGCCATAACAACAATTTTGACTAATTCTGATATCGAGAATGATATTACAAAAAATAAATCTTAATTCATATCACTTCTCTTTAGAAGATGTGTTACTGTCGACGGTGAAGTTGAAACAGGAACATCGTGACGGGACTTATAACAGAAGTAGAACTATTATAAAATATACACGAGACTAAGATAATAATGACAATTAACATAAAAATCCGTCCGAAATTTCACATGTAAGTTATCATGAAACTAAATATATTTTAAATACTCTAGTGCGATCTTTTAACATGACATCTATTGACGAAAATATGTAACTCTCGTCCTAAAACGCCAAGATATATAAGAAATTTACAATTCAATAGCATTATAAGCAATTAAAATTCAGCGAATGTTTTTCAATTAATGTTAATGTGAAATTCTATTTACACGTATATGTTTTTTCCCTTTTCCATCCAAACAGAATGATACTAAAAAGGTGAAAATGGATATTTTAAGGCAACTTTATGATATTAAACTATTTTCAGCATTAAGGCAATTCGAGCAAATAATAGTAGTAATTAATTTAATAATATTTGTGTTTTTAAAATTTTTATTATCTCCACGTGTATTACGAGAAACGGTTAATATGATGATATTTATAATTCCTTTGTTATTATTAGTGACAGTGTTTTAAAGTAAATAAAAACTAAAATAATCATTTTCATACAGTAGCATTTGTAGAAATTCACAATGCAACAACTTCAATATCGCAATACACAGCATGGTGCATCTTCCTCTCATTATTCACAGCTTTAGTCGGTATGCTTGAACAACACAATGTCTGAATAACAAAAGAAAGTAGCATGGTTCTTCGGTTTTAATGTTAAAGTTTTTCACACTTTCAGAAACGTATATCTAGAGGTGAGTTACTAAAATGTGATGAAAAATTTACATCAGTACCCTAAATAACGACGAAGTCTCATCTTTGCCATATAAAAAATATACTTTTTACGATTATACTAACTACCTGTAATTCAAAACATTTTCTGGTAAAATTACCATGAAAGTATAAATGAAGTCCTCTTTGTAAATAACGTAAAAAAATCTTGAATGACGACACAACATCTCTGCATTAATCATTCGTTGGTTTTATCGCGTATAAAGTTAAAAAGAATGAAAACATCTATAGCGTGTTATCTGTTTTTTGGCCTGTTTTTTTCTGTAATTTTAAATATACTGCTCATAAAAATATATTATTCCAGCAATACGTTTCATGATGCAAATTTATGCACATGATAAAGTCGCCTTAGGTATAAATGCTAGTTAAAATAGCATCTATATGATAATTATGTTCATATCACTTTCCGATTACTAACTTGTATTAGTGACGGGGAATTAAAAAAATGATTCTACATTGAGATTTTTGACACTTATAACATACGTACCTCTTCATTTAATTTCTTAATACATTAACAAGCCCTCCTATTAAAAAAATTAGCGAAATCACGCATTCGAAAATCATTTGAAAGACAGCACTAGTCAAAAAGTAAAAAAAAAGCACTTTTAAAATTCGACAAAAAAAAAAAAAAAAAAAAAAGTCGGTTTACAAGTGTTATTTCTATTTCACAACCAAATTTTTACACAGAATGAAGACATAGCTAAAGCTAAATTAAACAGTATTTAAATGTTTTCAGAGAATTTTTGATTCATTTGCATGATTTTTCGGTAAATGCTATTTTTATTTGTAACATTTCCTTTTTAACTGAAACTTCTTAAATGCAATATGTAATAATATTACATTAATAAATCATTGTTAATAATTACAAATAAGATGCGTATAACGTACTTCGAAATGACGATATAACATTTAAAAAGGATATTTCATATGTGAAAAAATATCTTTTTATGTAAAATAAATAAATCCTCTTCTATCCGTATGGAAACACGTTTAAAATACAGCACTCTTTAGAATCTTTAGAAATTTGGAACATTTTCGAAACTGTAATAATATTCTTTCTGTGGAAATCTATGTTTAATTACCATTGATGTTTTTATGTAAATATAATAAGAAATAATGTTTGAACTAGTATTTATTGATTATTTCAAAATAATTATGATGCACATCAAAGACTTTTAGAAAATAACTTATTGATATATGTGACAAACGTAACAACAAATGCACTTAAACTAATATTAAAATAAAACGAACATTATATTTTATCGTAATTACAAACGCAAAAGGTGGTACGTTTTATTTATGTTACATATCAAATGTCTAAATATATTAGTTTCAGAAACGGTTACATAAATATATATTCCTACTAACAATACATAGTTTTGTAAACAATACATGTTTTCGAATACGTTTATAGCTAAAATTTCGTAGTTATAGTTATAGGGTTATAGTTATAATTTAATGCGAAATTTCTAAGATACAGGATAAAATGTCTGCTGCTTTGAACAGTGTTCCGCACAATAGATAATTTACTCTAACAAGTTCTTTATATAAACACATTTTACCAAGTTACATTCCATGGCCATAAAAATTTAAAACTTTATAAATTTATTACATAGATATTTATAGTATATTTAACATGTTTCGCTAATTTAATGCACCTTATTTTTAAGAAATTTTAGGAAATGAATTTCAGAAGAACATACATCAATTTTTCATCTGAAAAATAATGCAAATTTTCGTTTATTTCAAATTGTTGATGGATATTAGAAATAATATTCCATGTATATTTTAATTCTTTTGATACTTTATTTTATATTTAATTGAATTTAATATTTTTAATGAATGATTATTATTTACAACGAGTACTTAATTTAAAGGATTCATTAAAATTAAAATATAATTTTTTTCCATTGCAAAAAAGAAGGATTTTACTGGAAAATACGTGATAAAAATTACATAATATTTCAACTTATATCTATAACACATACAAGAATTTTAGATTTTTTTAAATATCTTTGCTTATTTTACAGAAAAATAAAAATCGAGAAATAATTGTTTTCGTATTTTTTCTGTATTTTAGTTAGTTATATTATTAGTTTCTGTATTTTACTTTCAAAACAGTCTCACGAGATTGCCAATTTATAAAAGGTTATGTTCTTCATATGAACTCTCTAAATTGTTTTTCAATAAAGATGAATGATTACATTCAGCGTATAACATGAATCTATAAATTTATTGAACAATTGCGTTACTTTATTAGTAGCATTTTGAGTTTATGCAATGAATGGCAAAGGAGTATCACTAGATAGATAAACATGTAGAAAGGAGAAAATTTATGTTTGGCCATTTTTGCCTTCTTTAAATTCTTAGACTGAATATGTTTTTATTAATCTTATATTTTTTTGTGAATTGATAAATTTTTTAACCGGTTTTCTTTTAACCGGAAATTTTTCAGTATTTTAATTTTCGTAAAATTTAATTTTTGTTGTAATCTCGTATTTCCAAAGAAAGTCGTAGCAATACGCATAAATAAACTCGCATTTGCAGTAATTTTAACTTAATTGGGGAAAACATACACACACGCAGGTATGCATACTCTCTCTCACACACACATACTTATATATACGGATATATATACAGGGTGTTTAAAAAATGACCGGTGTATTTGAAAAATCAATAAAAACTAAACGGGCAGCGATAGAAATACACCGTTTGTTGCAATATGCTTGGGAATTACCAGAAACCTTTGTGAATTACCAGAAACCTGTGACTTCTTTCTGTGGGCACACTTGAAAGACCAGGTGTACCGCCACAATCCAGAAACAATTGAACAACTGAAGCAGTACATCTCTTCTGCATGTGAAGGCATCACGCCTGACGCGTTTTCAAAGGTTTCTGGTAATTTCGTTGAGAGACTACGCCATATTATTGCTGCGCATGGTGGATATGTGGTAAAAATATCGTGGTTTAGATTTTTCGAGACTTTAGCGCCATCTGTTGTTGAAAATTGTAACTAATTTCGAAAGTTTGTCTGCCTGAAAATTTACTGTTGTCTCAAGCATATTGCAACAAACGGTGTATTTCTATCGCTGCCCGTTTAGCTTTTATTGATTTTTCAAATATACCGGTCATTTTTGAAACACCCTGTATATATATATATATATAAACGTCTATTTATACTAAAAATACGTTCCATTTTAAAAACAACATTACTTTTGTGTACTCTTAATGTTATGCAATTCTACATATTCTTAAAAATTATTTTTTTTACATCACTAAAGAACTAGGCAATTTTATTTTATATATATCTACCTATATATATAAAATCCTAATGAAACGAATTTGTGAAACGATTTTATGAAACGAATTTATGAAACGATTTTATGAAACGACTGATTAAACGACTGATTATGTTTCAGGGCTATTTTTAATAAAATATTAAACGCTTGATGGTGAAATTAATACCAATTGTCCATAAAAATCCGCGGATGTCAAAACTGGTAATAGAATTTTGAAATTGGAATTAGCTTTCGAGATATTATTTTTTTTCTAATTTTAATGACATTTCTGTAATGATGGCAACTAATTACTCAGTTTTTTTGTGACAAAAAAGGGAAAAAATTGAAAAGGATCCCGATAGGGATTATTGATTTATTTTTATTCGTCATTTTCAAATTGAAATTGAATTTATCTTTTATTTCAATCGATAATGAAGACAAAATTGTGATTAAATTATGTTTTTCAGGAAAATTTGAAAAAAAAATCACATTTCTATCGTCAGGATTCAATCTGTCAGCATTTAATTTAATTTATAAACTGAAAATATTTTGAATAAATTCGTCCAAATGACGTCATTTATGTAAAAGCAAAAGAAAGGGGGTAAAAGGAATTAATAGTAATTATTATTTATTGATATCATTTTGTTATTTTTTTGTGAAAATTAATTAAACGAATTTATAAAATCACTAATTCAGATATTTGAAACGAATATATAAAATAATAATTTTCCAACTGAACGGAAGGAGAATAAAAAAAAAAAGTCAAGACCCTTATAATAGAAAAGCACCAAAAGTTCATTGGTTTTTTTTTTTCATAACTTTTGGCAACAAATCTATGTATATGAACGAATCTGTCCCTTTTTGAAACTCGAAATACGCCAAACCTAAAAGCAAAGAATCCTATACTGGAAAAGAACCCGATTTTCTTATGGACAATATTCAAGTGACATAACATGGTGTAAAATTATCGCGGATAGCAAATTTGTTTAAATATCTCATCAATTAATGCCGAATAAATGCAGGCATGCTTGCACAAAATATTTAATTAATTTTGTATGATAAATAATTATTAGAAAATTCGTATATACATATTAATTGAAATAAATAATTTACATATTTAAAATAACATGAAAATATGCATGATTGTGCATTAAAATAGAGAGAAAATTAAAACCTGTTACTGAAAATGTCTATAACATAGTACTTTTCAATACCGTGGTTCTTAATGTTATTCACAAGAAGATGGAATTTTTCTCATCCTTAAACGCAAAGGAAGAATAGAATACAGATCGTTGTTATAAAAGTCCCAGAGGTAGCCACAATTTAAACCTAACCATTTTATACAAGCTGGTTTTCAAGCTGTAATTGATTTTACTTATCAATCCCGAAAACAGTCGTCAGTTGTCGCAACAGCTATGTATGAGGCCATGATAATAAAAAAATGCCCCATTAAAACATTAAAAACATGGCAACCCAATTACAGATTTACCAATATTTTAAAAATAAAGCACGCTGTCATGTTTTTAGAGGCCTCGAAGTCTGAGCGGGGGTTGGCCAGCGTAGCTCGCAGGGGGTAGGCCCCCTAGTATATCTATACTAATATTATAAAGGAGTAAAGATTGTGTGTTTGTTTGTTTGTAGGGGGTAATCTCTTGAACTACCGAATCGATTTCAAAAGTGACGGTGGCAAATTGATGGTGACAACCCCTGCTCCAACATAGGCTATATTTTATGTCGGTGCCACTAACCCCAGGAGGTGCAGGAGCAAAAAACGTTCTAAAATTGCGATTTTTTAGCTATCAAATTGGCTATCAAGCCCTGAGAGCTTGCCAGCCGGTTCTGTATGTATGTATGTGAGTACGTAATGCGATAACTCTTCAGATAACTCTTCATAGAAATATCCGTTTTCCTTCAGATTTTGTTTATAGGTTCACTGTGTTAAGGCGCTTCCCTGAATAGTTTTCGGGATTGATTGGTTAAGTATAAAGGGGGGGGGGACAAGGGGCTAATCCCCCCTTAATTTATATAAATGTGTGTTTCATGCAGAATTATTCCGTTTTCCTTCAAATTTTGTTTATAGGTTCACTGTGTTAAGACGCTTCCCTGATTACTTTTCGGGTTTGATTGGTTAAGTATAAAGAAAGGAACGGGGGGCTAATCCCTCCTTAATTTATATAAATGGGTTTTTCAAGCAGAATTATTCCGTTTTCCTTCAAATTTTGTTTATAGGTTCACTGTGTTAAGGCGCTTCCCTAATTAGTTTTTCGGGATTGATTGGTTAAGTATAAAGGGGGGAACGGGGGGGGCTAATCCCCCCCTTAATTTATATAAATGGGTTTTTCATGCAGAATTAACCCATTTCCTTAAAATTTTGTTTATAGGTTCACTGTGTTAAGGCGTTTCCATGATTAGTTTTCGGGATTGATTGGATAAGTATAAAGGAGGGAACGGTGGGCATATCATCCCTTATTTTATATAAATGGGTTTTTCATGCAGAATTATTCCGTTTTCCTTCAAATTTTGTTTATAGGTTCACTGAGTTAAGGCGCTTCCCTGATTAGTTTTCGGGACTGATTAGTTAAGTATAAAGGGGGGAACGGGGGGCTAATCCCTCCTTAATTTATATAAATGGGTTTTTCAAGCAGAATTATTCCGTTTTCCTTCAAATTTTGTTTATAGGTTCACTGTGTTAAGGCGCTTCCCTAATTAGTTTTTCGGGATTGATTGGTTAAGTATAAAGGGGGGAACGGGGGGGAGCTAATCCCCCCCTTAATTTATATAAATGGGTTTTTCATGCAGAATTATCCCATTTCCTTCAAATTTTGTTTATAGGTTCACTGTGTTAAGGCGTTTCCTTGATTAGTTTTCGGGATTGATTGGATAAGTATAAAGGAGGAAACGGTGGGCATATCATCCCTTATTTTATATAAATGGGTTTTTCATGCAGAATTATTCCGTTTTCCTTCAAATTTTGTTTATAGGTTCACTGAGTTAAAGCGCTTCCCTGATTAGTTTTCGGGACTGATTAGTTAAGTATAAAGGGGGGGGGATCGAGGGCTAATCCCCCCTTAATTTATATAAATGGGTTTTTCAGGCAGAATTATTCCGTTTTCCTTCAAATTTTGCTTATAGGTTCACTGTGTTAAGGCGCTTCCCTGATTAGTTTTTCGGGATTGATTGGTTAAGTATAAAGGGGGAACGGGGGGGGGGCTAATCCCCACCTTAATTTATATAAATGGGTTTTTCATGCAGAATTATCCCATTTCCTTCAAATTTTGTTTATAGGTTCACTGTGTTAAGGCGTTTCCCTGATTAGTTTGCGTGATTGATTGGATAAGTATAAAGGAGGGAACGGGGGGCATATCATCCCTTATTTTATATAAATGGGTTTTTCATGCAGAATTATTCCGTTTTCCTTCAAATTTCGTTTATAGGTTCACTGTGTTAAGGCGCTACCCTGATTAGTTTTCGGGATTGATTGGTTAAGTATAAAGGGGGGGAACGGGGGGATAAACCCCCCTTATTTTATATAAATGGGTTTCTCATGCAGAATTATTCCGTTTTCCTTCAAATTTTGTTTATAGGTTCACTGTGTTAAGGCGCTTCTCTGATTAGTTTTCGGGATTGATTGGTTAAGTATAAAGGGGGGAAGGGGGGGGATAATCCCCCCCTTAATTTATATAAATGGGTTTTTCATGCAGAATTACTCTATTTGCTTCAAAATTTGTTTATAGGTGTATTGGATTAAGACGCTTCCCTGATTAGTTTTCGGGATTGATTGTTTAAGTATAAAGGGGGGAACGGAGGGCTAATAACCCCTTATTTTATATAAATGGGTTTTTCGTGCAGAATTACTCCGTTTTCCTTCAAATTTTGTTTATAGGTTCACTGTGTTAATTCACTTCCCTGATTAGTTTTTCGGGATTGATTGTTTAAGTATAAAGGGGGGAACGGAGGGCTAATCCCCCCTTATTTTATATAAATGGGTTTTTCATGCAGAATTATTCCGTTTTCCTTCAAATTTTGTTTATAGGTTCACTGTGTTAAGGCACTTCCCTGATTAGTTTTCGGGATTGATTGGTTAAGTATAAAGGAGGGGGGGACGGGGCTAATCCCCCCCTTAATTTATATAAATGGGTTTTTCATGCAGAATTATCCCATTTGCTTCACAATTTGTTTATAGGTTCATTGGGTTAAGACGCTTCCCTGATTAGTTTTCGGGATTGATTGGTTAAGTATAAAGGGGGGGAACGGAGGGGGCTAATCCCGCCTTAATTTATATAAATGTGTTTTTCATGCAGAATTATCCGATTTTCTTCAAATTTTGTATATATATTCATTTTAATTAGAGATTTATCTGATTAGTTTAAGGGGTTCATTAGTTAACTATGGGGCGGGGGTAACGGAAGGATGACCCCCCCCTTAATATATTGTTTATTTCTCTATTTTTCGATGGGCTTATTTCAAATTCTTTGAAATAAGTGTATAATATACAATTAGTGTGAATAGCCTGTGAACTCAATACCCTCAGTTTACTGGGCAGTTTTATTTTTATTTTTTATACTGAAGGAGCTAGAAATTTGAAATTTGTCATTGTAGTTACTTATAAGATATAAATGCTCTGTAAGAACAAAATAAAAAAGTAATTGAAATTTAAAAGGGTGAAATGAGCGAAAAGCGTTCTAAAAACAGTCTAAATTACAATTTCTATGAAATCTCTGGAACTACAGAACCGATTTCAAAAGTAATGGTGGCAAATTGGTGGTGACAATATAGGCTATATTTCATGTCGGTGCCACTAACATCAATGGGGTGCAGGATTGAAAAATATTCGAAAATTGCGACTTTTTTATACTGAAGGGGCAAGAAATTTGAAATATAGCATTGTAGTTACTTATAAGATGTAAATGCTCTCTAAGAATAAATTTAAAAAGAAATCGAAATTTAAATGTGTGAAATGAGCGAAAAGCGTTCTGAAGTCATTCTAAATTACAATTTCTATGGAATCTCTGGAACCACGGAACCGATTTCAAAAGTGATGGTGGCAAATTGGCGGTGAGAATCCCTGCTCCAACAGCCTCTTTAATAAAAAACTATGCTTTGCTGACGACTGGGTTTTTCTCTAATTGTTGCACCAGATTAATCTCGGAAAATGAAACATTTGTAGTTACTGAAAAAAATGATAGCTCAAAAAGTATTTGTCAGAAAATTGTTAGACAAACTGCGTTCGAAAGGTAAAAAATTGTATTTTTCTTGATATAAATTTCAAATTAAATGATTATGCCGTTTTTCAAATATTGAATTTCTAAAATTACCAAATTTTGCAATGGAGTACCATAGCGAAACCTTCATGCGTAGAAAGATAATGATAAGGGCGACGTGTCCTGACGTGTATATTGGCTATAGCACGAGTCAAAAATTATAGTAGCCTTATTATTCTGTTAAAATATAAAAGTTATTTATGAAATGTCAATATTTTGTTTGATTAAAGGTTCGATAAAAGAAATTGACCTGCGTAGCGGGCTTAGCTTGCTAGTATATATATATATATATATATGTGTATTATTCAAATAATATTCGTATCATGAATCAGATCATCATGCATCTATGATCGAAAAATATTGTGTATAATATATTTTGTAAAAATTTTCTATTTTATGAAATTCTTCTTTCAATTGATTTATGAAATTGATTATATCAATTGATATGCAATTTATACCATCCTGAAGACTATTCCATTTATGTCTACTTACTGAAATGACCATAATGAATGTCTCATTTAAATCTCTCTCAACACAATTGGCATGCTACTGAAAAAAGTGTGCTTACACATAATCCGACACCAGTGTCCCTAACTTATTTACCGAAAATTTTAGCATATAATTGGTATGGCCTGACTTTGATATTTGAAATAATTCCTCTTCATGTAGCATTCATTATCAAGGTTGGAGGAACCGCATTTCATGTTACATATTTATTCATAAATATACTGGATAAATCTTCTTATTTAAACATGCTTTCAAATATTTTTAATTGTCATTTTTAACGGGGTAATATAAGATATTTAAAATGTGGAACTAGTTTCTAATAATTCAGTGAAATATTTACTTATATATATAATTCTGAAATCAGCGAAATTTTAAATCTTTGGTACAACGGAGTTTGAAATTTTCTATTTTAATATAAAATATTTTGTATTTTTATATGAATGTATTTTTATAATGAATTTTTCTATCATTTCTTGATAATGATTAAAAAAATATATATCTGAAGCCTTTAAAGGCAAAGAAGAGTCTATGTGATATGGCAGCAGTTTCAGAAGTATTATATAATAACACTGGATAAAGATAAACATTATTATAAATACGAAAGATTATAAATACGCAAATCTATCTTTTTCATCTCTTTTGTATATAGTTTTTTTTTCATTCTAAAAAAACAGAACTTTCAAACAACGTAAAAACTTATACTGTATATAAGTTTTTAAGGACGATTAATTAAAACAAAAATTTTGTTTTCATGGGATACACACGTTAATTGGAAATATTCGATTTATATATATAGATAGAGAGAGAGAGATAGATAGATATAGATATATATTAGGTGTTTAGATGTTTTCTCTATAAGATAAAGATATGCAGATCTCCACGAAACAAAATTATTTTATGAAAAACTAAAAATTATTCATATAATTTGTTTATTACAGAGGGCTATTTTAATGTATAACCACAAATTGCTACCAGAAAAGTAACACAATCATTCAATAATTATATATATATATTTATTATATTATATATAAATTTTAACGATTTACTCTAAAACAGTTGACAAAGTTCATCTTTGGTACCTCACGATGATGAATTGTTGACCACATGGGAACATTTGTAAATAAAATTTGTGGAAACATTTATATATTATTAATGAATTTTTCTCCTTTTTGGATAAAATTGATAATGGATCAATTTCATAAGGACGTTATATTCTGCTGGTTTTTTATAAAGAAATATATTAAAGATGATGAAAAATATATCATGAAAAATATATCATGAAAAATATACGTCAAATAATTAAAATATAATACTTCACGTCAAAACTATAATAATAATCCGATGCCTGGCTATTATCTCTTTAACATAATAAAAAATAATTAAAGACACATAATCAAGATTTAAAGATGTAAAATATATTTAAATATATATTTTTTAATTAATTATTTCATTTTTAAATGACACTTCAAATACAGCATACCTGACTCTCACAAAATTAAAATTATAAAATATTATCCTTCTTGTCTGACATCAAGGTTAGTAGAAAGTGTGACAAAATCACACACATTTTTATTAGTTGGTACTTGAATCTTGATTTTTTTAACAGAAAGTAATGTAACTTTGAGTACATAGTCTGGATTTATTCATTAACTAAGTTTATCATTAAATATATGATTAGTTCGTCATATTTTTATTAATAAATTATTATTTATAAAATGTCAAATCAGTAGTAGGTCTTATTTATTTTACAACTTTAACTAAAGAACGCAACTAATAATATTTATACTTTTAATGATTTATTATGTAAAAACAAAAGGGGAGTTATAGCTCGTTAAATTTTGCGATATTCCTGAGATGATGACAATGTCCATGTCGTGATAAACTCCAGGTCGTCTTTATAAAAACCATAATCACTTTTGCTAATGAAGTTTTTACTATCTTATCTTCAAACATTTTTTTGTAATATCTTTTACTATCCCACGTAGTTATATCCGGATTTATCCCCCCAAAAAGTATGGTCACACAATAATTCATAAAATTGCACCTTGCTAACAACAGTTTCAGCAGATAACCGTTACAGAGATAACCGTTATTAAATATCTTATACACAATAATTCCGGAAGTGAGTTTCAAATCTCGCTTTATCCAAAATTTTAAAAATCGTGTTTTTTCTATCGAAATATTCTATTGGTAAATCTTCACTGAAAACACACTACAACCCTCAGAAAAATTAGTCTTAACATGTACTTCCGGCGTTCTAAAGTCTTGGTTTACAATATAAACCAATGAAGCATTAAGCTGTTTTTCGTGATTTCCTCGAATTTGATTTTTTGGACAAGGCGAGTTTTGAAACTCGCGTCCACATAAAAAAAAAAAAAGATTCAATAACTTTCAATTTCTTTATATTTAAACGTTTCAAAACCTAGCCAACAGTAAAACAAAAAATAATTCTTAAAAAAAGTGGCAGCATGAACATACCTTAATGGCTGTTTCTTCTTTTTAACCAAAGCTAAGTATTTCAATATTTACTCGGTAGAGGTCTGCTCAGATTGATTCAAAATGAGATATGCGGTTTTCACCAGACTATATGGTTTGAGCCTACTTTCCACTACTTGCTATGTCTAAGATTAAAATAGTGTAAAATCTAATTTTTTATACTGAATAATTTATGAATTTTATTATTATAATTATATTGTAATCACAGTATTTTCACTGTTTTATATGCATAAAAGGTATACTAATTTTTTTTAAATAAATAAATATTATATAAGATTTGTCCTGTTAAATATCTAATTTTTAATTATTCCACACGATAAGAAAAACTTTCAGCTTGAATATACAACTTAACATTCAACATTATTGTGAATGCCCATTGCTTCTTCATTAATTACTAAACGAAATAACAATGTTTTTACATTTCGTAAAATTCAAAACTTATCAATTTGCTTTTATATTGATTTTATAAATTCAATATCCCAATGTTTCCTCTGAAATGTATTGATTATTACTGACTAAAAAAGATTTGATGATAAAGAGTAGAAACACATTTATGGGTTTACATTAGAAGATAACAGTGGTTTTTGGTTTTCTTAATGAGATATCAAATTATGCAATTTCGTCATATCTTCTTTTCTCTTTTGCTTTTTTTTCTGACTGTAAACCATATTTGATTTTTTCTTTAAATAAATTTATTCTTGTTACTCAGTATAATGAGTACATTTTGAAGCTTTGTCAAGCCCATTTAGAGACTCAAAGAAAACCATTGAAAAAAAAGAGTGCGGTGTATTTTTTATTTATTTATTTATTTATTTATTTATTTATTTTTGTAAAATTTATACATGTGACATTCAAGTGGAGAAATCACTTGGTATTATTTTATACACATTGAAATTCGATAAACGCAAATATTAAATAGTTTAATGTAAACATTTTATAAATTTTATGATTAACATGATTTTTTCCAATGCATATAAAAAGCATAAGCTTGATCTGATTTATCACGAATTTTTCACGCAGTTCGGTTAATTATTAATCTCGTAATTTAGAACGTCGATCACGTGACGCGATCATCTCCTGACTAGTCACTTCCAGAAGTATAATTCATAGGGAATTTGGAGGACTTTGTGACCACGACGTATTTTACATGCACCAGGCGCAATTAGCGTACATAGATTTACATATTTACCATGTCCATCGGCTTTTCACGTTCATGGTGGGTTGTCGTTGTAGTGTTTATCGCCTATTTTATGAGCTGATTTCACTTTTTGTTTTATTTGTCTCTCTCAGGGTAGTTTTGTCGGTTTGTATGGGCTCACACCTGTTGTGGTTTGTTTGTGTATATTAACGTTTGTTGGGTTTTTGTCTCTAATTTGATAAATTGATAACTCTAGCTTGTGCTAGAGCTGGTTGTCGCATTTTGAAATTTGGTCTTCTTGTGGAAGTTTCACTGGTTATTATGTCACTATTGTGGGTTTTGTCACATTGTAACTTTTGTTACTGGTGGTTGTCACATTTCTGGATGTTGCGCACTCATTTTTGTTGGTTTTGTTACTTTAACTCACCCGTGCATTATAGCTGGGGGGTTTAATTTATTTTTTTCCTATCGTGAATACGCTTAATGCGATGAGTTCATTGAATACTAATGGCTGTTATCATTACTTTTGAGTTTTATGCAACCTGTTGATTTGTTGTTTGAGACACTTGGCACACTAATGGAGTGGGGTTTATTTCGTGGCCGTTAGTCCGTCATTAACCTATGAGGCTGTATTCACATGGCGAGACACTATTTTTTTCACAATTCACTTTCTTTGGGAGGTGTGCTTTTTGCATTCCCCAGTTAATTACAGTGTTGTCTTTTGTTCACTTTTTCTTGATTATTTCACTTCACCAGTTGGTGAAATTCAGTCCGTTACAGATGACTTCCACTTCTCACTAGTGCTGAAAAAAAACGATTTTTTTGGCGTAGCAAAGAGGTTTTGTTGCTACTTTTTTTCTTTGATTTATTAGAATATATACTTACCAAAGAGAGGGCTTTTGAAGGTGGGAAATGCTATTCAGGAATCTCGCTGCTGAGAAAGTGTATTTATTGTGATATGAGATCAATGTTTTCTACTAACCATCTGATCACACCTCTTCCTTTTGCTTATACTTGTTTGTTCGCTAACTGGTTGTGCTTTGCTAACTGGTTGTCATATGGACTTGCGCTGGTTATAAAAGATTTTTTGGGAGTAATGTACAAAATTTTGGCTGCAAATTACATTTTCAGGAAGATACCCTGTATCTATCTATCTATCTATCTATCTATCTATCTATCTATCTATCTATCTATCTATATATATACATATATATATATATATATATATATATATATATATATATATATATATATATATATATATATATGGTAAATTAATATTATGCTTCTTCAAAATTCCCACAGTATCATTATCTCAAAATTTATTTTCCCACGTACACATTTCATTTTAGACCTAGTTTATTATAATTCTAAATTACTAATAAGACATATGACAAACTGTAAAAAAAAATGCCAGAAAATATTTGAAAACGATGAAAAAATTAAAACCAGTCATAACTCGCCATATAAAACCGATTATTTAAAATCATTCGATTATAAAAGTAACTCGATTTCAAATAATTTGATTATTAGAATCACTCGAATCGAAATCATTAATCATGCCCATCAATAAATCGAAATAAATTTTATGTTTTTTTCAGATGCATATTTGATAGAGGAAACTTCTTTTTTACATTGAACGTTTGAATATTTCAAAATAAAATAATGAATAGAAAGAAAACGCAATTACACTTGCACCGAATTTGCATTAATGAGGGGGGGGGGAGAAATCGATCGTGAGAAGTTAGACCATTATCGCAAAGCTAATGAATACTACTGACGTTAAGTAAGTGAATTAAAAATAAAAAAATCCATTAGACTCGCAACTGTCAATTCCTTTAAGAAACATAAGTATAGTCAGAACATCTTGACATACTTTGGCTTTCTTGAAGAAGCAAAACAGATCTCAAAGGTCTTGATGATATTACAGATTTTGAAATCATACTCTGAAGAATACGATAATTCATTTCCAGGATTACTTTATTCGAAAAATTCAACGTATTTCTTTTCTTATATAATTCAAACTATATGTAATTTAAATTGTATGTGCATGATAGCTAAAATGAGGTATTTTGTGGAATAATAATTCTCAGAATATTATTTCCTTAAGACTGAATTGTGCCATTCAAAATATTATGTAAACATTTCGAAAAAAAAAATTAAATTTCAAACGCTCCGAATTCTCAATAATACTTAATATAAAATATATTAAAAAATAAAATATTATAATATTTTTTTTCACATAATAAATCACTTGAAATATAGAAACAATGTTCTATAAGACATGTCAAATATGTCATTGAAATTTTTCTATTGTAAGGGACAGGAGGCATGAGTGGGATGGCCGGAGTATTGGAAAAGCGTAATTTTTTCTAATTATACACTATAAATATTTTCATTGCTAAACAAGCTAAATGTTACTGTTGCAAGATTTCGTGCACTTGAAACAGCAAATTATCTTTTTTACGATCATAACTGAAGATTGATTTTTATACTTAATTGATATTCATACTTATTATTTTTTAAAACAAAAATAACGAATTATAATCATAATTCCATATAACGTGTGCTTACAAGTCACTAATTAGGGTAATCCTAAAAATTAATATGGTTTACTTAGAAGTCAACGCAATAAGTAACTTGATAAACTAAATATATTATCTTGACGGTGAAATAGGAGTGGAATAGAATAGTGAAGAGTGAAATAGGAGAGGAATAGGTCATATGCCATTTTATTCTATGTTTCCAAAGAAATAAAAATAGTTAATTTATTGAATTTGAATATTTTCTTTAATATCAAACATTGTTTAAAAAATATATTTTGCTATAAAAGTTAAAATAATTTTTAAATAGAATTCTCTAGTCGCTTTTGATGTATAAAAAATAAAATTTTCAACGAAAAATATTTTTAACTCGCAGGCTACGCCTTCTTCCCTGGTCGATTTTCAAAACGAATGTCGAATGATTAAAATATCATTTAGTTCCATCTTCCACCATCAGGGGACTCCTGTTCTAAACAAACCTCTTCCCGAACGAACGTCCCCGGGCACCAGATCTACCCCCCCCCACCTTCAAAATTTAACCAATGTACTTTAACAAAGAAAATTAAGGTGTAATTTGGTTACCTATCAATTCACACTTAAAAGCAACAACAACAAAAAATCACGTGGTTGTTACGTACGTAAGAAGTAAAGCTTCTAAAAGACAATACATATCGCAAATCACAAATGCGTGCGGCAGCATCGCCCCCTGAATACCAGGCCTGAGCGCTGACACGAAAATGGCGGCGCTCGTGGGCCGATTTTGTAAAATTGCCGATTTGTTTACCGATTTTTAGAAATTATTGGTATTGAATTTCAAGGGACCGTACACAGGCTGAAAAATGTCCTCCTACGACTGCATCAATTTTTGTGTCAGCGCTCAGGCCTAATATTCAGTGGGCGGTGGCGCCAATAACTTTGACGCCATAACGATGCAGACAACAATGAGGTTAAAATACATAGGCTACAACAATGGAGTTTAAAATTAAAAAATATATATATCGGTAACTTTTGAAACAGAAACAAAATGTTGAGTTTTTTTGTTTGACTTTGCACTTTATTTTCTTTCCTTTTTCAGAGAGTAACAATTTTTTGTAATAATAATAATAAAAAAAAATTCTGCCGACTTTTACAAAAATTGTTTTTTTTTTTTTATGCAGAAAATTTTTCTACATATGTGTGAAGAGTTTTAAATCGATACCTCAATTAGTTTTCTTAATATCGCAAATCAGCGAAAAAAAACTATTTGTTGCTATCGGTAAAAGTGAAATAATCGCTATTCAGAAAATTGGGGAACCAAAAAGTTTTTGAATGTGCGCATTAATACTTAGCACCAGCATTCAAATTATTTTCATTCCTGAAAGCCTGTAATTTACTGTTTTCGAATTACTCATGTGCTATATTAAAATTACGCATATTTTGAGAAAATTTAAAAAATGCATTGATGTATTGAAATGTATTTATCTCTAATAATTCCATTTATTAGTTTCTTATCATAAAATGCTTTTATTCAGATCAAAAATACTAGAATATAGAAATTCATAACTTTGAGTTTATAATTTATTCCAGGTCTCACATAATGTTTTTTCTTCTTTCTTTTTTTTTTCTTTCTTTTTTAAGTTATGCATTTTCTTATTTAAATTATTTGCTCCATTTTATTTATGAGTTATATTAAATTTAGATGTCTTTTTATAAATATTTATCTTTATTTTATTAATGTAAAGTTAAGCTTATTTATATTATGATTTAAACAAATTGAAAATTTTCTGAGTTTATAAATTTGTCTTGGAATATATGTCCCACTCCGCCAGTACACAAGGAAGGTATGGAACAAAATTTCGGAATTTGCGGGGGGGTATGTAAATTAAAAAAAAACAAATGCTTCCACCTATCATTTTTTTTAGTCTAAACCAGAGAGAACTAAATTTTATAAGAGCACAATTGTATTTAAAACCGGAAGAACATATTGTGTAAGAAATATTTTATACAAATTGACCCATTCCTGCCTGTTTTTCCTGTATTTTATAAATGCAGTAATCAAAAGTAGTTAAATTAAAAATATTTTGTATTTCCAAAGCTTATTTCAAAACTGATACGTATATGTTTTGCATCAAATATTCATGATATATGGCACACTAGTATTTAGAAATATTAAATATTTCCAAAATATTTACGTACAGTATTTATCAATAATGTCGCATCATATATCAATAAATGTAATACTCTGACAAATTATATTTTATTATAACCATTGAAGATGTATGCTAACACAAAAAAAAAAAAAAAAAAAACTTTTAAAAGACAAATTATTTTTTTCTGTTTAATAGATGACTTTTCATTTGAAACTTTAAGACATTTCTGACATTTCTGAAATTATTAAGTGACGTATATTTTGTTTTTCTTTAACATATCTTAATTACTCAATTTTCCAATTATAAACAACACTGCTCTTAAAATATTAAAGTAATTTTTTACTGTGTAAGATTAAAAGTTCGTAAATAATATTCTTTATTTACAGTAATTTATCATTTTTACATATTATTAGAACTGCATTCTTATAATACTAGTGTTTAAAAAAAAAAAAAAAAAAAAAAACAAATATCGAGCATTTAATATAACTTAGAAAATGAATAATTTCAGAAACTACTAATGTAATTTTTAAACCTTTAAATTTACTTCCATTGTGTACATTCCATAAATGTCTGAAACAAGTAACAAATCTATCAAGACTATAACTTTCCATTAATAAACTTGCAATATAGAAAACATATAATATTAATATCTTCATACACGTGAAAATAATTTCTGTCGAACACACTGAATCAAGCAATTAAGTATTTTAAATAATTGCAGGGATAGTTTTACATATATTAATCTATTTATCTCATATATACGAGGGACAGCCGGAAAATAAGTTTCTCCTGGCGACTGTGGACAGAGGTGTGTATGAAAGACCAAAAATGTTATGAGACAATAAAGATAAAACATAACTTAATTTTTTCACATATGTCCGCTGTTGCAGTCAACAGCGCCATCTGCACAGGCACTGCAACAGCGCCATCTGCTTGATCGCGGTCGACCTCTACCCAATGGTGTATCGGTGTCTTGCACGTTCGCGTTCACCTTCTGTGTCGTCTTTCGCCAATAGCAGTTTAACGCTTCGTCCGTATGCAAAGCATTGATTTTTTTCCTGGTGGGCTTTTTAAAGCTTATAAAGCGGTATGACAAATGTCTCAATGTACTTGGTACTTATATGGAAAAATAAAGTTATGTTTTATCTTTAATGTCTCATTACATTTTTTGTCTTCCATACACACCACTGTCCACAGTCGCCAGGGGAAACTTATTTTCTGATTGCCCCTGGTATATATATTTAAATACATAAATAAAACTTTCCGATTACTTGCTGTCGAAAATTTTAAAAC
Organism: Maratus michaelseni; assembly: GCA_963931845.1. Lineage (NCBI taxonomy): Eukaryota > Metazoa > Arthropoda > Arachnida > Araneae > Salticidae > Maratus > Maratus michaelseni. Next base: position 83,252,854 of record OZ007589.1, read on the forward strand.
TCCTTTATACCAGAAAATATTGCCTTAATTTTTGTTATTTATAAATTATCACTTTCCATTTATGTTGAAATATCAATAAAATATTACTAAAAAAATAGTTTGAAGTGTAATTTTGTAAATCACAAAGGTGTTTTAATGAAAGTGCACTATGGAGAATAAGCATGTATTACAATCACATTTATTTTTTCTATTTTTTTTAAATTTGTAAAATATTTTTTGTCACCAGTATAGTGGAGTGAAGAACTACTTTACTTTTACGAAGTCTTTGTTTTATTCATATATGTATGAAAGTCTAAAAATATATAGCTCTAAAATATATTTTGGTTAAAATTATACTGAAACTCATACATTTTTTTCAGATATTACCATGATATTTTAATGACTATTGTTTTGTAATTAATTGTAATAGAGAGTTAACGTTAACAGAAAAACATTCAAATATAACATTTTTAGAAAATATTTCCCTAAATGCTAAGAATGGCAAGCTTACAAAACTGCGTTATCTATGTTTTCTTAAAACATCGTACGCCAGAAAGAGCACGCATATCGGAATATTAAGAAAATACGTGATCCTGAATATATGAAATTTTTCAAAATGTGATTCAAAGTTTTAGCTTTTTTGTTATCTCCCATTTCTTCATTTGTATTCTACGCATCTTAGCACAATTTTTATTCCAGATAAATACGAACGTTTTATTCACTCTATTTATACAGAAAGTTGTTAAGAAGAAAATCGTATTAAAAACAGTTACATATACAACTAAAACTTTTACCTACACCTACTCAAAGTATGGTTAAAATTAATGAAAATATTTCATTAACATTATCAAAATTTGTTTCAGAGCAAAAATAAACAATTAATTTATTTTTAAGGTTTTCATAATGTGTGTACAAATAACCTTTATGAAAGGAAGTGTCACCCGTCAGCTATAATGACTCAAAAGCCGCATCGTCATTCTATGTAACTTCCGTATCATCCGATATATATCCGCCTTCCGTTCCAGCTGGTCTATGTCTTAAATTTATTGAATTTAGTTTTTTGATTTTAACTTATTGAATTTATCTAAGTTTCGTTTTGATAAAACGAGACTTTCACGAGAGTTCAGTATGCTCATAATAAACGTGTTAAGATTCTCTTACCAGGCCGTCAGAGGGCAATGTTTCATAGTGTAAAAAGTGTAATACAAATGTCGCAGAACAAATAAAATTTTAATATTTCAAAGAATATATACTTTTCATTAAAATATGGAAATGACATGATATGTATTTAATAGCGAAACTTTAGCACCAGAATAATTACATTTGTACCAACAAGTACTATTTTAATTGTGTAGACAGTTTGTACAGTGTCGTAGTAAATCGTGTTACGTAGCTGCAATTACACATACACAATTTGACACATGTGCTTAACCTCTTCTGACCGGCGGTATACAAATGTGGACCTCTATTAATTTAATCATTAAACTGTTTTATTTATTTTTTCGCTTTTACTTTACTTCTGTATAGGTGTAAGTTTTATGCTTTGGAATAAAAAAAATAACACTGATGTTTATTTCCTCATAAAAATAAAAATATTATTTTTATCTGAATTTGGAAAATGTCTGTATGGCCAAGAAAGTATGAATTTTTTCTACTTATTATACACTTTACAATAAAAAAGTTTGAATATTTGTGGATCATTCATTTTTTTAAAGTCATCAAATTTGTTAGTGCGCGAATTTAGGTTACTGATAATGAAATTGATATTTTAAGGCGGTTAGTAATTTTTGATCCACACTTGTGAATCTAAATTACCAGTCCCCTAAAGCAAGGCTGTCGAATAGCGTGGGCCGATTTTTGTTTTTGTTTTGTTGTTTGACTAGCTATACCGCGGAAAACTTGCGTCTAGGGTAGTTAGGTAGTTTAGCTGGATACAAAAACAAAATAAATAATTTTTTTTTGTGACTTAGTTACTTAATTGTTGTGTAAAAAGTTACTTAATTGTACCTAACTTTTTGCGTATCCTTACGATTGATGTGTAATATTTAAATTAAATTACCTGTTATATAACCTGATAATTAAGTGATTTACCTAATATATATCACTGTATTAATAATAATTATTCTAAAAATGGATTAGTGAAATATTTACAATATACTTATAGGGATAGATTTTTATTTTGAGAAGTATTTAATAAATATTTCTGAAAGATATTAAATAATATATTATTGTTTTCTTTTTCTCTTTACAAAATAATTAATTAGTTATTCTTATCAAAATAATTATTTTTCAGTTTTTACTCAAATGTTTCCAAGAATATTTTTTATAAGAAGTACGTTGAAATTTATATAATCCACACTATGTCTAAAGTTTCTTGTCTTTAATATGTTTATAAAATAAACATTTTCTTAAGAAAACAAAAAATAAGAAATCAACTTCAAAATATTTTGTGTGGAATAAATTATAATGAACTTTGTTAAAAAATGATTACTACTAATTAATAATATTTCGTGCAAAGTAATAAATGTTGTTTTGATACCATCAATATTTAATTTGCTATTTTTTTCTCTGTGTTAATACAACTTTTTGTATAGCATTTCATAATAATTAAACATGCTTTGTTTGCGGCAAATCAACATAAAGTTCTTTTATTTTTCATGCTTGAAAATCATTTTGTGAAACTCATAATGAATAAAAATAAATAATATTTCAAAATACTTAAGAAAAAGAAGGATTGTTTCGAAAATAGAAAAGGTATTCAATATATATTTCTTGATTTATGGAAGAAGTATGTTTTGTAATAGTTTAAAATAAAACAAATTATGACACTGATATATAACAAAATTGCATTTAATATTTTTATTTAAAAATATTTGTATACTTTCCAAGTCCGAGTTGTCCTCACTGACCCCGTTCAATGCGTCCATGAAACGTCGATAAATTGATATTCATCACAACTGGATTGTAAATGTTGATTTCGAGCGCAAGAAAAATAATATTCTGTATCTATTAAGTTTTCAGTTTTGTTTTTTTATATTATCTGTAAGAAAGTTCTGAACAAATCACATGTTTAATTATTTTTTAATTGCTTCTTAATTACTTGTTAAATCACTTGCTAAGTTATAAAAATGTATAACAATGTAATATAAATACCACTGAAACGAAATCATTTGCTCATTGATTTTTATTTATTTATTTATTTATTTATTTTGCCATTGTAGTTTTAAATGGGCTTTGTTAAATTTTGCCGTTGATTGCGTTTGCGAATATACAACTCAATTCGTCTATGTGTGATATTGTGTATTTTTATGGAATGTGTCCTTATGTGTCGATTAAAAATAATTGTGTTTGTGGGGTTGTGGATTCCGAAATGTTCTCTAAAATTTTAAAAGCGCCCGAGTCGGTGTCTAAAAGTATAAAATTGTCCGAGATAGAACAAAGGGTTGCGATTCATACTTTAAATAAATAACATATTTTAAAATAATACTATAAAACCATTTTAAATATCGAGTTGCATAATAATTTTTATCGTTTTTAAGCATTAGATGACAGATATCTCCATTAATAAAGGAATTAATGGTCGATAAAACTTAAAACATTTTTTTTAAATACCGATTTTTTTAAATGCCTTTCGAAATATAGAATTATACAGCACAATATTAAATTAATTATATAGTAACTTAACATAAAAAAACCAACATTCTTTAATAAAGATATGTAATTGTCAATAACTATGATACATATAAAATAAGGAAAAAAAATTAGAATACGTTTAACGCTGCTCTACTTCGAAACAAAGTTTTTAATATTTTATTTTAAAAGCGTATTATACGTCATTTTTCTATTTTCTAACGTGATTAATAGTGAAAACGACATGTAGATGCTCTAAATTGTACTTGTCCATCCTGTTGTTTTTCAGTTTTGTTTACAAAAACATACGATTGTATAAATGTTAACGACTATAAGTTTTTTATTTCCTGCATTTAATTTACATTTTTTTAACAAGATATTTTACAGTAATTTAAGAAATATTTCCCTATTCCCCATCAGAGAATTTTCTGATTTTAGTATAGATGTAGATTCTGTTTAACTTATAACTGAGATTTAACTTTAGTACAAATACTAACTATACACATTTTTTCTTTCATAAAATGAGGTATATTACTAATTTTCATATACTTTATTCAATTAATCTTCCACGCATAACCCATTTAGTTTTTTTTAAAAATCATGAATTTTGTAGAGATTATTTCAAATGATTTTTTTTTCTCTTCGGCCTGCTAAATTAATCAATGTCGGAAAAACAGGAATACACAGAAATTTAAATAGCACTTGTGTTTTACTCTGTTTGCTACTTTATTTTTCTGTATCATATAATTGCATAAATTTAAAGAATTTTCAGGTGTATTATTTTTTGGTCGTGCATTACATTATCTTTGCAGAGCTTCTTTCAAATATTCTCTTTTTATATTCTGCCTGCTAAATTAATCAATGTCTGAAAAATATGTACTCAGAATTTTATGGAACTTGTATTTTATTGTGTTTGTTACTTTGGTTTTCAGGACCACAGCAGGATCATTGCAGGATTTTAATAATTTTTTGATTTTTACGTTTACATAATGCATTCAATTAATATTTTACGTTATATAATACGGTGATTTATGATTTTTTTGCTTCCTCTTTCTAGTAGAATTTCTGTTTTCGAATAGTAAAGTGTTGCGTTTATGAAATTGATTTAATTTCTTAATGAGATTAAATTTTAATATCGAAAACCTATTGTATTGATAATTATATACGTTGACATTATTAATTTCATTTTTTGTAAGTTTAAAATACTGTTTCTAAAGAAAACTAGTCTTTATTGAAAAAAAAAATTAAGTATTAAATTTATTTAATCAATAACTTCCACAAAGTGGTAACAAAAATCTAATCACAAATTTAATCAGAAATGTGCCATTATTAAAAGCAGCTTTACGTATGTTTTAGCTTGCACAGTGCTGACAATGTTAGAGAATAATTAATTTTCTCCACTGTTTCAAATATCGAATACTTTTCTTTAGATTTTATTGTATTTTTATAAATATAAGAAAATTATACTCATTACAATTTCGGTACTTGTAAATAGAACATAATATGAATTTTGATAAATTAGTATTAAATGGATTGTTTATTAGAATGAAATTTACCAATAAACTATGAAGTAATAATATAATCAACTTCGAGCAAATGTAAAGCAGAATCTTCTTTATCACATATGCCTGCACATCATTTGGTGCTGAATTATTGAGAGTTGATGCTTCTAGTAGTGTAATGTCTATAGTAGCCTATTAATGAGAAACCCTACTCACAGATAATTAGTGATAAAGAGCTGATATTAGAAATGTCAATATTGTCCTACAGTGTGACTACAATAAATCAGTGCTATAGGTGTGAAGTATTATACGGCTTTTTAACACTCATAATTTGATGCAAAGGTTGAACGTAACTATTATTTAAATATTATACACAATGTATTTTATGTGATTTATGACTCTGACGCTATACGTATATGTGAATATATGCATGTGTGTTTCACTTTCTGTCTCTGTGTCTGTGTATGAATTATAGAGAGATGTGCGCTTAAAAACACATACACATCTGAACGTTTAATTGTTTTGTAAATAGATTTGTTCTGAAAACATATACTTTTATAGATTAGAAAAAAATAAAAGATAGGAATAAAATGTAAAAATAAATTTGAAAAATATTTTATTAGTTAAATATCATTACAAAATAATAAATATTCTTGAAAATTGTTTAATCCTATTAACAGAAATATAACTTTTAAATTAAATTTATTTATATATAATGTTATCGGAATCATCCAGCAACAATTTGTAGTATACCTTTTAGTTATTATAAAAGACTAAAACGATGTATACATATGGATAGATATATATTAAGAATTTCAAGAAGTAAACGAATGATTCTAAACTAACTATATCTAAAGATATCTAAAACTATTCTATGCCAAAAAATAAAAAAATATATTTTACAGTTTTATTAGTATAAAAAAGTTAGTTTGATGAAATACGGATATATTGTCGCATTTGTTGGCGTCAAACACAGTTACTATTAAATACTTACACCAAGTTTTCGACGATATTTTAAACTAAAATACTTAATAAATATTACTATTTCGTACAATTGTCGTTTTTTTAACTATACTTACGTATGTATGACTTTTATGTGTGTACATTCTGTTTCCGATGTCAGAAGCAAAAAAGATTTCTCACATAAAAAACGCAGCGTACTAATTTAAATGCAGAGAATACTGAAATTTTATTTTTTGCAAATACTTTGATTCGGAAAAAGCTAAATCATAACTCATAAATTAATTAATCACGTTAAACCTAAAAATCACGTAAATTACACTCCATAAAAGTACCACATAATCCACATATTTCAATACAATTTTTTTTTTTTTGTAATGTGAACATTTCCTCTACAGGAAAGTTCGTTAAAAGATAGTTATCGTTTATATAATACCAACAATATGTGTCCTACTCATTTTAGTAACGATAAGGCACAGCATTTTGTTTTTAAAAATTGTTTAAAAACATAATTAATAAAACATTAAAATGTTCTTTAAAACCCAAGTCTATCATAAAAAGTCAAAATTTGCCATCTAGTTTAATAAAATAAAGTCAAAAAATTGCCGTATACTTCATTAATATATAGAAAACAGGGCACATAAAAGTGTTATTTATTACATATTTTAATTATTACTTATCTGTTCGGGCACTTTTATCTCAAAATATTCTCATTTCACGCCGTATGTTTGTAAAATAGTAAGTGTTTAAAAAATCTGTGAAACATTTTTCATACATACTGCGCGTCTTTTATTTTTGGCCTAAAATGTTCGGTGAATTACGCATTGTATTAACTTAAATTACGCTTACGTCAAACTTTTTCACAAATATTGTTAAAATTGCGCATCTGCAGACCCTTTTCTATTGTCTAAAGAAAATCCTCATCTTAATGAGAATTATCTGTACCGAATGAATGATAAGGAAATTTACTTTGAACTGAAATTCTTAAACGTTACTAAAAATATTAGTTACACACAGAATCAAGAATCTCTATTATCATAAAGACTTGACCAAAACTTTTAGGCACCCCCTACAAAAAAACTTTAATCGTAAAAAATATTAGAAACAATAACAAACGATTTATACAAAAGTGTAAGCGGTGTTGTCAAATGTAAATCACAACATGGAGAGTACCTTTAGAACGACTGGCAACTAAACCAAAGAAAATGCAATTAAAAAAAAATTTTTTGAATGTTTTGCCAGCCTTTATTTGACATTCGAAGCGCAAAGAAACTTCTGTATATGATCTAGTGGCGAATTTTACATCATTTAATTCTAAAATCCCCCCCCCAAAAAAACTATAGCTGTCTATTATAAAAAGAGTGAGAATTCAGGTCCTGCATGAAGAAGACATGTCTCGAGTAGAAACAAGTAAGTTGGTGAATTCTTCTTGATGTGCTGAGTAAACTTCTATTAAAATGTTCACGGACATTCGGTCTCCTTGTATACATGAGTGTCCTTGCATACAAGAACGGGCAAAAAATGCGTGACAAAGAAACGCCAGGACAGAAAACTAATACAAGGGTCTGTTAGAGATCGCAAAAAAGTCTTCTGAGCTCACTGCTCTGTCAGAATACATTGATCAGAATATAAGTGCATGAACGGCAAGCAGAAGATTGGTAAAAGCTGGGTAAAAAGGATGCAAATACAAGAAGAAGGCCTGGCTTTCAGAAAACAACAAGAATAATAGTTGAGAGTGGGCTCTTTTTCATCAACATTTTACGGAGGAGGATTGGTCAAATGTTCTGTGGTCCGATGAATCTAAGTTTGAGGTAAGCATTTTAACAAATGGAGAATAACAAGCATGTGTATTACAAAAGCCAGAGATGGCTTTTGTAATAAAAATGAGAATACTTAAGATTTGTCATTTTTACTTTATTTCAAGGTATTTGGAACACCTAGGGTGAAATTCATGATGCATCATATAGGCGAAGAATGTCATCCAGATTGCGTGATGCTTGTCTGTAAAACACCGAGATGGCAGCATTGTGATGTGTGTATGTACGTGTGCTGATAGAGGTGTTGAAATGTCCATTAGCAAAAGCCACATGAACTGCCAATTTTGCATAAATGTGATGGAAACTGTGCTGATGTATTCCTTAACGCGCATATTTGGTGACACCAATTGACGTAGCATCAAGTTCCATCAAGACAATGCCCCTTGCCATAAATCAGCCACTACGATGCTGTGGTTTAAAGACACTAATATTGTATTGCTGGACAAGCAAGCGCAGTCCACACATTTTACTCAGATAGCACAGTATCACATAAAAAACAGCTTTGAAAAATGCTGTTATTGAAGAATGGGATGACATATGTGCAGAAAAATGCACAATCCTTGTAATCAATATGCCCCAAAGGATTGCTGCTGCTATTAAAGCCAAGAGTGGACCCACTAAATATTGAAATTTTTAAAATTTTACGTTAATAAAATACTTTTTAAAACAATAAGACTTATTTTTTTACCTTAAAATCAAAAATGTATTCTAAAGCAGGGTGCGTAATACTTTCGGCCAAGGCTGTATGTCTCATACATAAAAAACAGACTGAGACGGATAATGAGCCCTGCTTGATGTAATAGAAAGTGTAAGGATGAAAGTTCAATATCTCAGTTTTCGAAAAATAAAATGATGTAAGAATAATTATGTTCCACTTATGCAATAAATATATATTTTTTAGAAATGGAATATATTATTAGTAAGTTAAAAAAGTAAGGGTTTTTTTTAACTAATTTTATCGTGATTTCTATATTCTTAAAAACTCAAACTTGAATATGTCTGTAGTTCTTCAAAAATATATACTTCTTGTCTGTAAAACACCGAGATGGCAGCATTGTGATGTGTGTATGTACGTGTGCTGATAGAGGTGTTGAAATGTCCATTAGCAAAAGCCACATGAACTGCCAATTTTGCATAAATGTGATGGAAACTGTGCTGATGTATTCCTTAACGCGCATATTTGGTGACACCAATTGACGTAGCATCAAGTTCCATCAAGACAATGCCCCTTGCCATAAATCAGCCACTACGATGCTGTGGTTTAAAGACACTAATATTGTATTGCTGGACAAGCAAGCGCAGTCCACACATTTTACTCAGATAACACAGTATCACATAAAAAACAGCTTTGAAAAATGCTGTTATTGAAGAATGGGATGACATATGTGCAGAAAAATGCACAATCCTTGTAATCAATATGCCCCAAAGGATTGCTGCTGCTATTAAAGCCAAGAGTGGACCCACTAAATATTGAAATTTTTAAAATTTTACGTTAATAAAATACTTTTTAAAACAATAAGACTTATTTTTTTACCTTAAAATCAAAAATGTATTCTAAAGCAGGGTGCGTAATACTTTCGGCCAAGGCTGTATGTCTCATACATAAAAAACAGACTGAGACGGATAATGAGCCCTGCTTGATGTAATAGAAAGTGTAAGGATGAAAGTTCAATATCTCAGTTTTCGAAAAATAAAATGATGTAAGAATAATTATGTTCCACTTATGCAATAAATATATATTTTTTAGAAATGGAATATATTATTAGTAAGTTAAAAAAGTAAGGGTTTTTTTTAACTAATTTTATCGTGATTTCTATATTCTTAAAAACTCAGACTTGAATATGTCTGTAGTTCTTCAAAAATATATACTTCTTTTTCTGTATTTATCAGCAGTTTTTGATAGGTGTGTGTGTTTGAGCGCAAAAACGTAATACTTTTACTTTTAAATATGATAATAGGAACATAACAAAGCATAATTTATAGTAAAACTTCAGTGCTGTTATGAAAAACACAACACAACCAAGCTTTAACTTGTTCTTTAAGAAAAAGGAGGTTCCTTTGTAGGGATATTTGCATAATACTGAACGATAGAGATATTCGTGACGGTTACAGAAAAAGAGCTATCGAAAAATTAAACTGTTTTTGATCTATGATCTTCGAATGTTTTGTCAATAACAATATCTACAAACAGTTCAAAAAATATATAATGTCTTCTTGATGTATAACAGATACTCTTTTCCACTGATTTCTTGTTAGTGTTGTGAATGCAAAGTTTAATAAGACAAAGAATAAAGAATAATGCAGTTAATAAGTTTCCAAACGTAGTTCTCGTTTCAATATACTTATCAACACAGAGAGATCGACGTTGTGAAACCTTAGAAGATTATTTTTCGAATATTATCATAGATACTATCACCTCCAAGCACACGAAGAAGAATATGATAATGATATATTTTATGTTGGTTCGACTTTCCTTTCTGAACATATAGGTAAAATGTAAAATTAAATAAATGTCAAAAAACGCGATTTTTCTATGTGCATACATCTTTAGTATGTCATTTCGTAATTTTGCTTTCGTGTAACAGATTTTGAACTAATTTATCTGTTTTTTTTTATGGCATTAAATAACGCTTGAGAATTAAAATCGTTTGGGCAATACGCTCGCTTTATAAACCTTCATCCTTTATAAAATTTCCAAAATTTTATTTTATTTATTTATTTACTTATTTTTTCACAGACGATTTCTTTCTTTTTTTTTAACTAGTAGATTTTTTTTACTAGTTTTTTTTTACTAGTAGCATATAATAAACAAGAACGAAAAATCATGCGTAAACAATTTGGAAAACGCATAACATATTTAAAAACGTAATTTCAGGAATTTTCAATATATACAATATTCGGAAAAATATCCGAATACTTTTATGTAGCCCTGTATATGATCTATAGATTTGTATATATACATAGGATGCTAAATTTTAGTTTAGTTAGGAAACGCGTAGCACAGTTTAAATTCTCCTTCTGGAGTTTCTGTCAATAAACGGAAATGTGTTCGCGAACTTTTGTGCTGCCCTGTATAGGATCTACAGAATTTATACACACCACGTAATAGACAAAAAGCTAGTTAAGATTAAAATCGCGTTCAGTAACTTAAAACGCACTTCCAGGAATTATTGTTAACAGACAGTAGAGAATTCTTTTGTGTGTCCCTGTAAATGAACGATGACTGCTATACACACACTATTCTGTAGTAAGCTTCTTGTAATGCACCTTAGTAATATATATAAACTTCAATGCGTTTAAAATAGTGGAACATTATTTAAATAAGCCGCAGACGATTTTTCTCCATAGACGTAATGTAACGGAATTATTTTGACTGTCCCTGTAAAGTAACTCTAAGTGCTATACACCTACTATTCCATATTAAGCTTCTTCTAATGCATCTTAGCGATCTATATAAATTTCAATGCGTTTACAATAGTGAAACATTTTTAAAATAAACCGCAAATGATTTTTCCCCATAGACCGCAATGTAACGGAATTCTTTTGAGTGTCCCTGTAAGAAAACTATAAGTGCTACACACTTCAGTTGAAATAGGGAACGTGCCATAGATAACGACAATAACATATAAAAATTGCAGAGCAATCCGAGCATATTTACGGGAGTTAGAGCACGGACAGACGGACAGACAGCCAGACGGCCAGACAAACCGAAGTCATAAGCACTTTTCAACTAGGTTGGAAAGTGCTAAAAAGAATAACCTTAATTTGAGAAATGGAATTATGTGGTGTGTCATAGGATTTGCCATGTGTCTAATTGAACACATTCATTAAGCAATAATTTTCCTAAATAAACACATTCCTGAGTTATATCAGCGCTATTCTTAATTGAATGAATAAAATCAAAATTTAAAAATAAATTTACTGTTTTATTTTGTAGAACTTAAAATGACACTTGTAAAAACAATTCAATGAAGTCGTTATTACGTCAACATGCTTTAATTGAAAGTTAATTTAATAAATTGGTATTAATTTTAAGAGACACAATAAACGTTTTGTGTCCAAGATGTAACATTTAACATAAATTTTAGATTGAATAATTAAGATATTTTTTTTATATATAATCACTTTGACAACTTTTATATGGAATTTGACACTCTGACGTTAATACTCATACTGTTTTGAACTGAACTGTCTTTCCGATTAATGAAAATTTACTATTTATCACTAACACAGAACGGCGATTGCAAAAGAATAGCATTAATTAAAATCTTCACAATCACCTGTAATATTGTATATAAGCAAAGTAAATATTTTTTCAACATAAAAAATCCCTCATAGTTTGTTTTATACATTTTTTTAATTCTTACTTTCCAACCAGCTAATTGTAGAAAATGTTCAATGCACGTGCTTGTGTAATGCTGGCAAAGCTGCCTATCGATAGTTAAGACTTTCAACAGATTTATTTTATAAGAAAATCCACTTTTTCCATTAGCTCCCATGTATCATTATTCCCCATTCTCTTACAAAGAAGACTTTCGTTACATTTTTATTTTGAAAATAATTAATCTTGCAATTAAGTTGATGCAATAGTTATTTATATACTTTTAATATATTCATGTTCCTTTTTAACTATTTTTAAATTATTCTGGAAGAATGCGCACTTTTCTCCTATTTTTTTATTTTTAAACAAAGTATCTTAAATAGCACATTGAGTATATATTAATCATATCATTGAATAAAAGATGTTTCAACAAAAAAAAAACGAGATTCTTCATGAACAAAATAAAAAATACATTATTCAACTACTTTTAAAACCCTAATAGAGTAACAGCCCTCAACTAATAGATTACTTTTAAGATTATAAGTGTATCAATTATTTTTTAGTTAATTTTATAAGCAAAATGTTATTTAAACAAATCCTCTTAAGTATTTTTTTCGTTTAATGAGATGAAAATGAATTATTTATAAATAATTTACAAATGAATTAAAAATCTTATATTTACTTAAGGTACTCAATATATATGACATGTTTCCAACAATCTAAATATCAAGGGACAATATAACTAATCAAGATTTCTTTTTTTCTAAATAGCAGCATACCACTTAACGCAGCAATGTTAATAAATATTTATGATTATGCGATTTATTTTATTTTAAATGTTTTAAAGGATATGAATAATTCGTAAAATGTAGTCCTTATTTGTAAAAAAAAAATTTCTGAAGTAGTATAGAGATTTTGTTTTGTCATATCAAAGAGAAACATGCATTTTTCTCATAACTGCCACTAGGTTTTTTTTATAATAATGTGATGAGCTATTATTATACATTTTTTACGTCATGTTTGTTATGAAACTTTTTGCGAATTTGTTAACATGTCTATAGCTTAATATACTGTTATTTTGAAATACATATATACAGGTGTCCCTGTGTTGTGTAGTTAAGTAATGCAGAGATATTACCACACAAATTGAAATATGAATTTGATGAGAAAAACTGAAATAAATACTTAGCCAACATTCCCAAAAACCCAATATGCATAAATAGACAATGTAATATTGCTTTTGAGGTATTATTGTTAGAAAGTGAATATTACAGTTTAATTAAAAATAATTTGGATTTTTACAAACTTCCATTACGATAAACGTGTCCGATAATCCCATAATTTATTATTAACAATAAAGAAAAATGGAAAAGTCAATTTTAATTTTAATTTTGCACTAAAATTATTTAGGTTATTTATGTTAACTTACCATTAGGTTAATTATTAAAAAATATATAATTTGATTTAAAACTTAATTGTATACAATTTGAATTTTTCAAACTTGCATTTGTATTTTAATTTATTTAAGGAAAAAATTATAAATTGCCAATTGGACGATTTTTTTACTACATATTGCGGTAACACACAATTTAATGGGAAAATTTTGCGTGCAATTGCATACTTCCATTTATGGCTGGGTCATATCTATCAAATGCTGTTTGAGGGATTATAATTTTTCGAAAGCTACTTCGAATTATTTTAATGTAATTTTTATCTTCGGAATTTGTGGTAAATTTCATTTTCAAAAATTCGATGCCATATTGCTTGAAAAAAATTATCACTGCCTTGCTCTCTAAACGAATTTTTCTCCTCCATAATCGGGGGACCATATGAAAAGAATTGAGGGGCCCTCTGCAATAACAAGACAAGTGAAAAAAAGGAGTTTTCAGCTACAAGACTTTTAAATTTACTTTCAACAATTTAATTCAGAACATAACTTCTTTGCGTATATTCCTATTAAGAATTGATTTCTATAACATTTTCTTTGCTTATCATCATGAAATTTATATTTCCTTATGTGCTGAATAGTACATTAAATAAATCTGAACATTGAACACTTACCTTTTTATAGCATATCCTACGGTTTTATGTGAAACAAAAAGTACATTTGAAACACATAATGCCTTTTTTATAACTTTTATATAGTGAACAGTGAGAGTTTACAAATTAGGAAATCATTTTAGCGTTTTGTTTTTAAACGCCTAATACTGACTTTAGCCATCTTATCAGAATTGGGAAACTCAGACACGTGAGATTTGAAAAAGCTTTTACAAGCCATGCTGGACGGTTCGAATACGAAATAGAGCCTAAGGAATAGCAGGGTAGGTCAACAAGTCCTCTTACATAGTTTTTCAGGAATCAAGGTAAGACCGGCTGGACATATGTTCTTCTATAAGATTCGGGAGCTGTTCTGAAGATTTATTTGTTCGTGAGCCTGGCACACTTTGGCACTCAAGTTGGTTGACCAACGCGTCACAAAAATTCGTCGGCTTCAATTCTAGATATTGTATTATAAGAATTAGACTTATCTCAAGATCGTCAATTCCGAATTTTTCAATCAAACGTTATCTGAAACTACCAAAAGAAGGGAAAGGACTATATTTCATTACAAACTGAATACTTACGCAATCAAAAAAAATTGGTTTCAATGGAAATTCCTCAAATTTTGTAAATGATTCGTTTAAATGTAATACGCTACTAATAAATTGTAAGATATAATATTTTTGTCCTTTATTTACCATTCCTACACTTTGTTCTACTAAAATATGTGGAAATCTACTTGTTAAGGTAAAGCCAGGTGAGATGGCGCGGTCGGAGAGATTGCGCACATAGAGTTTAGGGGGGAAGGAGTAGAGTGAGCGCGCAGCGACTCCAGGTAGTTCTTCAACAGCAGTAGTGGAGTGTCTACTTGAAAGTGCACGTTGATTGTTTTGAGCGTATAAGATAAAGCATTGCTATTTTTTTCTGTTTCCCAAGTAACTGCTTGAATTTTCATAGCTATTCATCAGAATTTCTATACAATGTCACTAGTACAAAATATTTTAAACTTAAACGGTTTCTCATAAGCTACTAATCTATACTAACAATGTGAACATCAACGGTTCGTTTTAGTAGCGGCCATGTTTAAATAAAAGGCCGCGCAATCTCTCCTACCGAAATTGGAGAGGTTGCACATCTGCTGCTTAGAAGAGATGGCGCACTTTTCACATTATTTTCCATGCTAGGAGAGATTACGCAGCTTATTGGTAAATTTACATAAAAAATGAAAAATGAAAATGGACTAATTTTAAGTTAAACGTGTTTTCAAGTAACTTAATTTTATTTTCTAATCTTATCTGTACTTGCTGTTTCTGATTCTTTATTTTTTCCCCTTTAATTAAAATTTTTTAATCATTTTTAAAATTATTTCCTTTTCTGATTCTTTAATCATTAGGTTGAAATATTCACTTCTAATACAATAATATTTGTTCACAAAAACCTTACAACAATGTAATTTAAATGTAATTATTATTGTTAACAATTTAATTGTAGTTATTATTAGTAATAATCTCTCCTACCCATGTGCGCAATCACACCAACCCTATAAGGACAGATTGCGCAAAATGTCTTTCTAGGTTTTATTACAACTGTTCTATTAAATTACAACATAACAACAAAATAGCAATGGAAATGCATTAAAAAATGAATTAAAAATTATTCATGGATAGTTTAATAACTTTTTGCATGTTTTCAATTTTATTCATCATTTTAGATTAATATAGAAATCATTCATTATTTGTTATTATTTGAAAATGATTTATCGTGAAAACAGTACGTGTTAGAGAAATTTAGATGCCGTCTTTATATTTAGGAATGTCAGATCAATATAGTTCACATATTTGTTTCGTAGCCCACCAGTGTTATATAAATTCGACTTTTCAGAAACTTCATAATTATAAATAGCGCACGTAAATTAAAGTGTCTGTAATAGACATTTCACAAGAAAGTCAATTGGAAAACTATCAAAGTGGAGTGTTAATCACTGTGTTTAAAAAGGTGGATTTAATTTTATGCCGTTATATTAAAAATAAATGTACAACGTGAAATAGCACAAATTAAAAATATATAAATTGGCAGACAGCTGTTTCGCAGCCCCCAAATCTCCATCATCAGTGCCAATACAAAAGATTAAAACCGATATAAAATTCTAAGCCATGTCAAATTGCTTGCGTCTTTCACACTCGCCAAGATGAAAACGCGCTTTCATATTGGCGCGTGCGAAAGACGCAAGCAATTTGACATGGCTTAAGATTTTATATCGGATTTAATCTTTTGTATTGGCACTGATGAGGGAGCTTTAGCGACTGCGAAACAGCTGTTTTCCAATTTATATATTTATAATTTGTGCTATTTCACGTTGTACATTTATTTTAAATAATCACTGTATTGTTTTTCTTCATGACTTCAAATATAGGTTGCACTGATTTGCTAATAGTTACTGGGATAAGATAAGATGATAAATCGCATAGAAAAATGCCTTTGCTTATTGGTAGTAGAACTAAATATTTTGAAAATCTTTTACGAGTACAATATACACACATATACATTTATAATCCATCAAAAAAATTATTTGGTCTGACCCAGCACCCCCCCCCCCCCAACCAGAGATGAAAACAAAAACTATACAATACAACAATAAATTATGTGTAAAAAAAAAAAAAAAAAAAAAAAAAAAAAAAACTTTGATTTTATTGTTGTATTTTTTAGTTTTTTATTTTGTATTTTTGTTCTCTTGTTTCGTGAGAGGGTGGGGGGTTAGTTGTTCAGACCAAATAGATTTTTTGCTGGATTATATCTGAATTGTGTGTTCAACTATGCTGCTTCTGAGCACAGTCCACATGAATATGTAATTGTTTTTGTTGCTAGTTATGATACTTAATGCTTATACATTTTTCACGAAAATTACTACAACCTAATACATCACTCATCTTTCGTTTAAATCTACTATACGCATTAAAAGGCTTACTGATGAGTTTTGCCACATTTTACATTTTTAACTGTATTACTTAATTCTTATTTTTACACATTTTATTCAGCTTAATTTCCTAATCAGATTTATCTTAAACAATGGAAAATAAGCTTTGTCAAATGCTTTCAAATTACTTTTTATCATTATAATAAAAGAAATATCTTTCGACACACGTAAAAATATTCATTTAATTAATTTCATTTTAAAAGACAAAGATTTAAACCTTATTTCATGTTTTTCAGTGTTTTGAAAAATATTTTAAAAATAACGGTTTAAGCTTCCCTTTTAAATACATAATTAAATTTATTTTCATACAATAAAATGGGATGAAAGAATGAAATAACCTACGCCAATCAATTTAGCATTAAAATCGTTTTCTTTATTTTATAATATGAATTTTAATGAAATTTAAAATGAAGATAAAATTATAATATATTTGTGAATGTTTTTTCTTTTGATACTAGATATTAGATCGTATAACGCATATAAATTTCGTAATTTTAAAAATATAGAAAATTATGGTTTGTAGCCTTTGTTTTATATTTATTTAAAGAAAATAATTTGGAGAAGTTTTAAAATAAATGTGTATGTGACAAAAATTATATAATAATAAATATAAGTACTAATGATAAAAAAATTGCAAGTTATGTGATTAGTTTCCTTTAGCAAGTTATATTCAGTTTTGATATATATTTTCATAGAAAAATAAATGACATCCGAACATATAAAAAACTTTCCTTTATGAAAACTTCATATTCGACAGAGAAAAAAAGGTTGTTTACAATATTTCGCGCATAAAACATAATTTTTTTTTTCAAAATTTAAGGATTTAGGAAAAATTAAGAAACAGAGTAACATAGATGATTTTAAACTTAATTTCCAATCATAATTCAAGAAACTGAAAATTATTGCGTCAACGTTGGCTAATTACCGGTTAATTGTCTTTAAATATAGTCAACAGTATGAAATGTCCGCCTTACCGTACCAATAGCTAAGGAACTATCTGCCAACAGAGCTCCTGACGGAGTCCAACCATTCTCTGCTCAAAATCCTGCTTGATACTCTCCAAATTAAAGAGATCTCTGCACCCATCTTTTCCAAACATATTTCAATGGTTTCCACACATTTATGATGGATCAACAAACTTTGCTACTCGGAAATACTTAATACAGGGTGCGTTAGAAAAATGTATACACACTTTGAATAATTATAAATCCAGTTTTTATTCACACATAAAATAACTATTTAAATTGCAAAAGAATCTACGTGAAATGCATAACTTTTTCTTCTACCGTAGATGTTCAATATTATTACCAATATGTTCAATTCACTGCTTATAACGGTGGGCTATTGGTTCACAAACTTCAACAGACATTTATTTCATTTGGTGTCGCCGCGTATTCTCGCTTAATTGCGGTTCGGGAACGTTGTCTATGAACATTTATTCGTTTCACACGTATGTTTCATCCGATGAAATGTAAGTCGCATAGGTTGGCTAATTGCTGGCTAATTGTCGTTTAACGTTAGCCAACAGTATGAAACGTCCGCCTTACCGTACCAATAGCTAAGGAACCATCTGCCAACAGAGGCAAACGGGGTGCAACCATTCTCGGCTCACAATCCTGCTCGATACGCTCCAAATTAAAGAGATCTCTGCACCCATATTTTACAAACATATTTCAATAGTTTCCACACCCTTATGATGGATCAACAAACTTTGCTACTTGGGAATACTTAAGACAGTGTGTGTTAGATAAATGTATACTCACTTTGAATAATTATAACTCCAGTTTTTATTCACATATAAATATAACTAATATTTCAATTGCAAAAGAATCTACGTAAAAGGCATAACTTTTCTCCTACTGTAGATGTTCAATATTATTATAATTCTGTCCTATTCACTGCTTATAAACGGTGGGTTATTGGTTCACAAACTTCAACAGACATTTATTTCATTTGGTGTTGTCGGGTATTCTTGCTTAATTGCGGTTCGGGAACGTTGTCTATGAACATTTATTCGTTTCAAACTTATCTTTTATCCGATGAATTGTAAGTCGCATAGGTGGATCTGCATGAAACTCCCTGCGATATTGTTTTTGTACTACGCTGTATTTCAATCTAGATGAATTTTGTGGAACAATATTGCATTATTATTTTAATTGATCACTAATTTTCTGTACGTAAGACAAAATGATTTTCATTGAAGAATTTTAAGCATTGAAACAATTACATGTTTTAGATATTGCATTCGTTTTAAAAAGCAGCTTTCATTATTTTCAACTATTTAAAAATGAACGATTCATTCTTAATGTCAGAAATCACACAAGTTCATGAAATTCAAAGCAACAGAAGTGTGCACGTTGTGGTACTAGAAGAATAGTGCTGCATTTAACGTACTTCTTTTACAAACAACATTGTATTAAATATTATTTAACAGATACGAAAACCAAAAAATAAGTAATTAAATTTCGTATTTAAATATATATTCACCCTCTTTGTAAAACAAATTCATATACAAATTATGTAATTGGTTTAAATAATAGTTGGGAATGGGGATTATGTTTCTGTACTGAGCTGTAAATGCCATAACCTATATTATGAAACAATTAACTTCTGTTTTGGAAAATACATTGTAAAAAAAAAAGAGAAATACCTCTTAATCTAGCAAGAAGGTTTTTGAAAACACATCGTAACCTCTTATGACTTACTCAAAATTCAGGAAAATGTTCCTTTATCTTGAGCAACGTCATAAACAAATACGTTTCTGAGATTTATAAAAACATATCTGAAATAAAATTTCATTTTGCTGCACGTATTTTTCGGAAATGTTTCCCATTAGTTTTTACAATATAATTGTTGGACTTATGAACTGCATATCAACGATAAATATTTTTTTCAGATACTATCATTTCTCAAGTCAAAATTATCATGTTCTACAAAGATGTTAAATTAACAGCAAAACATGTACTATAGTTTATCACTCTTCATGTGTAAATTATTTTAAGCGATAAACAATTTTGCTTGAGAATTGACAGCATCCGAAAATCCGATATATATTTTTTTTAATTCAGGGATGAGAAATAGATTTTTTTGTTTTTATAAATTCTGGAAATTTAATAGCTTTGAAATATTTGAAGAAATATGTTTTATTGTACTTTCGTAAACCTTCTTCCTAATTCAAGAGACAATTCTCTTTTTTATACTACATAAAACTGTTTCATAATTTATAAGTACAAACAATATGGTTACTAATTTATGTCTATTTCTTAATATGGAAGTAACAAATTTTCGCCCAGTATTATATATTAGGTCGTATTGTTTAGTATACGATTGACCGTATTTTGACCAGATATTTGTTCGAATAAATAAAGGTATATATATATATATATATATATATATATATATATATACAAATGGCGTTCCGTAAAAACTGAGAGTAAAATCATAAAAATTCAAGAAATATATTAACAGCAAAAAATACATCATTCTTTTTCAAAATACTTTCCCTTAGATGATGTACAACAGTCCCATCGTTCAACGCACTTTTTAACCCTCTGAGCGTTTTGAAAAAGGGTAAAATTGTAATGTTGTTTTCTCTGCATTTTGTTTTAAATGCTAAAAAATATGATTCTTTCAGCCTTTTAAAATAAAACTTAATTACAAATATGAATGTAACCCTTGAGAGTATTAATCATTCTTCAATGTTTTGAAAATTCATTAAATCTATAGAATTATATTATCTTAAACATTGCATATATTGCAGTGAAACCTGGAGCTTAGTGAACGGAATATTACGTTCTACACGCTTAGAGGGTTAAAACAAGTAGAGAAACCCTATTCTGGAAGTTGCTTCAAAGAACCCTGCACTGCTGAAATAACGTCAGAATCTGTATTAAATGTTCTGAAACGGGGCGTCTACTTCAACGTCGAAAACAGCCAGAAATAGCATGGTTTGTGATCTGGACTGTAAGGTCCTGTAGCATGATTTTAATAGTGCATGTACTAAGATATTGCGGAACAGAAGTAGCGACATGAGGGCGAGCATTATTGTGATTTAATTCCCAAATCCTCATGACACTTTCTCGATATGTGTTATTGCAAAATTTTCAAAACTGAAACATAATAATCACCATTCACAGTAGCTTTTTGAGGCACAGCATGCTGATAGATTACACCTTTACGATCTATGAAATTAATCATCATGGCCTTTCCAGCAGATGTGGTTTGTCGTTTTTTTTTCGAGGGCGGAGAATCAGTGTGTTTCCATACACTTGTTGCGGACATGGTAAACGGATCAAAATTATGCATCCAAGTTTCATTACCTGTCATTATAGTCTTTAGGAAATTCAGATCGTTTTGATCGTTTGATCGTTTGGTCGTTTTGTTCTTTTTTTACTCACAACATTGGTGAATTTCTGTTTCCATTTGTTCTTCAATAAGGTGATGAGGGACCCATCTGAAACAAACATGGCGAAGCTGTAAAATTTTGCGTAGAATGCGAAATATCAACTTTTCGAAATGTTAGTTGATGTCACTATTTCCACACATGTTATTCGCCGATTTTCTTGCCAGATTTCCCACACAGTGTTAACATTTCGGTCATTGAGAACACGTTCTGGTCGGCCAGGTTTAGGAGCTAGTTCTGCAGACAAACTTTTTTTTTTCTTTTAAATCAGTATACCATCTAAAAATCGTAGATTCAACCAAAACATTTGTCTTTATAAAGTTTCTTCAGTAACTGTAGCTGTTATGCCCAAACGATAGCAAAATTTTATGGCATAGAGCACTTCGTTTTTTAACTCTTAATCACTCACCTCCATTTCTCTAGGGCAAATCAAAACAGTTTTTTAAACAAACACGAAACTAGGAAACTAAAATCGTCTGTTTCGTTTAGACTATTTAAAAACGTACAGTTAATAGTTTTAAAATGTCGCCGGCAGTTTTATTTTTTAGTTTCGCGGTGTTGCTACTTCGTAAACAAATAACTCTCAGTTTTTAGGAAAAGCCCTTTGTATAAATAAACCAAATAAAATTATTTTAAAATAAGAACATATTTCGCAGAAATGATGCTGAGGCATCTGATTTAAAGATTTGCACGTTATACGGCAATAACTATACTGCTTCTTTGTGTAAATAATTGTTTTTAATAATAATTGTGTAATAATTGTGTAATAAATGTGTAATATTAGTGTCAAATGGCTGTGTAAATAATTGTTTTCCTTTTATGTGATTTTAAAAATATTTAATAATGAATGTTTCAAAACTATATTGTACCTCATTATACTTTAGAAACTCTCAAATAATATATATTTATATATATTTGATCATGTGCATGAAAAGAAGAACTGTAACATTTTCTGAGCGATAACTAGGGAAATATATAGAACGTAGTGATCTGAAAATTTTATTCCGAATAGGCGCTGATAGGTAAGAGTGAGGCTTAGATTGTGGATTGTTGGTCTAGATTGTTTGTCATTTTATTTTGAATGGAACGATTCGCGTAAATCCCCATCTATCAAGTTATCCAGCGATTTTTAGCCAGTTATAAAAACTATTTAAATTTAAAAAAAACAATTCAATTTCAATTTTTTTTTTCTGAGACGCAGCAAAGAAACAGAGAAAAACGTTGTAAACGTTGGTTTACTAAGTCGCAAGTAACTTTGTGTTCGGAGTCTTTCTGTTATTATTCCATATTGGTAGGTTTGTTTGATATAAACAATTAGCTATGCGAGATACATTTAAACACATCGCGGGAAACGGTTACAATATTTTAGCTGTACCGGCCACGGGCAATTCTGCACGAGTCTTTTTTTATCCAACGTGTAGAAAGAGGTGAGTTGGGTTTTTAAGCGTATTACTGGTCCAAAAGTGCAGTTACTACACCCACCACCCGAATCTGATAAAAATATCTCTCGGAGAAAAATTCAAAACTGATTTTGGATACTTTTAATGTTATTATTTAGGGCTTAATGTTATTAATGTTATTATTTAGGGTAACTTTCGGGTAAGCTAATATAGCAAATAATTAAACATTTTTGAACATCTTCATAATAATTACTTTAAGTATTAGTAATGAAAAAAATGTATTGCACTGTTTCTTATAAAAACTTCCATTTTCTGCAGACTATACTACATTAAAATTTTTTTTTCATATCCCTTTTATATAAATATAAGTGAATTTCTTTACAACAAGAATGTTTCAATTTAGTTATTAACTGCATTCAACTTTTTTGGAATGTTTTGCACAATGTTTAAATCAAATGTGTAAAAAATCAACATTATTAATAGTAATTTCATAATAATTTAATGTATAATTCATATATAAATGTATGGATCTCAAGAAACTTGTTTTATATAAAAATGCATATTTTGAATTATTTCTATAGTTTTTCCAAACTACTGGAAGTACTAAAATATGTTTAGATACAATTGATTCAGATAGATATGTTGATAGGATATCATCAACAATGGAAAATACTTGACAAAATTGAAAATGCTTCTACGGTCTACATTATTTATTCGTTTGCCAATATCTTCTGAGCAATGATGAACACAAAATAAATCGGAACATATTTTTATCGGAACATATTTTTGTTTTGCAAGAAAGAGGTAATACATTAAATGAAAATGCTTCACATAAAATATTACAAAATCCATTTTTCCTAGAAGATATATTGTAACACAAATGTATCCATATAAAATCAAAAAAAGACAGTGTGAGATATTTCAGAAATAAGACATTTTTAGTATTTGTGCATTTGAAACAGAGACTTTCTTCAAAATAAAGTTTTTATTTAATAACATATGCGAATACTTCAGTTTAATACTGATTATACAACTGTCTAAAAATCCATTATTATCTTCAGAAATCATTTTTCAGTACTTTAGATATAAAATCAGTCTTTTGTACATTAATATTATTACATGGCATTTACGAAATAAACACATTCTTTATTTCATGTCCGTATGACTACAGACTTGATTCTTGTTTTATATAAAAATCCACGACTTGTTTTATGGGGGTAGGATACCTTTGAACTCGTCGAAAAAGTAAAAAAATATCACTATGTTCCAAGCTTTAAAACTTGTGTAATAACTCAAAAATAAAAATAAAACTTCATTTAAATATAAAGTTCGTATTTAAATTTATATTTAAAAATATATATATACTTGTAAATTCATAATTAAAGATTGAAATGATAAGTTTAAAATTATATATGGTAATAAGAGAAGAAAAAAACATAACACGTCTTGCGCGCAGTGTTACTAAAAAACTATGCATGACAATTAAAAGAAATTTTCATCATATATTCATTTCTGTATTATCTACAACTTATCTTCAACACTTTGTTTTTTTTTACTCTTATTATCATACATATTTCTTAACTTATCATTTCAATATTTATTTATGAATTTACAAATACATATGTATTTTTAAATATAAATATAAATACGAGCTTTATATTTAAATGAAGTTTTATTTTTATTTTTGACTTACTACACAAGTTTTGAAGGTTGGAACATAGTGATATATATATTTTTTTGCTTTTTCGACGTGTTCAAAGGTATCCTACCCCCGTAAGTAAAAATCCATATAAGATTGAATTATTTGTTTATATTTACACACCGCTAGAAGTACTAAATTATGTTTATATAGAATTAATTCAGACAGATAAGTTGATGGGATATCATAAACAATGGAAAATACTTGAAAAAATTGAAAATGCTTCTTCTGTTTGCATTGATTATTCGTTTGCCAATATCTTCTGCGCAGTGATGAACAGAAAATAAATCGGAACATATTTTGGTTCTGCAAGAAAGAGGTAATACATTAAAGGAAAATGCTTCACATAAAATATTACAAAATAAATTTTTCCTAGAAGATATATTGTTGCACAAACGTATGCATAAAAAATCAAAAAAGACAGTGTGAGATATTTCAGAAATAAGACACTTTTAGTATTTGTGTATTTGAAACGGAGACTTTCTTCAAAATAAAGTTTTTATTTAAAGTTTTAACTTTCAAAATAAAGTTTCTATGTAATAACATAAGTGAATATTTCATTTTAATACTGATTATACAACTGTCTAAAAATCCATTATTATCTTCAGAAATAATTTTTCCGTACTTTAAATATAAAATCAGTCTTCTGTGCATCAATGTTATTACATGACATTTACGAAATAAACACATTCTTTATTTCAAGTCCATATGAGTACAGACTTGATTCTTGTTTTATATAAAAATCCCCGACTTGTTTTATGTAAAAATCGATATAAGATTGAATTATTTGTTTATTTTTACAGACCGCTAGAAGTAATAAAATATGTTTATATACAATTGATTCAGACAGATATGTTGATGGGATATCATAAACAATAGAAAATACTTGAAAAAATTGAAAATGCTTCTTCTGTTTGCATTATTTATTCGTTTGCCAATATCTTCTGCGCAGTGATGAACAGAAAATAAATCGGAACACATTTTGGTTCTGCAAGAAAGAGGTAATACATTAAAGGAAAATGCTTCACATAAAATATTACAAAATAAATTTTTCCTAGAAGATATATTGTTGCACAAACGTATGCATAAAAAATCAAAAAAGACAGTGTGAGATATTTCAGAAATAAGACACTTTTAGTATTTGTGTATTTGAAACGGAGACTTTCTTCAAAATACAGTTTTTATTTAAAGTTTTAACTTTCAAAATAAAGTTTTTATGTAATAACATACGTGAATATTTCATTTTAATACTGATTATACAACTGTCTAAAAATCCATTATTATCTTCAGAAATAATTTTTCCGTACTTTAAATATAAAATCAGTCTTCTGTGCATCAATGTTATTACATGACATTTACGAAATAAACACATTCTTTATTTCAAGTCCATATGAGTACAGACTTGATTCTTGTTTTATATAAAAATCCCCGACTTGTTTTATGTAAAAATCGATATAAGATTGAATTATTTGTTTATTTTTACAGACCGCTAGAAGTAATAAAATATGTTTATATACAATTGATTCAGACAGATATGTTGATGGGATATCATAAACAATAGAAAATACTTGAAAAAATTGAAAATGCTTCTTCTGTTTGCATTATTTATTCGTTTGCCAATATCTTCTGCGCAGTGATGAACAGAAAATAAATCGGAACATATTTTGGTTCTGCAAGAAAGAGGTAATACATTAAAGGAAAATGCTTCACATAAAATATTACAAAATAAATTTTTCCTAGAAGATATATTGTTGCACAAACGTATGCATAAAAAATCAAAAAAGACAGTGTGAGATATTTCAGAAATAAGACACTTTTAGTATTTGTGTATTTGAAACGGAGACTTTCTTCAAAATAAAGTTTTATTTAAAGTTTTAACTTTCAAAATAAAGTTTTTATTTAAAGTTTTAACTTTCAAAATAAAGTTTTTATGTAATAACATACGTGAATATAAGATTGAATTATTTGCTTATATTTACAGACCGCTAGAAGTACTAAATTATGTTTATATAGAATTAATTCAGACAGATAAGTTGATGGGATATCATAAACAATGGAAAATACTTGAAAAAATTGAAAATGCTTCTTCTGTTTGCATTGATTATTCGTTTGCCAATATCTTCTGCGCAGTGATGAACAGAAAATAAATCGGAACATATTTTGGTTCTGCAAGAAAGAGGTAATACATTAAAGGAAAATGCTTCACATAAAATATTACAAAATAAATTTTTCCTAGAAGATATATTGTTGCACAAACGTATGCATAAAAAATCAAAAAAGACAGTGTGAGATATTTCAGAAATAAGACACTTTTAGTATTTGTGTATTTGAAACGGAGACTTTCTTCAAAATAAAGTTTTTATTTAAAGTTTTAACTTTCAAAATAAAGTTTTTATGTAATAACATACGTGAATATTTCATTTTAATACTGATTATACAACTGTCTAAAAATCCATTATTATCTTCAGAAATAATTTTTCCGTACTTTGGATGTAAAATCAGTCTTCTGTGCATCAATGTTATTACATGACATTTACGAAATAAACACATTCTTTATTTCAAGTCCATATGAGTACAGACTTGATTCTTGTTTTATATAAAAATCCACGACTTGTTTTATGTAAAAATCGATATAAGATTGAATTATTTGTTTATTTTTACAGATCGCTAGAAGTAATAAAATATGTTTATATACAATTGATTCAGACAGATATGTTGATGGGATATCATAAACAATAGAAAATACTTGACAAATTTGAAAATGCTTCTTCTGTTTGCATTATTTATTCGTTTGCCAATATCTTCTGCGCAGTGATGAACACAAAATAAATTGGAACATATATTGGTTCTGCAAGAAAGATATATTGTATTAAAGGAAAATGCTTCACATAAAATATTACAAAACTCAATTTTTCTAGAAGATATAATGTACCGTAATTTCGCGCGTATGCGCCGCACCTTAGTTAAGTTATTTCAAACCGGAAATTTTATTGAAAATAAGAAGTCAAATAAGTGCTAAGCAGAAATAAGTCACATTTTATTTCAAATAAATTCTGGTAGGAAATTGAATTGTCTGAGGTGCGGCGTATACGCACGAAATTACGGTAACACAAAAATATACATATGAAATCAAAATTATCGGGTGAAATATTTCATAAATCACACTATTTTAGTGTTTTTAAATTTGAAAAGGAGACTTTTAAAAAAATAAAGTATATAATTAATAACATATGTGAATATTTCAGCATAATACTGACTATAGAACAGTCTAAAAATCCATTATTATCTTAAGATATCATTTTGCTGTGCTTGGGATACATAATTAGTCTCCTGAGCATGAATGTTATTACATGACTTTTAGGAAATAAACTACTCTTTTTTCAAGTCCGTATGAATACGTAAATACCTCTTTAAAATTCAACAAAAGGGTGCTAATAATTTTACTATGTAATTAAAACGGCACATTTTTCCGCTATGCAATATACATGTTTTCCGCAATGCATAGAAAATAAGGAAATAATCATAAACAAATGTTTATATAATTAATTCTAAAAAATGAATAGATATTTTATTGCTGAGATATTATATTTTAATCTTACTTTACACTAAGTCTTTTATATTATTCATATTTTTGCAAATTTATTACTTAATGATAGGGGGATATGAAACACAACTTTTGATGAGTAAGGATAGCAGCTAAAAAGAGTAAAAAAAATGTAAAGCACGCAGATGGAATATATTCAAGAAATCTTGAAATTAGACATAATATGTCGACATCAGTAATCTTTAATCTGTAATCCTGTCGAAAATATTAATCTTTTACGACATTTTTCTGAAAATGACATTTATTATATAATATATATTCCAACATCCGTGTGACAAATAATTAAATGCATATTTTTGTCATTTACAATACTTTTAATAATATGAAACTCGAACTAAATCTCCATTGCCAGATTTGTAGCATCTGTAATTTAAAGACTAATTTATTAAGTTATTTTCAACAGTAATAAGTAACAGCAGTAAGTTTCAAATTTATCGGTTTAAAAATGTAAAAAAAAAATCTAAAATTTAAGAACGAATAGAGTGCAAACTTTTTTTTCTTATCATATATCCCTTATTTAGAATCACGGTAAAGCCTGAATATTTAATAATTTATCATATGAAGTTCCAGAAATTAATCCCTTTTTAGGGCTCCATACTCAAGCAGTAAAAGCAGAACAGTTATAAGATTACTCGCGTGTCTGTCTGCCTGTCCCTATGTCACAGCTGTTTTTCTCAAAAACAATGCAACGTGGAAATTTCAAAATTGGCATAGTTATAAAAGGTATTGGCCCACATTTTTCATAGATTATTAGCCATTTACAAATATTTTCAGGAAACACTTAGGGGAAGGGGGAGGGGAGGAATTCAGTTAGTTAAAAAGTAACATATCGTGTGGGTACTGTTCTAAAGATCTCGTAACACAATTATCAAAAATATATTTGTTTTAGTTTTAGGTATTATACTTTTAGAGATATCGCCGAAAATGTACTGCAAAAATGTTTCGCCTCCCTGTTTCCGAAACTACTGAAACTAAAATTATTAAAAAATCAAGGGTAGTGGAATTTCTATTAACATTGCAGGAAAACTATAGCGATTATCCTAGATCACATAGTTTTTTAAAAATCGCATTTTTCGTTAAACACAAACTGTACTTTGCAGGGAATTATCCAAAGACTGTTGATAACGATTTTCGAAAACAATTATCGGTAATTAAGATATTAAACTTAACAGACACGGACGATTTGTACACATATAAAAACACGGTAAAGATTAGCACTGTATGCGCCATATGATTTTAAAGTCTAAATGACAACTTTTAATGTTATATTTGTGTAAAACAATGCGCAGTCATAGTATAACAGCAATAAACATGAAATTGTTAAAAAAAACTCATTTAATTAGTATTAAGCGCTTAATTACTTTGGGATTCTCAACTGGCTTTCATTGAGTGGGGTACTCAACACGCCACCAATGTCTTTAAAGTTTAATCAAAACCATATCTAGAAAAACGTGGCACGGACCAAAGCATGAACCAAATTTTACATATATGTTTTTGACTATGGCCTGCAGCTCCCAGTTGAATTTCTGTATATTCCGCCGGAATTGGCGCTTTGATCGCAATTTTTGTTCCATTTTCTTTATTGTATGTTCAAAAAGTGTATGGAATTATACATAAAATTGAACCAAATTTCATTTATATATTTTTGGCTACAGCGGGGACATTCTGCCGGAATGGGGTGCAGTAGTAGCGATTTGTGTTCCATTTTCTTGTTTGTATCATTGATAAATGTATGAAGTTATGCATGGACTTGAGCCAAATTTAATATATATATTTTGGCTATGGTTAGCACGTCCTAGTTCAATTTGGTGTCATTCCGTCAGAGTGGAACGTTGTAAAAGCGTTTTTTGAGCGATTTTCCCGATTTTTCGTAGTTGTGTTGCACATCATCTGAACGGACATTGAAGCGTCCTTCGATCTTGGTAACCCGGCGATTCGCAAGCAGCTGACGTACAAGAGAATGACGAAAAATCTTCATTCTATTAGCACTGCGATATCTGAAATAGTATCATGTATGAGATAGAAAAAAGTTTTGGGATTGGCTCATCCCATTATTTTGGGAATGTAAAATCCAAAATAACAAAATGCTTGAACTTATTTCATGATATTTATTTATTTATTTAAATTATTTTCTGCAAAATGTGTATGATATTTTTCTAAAATAAAATAAAGTGTTTACTGATTTATAGATTTGTTATTACAAGATTGTGCGAAAAGCAAACATTTTGATTATTTTGATTATTCTGTGCATTAATATCTTTTAAAAAAAGAAAGAATAATATTATTAATGTAAAACTATATTTATTTATCAATACAGCTGATTCCTTTACTACATCGTCGAGTACAAAATGCCGAACAAAAACACATAAATTATGAATAAATTTCATCTTATGATATCTAATATTGCTTTAAAAAATGTCAATCAATTATACGATTTTTCTTGTTTAACTACAACTTTTAAATAAAATAGTAGTTTTTCAAAATCATTTATAAAATAAACAAAAAAACCTTACTTATGGTACAGAGAAAATTTTTTTATATAGAGCGTAATACACTATATATATATATGTGTGTGTAATATTTTTTTTTCTCGCCATTTTCTTAGTCCTTATTCCAAATTATCACCATCCTATTAAATTACTAAATAGTATTTATTTTATTTATTTTAGTATTTCTCTGGATTTTATTAATATCTTAAATCTCCGTTTTGGTTTAATTCCATATCTTAGTCAAAATATTCTTTAAATCTCAATTAAAAAAAATATTCTAAATTGCAAAAACTTCCTAAAAAGCATTTGATTAATTTCCTTTTATTGAGACATTGAAATTTATTCTTTCAGAATATTTTTTCTTAACCTTCTTTTTATTATTTTTATTTTCAGGTATCGTTCGATTTCTCGACATCCTCTGCTTTCGCGCGGTGACTTTTATCTTCAAAATTCGTCCGACTACAGTATTAAGTTCTTACATTTACGCCATGCTAACCCTCCCTTAACCTAGTTTCCTAGTCATTGACGTTTGAGTATCCTACATCGCTCTCTTCATGGCTACACCTTTTTTAGAAGTTATTGGATGGCCATATTCGCGCGTTCATAATCATACACCAATTTTTTTAGTATAAAACGTACTGCATGGGAACGGACAGTCAGAATTTTGCTCTAAATTGGTTGTTAAATAAAAACGCGGCTCTAGTGACCACAGCCTCACTCAACATTGTATCTCATTGTCTACATTGTATCTCTTTAAGTGCATTGTATCTCTCAGTGTCTTGTATCTCTTTGATGGTTCGCATCGTATTTCTTTGATGGCAAATTGTTCCTCATCATCATGTAATCTCACAGGAGTGCTTGCATTTTATAACAACCATGTGAACATTAAAGCCTTTAGTGAGTCTCTTTAATATGACTCATGTAATCATAATGACTTCTCAAAAAATAAAAACATTGATTTTCCTGCAACAAGTTTCTTATTCATTAACTACTGCTCTGGTGTATTTTATCGAGTTATTCTGTGGAATTACTTAAATTGGGGCGAATGTTTACTAACTCGAATTGAGAAATTTTATAGTGCAACTTCAACGTCACGAATAAAAACCGGTAGTATACCGGTCACCACTAAGAACCTTCCATCCGTGCCAGAGTTTCAACGTATCAATTTAGATGCTGGTAAGGATATGACGACTGCGTACTTTCAACATCACCAATAATGTCTACACCATAATAAAGAAGCCAGTAGGATTTCGGTAGTCACTAATTCCATACATTCTTACCGGAACTACATCGTAATATATATATAAATTTGGAAATAGTCGAGAAATATTAATATATGTTATAAAACATAAGATTATATATTAAGATGGTGATATTTTCACAGTCAAAATAAATCACGATTTTCTACGCAAAACAAAGTTCTTTATCATTGCAATTCTGAGAAGGGATAAATGAAGTAAATGTCAGAATTGTGTAGAATTCGTAATCTGTGTAGATAAATATTCCAATAAATACTGTCACATTTAAAACATTTATGTTTATATAAATAACAATAATTAAAAATAAATAAATATTAATAGTTCTTAATATTCAGAAATATTTTAAAGAAATAAATAGAATTAACGTAGGTTAAAAAAAGAAATCGATTACTATGAAATATTTCAAAAATTAAAAAATTTATTTTTTTAACATTGAAAATGCATTGGAACTTCTGTAGTGTAATTTATATGCATATGTTATGCTTGGAATCACTGCCAGAATGATCGTTTTACACAACAAGGGTATAAAGGTAATTAAGACGATAAAACTGTATAATTTTATATCCTATGAGAATTAAAATATCTCATAATATACATTCCACGCATTTAAAAATAGTTGCTTTAAAGGTAGAGGGGGGGGGGTAATTTGTATAGAGATTTAAGCTAAAAGAAATTAGAAATATTTCATTGAGTTTTAAATCGTTGTTCACATAATAATGATAGTAACAAAGATAGCCATGGGATCATAAACTTTTAGACTAGTGTACCACTTAATCGAAACTGATAATTTGTTCGTACCACCATTAATAAAAGTAATGTAACCTTTTAAAATGGTATTATTAACCCATTCGGGACCATGGGTGCATATATGCACTCTCAAAAAGAGCATACAGAATTTGTTTTAGGCACCAGGAAAAAAATAAAAGTAATATTTGCTTTCTCTAATTAGAGCATTTTTGCGATAGTTTAAGTAAAGGTAACTTTTTTTTTTTTAAAGTGGTGCCAACCGAATATAATTTGTGTAGAAGCCGTCGGTCCCGAAGGGGTTAAATCACCAAATTAAGAATTGGAACTTCTTCTTATAATAATATTAAAAAAAGAAATAAACTTATGTTTATAATTATATACGTAATATACAATTAAAACATATGTTTTTAAAATACGAAATACATCAGGAAAATTTAAGCGAATTACTTAAAATATTTTATTTAAAAAATAAAATTAATAGAGAAAATCGTAATTTTATATATTTTTGGCATACATTGCCATACTAGCCGGTCATGTTTGAGGTATCTTCCATGCATGTGTAAAATAGTCGGAATTGTAGATAACAAAAATTTTCTGTATAATTTCCGAGTGTCGAAATCGGAAAGAATGCGTACCAAACCTGGCACGTGAACAATAGTTTGAGAAACCCAGAGCAGGATTGTCGTTTTATCTGATTTATAAATTAAAACTTAAAACCCCGTTTTCTTCTTTCTGGAGTCTTTCAGACAGCAGTGGTATTAGAGGCCAGCTTGAATAGATTCTGAATTATAAAGCATCTGTTAATAGTAACCATTTTAAGCAAAAATCAAATACTAAATGAAGAAATACAAAATTAAAATCAATTAATAATATTTTTATAAATGAGTCTTAAATTTGGCATCTTAAACAATATAAAAATAATCAATAAAATGCCTTACCTTAATTTCTATTTGAAAAACACTATCTCGTTCAAACAAAAATTGATAGATAAATAATCGTTTCACGTTCTTTTAATATATTTTTGTCACAGGGCAGTTAAAGCAGAATTCTTGGAATTTTCCAGAATTCAAATCCATAATACATTCTTGATACAAAGAATATGAAACTGATATTCCTCATATAATAAAATTCAGTGCTTTATGAAAAAATCAACTAAATTTCCATTGAATATCATATAAACTTGGACTTTAAAATTGCCTTGAAGAATTACGAAACACTTTTTAAACTCTGTAATACAATTTTAACAATTTAGCATGATTTCTATTAAGAAAAAACTACCAAAATAATTTATGAATAGTAATCTTGATTTTATATCACTGAATTGCTGTCATTCAATATATCAATGATTGTTATTCAAAAATTCTGATTGATAATTTAAATTAAAAGAAATGCTCTATTTGTCAACACTGCTCTTAGAAGAAAGTTTCAGCTTGAAAAAAAATGTACATATAACATTTTTTAAAAATAGTAAATGTTTTGTCAACTGCAAAATGAATATTTTTATACATGCATTCAAATTAATCGATTTTTTCCGTAATGTTATGTGGATGCTTACTATGGACTCGAATAGTTTCTGTGTCTGCTTGCCTGCCTGATTGACTGTTGTATGTATATATCGCGATAACGAGTTCAAAAAACTTCTGATTAATTTATAACTTTATAGGTACGTTTGTGAGGTACCTGGAATCAGCTGTATAGTTTTTATATGAATGCTGTTCATTTATTCGAAAAGTATGCAATATTTTATTTTACATCATGATGCTCTTTTATGAGGTTTTGGACGATTTCAAAATTTTAAATTCATTGAAACGAAAATGTCGGATTTGGATAATTGATTAAAATATTAAACTATAGATGGTAAAATTACGCAATGGGAATCATAAATTACTCTGATTAGTTTGAAATTTTGCTCATATGCATTGCACACTTTGTAAATTATCTATATATTTTTTGATGGAATTTGGGCATATGTTCGAAAACATATAACTCATTTTACCTTTTCAGTTTCATATTTTTGTTATCATAAGTTTTTTTTCGATTTAATTTACCAGTTGTCTTGCAAATCTATTCCAGAACGTGTCAGAAAAAGAAAAAGTATTAAAACAAACCATTCATTCCGACTTTCCCTATTACTAAATATTTGGGAGAAAATGCTAATATTAATCATAAAATAGATCCCCCTGAAGTGTTTCATTTTTATTCTAAAGAATTCGAACAATAAGCGGTTGAATAGTTGAATCGCATGAAATCATGTTAATATAGCCGTTCTTAAAAGTTAGATTTCGAAATCCTTGGGAAACCTTATATGCTTAGAAATATGCATATAATTTAGAATTATTAAATTGGGAATCGTGTGTAAAGTGATATGAAAATAAAAATGTCTTGCAAAATTGACGTCGAGGCGTCTAATATAAAGATTTACTAGTGATAACATGTTCGAAAAATAAGTTATTATTGTGCTGAACTTATATTGTATATCAATAGTTCAGCATACAACAATGGGACGACAATTTAGACGACCTTTTAAAAACTAATTACTGTTAAACGCTGATAAGTAACTTAAAAGTAATTGTTTACAAAAATAATGAAAAAAGGCATGCTAACCACATTGTTAGTTCAACCTATCTAGAAATTATCTTTATTCCCATGTGTTAATACTTTTTATCAATGTTTAGTCTTTCCAACTCCATTTTCATTCCACATGTAAATGTTAATATAAATTCATGATAGATAGCTATATTTTAAGCTTATATATTTTCTAAAGAAATACGTATAGTTAAACACATTTCTTTTAATATAGTTTTTTTCCTGTTATACAAACAGAATAATTACAAAATAATCATCAAAACACCTTTCTGATAAAATACTGTTAAATTGTTATATATTTTGTAAATAAGATTATATTTTTTAAAGAAAAACTGAAATTCCTCTTTTATAAAAAGTTTTATTTTCCTTTATATGAGATTTTCTAATTTCTATTATATCAAAATTTCAGAAATAAACCAAACATGTGGAAGTAGGGAATGTTTTAAAAGAACTAGTTTTTACATAAGTACTTTTGAGATTTTTTTTGAAAAACCTTATTTTCATTTGACAGAAAAGAATTACATAACCGCAAGTATAAAAAAGATATTTTATAAATACATTTTAACTTAAGTATACAAAATAAATAATTTTCACATTTAAATTAAAGATTGCATTTTTACACAATGCCTTATGTTAAGCTAATTAAAATAATTTCTAAGCATTGTTAAAAGTTAAGTTCAGCTTAAAAATAAAACATAATTAACTGTTACTTTTAAATTAAGAATTGTATATGTCACACAATATCTTTCGTTAAGTAATTGGATTGCTTTCGATTATATTCATTTGAAGTTTCTGCAGCATATCACTCGACATTACTCAAACAGTATTTCATTTTATCATATATGTATGTCAAATGTTTGTTTCGATATGATTAAACATGTGTTATCCCTGATTAATAGCATCGTATTTAGAGACACTCCAAGAAATGATAAACATGTTACTACAAAATATACATATTTCGCTCCGCTATGTAAATAAATATTACTAACATGAGAGTTAAAAAAAAATCATTAAATTCTTGTGTTTACATACATAACACATTTTATACTACATACTTAAGAAAAGCCTGAATTATATTAATTTGAAGATTGTTTTGAAAATAAATATAAAATGATAAAGTTCTGCTAATAATTTTTAATATATATCAATTGATAATTAAAAAAATTGATCGATTCATCTAAGTTATATTTTTTTGGTTTTATGATTTTCCTAATAAACAACATAGAATGTAAGCATAACTAATAGTTAGATTTTTTCATTTATAATATAAAAGTATAAAAAAGTTTGGAAAAGAAAATCTAATTGTATTTCAGTCATAAATTTTAATTTTATAAATTCTAGTTCTAACCAGAGATTTTCAGAAATTCCATGCATAAATATTGTGATATTGGAATTCTATAGGTTTTGTTTGATATATATATATATATATATATATATATATATATATATATATATATATACATATATATACTAGTGTACGGGATTTACTGGTGTGAGAAAATATTTGATATTTACAAACAGGCAATTAATTATATATTTTTTTGGTATATAGTTCATATTTCCTATAAAATACGCTCTTCAAAAAATGAAACACATATTTTTGAATACATCAACAGTTTTTTTTCTATTAAAAGAAAAACATATCCGGTGTAATACATTGTATATAGATGAAAGACCAAATGCCAGAAGTAATATATATGTTCTATAACTTAAGTTTGTATGTAGAAATGGAAGCATTTTAACGTTAAAAACAGTCCCAAATTTTACCAAGTTTTTTGCTTATAATTTGCAGAGTTTTTAAAATAAAAACAAGTTATTTTCAGAAAATATGACAAACAAAATTATACACAATACCCAGTAATCGGAATTATTAAATAATGAAAATTGTATGAGAAATGAGCAGGTTTACTAAATATTGTTTCATTGCGCATGCGCGAATTCAATCAAAATATACTGTGCATAATATATTATCTAAATGTATCGACCAACTTTTATGAAAGTCTCAAAAACATAGCTTGAAAATTCTGATAGTAATCGTCGATAGAATAAGCTCGAAATTCGCTGTTCCCAAAAGGAAGAAAAAAGATGAGGGGTTGTATCCAAATATACTAGCTTATGAAAGTTGACATAATAAGAATGAAGCGTCTCTCATTCTATATTTGATACAACCCCTCATATTTTTGCTTCCTTTTGGGAACAGCGAATTTCGAGCTTATTCTGTCGACGATTACTATCAGAATTTTCAAGCTATGTTTTTGAGACTTTTATAAAAGTTGGTCTATACATTTAGCTAATGGAAGTGTACAGTATATTTCGATTGAATTCGCGCATGCGCAATGAAACAATATTTAGTAAACCTACTCATTTCTCATACAATTTTTATTATTTTTTAATTCTGATTGCTGGGTATTGTGTATATTTTTTTTGTCATATTGTCTGAAAATAACTTGTTTTTATATTAAAAACTCTGCAAATTATAAGGAAAAAACTTGGTAAAATTTGGGACTGTTTTTATAAAAACTTGAATTTCTCTTCGAGTATACATGCTATCTTCATCTTAATGAACCCAAATTATTACAATGAGCCACTTAATCATAATCTACAGTTTGAATGATTTTGCAATATTAGTTTTTACAGGGTTATCCAAAAGATATTCGTTTTTCTTCAATTTGTTGACGGCCCCTTTTGAGGTTTCGGGAAAATATCTTCACGGAAATATATGACGTTTATCATGTTGTTTACACTCCTGAAGGTTCAGGATAATTCCTCATGTATCTTTACAGATATTTAACAAAACGTTTAAAATCGCAAGTGACCGATCATCATTGGAAATATAGTGTATAGTTTTGATTTTGGTTGATAATAATTATATAACCGAAAATATAACAAAGATATTTTATAAATACATTTCAAGTCTAGTTCAACTTAAGAATAAAAAATAATTAGTACTTTTAAATTAAAGATTGCACTTAGCACACGATGTCTTCCGTTAAGTAATTGGGTTTCCTTCAATTAAACTGATTTGAAGTTTCTGCAGCATATCACTCGACATTACTCAAATAGTATTTCATCTTATCGTATACGACTGTCGAACATTTGTTTCATTTGAATAAACACACGTTATCCTTTATTAATAGCATCGTATTTACAAACACTCCAAGGAATGATGAATGTGTTATAACAAAATATATATATTTGTCCCTGCTATCCAAATAAATATTACTATCATGAGAGTAAAAAAAAAAGATTTGATTCAATTGTTATGTTTACATACATAACATATTTTAGACTACATATTTAAGTAAAGTTGAATTATATTAATTTGCAGATTATTTTGAAAAAAAAAATGCTAATGTTCAGCTAATAATTTTTAACATCTATTACTTGGTTGCTGGAAGAAAACGTGATCGATTCAAGTACATTATGTTTTTTTTATTATTAATTTTCCTACTAAACAATGCAGAATGTACGCGTAAATAATCCATAAAAATTTTCTTTTAAAATTGTAGAAAACTTTATAAAAGAAATTTTAATTATATTGCAGTCCTAAATTCTTATTTTTTAACAATTAGTTCTAACCAGAGCTTTTCAGAAGATACATACATAAATATTGAAATAACAATTGTACAGTCGTGGAAAAATAAAACTGGACACCCCCCACTAACTCTGCAACAAATTATAGTAGAAGGAAGTGACTGGTACCAAACTATTAGAAATAAAGTCTACTTTTAAATGATGTATATAAAATGTGCTTAGGGGGCCATCTACATATAAAAACACACCCTAACTTTGTTTTTTTCAATAGCAAGACCCAAATTTGATAACATATTTGAAATCTGCAGTTCAAACTATGCCTAGATACCAAATTTCATTAAATTCCTACGATTTTTTTTTCTGATAAATTAATTACTTTATAATGAACATATTTAAGGGGCTGTATCCAAATTGAAGTTCGGTACTCGATTGTTGAAATGCTGCAGAATGTCACTTCTTTTAATGTATTATGTTTTACCGATATGACCATTTTACTCACTTAATAAGTTTCGGTTATTGTTATATGCGGTAAAATAATGTTTACAAGTGTTGAATTATCCGATTTTAACCCCTTGGGGAAGAGCGACACGTATACGTGACGCATAAGATTCTCAGAATCCTCGATTTTTCCCACCAGTTTTTTTTATTGTAAGCTTTGCCTTACTATATCTTAGCATTTCCACGATTCAATTAGACGAAAATTTCTGTTTTAAAAACCCGGTGGTAAATTATTAAAAATTCTGTAATAGACGCTCGTCACGAAGGGGTTAAACCATAAGATTATTTGTAATTAAAATAGTTTTAGAATATGTAAATGTTATTGGAATTTTACAGGTGCTTTTATAATGCTTTTTCTTTGATTTTGCATCTATTTAACTCGCCTTTTTTTTTTTTTAGTTCATTGGCAGAAACGTGAATAATATTGACAAATACAACACTTAGAATTTAAAAAAAATAGTTTAAAGCAGCGTAAGGAATCAAAGTTAAAAAAAAAACCGCAGATAAATTGTTTTTTAATCTGAAAATAAATCCAGACATTGCTTTTTTTTTTAGTAGCGAGGGGGGATGGGGGGGTGTCTTGTTTTGAGATATGTTCGCAGGATTTATATTCCGATTTATTTGAAGACTAAATCTATGTTATAAAGACATCTGAATAACTTTACATCCGTTATTCTCCTTCGGAATAGGGTTAATAATTATATGATTAAACCTATTCTGGTAGTTCATTTGAAATTTTACAATTAACTCATTAATGCATCTTGGCAAGAAAACTTGCCATATATTATTATTATTATTATTAGATTTTTATGCACACTGCTAGCGATTGGGAAAAAATCTTGCCTATCAGAAAACCATGAAAATAACTTGTAATTGTTTTTGAATTAGCCTGTTTAATCGAATAGATCTAAATTCGAAAGTTATAGAAGAAAAAGTTTAATTATTTTAAGTTCGTTATTAATGGAATAAAAATTGAACATCCATACATATTTGTAAAGATTACAATTTTTGATTGATATACAAAAGTTAATAAAAGTTTAAATTAGCATTTTTAAGTAACAAACTAATACTTTCGCGGTAATATTTTATTTAACAACCATTTAGTGTAATATTGCAAACAATTTAACAAGATTTGAGTAAATTGTATTAATAAGTATAAATATCTCAGTGATTATAATGTTTATATATTAAAGGTTTAAATGATGTAAATTGTTTTTGACCAAAATTTTGAAGATACCTAATGCAAGAATTATATAAATTTTTTCTCACAAATGCATCATCGGAATCGATTTAAAAAGAACAGAAAACATTTGACGAGTCCTACTATTTTGTGGAATACATTGAAATGAATAATTATGTGTATACACCACGAAATTAGCTTTGCTCTCAGACATTTTATGTTAATTTGATCTTCACAGTTTTTTGAATATTTATATGAACAAGTATATAATTTTATGGATATGATATGTTCTAAATCCGTGTTTCAAAATTAAAGATATAAAGCAAATAGAAAGATTTGTAATCATATTGCATTTTTCACCTAACATTATTAAATTGCTGTGTTTTCTGTCTTTTTTTCCAAATGCAAACATGATCTACAAGGACAATCTGGCCCACATAATAAAACCTAAAATCAAGAGTGGAAGCAACTGGCAACCAAAATTTTAAAGTACTGATATTTATCTAAATAACAAAAATATGATTACTTCAAATAAGAAAATCATAGAACTTTAACAAAAGAGTAGAAGAACATCGTGGGCTGGTTAGTACACAAAAAATTAAAAGGCAAAATCCTCAGCCCTACTAATAAGCCGCATTTTGTAATTAAATAACAAAAAGAGGAGGGAGGAATTTGCTAATATAATGTATAGCAATTAGTTTTATCAAGAACTTCTTCCAATCTGCGTGGCATTGATTCAATGAGGCTGTTTACAATATCAGTATCTCTTTTAACCCTTTCGCGACGAGCGTCCTTTACAGAAATATTGTATGACAGACTTAATCTCTAAGTTTATCAAGTCACTATACTCCCAGCCTATGAATATAATATTTTCTCAAACAGGGATGAGAACGCTTCGACCCGAATATCGATTCTTACCACTAAATTTTAATAGTATTCTCCAGCGGAATGAATATCAGAAATTTTGTCTTTGAATAAGGTAACAAATACTATTAAAATTTAGTGGTGTCAATCGGGATTTCGAGTAGGAGCGTTCCCATCCCTGTTCAAACTATGCTTTAATGCACATCATAGACGGCCCCCTTAAAGCAGCATCTTGCCGTTTTTTAAGCATAATTTGAAAACTACTTGGAAGAAAAATTTGAAATTTTGAATACACATAAAGCAGGACATAATAAATATAAATCCATCAAAAAAATTGTAGGTTGCAATTCATAATTTTTTCGAATATTAATTTCATAATTCATAATTCATATTATAAAATTTTAAAAATTAAAAATTTAACGTAGTTATGTTTGGGTTTTTGAGTTTTATAACCAAACAAAACGTTAGCACATTAGGATTATAATTTCAGGAGATATTAAAAAAATTATGAAAATGTAATTTAATATTAGAAGCTCTAAAATTTTAATGTTTATAACTCGAAAACTTATCATCCAAGTGACTTAAAATTTTGTATCTAGGCATAGTTTGAACCGAAGATTTAAAATATCATGTCAAAAGTGGGTGTTGCCATTGAAAAAAAATAAAGTTTAGGCTGGTTTTAATATGTAGATGGCTCCTTAAGCAAATTTTAGATACATAATTTAAAAGTAGACTTTATTTCCAATCGTTTGGTACCAGTCACTTGCTTCTACTATAATTTGTTGCAAAGTTAGTGGGGGGGTGTCCAGTTTTCTTTTCCACGACTGTACAAGATTTGTTTCTGGTAAATTAAAAAATAAATTAGTTTATAGAATTTAATGTCTGAGAAAACACTTGATATTTAAAACCAAAGAAGAAAATTAATCATATATGTCTTCTATATAGTTTGTATTTTCTATGCAAAACGTTGTTTAATAAATAGAATACATATTTTTGAATGCATCGGCAGTTTTTTTTTAATTAAAAGGTAAAAAAATATCCAGCGTAATGTAGTTAATAAAATAGTTTGTATAAGGTAAAGCCAGGAGAGATGGCGCGGTCGGAGAGATTGCACACATAGAGGTTCGGGGGGAAGGAGTAGAGTGAGCGCGCAGCGACTCCAGGTAGTTGTACATCAACAGCAGTGGAGTGTCTACTTGAAAGTGCACGTTGATTGTTTTGAGCGTTTAAGGTAAAGTATTGCTATTTTGTTTTGTTTTCCCAAAGTAAGTGTTTGAATTTTCATAGCTATTCATCAGAATTTCTATACAATGTCAGTAGTACAAAATATTTTTAACTTAAATGATTTCTCATAATCTACTAATCTAGACTAACAATGTGAACATCAACGGTTCGTTTTAGTAACGGCCATGTTTAAATAAAAGGCCGCGCAATATCTCCTCCCGAAATTGGAGAGTTTGCGCATCTGCTACTAGGAGAGATGGCGCAGTGTTCCCATTAGTTTCCATGCTAGGAGAGATTACGGAGCTTATTGGTAAATTTAAATAAAAAAATTAAATATGAAAATGGACTAATTTTAAGTTAAACTTGTTTTCAAGTAACTTAATGTTATTTTGTAATCTTATCTGAACTTGCTTTTTCTGATTCTTTAATTTTTTTACCCTTTAATTAAAATTTTTTAATCGTTTTTAAAATTATTTCCTTTTTCTGATTCTTTAATCATTAGGTTGAAATATTCACTCTTAATACAATAATATTTGTTCACAAAAACCTTACAACAATGTCATTTAAGTGTAATTATTATTGTTAACAATTTAATTGTAGTTATTATTAGTATATCAATCTCTCCTACCCATGTACGCAATCACACCAACCCTGTAAGTACAGATTGCGCAAAACAATTTTTTGGTTTTATTACAACTGTTCTATTAAATTACAACATAACAACAAAATAGCAATGGAAATGCAAAAAAAAAGTAAAAATTATTCATGGATAGTTTAGCATAAAATTAATATTAATATTCTTTATTGTTATTCTTTTGAATTGTGCGCAGACTCTCCTAGCTTTACCTTATTGAAGTGGAAATATTTTAACAGTGAAAATTTTTCAGTTTTCTATTTGGACATAATAAAATATTCATTATTATTGCAATTATGAATATGAGATTTATACGAAATTTCACAAATATACAGAAATGGTAAACTATATCGATATTTTATTAAATACTCTTACATTTAAAATAGTTATGTTTGTAGAAATAAACAGAATCAAATTAAGTATGATTCACTTTGTTGATTATTCAGATTCATTTTAAAGAATTAAATAGACTAAGCATAATAATAAATCTATGAATATAGAGTATCCAGACTGAAGCTAATAAAAAATATTATGTGAAATTTAAAAATATAAAAATTAATCTAGACTAGAGACGAAAAACGACAGAAAATGTTTGATTGTTTTTCTTTCCAGACGTACTAGTTGGTGATTTGTTTGAAAAATATATTTTTATATTTGTTCAAGAAAGCAGCACCGAAATGCATGATACCACCGGAAAAATAATTAAAATAATTTATAAATTTTATACAAAAACAAATGAAGCTTATAACAAAAACAGAATTTTTACTCTTGAAATAAAAATTGCTCTTATTGCACAAATACTTTCGTTAAGTAATTGGACAGATTTGGATTCATTTTACCGTATATGTCTGTCAAAGATTTATTTTGATTCAATTAAACATGCTTTATCATTTGTTAATTGCATCGTATTTACAGAAGCTCTGCGAGTCGCTCAAAGGGCTTTTTAAATATCAGTATCATTCTGATATGCAAAACCAGAGTTAAAAACTTAAATACAATGCCACTAAAATGGAATATTAGAAAAAAATGAAAATAAAAAAGTTAAATGTAACAATATATGTATCAGATTTTTTTTTCTTTTGCGTAAGATTTGTTTATTAAAGATTGTTACAGTTCAATTTTATTCCATTAATCATACCTGTATAGTGAATTCTTCACACCTGCTCAGCTCTCGACTAAAATAAACGTGCATCTATTGACATCTATTGGCGGCTATTGAACCACTGTTTACTGTTACTTAGATATTATTGGGTTGCAGTGGATTCGATCATATTGCATTTATATTCGTAGATTTTTGTTTATAATTCATAGCTTGTAATTGACATTTCACTGTAAAAATAACAATATGAGATTTTTTAAAGCTTTCTTTTGAAATGTCGTAGTGCATGGCTACATATTAAATGAGAAGACTTCAAACTTTTCATTTTTGTTTCAACTTTCGTTCAGAATGTCGAACGTCGAAAGAAGGCCCGCCGTTGCAGGAA
Source organism: Maratus michaelseni (assembly GCA_963931845.1). Lineage (NCBI taxonomy): Eukaryota > Metazoa > Arthropoda > Arachnida > Araneae > Salticidae > Maratus > Maratus michaelseni. Next base: position 83,297,681 of record OZ007589.1, read on the forward strand.
GTCTAAAAAATTAAATATCTCTTGTGGTAACCCCATAAAGATCTCATAACTAAACACCAAATATTTTGAAACAAAAAGGCAAATCAACTGTATCAGCAGATATTTACAAATTAAAAACCAAAATAGATTTTAAATTAGACCAGAAAAAACTTAAATATTATCAACTATCGGGTGAGGTAAAATCTTCGGAAAAAGATTTCCGTTCAATTCTATGGACGAAGACTTAGAAAATATAAAGGTAACCTATAGAAATGTTGCTAATAAAGTTGAAGTTAATTCCATAAAACTTCTTGATATTTCCTTAACTGAATAGTTGATACGATTTTAAATCACAATTTCATATTTTAGTTAAAAATAAATTTCTTTAATCCTTCAGTTTAAATTTTTTTACTAAAAATAGGGAGACAACACCACTTTTTTCGTACTGAAATATTTTTTTATTGTAACTTGTCATTGTAATTGCCCCAGATGACATTTTATTATATATGTTACTTTATATTGTAATTAATGTATGAACATATTGTTATTCAATGTCACATATTTCTTAATATTTTTCTGTTTATTATTACATCTAGTAACGAAGAAAATCAATATTAATGATATTGATGAAAATAGGAAGCATTTATTTATTAATAAAAAACTGTCTTTCGTCACTAGTTCAAAAAAAAATATATTAAAAAGCAAATAAAAGATAAAGAAGAAAAAAGAGCATTGTCAGAATAATTTAGAGATAGAATGCTACTTTTGAAAATACTGGTATTGTTCATTTTATGTCCATATTGTTTTCAACACATGACAATGTTTTACTGTACATTAGATTTATCAAAATCGCCATTTTATTATATTAAAAAAACAGAAATGATTTTTTTACAACTCATTATTTTATATCCGTATTAATAATAGAAATTAATTGGACATCGTCTTTGTGTATAAAATTTTAATTTAATTAAGCTTGTTGCTATAATATACATTGAACTAAGAGAAATAATTGATGTGAAAATCTAAAGGGTTTTTGAAAATTTATCGATGGTGATATATTTTAGTTCTCCAAAAATATTCCATAAATACAACAAGGAAATTTTAATTAACAAAGAAGAATAATGTAAGTGATAATTAAATTTCATTGTATTTTTTAAATGTAGAAAGTTGTGTAATATTTCCAGATGTGTTTAAATATTATGCATATAAAAATGGCTCAAATAATGAAACTATAAATTACAAACATATGTTAATTGTATGCATCGCGTTTAAAAACTGCAATAAATACATTATCTCAAGTTTTTTAATATAATTTTGCTAATTGGTGTATTCTCTCGGAAGGACATTCAAATGACATAATGAAAATAATTTATATTTTCGAGTTTTTTCGAATAGTCTGATTTTAATGAGATAAAAATACGTTTCTACTTTTGAAATTTTAATAATCGCATTCATACCTCAGTTAACGAAGAAAATTCGTTCCGAAATCAAATTTGTAAGCCGTAAATCGAAACATAAATTAATCTTCCAATTAAAATAAAAAACACCACTAAGTTCAGTTAGTGTTGGTTATCCAACAAAATATCCGATGGCCAGCCGAGATAGAAAAAGTGTGGTAAAATCTGGGTTAGCCAAATCATTCGATAGCTGAAGCACTCTTTAGCCAAAATATCATTGTAAATTATTAATAAAGAAATATTTTAAAATTAACTTAAAATACGCAAGTCAATTAATTATTGTAAATAATGTTTGTTAATCGATGTTTCAAAAGAGAGTTTAATCCATAATATACAAAAGCAAAATAATCGGAGTTCGTAAATTTAGAGTACATAATATAAGTAAAAAGTAATGAAATTCATGAAAGAGGAGTTCGTGCAACGCGATGTTGCAAAATTACTTGAAAAAGAATAAGATAAAATTTTCTTACCTTTTCTGAAGGTGCTCTTTCATCAGGTAATTATTCAAGGAGATTATAATCTTATTGTAATCCAAATGGGTATTCACATGACTGTTGTAGATTATTATAATCGTTGCTGAAAAATTAATTATTTTCATTAGAAGTTGGACACTAAATAAATAGAAGATTGTTCTTATATAGAAGCTTATATTTCTTCGTTATTAGGGACTTGTACACAGTAGACAAATTACATTTAAACATTTAAATATTTATATGTACACTTATCTAATTAAGCGTTATATATATATTATTTCATCTGAGCACACAGACTCACGTTGTTTGTGATTACATTTTTTTCAGGACTGAATATTTAAAGTCATGAGTTTTTAGTTTATAGTTTTTCATTTACATCATTCTTACATCAGTGGAAATTACATATCTTGCACAAGGTTTCTCTGTAAGAATGTAATCGGACTATTAATGTTCTTTATTTCTTCATATAATTATTGTTCCTATATCTTTAACATATTTCACATAATAATAGTTTATCAATTTAGAATAGTTTTTGATCATTTACTTTAAGTGGGGTGGCTATTATTCTTAAGTTGTTATTCACTATGCGTTGAAGGATTAGTTGATCACTCGACACTTTTTCTTCTCCTTAGATGATCAAGGTCTTTATATTTTCCCCATTGCAGGAGGAAATGAAACTAGATTTTTTGTATTTAATTTATCGGATGAGGTTAATATTTCCAATTATGCTGTTGACATTTAGCAATAAACGTATTATAAACAGTTTTAATTTGTAAATATTCATTTACGATAAAATCCACCATAAATATTTATAACAAATATTTTAAGGCACACGACAACAATTCTATGATCTTCCATAATTAGAATTGTGCTTTAAAATATCTTTATTATTATATATAGTAATACTTGTTTACTTAATATTAAATTATTTTATTTATTTTATACCCGTGTTTTTTTTTAACTCATTTCATGAATGATACAAACAAAGATAAAAAAAAAAAGGTCTTTCATTGTATGCGCTCAAAAGTAATACTTTGATGTACAAAATACTCCCCTTAAGGATCAACATGAAAATCAGTGATTCAAATAGAAAAGCAACATTTCCAAAAAAATTAATCTTTTCATAGCTTTTGTTTTCATTCCTTTGTTATATGGTTTTTGCAAGATCTTATAACTAATTCAAACACCACTCAGTAAGGTATATTTCTTCGTCGAAACTTACGCAAGTTTTATCACTTTCGGGTTTCTTTATCTGCAAATTATGCATGCTTATTGACACCTATCTGTTTTTCATGCTTATATAATATAACCGAAATCTTAGGCAATGCATAGAAACGGCTGAATGAAAATTTCGTTCAAGAATTACTATTTCAATGATGTTAGGTCACTCATTCAAACGTTTATGCTTAAATTAGGGTTTTAGTTACGATATTGTTTATCAAAGTATATTTTCAAAAGTTCTTCATCCATGATTCACAGCGGCATTTTTCTTCTATTACTTAGAACTTTTATTATTTTGTTAATATATTTTCTTAAATATATATTTTATTATAACTGTTTCAGTTATAATACAAGCAAATTTTTTGCGATCTCGTTAGTGTTTTCGCTTTGTAATGGAAATATTGTGATATTTCTGTATATTATATATATCTTTAGGGAAAATATCAAAATCAGTGAATCCTAATGAATGAACCTTTGCATCATAATTTCATTGTTACAAGATCCTATGTAAGGCCGTGTATCGAAATCAAACGTTAGTTAGTACGGTCAATTCCTTCACCAAAGCTTATGGAAGTTTCATCACTTAAGGGTATCTTTATCAGAAACCAAGACGTACAAATCATATATGCTTATTGATATATATCCATGTTATTTATGTTCACGTAATAAAAGGAAATCTGGGGCAATTTATTTTTACGCATGGAAATGGCTCAAAAAGAATTTCTTTCGTTAGCCATTCTTTTGTGAAACTGATGAATTTGATTGAAATATCTGTACCTAAATAAAGTTTCTAATTAACATATTAATCAACAAAGTGAATAAATGAACCATAAGTCTGACTGAATCAAAGGTTTATTTTAAGATAACTTTGAAATATAATTTTTTTTTCTAATATTACTTCGATAGAGTGATGAAATTAGTGATCTAAATAAAAGATTCCGCATGGAATATAAAAAAAAATATTTTTGTAATAAATTTCTGTATATTATTATTATTATTGTAATTACGTATTTAATTAAATTTCTTATGAGTAAAGAGTGGTTAGTAAGTTATTGAAAAAGCAAAACATTTCCAAAAAAAATTTTTTTTCATCGCCATTCCTTTATTATATGTTTTTTTGCAAGATCTTACAACTAAATCAAACACCACTCAGTATGGTATATTTCTTCACCGAAACTTACGCGAGATTTATCCCTTTAGGGTTTCTTTATATTAGCATAAGGCTCACAAATTATGCACACTTATTGATATATATCAGTTTTTCATGCTTATGTAATGTAACCGAAATCTTATGTAATGCATTGAAACAGCTGAATGAAAATTTCTTTTATGATAATTTCTTTCAATAATTTATCTTTCAATGATGTTATGGCAATCATTGAAACGTTTATACTTAAATTAGTATTTTGATCACGATATAGTTTATCTTAGACAATTTTCAAAGGTACTACATCCGTGATTCCCAGCGGTATGATTTGTCTTTTATTAATCAGAACTGACATCCGGAGTTCATTTTAAAAATTATTTATTTTTAACTATATTTTAATTTCTGAAATCAATGTATCTTCTGAAATGCAGATCTCAGTTATAATACAAACAATAATTTTTGCGATCCCATTAGTTTTTCACTTTGTAATTGAAATATTGTGATATTTCTTTATATTATATATTACTTTAGGGAAAATATCAAAATCAGTGAATCCAAATGAATGAAGCTCCTTATAATAATTTCATTGTTACATGATCTTATGTAAGGCCTTGTAATCAAACATTAGTTAGTATGGTTATTGGTTAATTCCTTCACCTAAACTTATGGAAGTTTCATCACTTGAGGGTTTCTTTATCCGAAACACAGACACACAAATAATATGTGCTTATTGATATATATCTTTGATATTTATGTGTGCGTAAAAAAATCGAAGTCTGGGGCAACTTATTTTTATGCATAGAAATGGATAAAAATGAATTTCTTTCGATAGCCATTCTTCCCTGAAACTGATGACTCTCAATGAAATTTTTATACCTAAATAAAGATTCTAATCAAGATAGTAATCATCAAAGGGAATAAATAAGCCATATGCCTGAATAAATCAAAGATATATTTTAAGATAAATTTTGAATTTAAAATAAAATATTTCGAATATTACTTCAATAGAGTCATGATATAGTGATATAAATAAAAGATTCAGCATGAAAGATAGACAATATTTTCATAATGAATTTCTTTATATTATTGTTTGTTATATTTACTTATTTAAAGATGCGTATTTTAATTAATTTCTTATAAATAAAAAAAATCAAATACATAATAAAAAACCTAGATGCAATAAATAATTTATAAAAAGGTATATTTTTCTTTAAAATGCCCAAATTATAATTTAAATAAGTTTTATAGACATTTTGAAATCCTTATATTTACCAAAACTAAATTTTGGTTAGACTTATGGATGAATTACAGCGATAGCCTAAAAATTTAATTCTGTTGCCTTTACAGATAAATTTATATGTGTAATAAATTAATCTGTATAAATCTATTGAATGTATGAGAGTTATATATGTAAATTTATATTCATAATAAAACGTTTTAAGTTTTTAATTCTTCAATAATTATATATTATAAATTGCATAATAATAGGTTAATCAGACATCTATGAGTGACTCACGAATCTTTAAAATAAGATTTCGTTGTCTCATTTACTAATCTTTTATAAAAGTAAGGATATCTTACTTTTATAGTTGATGTGTAAGTAGATGTATAAGGTAGTACACATCGTACGTAAGCTCGATGTGTACGTACAGGTAAGCACACGTAAGCACACGTACACACAGGTAAGCACACGTAAGGTAGTCACAGTAGTAGATGTGTAAGAAATTGTCTATTTAAAAAGTGTAAAACGAAAAAGTTTAGGCACATGCTTAATATTTTCATTCATTTGTCAATTCAATGTGTCTTATAAATTTTGATTTATAATTAAATATCTGATTCATTGTTTGGCTAAAATGTTTTTTTTTAATTAAATTGTTTTTAATATCTATATATCTATTTTAGCTACTCTTAGAATAAATGAGAGTGTGCCTACATGATTAACCAAAAAACAATAAAAAAATCATATAAACTATTATATCATTTAGTTTATACTTATAAAATGGAAACTTTAATCTAGTAAAACTTCAGTATGTCATACGTATAATTTAATCATGATCCATAAAATTCCATTTATATTTAAAGCTAAAGAAATATGAATAACTTTGCAGATTTTTCTCAGTAATAAATACTCATGTTGGTTCTATAGTTTATTGATAATAAAACGTTAAAATTACAAAGATAATATGATATATTAAACAATATGTAGTAATAAGGTGCGCACTAGCAGTATGTCTGTGTTCTAATATCTAGTGCAACTCTTAAAAAGACAGTGGGGTAATACACTTTTAAAATATACGTCTTTGAATCTTACAACAAAAAATCTAAATAAGTTTTTTTTTTTTTTTTTTTTTTTTTTTTTTTTTTTTTTTTTTTTTTTTTTAAATAGGAAATTGTGTATAAAATCTGAAATGATGTATTTAATTGTTTGTATTTAATTGATGTATTTAATTGTTTAATTGATGTATCATTAAATTGTTTTTAATATCTATATATCTATTTTAGCTACTCTTAGAATAAATGAGAGTGTGCCTACATGATTAACCAAAAAACAATAAAAAAATCATATAAACTATTATATCATTTAGTTTATACTTATAAAATGGAAACTTTAATCTAGTAAAACTTCAGTATGTCATACGTATAATTTAATCATGATCCATAAAATTCCATTTATATTTAAAGCTAAAGAAATATGAATAACTTTGCAGATTTTTCTCAGTAATAATTACTCATTTTGGTTCTATAGTTTATTGATAATAAAACGTTAAAATTACAAAGATAATATGATATATTAAACAATATGTAGTAATAAGGTGCGCACTAGCAGTATGTCTGTGTTCTAATATCTAGTGCAACTCTTAAAAAGACAGTGGGGTAATACACTTTTAAAATATACGTCTTTGAATCTTACAACAAGAAATCTAAATAAGTTTTTTTTTTTTTTTTAAATAGGAAATTGTGTATAAAATCTGAAATGAAAAAAAAAAAAAAAATAGGAAAAAATATGTTTTGCTTTATGTTATGACTCTTCTGATTTCTTTATATTGTCCGCTGATGTAAAATTATAATTAATTGAAGGAAGTGGAGAAAAGAGTGTTTCGAATTAGGCAGTGGTTTTATGTACGTGCATGTACAGCTGGAGATGTGTGAATTTTTTCGAGAGGTTGCGAGACGTTATGACAAAGAAACACTTTGTAACTACAGTAAATTTGACGCAGGGTTTTGATTTGATGGTCATAAAATCATATACGCATGAAAGAATGTATAAACTGCAAAATAATATAAATAAGATTAATTGTATTTATTCATAAAAAAATTGTCTTCGCTGCAGATAAAATTCCACTTTTGAAAATACTGGTAAAGTTCATGTTTTCCGTCCATATTATTTGTAGGACATGACAATGTTTTACCATACATTAGATTGCTCTACACGGCCGTTTTATTACTTTAATTAATAATAAATTGATTTTAATTGCATTGTTTACAACTGAGTTTTTTATATGCGCTTTGTTAATATAACTTACTTGAAACATGTAACCAATCTTTGTGAGCATAGTTGTAATTTACTTAAGCTTGTTGCTATAATAAGCTAAGAAGTAAGAAAAATCATTAATGTGAAAATAAAAAGGGTTATTAAAAATTCCTCGCTGAGCATATCAGTTTCATTTCCAGAAAATAATGTTTATAAATAAATAATTATGTTTAATTATCAAAGGAAAATAATGTAATTTCTAATTAAAGTTCCGTTTGTTTAAAAGAAATGCCGAACGCACTGTAATTTTCCCAGATTTGGTTAAAAATTGCATTATAATAACTTAAGCAACCATTTATATAGAACACACGTTACTTTAAAATAAGATCCATGTTGTCTCATTTAATAATTTTTTGAAAAAAAGAATAACGCTACCTTATGTGTTAGGAAAATTTCTACTTATTAAATGTAAAATCCAAAAATTTAAGCACATTCTTAATGTTTTCATTAATTTCTGCGATTACAGATTTCGTATAAATGTTGATTTATAATTTAATACATTTTTCAATGTTTATCCTTTTTATTTTTAAATTTAAATATAAGTTTAAAAACAATATTTTTATCTGTTTTAGCTACTCATCGAATCAACAAGAAAGTGTATAAGAGATTAAACAGAAAACAGAAAATGACCAAGTAAACTATTATATCATTCATTTTATAGCTTTAAAGTGGATACTCTATACTCGCAAAAATTTAACATGTCATACATTTTTATCATGATTTTAAGACCGATTTATATTTAAAGCAAAAGAAATAAAACTTTCTTTCCAGATTGTTCTTAGTAATAATTTTTTAATATCGCAACATATTTCATTGATAATAAAATATTAAAATTACAAAGATAATATGATATATCAAATAATATACAGTAGTAATATGGCGAGTATTAGCAATCCGCATGTCAGAGTTGTAATACTGAGTGACTCGAAAAGTCAGTGACTGAAAGAGACATCGGTTTAATACATTTTGAAAATATACGTGTTTGTATCCTACGACAGACTGTGTGAATAATTTAGTGTTTTACCTTCCATTTAATAGGAAATTATGTATGTCTAAAAGGAAATCAAAGGAAAATAATAGGGAAAAAATGTTTTTTTTTTATATATACATTCTGATTTTTCCATAATACGTTTTCTGTATGCTGATGTGAAAATATAATTAACTGAAGTAAGAGGAGGTTTTGAATAAAGCAGTGGTTTTGAAAAGGTGCGCCTGCATACCTAAGGATGTAAGAATTTCTGCAGAGGTTGCACCATATTATGACAAAGAAACACTAGGTAACTTTAGTAAATTTGACGCAGGTTTTCGGTGAATTGCTCATAAAAACATACACACGTACAAGATTGTTTAAAACTTTAAAATAATATAAATAAGATAAATGTTTAAAATTGGTATAGTACCAGTTTTTAAATGTCCAAGAATTCAACGTTTCAGTTTGATGATAGCAACGAAAGACTGGAATAACATCATATATAAAAGAGAGATATCGTTATTTTACGTGGTGTGTTCCATATCTGTCACCATGGAAAGTTCAAAACTTTGCTAACTCTGAATTTCATGTATCAACTTAGTATCCAGTTGTAGTTTTTTAAATTAAAAATGCAATACTTTTCGGAATTCATTTTTGAACTCTTTAGTCATATCCATTAAAATATAACTAAACACCTCTACTGTTTTATTTTTCTTCCATCGAACTTCGGTCAAGTGAGTCGTGTAGGATTCTTTCTTTTAAATATTCTGTGGTATTCTATAATTATTTGTACGAATTTAATTTGAAAAAGAAAAATAAACCATACAAAGTTTATTTTTACACAAAAAAGTACTTTTTTATGTTGCCCACTTCTTTTTAAATAAAAAATAATAGTATCACCCTCCTATTTGTTCTATTTGCATATTTTTCATTGAAAAACAGAGAAAGAAAATGCTTTATTTTTAAACTACTTCGTTTTCCCTATTTCTCAGGAGGCCAAAGTTTTTTTTCTGAAATTCTACATTATGCCCATAAATTTTACATTTAATTTTATTTTCAAATTATGTTTTCATAGTTAAATAAATAAAACAGTAATATATAATAAAGCAGTAGAATATTTTACTTAGCAAATTGTACGGTGTAAAAATAAGTTTCCAAACATTATTTTTTTTTTCTAAGAAAGAAAATAGAGCTTTGTTTGCAATGATTGCGATTATGAAATTATTGTATTATGTTTTCTGTCACAAGTATTGAATAAGTAACATTATTATAAAATATTTAAAAAGTTTCTAAAAATGCAGTATTATGTAGATCTCAATTTGTACACAGATTAAATTATTGTACAAAAGGGGTATCACAATAGATGTCGTTTTACGAATTCACACAAAAAAGTCTTCAAGGAACTGAGCCTTCTATATTTATAGTCTGTGATTTTAACAAAGGTACAGGAATATTTTATTCAATGAATAAATTATTAGTTGGAGCATATATCTGTATCGTGTAATACCCAATTCCATTGATTTAACAAGTGTGTTTAAACAAATGTGTTTTTATTTTTATTTTTAGTTATTAATAGTATGTGGTTTTAAAAGAGAATTTCTTTAAAATGTAATAAAGACGATAGTTCATGTAAATATTATGATTATTTATCTTGCAGGGTTTTGTTATACAACAGTTCCTTCAACCTTTTGGAAATTTATCGCTATCATTACGCTATATGCAATACATCAATATATCCTTATAATGATTACTCTTAATTCAGAAATGTTGCCTCACCGAATACAACAAAATATTCGTCGATAGAGTTATCAGAACGAATCCATCATTTGATTACATAGAATCAAATTTAGATGACAGGATCATACTGAAATATGATTTATTCTTTATATGTTCATTTATGATCAGTGTTGAGAAAAGATTTGTGTGAGAAATGTATTTCTTAAATTCGTTACATTTTCATAATCAATCGAATGATAAAAGCATGCTAAAAGATGTCAATAATTTTCTTATAAAAGGGTTGTGTTATAGTTGTGGTAAGGCATTTGGAAATAAAGTTTATCTCTAGCTCTACCAATAAAATTTTAATGTTGTTCATGTGTAAAACATTGATGATATGAGTTTAAATAAAATAACATAAAAAATCAGTGAATAATTGAAAAGCAGATATATCATGCAATACATCAAAACTAAAATATTTTGCATTCACTAATGAAGTGTATGTTAGTAATAATGAATATATAAATATAGATGGCAATTTACTTGGAGGGCGTAGATTTTTTATCAGAAGTAACTTCCACTCACTGATTTTCGATTCATACTATTTAGCAGCCGAAGAATTAGCAGGTACAAACTTCATGAACGTTTACTAGATTGTAGAACTTACAGCAACTGAAACAGAAAAATTTAAGACTCTAACAGCTTGTATTCGCTTTTGATGATGGGTACATAAGACAAAGAAATTCAGCAACGGAAGCAGGTTCCAGACAAACAGCAAGCATTACGCAATCTTGAACCGCGTATTTTAAAATCAGTTATAATTAGGCGCTCAAAACGGAATAATATATATATATATATATATATATATAGAGAGAGAGAGAGAGTTAGATAGATAGATAGATAGATAGATAGATAGATAGATAGATAGAGATACAGATACATAGATAGATAGATAGATACATATACAGATAGATAGATAAAACTATAGATATAGGTATCGATATAGATATATACATATAATGCAGGTATTTTTATTTAAAACTTTTTTCCTCCGACTACATTGAAGAGAAAACATGTTTTCGAAATAAAATATTGCATATTCAGTTTGAAAAGAACAAAAGTTAAAATACTTCTTTAGAAATTTAGAAATACGTTAAATGATATAGAAATGTATCAAAAGAGAAAACTTATTATTATAATTACTTAGTTAAACTATACTTAATGTGGTTTACAATAGATAACTACCAGTCTTACAGTCACTTTTACTAGCGGAGAAGAAAGCAAAATTTGCTTTTGCTTTTGAATATATCATAATATCAGCTGTCCTTTATATACGATAATGGTATGAGGATTGATGAGCCTGTATATAGGATGTTGGTTGGATGGATGATGGTTTTATATATAGTACGTCAAGTAAAATATTATCCAACTTAAAAAATCTGCGACAAACTATTACAAACTAGGATTACAAATTTTAGCTTCAATCATACAGTAATTTTTAGCTGCGGAGCAGAAAAACAATGTGATATTACTTGTGAAAATTCTATACATCCGAGCTTACCTATATATACAGTGGTGATCGTCCTATCTATATGATGGCGGTACATGGTTTAAACTAAAATTGAAATTTTATATAAATGAAATATAACTCCCTCTTTTAAATATAAACTTACTGTTGTAATTTTTGTTGAATTTCTAAAAGTATGAAACACAATTATTTTCCTTCTGCTCAAAAATGTACCATATTAAATATAATTGCGTAAAATCACTTAATCACTTTGCTGTATTTTTTTCTTATACAAAACATATAAGTACCTGGCATAAGGCAACATATTGAAAAGTTAACTTCAACATTAAATTTAGAAGCCAAAATTCTAAATATATCTTATGAATAAACAGACATAAATTGAATACGCATATGGAAAATTATGAAGAATTTACCAAAAGCACCTTTTTATCAAAAATACTAGATTTTTTTTTTTAATACATTAACCTGATAAAAATACAGTATATATGTATGAAAATATGCCCCAAGATATAACAGTAAATATAGTGCATGAATTTATTATAAAATTGAGGAATTTATATAAATAAAGAAATTTACGTTTAAAACTGGAACAAAACTGAAATGCTATTTCACTACTTTTAATTTTTTTGTCGCATGTGTTGACAACTTTTGATAGAAAGTATTATAGACGTCCGTGATCTTTGACGCACATCTCTATACTTTAAAATATTCACCTGATATCCGTCTTATATCAAAACGCTTACCGAACATTTTGTTATAAATGTTTCTCTAGTATGAATACAATTGTGGAGCAAAAATATATTTTATTACTCTGCAATTCCTGCTATTTCAGAAATAATTTTGTCTTTCTTTCCTACGTTTAGTGGCATATATATTGTCGCTACTGTCACAATTTCCAAAAGTGCTTATGGAAATATTTAACGTGTATTTGAATACAAAGTTCAAAATGTAAAGTGATAGAGGTATTGTACATTATAAAATATTCAAAATTTTTGCTGTGCAATAAAATTCGTTATTTAACAGAGATAAAATTTTTAAAATAATGCTGCTTTAATTACTGGTGAATACTTCGTTAGAATAAAAATTATACAGTTTAAATAAAATATTCTTCTAAACTCAGTCCCTATATAGATGGGATTTGGTAAAAGTTTATTTTTGTGAAATATATATTTCATATATTATGCAGTTTCTTAGATTTCCAATACAAATAATTATATTCCTGCATCGATATCTTTCGTTGTTTGTGATAATTCATAGCATACATACAAAAAATAATTACTTGTGATAATTATTGTAATAATTAAACAAAATCAGCAAATTTAATTATTTTTATTGTTTTCATTATTATATTAGTTTATTTGCTTTATGAATTCTGACTGATGCATTGGCCTAGTGAAGATTTTTTTTTTTTAATGTAGCATTTATTTCATAATAATATGAATCAACGGAATACTTCCCAGCATTTTAGTGTTAAGTAATAATTCTAAAGAAATAGAAAATATTTATATTTAAACTGAAACAAAATTCAAATACAATGTCTGAACTTTTCAGTAACTTTTCACATATATTGGCCTTTTTTTAAAAGTTAACAATAAAGACGTTCATAAAAAACTTTGACACACAATTCTAACACTTTAAATTATTCATAGGAGATTAGTTTTATTCCAAAATGATTGGCAAACACTTTGTTAAAATGTTTCATTAATATAATTAGAATTAACGAGAATAAATAAAGTTTTGCTTATAAAAGTTTTGAAATATTACACTGTTAAAAATTTGCAGCAAACTGTCCAGTCATTTGACCGTTTTTAGAGAAAACTGTTATATAACCGTAATTTTACTGTATTCTGACCCTATTATTGCTCATATTATGATCAGAATAGAGTTCAATTACGGTTATGTAGCCGTTTTCTATAAAAACGGTCAAATGACTGGACAGTTTGCTGCAAATTTTTAACAGTGTAGTCTCCATTTCCGATGTGTTCTTTCCCATATATTGTCAAAGCTGTCGAATTTTCCTATAAATGTTGACGAATAAACTTTTGACATATATTTCATTTGATCACTAAAAAGTTAAAGTGTTAAAAGGTTTTACTTTATATTTTTTACAGTGCACTAAAACTTAATTCTTAACTAAATTAAAGAAGAATACGCATTTTAATCATTCTTTTTTTTTTAATATAAATTTAAAAGTTAAAAAAAATAGTAACATTCTAGATTTTACAAAGTTATAAAATGATTCAATCTTTTAAGAGAAAAAAAAAAGAAATTTTAGTAATACATGTCGATGCCGGGTCACACATATGAATGATATACGTTAATGAGAAAAAGAAATGATATGTACAATTCATAGAAAAATATATACTTTAATGCTAGCAGATTTTTTAACACTCCCTTAATATGGTGTAGTTTTTAATTACATATGAAACTTTGCTCAAGCTTAATAGGAATCAGTGAAATACTGTACGACATTTTAATATAAAATGAAGAATTCTATTGAAATAAACAAAGATTTACATTCAAACTTCAACCGAATTTCAATATTATTTCTTACTTTTAGTTATTTTGTCACATATGTTGATGTTTCTTTAAAAGATATTGATAAAGACGTTCACTGATACCTTTTAAAAACATCTCTTTCATATTCTAAATTATTAATATGGTATTAGATTTACATCAAAATGCTTATCAAATACTTTGTTAAAAATGATTCTGTGGAATAATTTTAGTTGTGAAGAAAAAAATAAATTTAGCTACATTGCAGTTCAGTTTATATTCCAAAGCAAACTTAGTCTTTCATTTTAAGGGTTTGTGATACATATATATTGTCATGGTTGTCACTAACTATTTAAATGAAACATTTGACGTTTAATTAATTTTAACATGACAAAAACAAGTAATAACGGGATATTATTTCGAAGTTTTTGTTACACAAAAGCGTAAATTGTAAACTAAATTGAAATTTAGAAAATAACATTACTTTAGACACTTGTATAGATACTTAAATCAACCTCTAAAGTTAAAGCGCAGTCTTCTTTTAAAGACGATTGATAAAGTTGTTTAAAGTTTCTAGATGTAAAGCATTATTTTTATACTTTAAGCAATTTTTAAAGTTTTCATTAGATTTTTTTTTTTTTTTTTTTTTTTTTTTTTGCATGATTTTAATTTTTTACTTGTGACAATTTTTAGATAGCATTTTAAAATCCTCAAAAATCTGTTAAAATTATATGATTTTTTTTAACCCATTTCCCAATTTGCTTATTTTAGAAACAACGCACTTTTCATATTTTCGTGTAATGTGCTTAATAAGTATAGTTTTTTAGGTGGAACAGTTTTGAACATTTTCGGAAACAACCATTTTCTTTTGTTTGTTTGTGTGAGTGTTGAAACCAGAGGAAGAATATTGTAATTGTTTGTTCAATAGAATGTAAAGAGATGAAAAAAAAAAGTGGGGGGGAGGCAAATAGAATTTACTGTTGATGAATCTAAGAAATAAATAGAAAAATTAAAAATCTATATATTATTACTGTTATAACAGTTTTATTTGTATAAATTAATTCAATTTTCCTTTCAATGTATTCAGTGAACTGAGCATTTAAGTGTCATGTTCACATCTCAGTTATACATGTTTTAGTACTGTTTCTGAAAACGTATTAATTGTAACAGAGGTATGTTTTGCAATATGAGAATAGATATAATATAGTTGTATAGTATAGTAGTATATGAGAATAGATAGAATTTACTGTCGATGAATCTAAGAAATGAAGAGAAAAATTAAAAATCTATATATCATTGACAGAGTATATATAGAAAAATTAAAAATCTATATATTATTGACAGAGGTATGTTTTCCAATATGAGAATAGATATAATATAGCTGTATAGTATAGTAGTATATGAGAATAAATAGAATTTACTGTCGATGAATCTAAGAAATGAAGAGAAAAATTAAAAAAATATATATTATTACTGTTATAACAGTTTTATTTATATAAATTAATTCAATTTTCCTTTCAATGTATTCAGTGAACTGAGCATTTAAGTGTCATGTTCACATCACAGTTATACATGTATTAGTACTTTTTCTGAAAACGTATTAATTGTGACAGAGGTATGTTTTGCAATATGAGAATAGAAATAATATAGCTGTATAGTATAGTTGTATATGATACTATATATAATTTACTGTCGATGAATCTAAGAAATAAAGAGAAAAATTAAAAATCTATATATTATTACTGTTATAACAGTTTTATTTATATAAATTAATTCAATTTTCCTTTCAATGTATTCAGTGAACTGAGCGTTTAAGTGTCAGGTTCACATCACAGTTATACATGTTTTAGTACTGTTTCTGAAAACGTACTAATTGTGACAGAGGTAGGTTTTCCAATATGAGTAGGAAAGTTGTTTAAAAAGTTATTTTAATTCATGGTATGGATTTATCTTTGTTTATAGGTACCTACAGCATGGATCAAGTGAATTCTAAAAATTACCTATGTGCTGTAATCGCATGCCCTAATAGTTATATTTCTTCTAAATTAACACTTTTGAAATGATTTAGAATATTAAAAGATTACCATCGTAGTGATTCTAATCAAGCAATTTTATCCGACATCATTTTCTTCATTTTCTTTATTTACTGTTTATTTGTTTGATAATCGCATCTAGTATTGGAGTTGTTTGAAATGATTTCTCTATCGTAGCTCATTTTAATAAATAAAATTTTAAACAAATACTATATCGACTGTATTTAAAGACTAAAATAAAATAAAAATTAAAGCTATTTTTTTTTAAATATGTACAGTAAAAACCGAAATTTGAGAAATTCATAGACGCAAAGTTTTTTTTTTTTTTTAAACTGATAATTGAAATAATGTATGAACACATGTTTCATTAGCAATAGAAATGAAGTTTAGAATTTTGTCACTTGACGATTATCTTGTAGAGACTTTATTTCTTATAATGAAAATTTAAATAGTTTAAAAGAAAAAGTCGCCGAGCAATTACCGTGTTTGCAACAGCAAAAATTTAAATTATAGCGTGAAACATTACAATATTAGTGAATAAGAAATAAGTATACACACACTTTAAATGAGTAAAAATGCGGCTTTTCGTCGAAAATTCTCTGGCGTAAACTAAAAAATACGTATAACAAGAGCATACAACTATACACTTTTTATTGAAGGAACAAAGAAGATTGTCGTTATTAAAAATCTTGTAATTATACGCTTTGAAATACGATGCTTTATTTCTAGATTGTGTAAATTTTATAAAGTTTTAAGGTACATTTCAAATCATATGCAATTAGGGTGTGCCCGATAATAAAAATAAGGTATTTAGAGAAAAACGCTTTTCTTCTAAATTGGTTGGAAGTTTTTTGAAAATAATTGAAAATATAGAATTATTCTGAAACAATTTCTTTATAATTTGTAAAGTTTTATTATGAATTGTATTAAAGTAAATTTTTTTACTAAAATAACTTTTAAGAATTAAATTTAGAAATTTCATTTAAAAATATCCGATTAATGAGCCTATTCATAAGAAACAAAATCCGAGAAAGATCATTTTAAAATACGCATTTATGATTATGGTTTACATTGTATTCTAAAATTAATTCCACAGTATTAGAAGCAAACTGAACCCCCATAAGAGACCACACCACGCACTACAGTCACCCATGTTAAAATATAAATCGACACTTTTCGAAATCTCCTCTTATAAACGTAGGTCTCAAATCATGTTAAACGTATATTTGACAATATTCTTATGTCTTAAAAATGCCGTATGTACATGTATGTACTTATTTCATTCGGTAGTACAAATTTACTTTAACATTTGTTAATAATTATTTTATTTTAAATTTAAACATCATTGACCATTAATCTTTCTTTTGGCAGTTGTAATAATTTATTGTAAATAATAATTTCTTTTAGCGTGTTTTATCAGTTTTCTGTTATCATCTGAATACAGTACCATTTATCCGATTTTTAGTTATCATCATAAAAGAATAATCTCAGAATATGCGTGTGGTATTAATTATATACAAACTAATTAAATAATAATAGAAAAATATTATCGAAATATATGTAGATTATCAACACTGCAACAGATTTTTTTTTTCATAAGAAAGCATGGTCGTAACTCATTTATTAATTAAAAAATACAACGCCTCTCACTCTAATGTAAATCGTGGTATATGCATTAATATCGTGAGGCGTGGTAGATGATCTGAAAACTACGTCTAAAGAACTCTGAACTAAGGACTCCATAATTCGGAATTTATTTCAGAGTAGATTCAATTGCAGTAATACTTTACGCGTGCAGAACTGACTTTTTTTTTTTTTTTTTTTTTTTTTTTTTGCACATAATGCAAGCTATTTCTACCGAAGCAGTTTTTCTAAATTATTTTATTAGGTTTTGATAAATTATGAAAATGTATGTTGTATTAAATGGAGTGTTACACACTGTATTTTTGATCAAATAAATAGATTGAGATCCAAATTGCCAAATATAAATTGTTTTCCGCAGTGTTTTCAAACAACCCCCCAAATTTTGAAGTTAGACATGTACTAATATATGACATATATAATTATATATTTTTCTCTCATCAGTCATCGAAATCTTATGCAATATTTCTAAAACTTTCAACATAAATAATGAAAAAGAAAATATAAGTTATTTTACCTATTTGATATGCGATGTGCTCTTATTGATATGTATCCTTTAAGAAGTATCTCCTGTTAATGAGAGCAATTTCCTTTTCCTCATCATTTCCTACTTATAATTAAGACGCCACTAATGCGTGCAATCCATCGGATACTGCAGACATTTATTTCTCGGGATTTACTGGGCAGAAACGAAATTGACTTTGTACATTATTTCTCGAAAAGCAATTTTGGTGAACCATTTGATATTGAGAAATGAAGAAATTGCCGGTGACAGTGATGAGCAAAGAGAAAACTTTGCAACACCGAACACATGAGACCTTCAAAAATTGCTAATTTGTTATTCACCGATATTGCTATAAGTACTACCAATATTACGAACGATATTACCACCGATACTACCACCGATAATACCACCGATATTACTATTTATGTACCACTATTACCCGTGGTACCGATATCACCGACATTACCATCGGTAACATCACCAGAAAAGAGGTGTAACAGACAAAAGTTTCGACTCTGTAACAAAATTCTAAATTATGTGCACTGTAAAAAATTTGAAGCAAAGTATCCGATCATTCGACCGTTTTTATAGAAAACGGTTACATAACCGTAATTTAACGCTATTCTGACCATAATATTGCCCATATTATGGTTAAAATACTGTTAAATTACGGTTATGTAACAATTTTCTATAAAAATGGTTGAATGACCGGATACTTTGCTGCAAATGTTTTACAGTGTGGAAAAAAATGATTTGTTCAACAATCACCAAGAAAAATGAGACATTACTTTGCTTAAAGTTAATTCATGTAAGAACATCAATTTCCATCATATTTTGTTTGCCCTGTGTAATTATTGATTATTTATAAACGAATTGTCATTAATATGCTTTTTTAATAAAATAAAAAAAATTGTTTGTTTAAAATAAAGTTGCTAACCTTTTTAATTTGTCAAAAAAGACATTTAATTTAATGATAAAAGTCTTATTTTACATCAATGAAATGTTTACATTGTTTAATCGGGACTTATATTATTGTGTCCTAAAAATTGCTCTCTACCCCTTCGTAGTAACATGAAGGGAAATACATATTATCTACTTCTCTATCCAGATTCAAAATTTTTTTTGCAGAGAAATGGAATTGAAATTTTGATTACTTACAATATTTAAAGTCATGTCTTTGCAAGGTCAATAATTCTGCATTTTAAATTATTTACGAAATTAATAATGCACAATTGCAAAGAAATCTAAGCACAAATTAAAAAATTTTACCATTTCCCCCAATATTTACTTTGAAAACAAGCATAAAGTTTTTTTAAGTTGTAAAAAATTTACCACTGGAGATTTTACAATATATCAGGCCAGTAACATACATTCAATGAAATTTCACTCCAATAAATAAATACTAATAATATTTTCCTGGTCCGATATCCAGTAGTGGATGGGCGGCGCCGCTTTTTTTAAGGCACCCGATTAGTCTTACCGCAGAACATAGGCAGAGTAGAATAAAAAAATGTATGTTGAATGGACTGTCACTAATAACTAATTATTTCTAATTGTTATTATTTGTAGAGAATGTACACATAATTACTAATATTACTTATATATATCTTATCATTCGTGTTAAAATTTTGAATAAAAAGTAATAGAATAGTTTTTTAAACCTAATTTAAAAAGTAAGAAAGTTAAACTTAAAAAAGCAAACTGTAGAACATAAGTTTGATTATAGTTTTTTAACATAAGTATTTCTGGAACATAAGTTTATTATAGAATATCGACTAAATTATATTTTAGAAGATAAATATAAGTTGTTGAACACAAACATAAATTACAATCACATTCATTGTGACATTCACTAAATAGTGTAATTTAATTAATATTTTGTTTTAGAAGTACAGCGGTGTGGATATTAACCTAGTGTTTTCCTCTAAGGCATTGTGTTGTTATATTTATGAAAGTGTAATTCTATAAAATACTAAAATGCATTTTATACTATTTTTTTTTATTAAATATTTTCCCGATATATGAGGAGATATCTTTAATAAATTACTTTTTATACTTCGTAAATAAATGTAAAAAATAACTGAAATTTCCTTAAAAGTAGAAATATCTTATTTTCAGAATACATTAACTTTAATGTTAGGATTAAAAAAGTAACTGCGTAATCTTTTGTTTAAAATTTTGCACGTCTGGAAGAGAACACATATTGTAAATTAAAAGAAATACGTGATGTTGAATATCTGAATTATTTTAAAGTCTGATTCAATGTTTTTATCACTTTTCTTTACTCAAACTATACTTCATTTGTATTCTGTGCATCTCGACACTTTTACGGACGAGATAAGTACAATTTTCCCTTCTTTTATTCATATACTCAACATGAATTATACGGTGAAGTATATTTTTATTATTATTGAAAACAGTTTACAATTCTACAACTATTGTTATCCGCATTTATTCAAAGTAGAATTAAATCGTCTAAATTTTCTTATAAATATCATTGTAATTTGTTTCAGAATCATTCATTAAAAATTAACAATTAAACTATTTTATTATTTTATAGTGTCTCTAAATATTTCTTTCACAGTGAAAAATGCCAATCCTTTTAACTTAACGCAATGAATATTAAGGATAATAATACATTCTACAGTATAATTTCTGTCTTCATAATTGTAATCCTGTATTTTTCATAATACGAAAATATCAGTCTTGATTATGCATTCTTGTACAAAAAATTAAAATAGCAATTTTACTGCTACAGTGTATTTGTGAGCGGATATGGAATATTTCATTCCGAAAATAAATACCAAGCCACTATTTACGTAATTCATTCACTTTCATTATAAATTATAAATCTTTCGGATGTCATTAAGTAAGAATAATTGACAGATGTAGCAAGATATTCTGCAGAGTGCGAAAGAGGTTTGAGATGCAATTTTCCGTCATATTATGGTTTAAGTAGCGTCAGGCAGCACTTTTGTGATCAATAGAGTGGTAACTGACAGTGATAACTTAGCTCTTCTAGCAATATTTTTTTTTTTTGCAATAGAAAAAATAGCATGTATTTATGTGTACTTATACAATAATCGCAGTGTGATAATGTATGTTATTTAGTTTATGTCGAATTATCAACCCTCAAGTGTCTTTTAAATAACTGTATATACTATATTTCAAAAGGCATATTGTAGCAACATATTGTGCTTCAACTAAACATAATAGCTATGCAGTACCATCACTTGTGGATATAAATTAGACTTATAAAACATGTTACTCGTAAAATACTTTTAATCATTACAACCATACAAAAATAAAAGCATGAAATTTTAAAATAAAGGAGTATATCTACACAGGTTTTTTATTAATTTTTTTTTTATATATAATACTGTTTAGATTTCGACTGGAAAATATGTAACATAGGTTAAACATTTTCTAAAATAAATATATATATATACAAAAATTCTGCTTCTAAAATTAAACAAAGAAAAACACATTATACAAATTTCTGAAAATTGATTAGATTATCAAGTTAAATCTGCACTGTTAAAAATAAATCCATTAATTCACGGTAAATTTACTGGCAGGAAAGTTGTCGGACTTTTTCCGTTCGGTTAGTACATCTTCCGTTTTGAAAGATAAAAAAATGGAAAACTCCGTTTGAAGAATCGGTAAGTTTACGTTATAAATAAACTCGGTTTTAAAAAATGTCATCTCTATTTGTGCTGCCATCTATTGATTATTACGGGGGTATTTAATATTTGATATAATGCAAGAAAATTTTCTGCCAGACCTGAGGATTGAACTGGGAACGTTAGTGGCTTGAACCGAGTGCTTTACCGTAAGACCAGCGGGTCCTTGCTAGAGTAAGAGTAGGAAACGAGGATACAGGATGTCTTCAAATCGCAGCTTGGGACTTAAACAATTTGGGGTTTAGAAAATTGGTAATTTTGAAGTTAATTGCGGGGATATTTCGTAATGAGAGGATGGTTGAAAACTATTGTATTACAGAAAGGATAAAAACATGAATTATATATATTCTTAATTGGATTGTTAGTTGTAAAATATAAATATTATATTTTGAGTTAAATTCGATATTTTGTTTTTTTGCTTTTTTGCGAAAATAGATTTTTAATAAACTATTATGTGTTTTTTAAATGTGTTCGTTTAGAATATATTTTCAGTGTCTGTGTTTTTTATACCTTAAAAAAAATTGCTAATAATTTTAAAGGAATGAGTTTAATTCGAAATCATTATTTTTGTTTGTTGCTTTTTTTAAATAGAATCGATTTTTTTCACTTAATTTAGCTGTTTTATATATATAGAAATATGTTTGTTTAGAATACATTTTAAGTGCTAATACTTTTTTATAACTTTAAAAAATGAATTGCAAATAATATTAAAAGAATGGAAATAAAATAATTTTTGCTTTTTTAAATTCGAAAGCACTATTTTCTTGTTGTTGTTTTAAATAAACTTGATATTTTAATTTATTGAATTTTTAGTTTTTCTGTGCAGCAACATGTCAGTTTTTGAAACATTGAAAATAAACATGCATCAGATAACGGAATATCTCCGTTGGCTGCTTTTATCTCCGTGTATTCCGTTGTTTTCAGGAAACATGAGGAAATTTTCTGCTTTTAACTGAAAATGCCTTTTGTCATGAAAAAGGACTTTTTCTGTGAAATTCAGGAAAAAATACATGTGAATTTCAAATTATTTCTAACAGTATACTGTAAAAAAAAAATCCGTCAATTTACGGAAAAAAGGACTGGCAGCAGAGTTGCTGGAATGTTTCTATTTTTTGAATAGTGTTCCGTCTTTGTAGTCCATAAATTGCACAATACAAACGCGAAGGAGTTGAAGCCCTTGTCTGGCGATCGATAATACTGCAGTCGCATTGGATGATAGATTTTTACATTAATAATTCCGTATTTGAAACTCTGTAATCTTAAAAGTCTAAAAAGTGTACAATTTAGGGATACAGTTTATACACTTTTTTTGCGCAATTGAGTTTGCAGTTTTTATGCATAAGTTGAGGTACCAAATACGCTCGGATTTTGTGCACTTTTTTTGCAAACTTTTTCTAGCTGGGTAGCAACAGATATACGGGATAGATTCCATTTTTCTAACAAAACGAAAACTTTCTGATCAAAATTCACGGAAGACAACCTGTCAATTAACGAAAATGCTTATAAAAGCTAGTCAAATAATTTTACTTTTTAAAATTTTTTGCTATTGCGTTTTCTCAAGTTTTGTAAACGACATGTAACTGCAGAAATTAGAGTAAATTTTTTAGAACTTTAAGCAGTTTTAATTGGTACGAAAAGAATCGTGTTCGACCACAGAGACGTAAAACGTTAAAAGTTCCATTATATAAGTATTTATGTGCCAAAATAATATTAAACGAATAGCGAAAAATATACAATAAATACGACTTATTGTTATTAAACCTGAAGATAGATTCTTTATATTTAATTTAAATTATGTACGATACATGATAGATATTCCGTTTTATTCTGGAGTTGCTCATAAATATGCAGTTTCTTATTAGAAAATAGTGTTTGAAAAATGATGGAAAAATTCATTAGATTTCATTCACAACTAACTCTCTTACTAATTTACTGCGCAAATGGATTAGTAATTTTTTTTAATATTTATTATTAGTTAGATTTTACTTTTGAGACAGACGTCATTTCTAAATTTGTCAGCTTTATCAAAATGATTACTTTCTTTCTACTAAAATTATCCAAGATTTTTTTTTATCAAGAAAAACATTACAATTTATATAATACAGATTGTTTGTAAGATGAACAGATTATTTGTGAGGCTTTAGTGAAATATTTAAAAAATATATATATTATCTTGAATATACAAAAATTTAAGAAAGACATTACTAAATATTTTTCTGAAATAAGAATTACTGGCCTTTGTTAAAAATTGTTACTAATAAATAATAAAATTTTATCTGAAATGATATAGATATGTATTCTTTCTTTATTGGACAAGGTGCACATTCCAATTGATGCTTTTTCTACTTTTAGACAAATAGGAGTTTTGGTTTACAGATTTTCATAATAATAAACAGATGTTTTGTAAATTTACATTTTGTAAAATTTGTTTCATATTCTGATAATCGTAATGTATAATAAAAAAATATATATATATCGAAATACTGATCTTGAAAATGAAAAAACAGATATTTACCAAAATATTCGACAGAACAATTTTCTTTATGTTTAACACGTGCAAAATGGGATTTCAGATATTGTAATAGTTAAAAAATATTTTATATTATTTAAAACACTTCAAAAATAAATTATAAATGAAAGATATCCAAATAAGTGATATTATATTTTTAATGATGAAATAAGATTTCTTCATTATTATATACAAACTATACTATTCTGCCGATAATAAATAACGATAATGAATATTTTTATAAAAACAAATTCATGTTAAAACTTAATTAGAAATAATTATTTCTTAATATTTTAATTTCAGCAGTTGTACAATCCTTTATAGGGATTTTCTAAAATCCCTTTTCATTCCCCTGTCAAAGCTCTAATTAAATTTACTTTTTGAAGGGCTTCGGTGTATGTAATTTAAAATACAGTCAATCTCATTTAATATATAATTAAGGACCATTCAACTTCATGTCATATGTTTACATTGTTATCTTAACAATCTTAGTATCTTAGCAACTGAATAAAAACTTTATCGTTTTACGAAACACTATTTTCAAAGTTCATCTTTAATACGTCACAATGATGAATTGTTAACCTCATGGGAACTATTTGGAAATAAAATATGGCCAAACATTTACGTATTACTCTTTGAAAAATTCCCATTTTTAAAGAAAGAGAAGTATGATCAATTTTCCTAAGTGCTTACACATGTATGCTGCTATTCTGTAAATAGACTGTTGTTTTAATTTTCTTGAAGTTCAAATTTGTTTTTCAATTAAGCAAAAAGGAGGCTAGAGAGTTTATGCCAAAAAACTGTTTTAAGTAAAAGAAAACTTTTGTGATAATTTTTTTTAAAGAATATTTTTTTTTATAAATTACATATACATTGTTAAAATATTTTAATTAGTTTATATGTCATTTATAAAAATCTCTTGAAAATATTTAAAATTAACATAAATATTTTGAAAAACTATGAAGATAATGTGAAATTAAATATATTTTTTTTAATATTCAAAGAAGATATACTTACGTTTAATGAAAATAACATTACATTGATGATTTTGAAATTTCTTGCGCCATTTTCTAAGAAAAAGAATATAATGTCTTCATTGTGTTCTTAAAAACATGTCAAATTCCATACCAAAATAGCCAATGTATCTTGAAATCCAACTTTCATTAAAAAGCGTTATTATTATTTACTAAAATGACTAATACTATATCCTCTGTTTAAATTCCTTTCAGGTTTTGATGTTTTTGTAATTTATGTTACTCGGTATTATTTAAAACATATTTTTGTATGCACTTTTGGTTACTCAATTCCATGAATAAAAGCTTCAGCATTAATAATTTAGATTCTCCATTAAATGTCTTTAATTATTTAACTTTTTTTAGGGCTTAGTTCATCTCACGAAACCCTATTACTCTCGCTCCGTTGCCTGTCCGTCACAGAGCCGTTCTCAGATACTATATAACTTACAGGCATGAAAATTTGTGTACTTACAGCTAAATACCTACTATGAAGCTAAAAATATTAAAATTTTAAAAAATCGTATTATTTTAATAAAAAACAAAATTCTAACAGCTTTTTCCGATTAAATTTAAACCTTTTCCGTTATAGCAGTTGCCAACAATAAAAAATCCAAAATAAAATTCTTTCTACAATACTTAATTTTCTATTGTAAGATTTCCACGTGAAAAATGAAATAAAAAATTTCACCAATTCCAAACAGGCTAACATGACGTCCTATTGGTAATAAAGCGGAAATTTTCAAACATTTCTCAATAATACAAGGAGTATGAGTATGTGTATGTACAGAAAGCAGATTAATATCACGTCATTAGAGAATTAAAAAGAAAATTAGTCTGACGTCATATTGAAAGTTTAACGGATTTTTCAAATGTTTGGGAATAATACAAAGCGAGTATCAATATGATTAATATATAATAGTAAATATATGAGTTTGAGAAACGTATTGAATCATGATAAAAAACCGATTATGGAAATATTCGCATATTTTAACATTTTAAAAGTGTACAACATGTTTAATTTTGAAATTATTATTTTTTTAAATATCGCATTTTGTCCACATGTCAGATATTATTATGACAGAGTATAAAAGCGGATTTCGCCCGCTATCGTGCCTGTTCAGATATTCGAAAAAACGGAGTTTGTTATAAAGAGAGTTACATATGTTTTTAATTATCGGGGGTGAAACGTTTTCCTTAATTAATGCATTTATTTTCCTTTAAATGTTACGTGAACGACATCTCGGGTAACAGCTAGTAAAATATAAAATATCTAATCTTCCGTAATCTATGGCCAAGGTTGCCTCCAAACATGGGAGTTTCCTAGGTGCAATATAGTTTAAAATCAGTGTAGATACTTTTAAAGAACTGACACAAAAAGTCTCACTTTCGAAAATACGCAATTAACTGGATTACAGAGGATTACGCATTAGGTTTAAAAATCTATTTTATGTAAACTTTATTTTTTAATATTGCATTTCGTCAACATGACATATATTATTATGACAGAGTATAATATCGTCGTCCGCTATTGGGCCGGTTGAGATATTCGAGAAAACGAGAAAAATAGACCGGTAAATTTTTACTTTATAAAAAACATGACTTTTTTCTTTGTTGTTGCTAAGTAAAATTTATTTGGATTTATTAAAGAAAGGATAAAATGTCTTGAAAGGAATATTAAACGAAATGCGATCTTTGATTACACTTAACTACTTGTTATTTATTTCTTGCTAAAGTGAAATTTTCTTGTGTTCGTTAGCGTCTTAAATATATAAGAAAATCAATTTAAAACCGTATCTTTGTTCCAGATATATGTTCATGATATATTACAAATTTCGCTAAGTTTTTTTTTTTTTTTTTTTTTTTTTTTTTTTTTTTTTTTTTTTTTTTTTGCAATTATATGCAAATCAAAAATCTTAATAAATACAAATGTCTCATTTTTCAGAAAATATTATTTTAAATGTTATAATAAATAAAAACGTATATAATATTATAATAAATAAAAATGTTATAATAAATAACTACACGACTGTATAATCTCGTTTCTTTAAGCTTTGCACGATTGAAAAACACGAATATGATTTTTTAAGGAGAATACGTGATAGTGATAATAAGACGTTTTCAAACCTTCATGCAATGCATTACATCCGTTTTCTTTTGTTTATTCCCTGCACTTGTCAGTGTCTCAAAAAAAAATTGCGAAATTACTTCCATTTCCACTTGGGTAAATTTCATCAATTTTAAACAAAATTTTGTAAACTATATACACATGATTACAAAAGATGCTTTCAAACGATAAATAATAAATAAATGAAGAATTTCTTCCCTATATTTGTTAAAATTGTGGAATTAATTATAGAGCTTGATTAATATATGTTGCATTCTGTAAATTAAATGATAATACAACTATATTTAACGTTTTTAAATAAAGAGAGTACGAATAGAAAAATTATAAAATTCATGTAATTGTAATGCTAGAACGCATAAAAAAGTAATACTTCCATAAAAGCATTTTATCAGGTACGCTTTAATGAACAATAAATATTTTTCTTTTACTAATTTGGCAGTTAAAACTAATAGTGTGTAATTACGTAGCCAACGTTTCTTGGAGTTCCATTGCCTGCGATTTATTTTGTTTAACGGATTCAGATATCAGACCACATACTTCAATAAGGTTATCTGGATAAATTGTGCTTGCTAGATTTGCCAGTGAACGCACAGTTTGCAGAGCATCGGTGCTTATGTTTAAAGGTCCCTGGTTCGATTCCTGGCACGGATACATTTACACCCAGTTAGACATTTACAATTCATATGGTCATCAATATTCAAATCATGCAAATATCTAGATGTGAGTGCTTTAAAACAAGATTTGAATAAAAAATTTCTAATTTAAAAATGTAACACATTTTTATCATGTTTGTCCCGATATGAAATTCTTAATTAATGCTTTTGGAATATTTTTCTTAGATGGAAATACATAAAAACTGGTAATATATCATTCATAAAAGGAAAAAATATATATATAAAATGGTTTTTATTGTTTATATTTCGAGAAAAAAGAAAGTAATTAAAAACACATTTCTGTAAAAATGAACATTATTACGTTCCGTTGTAGAAAAGACAAAAGAATATTTTTACGAATACTATATATTATTTGTTATCATTGCATTTAGTTTAATTGTAAAGGAAAAAAAAAAGAACGTTAGAAAAAGAAAGAAAGAAATATCTCCACATTTTACTTGAAATAAGAAATAATAATTATTTCGAAAAAAAAAACTCTACTAATTACTAACTTTTTATATTAAACGAAACAAAAAACAACAAAAAAAACTTGTTTCAAAGTGCTGCATGGTTAGTTTCTTAGATTTCTTTCTTCGGAGATACAACTAAGTTTCCTTTTTTCAAGCTAAATTATTTAATAATAATTATCAATGCAGTTTTAACGCAAAGTCAGATAAAGAGTTTTAACTTCTTTATGCTAGAAGATTATTTAGCTTAAGTGAGAATAAAATTAGTAAAATTATAGTTTTACTTATGTGTATTTTAAATCATAATGCGAAAATTATATGAAAGTGAAAGAATTTATATTAAGTAAAAACGCACTAGCATAGATGAAATTAGATTTCTTTATTTTTAAATACGGAGGACATTATTATTTCATAATTGTTTAATAAGTCAATATATTGAAAATAAGTCAGAATTAAGAAATTGTTAATTAAAGTTCGTTATTTATCATTTTATTTTAAATATCTGCCCTGCATAAAACCGGAAGTTTTTGTTTTTCCTATCTGCTTTGTTAATTAATGGGAAAATAAAATAAGATACGCTATTTAAATGACATTTCTCTTTTATGTGTTTCTTATTTTCGTTTTCAGTTTCATATAATTGTAGAAATTTAAAACACTCCGTTTTTCTCGATTAATTAATATAGTTTCACACTACCTATTATAGTAATTTAAAATTGTTTTCCTTTCTTTCTCTAGTAGAATTCCTAGTGTTGGAATTGCAAAAACCAGGAGTTTGTGAAATCGATTTAATTCCTTAAAGGAGGTTTAATTTCATTTTAAAATCCCTATGTATGTTTTTTCCTATGCGTATCCGCATTAATGCTTTTTATTTTTTCTTATGTTTGTCCGCATTAATCCTTTCAATTTTTTTTCTTATGCTTATATACTATTCCCTTTCATTTCTGTTTCTATAGAAAACTAATATTTACTGAATTAAATAAATATTTGATTTCTTTAAACGATAATATCGAAAATGTTTTCCGAAAGATACATTCAAGTCGAAATTCCACCAAGAAAAAATTTATTATTAAAAAACATTGTTCGTCATCTATTATAATAAATTACTTTCAGACATTATTAAGCGCATTATAATAAAATTAGTAATATAATAAAATTAGTTAGATCAATTCTTTCTAAATTCTATCCCTTTTAGGTAGCTTTCATTACAAACTGCTACCTATTGCAGTCGTTCTGAGCAAAGCAATTCCAAAAAAAAAATTTGGTATATTTTCACTGATCATGACACCCAGACCCCCAAACCACCCTCCTTTTAAATGTTGATATACCGGGTGATTATAATTAAGTTACGATTTCAAAAATTGATAATTTTAAAACTACTGGTCAGAATGACTTGATATTTTAGCAGAACAATCGTGAGGCAATGGCGAAGGAAAAAAATAGTTCCAAATTGTGCCAATAGATGGCGTTGTCAGGGTAATGTCAGGAGAAAGACCAAAAATGTATTCTTGAACCCTTTCCGGCGCGGTATAAATTTGTTTGCAAAATGATGAAATAATAGACTGACACCGGAATTTAAAAACGAATCCATTAGTAAAAAGAAACTTGCTTATTTTCTGGTTCTTAATGAAAGGAAAATTTTAATTAAATATTCTTGGTGCCGTTTGTCAGTTTTAGAATTAAAATTGGGTGTCCTTTTTTGTGACCACCGCCCGTTAAAGGGTTAAACATAGGAATGATGTTGCCAAAAGGAAAAAAATAGAGTTCAGAGATTTACTAAAAATTTATTAGCGAAAAGACAAGACTACGTGTTTACAGCGACGACAGCGATAATGACAAAAAATGAATAAAAAAAGAGCTTCATGGAACAAACACCTTACTGATTATTAAGGCATAAGTTGCTCAATATACCCTCCGCCTTGTTCCGCTACTAATTGGAAGCGCAAAACGGTATTCTCCACAACAGATCGGAGGATATCTGTACTAATGCAATGGGTGTGTTGTGTGATGCTTGCCTTCAAGTCGGCTAGATTCTGAATCCGCCCGCTATAAACAACATTCTTCAGGTACCCCCAAAGCCAGAAATCACACGGGTTTAAGCCCGGGGAACGTGGCGGCCACGTTGTTGGAAAATGGCGGCTTATAATCCTATCATCTCCGAAATTATCACTCAGTAGCTGCTTCACAGTAGTAGCAATGTGCGGAGGAGCGCCATCTTGCATGAATATTATGCGATCCACACACTGACGCTGTTGAAGTGCCGGAAGAACATGGTTACGCAAAAGTGCTTCATACCGCTTGCCAGTAACTGTGCAGGTAACGGGACCCACAGGTGTGATCTCCTCGAAGAAAAATGGACCGACGATAAACGCTGCCGTTATTCCGCACCACACAGTGACCTTTTCAGACTGAAGAGGTAATGGCTGTAGCTGGGACGGATTCTCGGTCGCCCATATCCTGCAATTTTGCGTATTTACAGAACCTTGCAAATGAAAGTGGGCTTCGTCAGACCACAGAATGTTCCATGGCCATCCGTTGTCCACTTCCATCCGGGCAAGAAATTGTAGTGCAAAAGATTGACGTGCTTCCAGGTCAGCAGGTAGCAACTCCTGCACATGAGTTATCTTGTACGGATAACAGCGTGAGACGTTCCGTAGGACTTTACGCAACGTGCTGTTCGGCATATCCAGCATTCGGCCAATCTCCCTTGCACTGCTGATTCCAGCATCACTGTCAGTATGTTCCTGTAATGCTGTAGCCACATCTTCCACTGCCGCAGCGGAAACTGGTTTCCTTCCTCTACCCCGTTTAACGTCAAATGAACCGGTCTCTTCGAATTTAGCAATCATTTTTTGCAGACCATTTGTTGTTATTGGACCTTTTTTATGGATTTTAATGTCCGAAACTTCCTAATAGCTGTAAGTGCACAGTCATCGTTCTTATAAAAAAGCTTCAAGAGCAGAGCGCGATCCTTCATAGTCAGAGTCATGATGAAGCATTCAGGCAAAGAGCTGCTGCTCTGAATTTTTATGGTTGCTATGTCTGCGGTGCGCATGTCACGTATTAGTAATTTGCATATCTTCAGACAATGTGAACCCAGACAGCGCCATCTATGGGCACATTTTGAAACTTTTTTTTTCTTCGCCAAACAAAATTCCATTGCCTCACGATTGTTCTGCTAAAATATCAAGTCAATCTGACCAGTAGTTTTAATTAAAATTATCGATTTTTGAAATTGTAAGTTTAATTACAATCACCCGGTATTTAATTAAAATTTTCCTTTCATTAAGAACCAGAAAAATAAGCAAGTTTCTTTTTACTAATAGATTCGTTTGTAAATTCCGGTGTCAGTCTATTATTTCATCATTTTGCAAACAAATTTACTCCGCGCCGGAAAGGGTTCAAGAATACATTTTTGGTCTTTCCCCTGACATTACCCTGACAACGCCATCTATCGGCACAATTTGGAACTATTTTTTTTTCTTTCGCCAAACAAAATTCCATTGCCTCACGATTGTTCTGCTAAAATATCAAGTCATTCTGACCAGTAGTTTTAAAATTATCGATTTTTGAAATCGTAACTTTAATTATAATCACCCGGTATATATATGGGGTAATAATTTCATTGCATTTGGTCAGTTACTTCTGTTTCAATGGTTAATTTTTGCAATAAATTTCTAGGGTGGCTGAGATTTTGAAACAATCTTATATTTGTTGTGCTGTAACTCTCGTATTTATTAACCGATATGAATGTGATTGATCATGAGTACAGAACCTACCAAGGTCTCGACCGAGTTCATTGGCCAGCTTCATGTGCCATCTTGTTTTAAAATGGCGGCAAGTTCATTTAATTCATTTAAAAATTCAAAAAGCTGTATACAAAATTATAAACTAAAAAGTTGTTTCCGTTAAGTGTTAGATCGTGATACTAGTTTAGCATATTTACACCTATATATTCCGTATTATATTCCATATAATTCGCGCTCTGTTTTTGATGACGTGAAATGAAAAAAAAAGGATCCTATATACGTCCCTGGGTACTAATTTAACGACCGCTAGTTCATAAAATCTAATTTCTGTTGGCGACTTAAAATAAAAATTTCTAAATCATTCAACATAAATTATCTACGCAACTTAAACCTTTAGTTGCCTAAATTACGTCCCACAATAATGTCATTCCCGAAGCATTTAAATACAATAAAAATATTTTTTTGCAATGTGAACATTTAAAATTCTTAAAAATATATACCCAACATATGGGATAATCGTAGATATGGGGTAATCAGATAAGATAAAATTAAGATTTAATTAATATTTAATAAATAATTATAAAAAAACGAAATTTATAAGAAACGAACTGTATCATAAAAATAAAAAACTGTTTTATCCAATTTATTAAAATTAAACCTGAAAAGAAAGATTAACGATTTACTTCATTTTACATATGAAAAAAGGGTATAAATATATAAATATATTTTTTTTTATTATTTTGCTTATTATTTCTATACTCCTACAGTTTGCACAAAATTTGCCTGTTATATGCAGGGAAAGCATTATTTAGAGATTGTTTTACTTAAACACAGGGTTTTTCTCTATAATTTAGGAATAGCATTTTAGACTTAAAATTTAGGAACAGGCGTGTACGTATTATATAAGCTTGCATTACGCGCACTTAAAATTACTTATTAATAATATGAAAATTGTCAATATGAAGAGTGTTTTCTATAGTCATAAGAAAAGTCTCAACATATATCAAATTACTTACACGGATTTAAAGGTGATCATATTTACTTTATACCGAAATACTTAAACATCATTTCAAAAGATTAATTTTACTACGTTATAGAGACACTGCATGAGTGTAATCTTCATATTGAAACAGGCGGATATAATTTTAAAAGAATTTACTCAGAAATTATACTTTTATTCAATTTATTTTGAAAAAAATCTTCATACAATAGTTATGGTGATGCAGAGGATATTCATAAAAAAATACTATATTTATGATCATGTTATCTAGTTTTAAAATATGCTGCAAGAAAACGTAAATTTGTACACTTTTATTTTGAAAAAAATGCTCTAAGAAGTGCAATTTGAGGATAAAGTATTCATATATTAATAAAGGAAATTTAATAAAGCACTACTTGGCACAAAAATAATTTATTCAGAAACAGCTTAAAATGTATTATAATTAACAATTTCTTAAATGTTTTGGTACAATAGTTTATTATTATATGAATCATTATATACTAAACTTTACATGAATAATGTTATGATCAGATAATACAATTCTCTTGAAATATGTTTTTTTTTTTACGAATTGTAAACATTAAGCGAGTTACTCAGACATAATTCACATATGAAGTAAAATCTCAATATTTACTTAAACCAATCAAATTACTTCAAGCCTAACACAATCTAAGTCTCTACGGACAATACAACTAATCAGGATTTATTTCTTTAAAGGAACAGCATTCCACTTAAGGCAGAAGATGCTAATGGAAATTTATGATAATGCGATTTGTTCTAACTTAAATGTTTTCAGAACACACATCAGTTCTTTAAAAGTAGTTAACCTAGTCTTAAAAGAACATAAATAATAAGTGCTAATTTTCTGAGAAATCTATAGTTTTTGTTTCTTTTTTTTTATATTCAAGAGAAATATACGTATTTGTTATAACTTTCAGAAAGCTGGATATTTATTTTTAAAATTTATTATGGGTTTTCATATATACCCTTATTCCGTAGTGTTCGTCCGTATATTTTGTGCGAAAAAATATTATACCTTAAACTTTCGGAGCACTTTCGTGTGCATATTAATGTGCTTGCTGGCAATTAAGATTCAACATTAATATAAGTTTGGATTCTTGAATAGCTGAAAATGAAAACATTTTGACAAAAATCACAATTCAATTTTTTGCTATATTGAAATTATGTTACACAATAAAACATGTTAAGTGGAATCGAGAAGGAACGGGAAAAAAATTCCGTCTTTTAGCAGGTAAAACGTCTGCTCTAATTGCATTATTTTTTATTCACCGAACTCTAAGAAAATGCTTTTAAGGAGATCTTTTATTTTCACATGATACACTGCAATACAAAATCATTAAATGTAATTGATTTGTGATTTATTGTGCTTGTAGAAAACTGTGTTTTTGTAGTTTATATTTTGAGTATTATTTATGTTGTTAATTTTTTATTTGTTCTTCCTATTGTTAATAAGTAAATGCTAACGATTTATGTATATATATTTTAAACAGTATTATTTCTACTATTTAAACAGAATGAACTCAGGATGTTTTAAGTTTAACGCTGATAATCATTTTCGAAACAGTTACATTAATTTGCATATTTGGCATTTGAAGTTTGTTTTAAAATATTATTCATTTTTAAAATATTATTAAAAATTCGAAATATCAATTAACCTATTTTTTTATATATGTGTCAACAGATCAACTTCCAGGCATAAATACTCGAATAATTAAAATACAAAATGTGAAGGAAGGCTTTATTTTCTAATGCAGGCAATAACTTCACTGTACAAAATGACAAATGCTTCTTTATTTACGAAAATACAGTACAATCATGAACAAAAATATACAATATCCCCTTGAGACTTACCCATGCTTCCAAAATGTGTTCTTTAACTTTAGAATCTCCAAAAAAAATATTTTCGATACATAAAGGAATATTTATAAAAACAAATTTTCTTTTACTGCCACTGATTGTCGGAAATCTTTCAGAGTTAGTTTTTACAGTGGAATGAGTATTTTTATGAAATCAGAACATGTGTTTTAAGATTCTATCAATCCTCTATTACACATTTTAAACTGCATAATTGAATTTAGTTACGCAAGAGTAACCAATATTATTTTTAATAGTAATATTAACGCTATTAATTTATTAAGCTTGAATATGAAACATGTTTATTTGACAAGAAAATGTTATTTGAGAACAGATAGCATTTGAAAGAGACCATATTCCGCGTTGAGAAGACTAATTAATACAGACAACGCAAATAAAATCTACTCGAAAACGTTTCTGAAAATCAGTGGTAGCAAAATTATTATTTTTTCTTCTATAAAAAACGCCTTTCGGAATCATGGGTAACTCGAAAAAAGCTATTATATATTTTCAGTCGTAGTTATATTATATTTCCACAGATTAAGAAAGATCTGTCTTTTTCTACAGTGTAATATGACCAGAAATTTGGCCCCTATAAACACAGAGTAATACTTTTTCATGTGCTTTTAAAAATATCCATTAAGGCACATTCTAGAAATATATTTCCAAATAATAAGTTTTAGGAAATCTCCAAATTCTATGTTGGATAATGAATATATGTATGTGTCATTCATGTAAAAACTAAATATTTTTATATTAATGTATCATATGCATAAGAACAAGTGTTGAAAAAGTGCTCCAAATGCGTAAAAGTAAACCTTTCATGTGGGAGCGCAAAATATGTACCACATTTTAGAATGTAATTATAAAAATCTTTAATTTTATAAAATTTAACATTAATATACAAACTTCATATTAAATCCTTTGAAAAAATAACAAACTATGAAATTTGTTTTAATGCGCCTTGGTACAATCTTCTTTGAAATAGACTGTTTTACTTTCAAGGCACTGTTAAAAATATAAATAGAAGGTAAATTTTGTAAAACAAATTAACTTTATGTATGTAAAACACAATACAAGTAATCGTGTAGGTTGTATTATACTGAATGTTGTGGATTTCTGTCATGTTATTCAGTTTTAAAAGGCTGCCTTACCTGGTAATAACAAAATATACATGTGGTAGTTTAGAAAGTTTGATTGAACACATAAAATTAATTTAATTTGGTATAAAATAGATACTTCTTTTGGTATGAAAAATTTCCCAAACGGACTTAAACAGTATGTTTGTCTTATTCATATTCAATGGTTGGAGTATCATAGTTGATATTTATTCCAACAGAAAGGAAAATGCCGGGACGCCAGGACCAGGACTGGAACCTTGGTACTTTGGCTACCGTGCCAATGCTCTTCTTACTGAGCTATATCAACGATATACTGGCTGGCATAATTCACTCATATTTTTTGGACATGGCTGCGAACTGCAGCGCTAATCCTGTCTTTGCTTCCAGTCGTCTGTTTCTGTATGTTTTAATTTGCTTTTGGTCTACCTTTACCTCAATTTCTTCACCAAATCTGCATTATCTTAAGGAAATACATAGTAATTAAAATTTATAAGTTTAAAAAAATGGATTTTAACCTAAGTCTTCATAAAAATCAATATATTCTTGAAAAATCTCTATATTTACTTACACTCCCAGAGGTATTAATGAATGTTTTTCATTCGTTCTATAAGAATAGACTCAGAAAGAAAATATGATAGCATACCATCAACAATGAAACGTACTTGACAGACTTGGAAACGCTTCCACTGTCTACATTATTTATTTGTTTACCAATATTCTCTGTGAAGTGATAAACACCATCGAAACATATTTCTGTTCTGCAAGAAATATGTGTTAAATTAAATGAAAATGCATCTTTCACACATTACAAAATTTGCTTTTACGAAAAGATCTATTGTAAAACTAATCTATACATATGAAATCAAAATGACCCGGAGAAAAATATCAGACTATTTTTATAATAGAGTATTTGAAACGCGCACTTTCTGCAGAGTAGAATTTTTATTTAATGACATGTGTGCATACTTTGTTATCACGCTGCAGTTTAGACAACATTATAAATATTCATTATTATATATAGAATAACATATTTTATTATACGTGGATTTTTTTATAATTCTGAATGGATGTTGGACCACAAAAATGGGGGGAGGGGGCAATATTCATAAAAAAATAGTACATTAACCTTACATTACAGAGATGCTGTGAATCACTGTATACCATTAAGGTAAAGCGGTTCGTATTTTTTTACAGGTTGGACCAATATACATTGAGCGTCAGTGAAAGTTTAAAATAAAAAAAAGTGGGATTTATAAATATATTGCTAAATAAGAATGGTAAGACAGAGTCATTACGTGGAATAGTTAATTCATGCTCTTAGCTCTGAAATAAATACATAGAAATATAGAAATACATAGGAGCAACGAATACAGAAAATACATATTACATTCAAAATCATTCTATATTATTTTATTTTTCCATAAATGGTCATAAGCAGAAATAAAAAAAAATCCTTCGTAATTAACGCCGTCTCAGAACAAATATGTAATTCAAAAATAAATAAATTTATACTTAGTATATAATTTTGTCATTCATAATTTTACATAGATAGGTAAATATCAAATTAAGCATATAACAATAAAATAAATCTTCCCCCAAGGATTATGAAAAAAATGAGATACAGCTATAGGCAAGCTATGGTTCAGCTATGGGCAATTTCTTGAATGAATTGTTTTTATTTCGTTTAACAAAACTGTGTATCATGCAATGTATTTTACCGATGAACTGTGCAGCCGTAGCCAAATTAATAGATCTCTTCTTTTAGAATTTTAAAATGTGAATTTTCGCTTACCTACTATATAAAACATTAAAAATAAAAATTTCGAAAATTAAATTACTAAATATGCATAAATTAATATTCTTCAATAAAAAATATTTAATTATAACAATACACTAAATATCTCAAAAATTATGCCGCGAAGTAAAAATATCATACCTCTATCTTATGTATCTCAAAAATAATATTTCACAGAATAAATCTCTTACATTTATCTTATTTATTTTAAGATTATTATGCATAGTTTAAAGAAATAAAAAGGATTGAATGTCGGATTATTAGTGTTTTAAACCTTTCTTTTAAATGGATAGCTTTTGAATTGAAATGTATGTGCTGTTCATGGTGAAAAAATAATTGAATTAATATATTGAATCAGTTATTCTGAAATATTGAAAGAACCATTAATTAATAAATATAATTCTGAAATATGTAAAAAGAATATATTAATTTGGGTTATTTATATATTGAAATAATAGTTTATATTTGTACATTTAATCACTGAACATTGGTTAAGATCAAACATATCCAATTTTAATTTATTGGAGTGAGACATGAATACATTTGTTTCTAGAAATACGAATGAAAGTATATGTACAGTTAAAACAAAACAAAATAAAATAATAAAATTAATTTAAATGGCAATTTTTTATAATTGAACAAAGTACTTTTTAAAATATATCTACAATTCTTGTTAACGTAATTGAAGTAGGCTATTCGACGCATTATAATGACATTTAAAATGAAATAATAGATATTAAAAAAAAAATTTAACAAAAATTTTTGTAATTTTGTAACTTGAAAGCATTTTTTCTTTTACTTGTTCATGTATTTTATTATTTATTTTTTATGTGGAAAATTTTTTTTAACATCTAAAAATTTGAAAAATAGAATTCCTTGATAAACTTTACATGTTTTTATAAACAGCATATTTAAATAATGAAAATGAAATAAATATAATCGAGATTCATTTTGGATAAAACTGTCAATTTTTTTTCATAGTTTCAATTCAAATTAGTTTTATATTTTCAATTCTTAAAATACTTAATACTATTTTGACAAACGAATATTTGCAGAGAAACACATCCAATGGGCTGCTGTCACACCTCACCTGAAATTACATTATAACTCTTCCAAATACTTTTAACAACAAAATATATTTATACCAAGCCGAAAATATTAAGTGTTTGTCACTATTAAAGTAGTTATTTGAATATTTCTGCACAGCTCTTACGATTTAACATTAAAATAAGATCAGTTCTCATTTAAAAATGTATTTAAATATTAATTTTATTTTGATCTTTTTGAAAATAAAAATTCAAAATATGGTACAATGCTATTAGAACAATATGATTGTACAAAAATGTGAGCTGTAACATGATATGTCAGGATATTTTTATGTAAATATGTTTTACCCAATGAAGGGCAGTGTTTTTTAAATTTTTATCACATAATATTATTAATTTTACCTTTTCAGATTTGGTATTCTTGAAAGTCCAAATTGCCCTATTTGTGGAGAGGATGTAATCTTGAATGCACAGCATTTACCACTGTGCCCCGCACTATCAAGTAACAGTATATCTGGCAGATATTGGGAGGCCAGGGAACTAATGAGGACCTCAGAGCATCAGCCTAATTGATTGTATTCCCTGTTTACTGTTGACTTTTTGTTTTCTCTAAAGTCTCTATATGTCACCCTTGTTTCATTTGTTGTTCCGTTTATTCTTCAATTGTTTTGGTGGCATATAATAGTGTATAGATGTTTGTCTAAGTGCTATTTCTTTGAAAAAAAAATATTATTCATTTAATGCTGTATTTGTATAAGAATTTTCGACGAATAACTCGACGTATATTCGACGTATAATTCGACGTATTTATAAAACACGTAAAGATAAACATTCATTTATTTTAAAATCAATTTATTCGTAAAATCTACGGAAATTCAATTGTTTTAACAATTTAACAAGAAAACAATTTTGTCTTTCAAAATATTAATAAAAATTGTTAGACTTCGTCGTTAATCAATTAGTCCTAATTTAATTATTTGAATTAGTAGGTAAGTGAATATTGTGTGATTTATTTAAAAAATCTATAATTTGTATGAATATATATAATATATGCTATGGTATATTTTTTGTATTACATATTGTGGGGAAAGTGTCGTTAATAATTTATTTTAGAAAAATACCAAAAAATAAAATTACCCTTTATAACTAAAAATATCTGGTCTTGTTTCAAATGAATATTCCTATTTAAAAATTTAGGCAGTAAATTTTAACAGAAAAAAATGCTAACTAAGTAGTTATAGAAAAAGTATAAAAGTTAGAAATAGCATTTGTTAATCATTTAAGAATCATAATGCAATAAAAATAATTAGAACAAATTCCGGATAAAACTTCCTTAATGATATTTTTAAAAACCAACATAGATTCAAATTTTTAAATAATTAAAATTATTTAATGAAAAGGACTACTTTTAGAAAAACACATTCAATAATTATTTTCACACATCGTCCGAAATTCCCTTTGGAACACTTCCAAATACCATAAACAGCGGAGTAAATTTATAGGAGACAGAGAAATGTTTAAACATCTGTCAGTTTTAAATTGCTTATTTGAATATTTGTGCGTAGTACTTAAAATTCAATTTTAAAATAAGATCAGTTGACACAGAAATAGTTCTTTAAATATCAATATCATTCTGATGTTTAAAAATGGAAATTAAAATTATGACACAATGCCACGGGAATGAATTACTAGAAGAAAACCACTCAAACTGTTGTTATACTAGTATTAATTAAAAATATTATTTAAATATAAATTTTGTTTAATAAAATTGGAAAATAGTAAATGAATTTAATATTATGAGATTTGTTTTCTTTATTATTAGGTTTAATATCTGAATTTTAACAAATGTCAAATGATGTACTGAATTAATTATAAAGTTTTTAATTTTCATATGACAACTATTTGAATCAGTAATAGGTAAAAATAAATATCAAAATAAGTAGATTCGATTGAAATGATATATTTTTGTATACCTTTTGCTACTTAAACGTAGTCAACATACATCAATATAATTTTTTTTTAAATGTCTGATTCAGAATTTTTGATACATTAATGCGTATTTAGAAAATCTACATTTCTTTTCAAAAATAAA
This sequence comes from Maratus michaelseni, assembly GCA_963931845.1. NCBI lineage: Eukaryota > Metazoa > Arthropoda > Arachnida > Araneae > Salticidae > Maratus > Maratus michaelseni. The sequence goes on from OZ007589.1 coordinate 83,339,507, forward strand.
ATATAATTTATATTTTCTGGGTTTGAATGTATCGAATTCTGAGCAATACTAAAAGTTTATATATATATATATATATCTTCTTTTTCTGTGTTAGAATAGCAGGATTATAATACAAGATAAACTACCGAAATACCTCAAGCACCTAAATGCATACATTTTATTAAGTACAAATAGACACGTACTAGGCTGCAATATGCATTTTATACAGACATTACACAATATTTATGTGTAATTGAATTTTAGAGTCCAAATTAATATTACGTAAAACATTTATCTATAAAAAGTGCAAAAATCTCCTAAGAAATTCAATCATATATAATCTATAAGGTTAACATTAAAATCATTAATAAAGCTGATATTTCAATGGGATAATGTTCTAAAATTCTATTCGCTGCATTACCTTCTATTAAACTGAAATACAAAGTGGCCAATAATCACAGAGATCTGAAGGCTGCTAATGGAAAAACCGCCATGCTTGTCTGCTAGCTTTTGTGATTCATTGATTTAAAATTACCAGCTGGGAAGACCGAGCGATGCTGTGTTAAAATTAGTTTTGTGTTCATTTCAATATAACAATAAATTATCTGTAAATCGCATAACAATAAGCTCTATATAACAACGATATACCAATAAGTTATATGTACCCTGATTTGTTGAATTCTGTTTTCGAGAACGTTCTACGGACTCTGTTCGGTTGAATCATACATCTCGGCTCCTTTTGTGATTTTCTAGAAAATTCTATCATATTCTGAAAGTCAATATTTTTGCACCTAATGTTGCCAAAATGTTGCCGAATATCGCGAAATTTGGTGACATACATTCATTTAACGCTGAGCATGTGTTTTGGCATTGATAATCTTAAAAGTCGATCTTCCAGATAAATCTCGTCACTGTGGCCAACATTTCACCAAATATAGCGAAATTTGGCTAGATGTTACCAACTTAGCGATTTCATTTACTACCAACTGTAGAAAAACTTAATAGCGGTTTAAACCTTCATTCCCATTGAAATGCATTGCCCGTAATGCCCCAAAAATGACAATCTGATCCAATTCTCTCGAACCTGTAACCTTGCCCAATAGTCTTCTGTTACCCCAAATGGTAAGATATAAAATTTCGCCAAAGTTGTAGATCCGTTTTTAAGATAAAATTTGCACACAGAGAGACAAGATTTGCTCGTATTGTATTTAATTTAAAATTATTTATCCGATTAACATAAAATGTAAATTGTGTTTTTATTTTAAATTAACAAAACAATATTTAAATAACTGAACATATTGCATTAAATGTTATATTCCAAACCGATTTTTTTTCTATGATCAATTCTAACGTATATTAGAATCAATATGTTGATGCTGAATTATATGTTATGCATACATTTAATATACTCATTTATATATTAAAAAATATTATATACATTTCAAATAACCTTTCACAATTCAACATATTGCTTATACTTATTTTTGTGTGAAATATAATTGAAGATATATAATTTCTTATCTTTGCAAATTACAAGAGAATTCTAAAATCTGTTTATGATGCAATAAATAAATGTAGACATATTTTTTCAACGTTATATATATATACAGGGTGATTTTTATTAAAGTTGTGAAAGTAAAACCCTATAACAAAAGAACCATTGATCCAAATGACCGGAAACTTCACCAGTATGCTCCCAAGGCAATGGGTATTTTTTAGGCGTAGTTTAAAAAAAAAAAAAAAAAACGCACCGAGAGATGGCGCTGTAGGTTAACATCAACTGGTTTCCTTCCTCTACCGTGTTTTAGGCTCAGTGAAGCAGTCTGTTCAAATTTCAAAACCATCTTCCGTAAATATTCTATTGTTATTGGACCTTTTGTTAAATTCTTAAGTGACCTAAATCTCTTAAGACGAGTTTCTGTGCTATCATTATTCTGATAATACAGTTTCATTAACAACGCACGGTCCGTCAATGACACAGTCATTGTGAGGATATCCGTGGCATAATGAACACCAAGTGTACGTGCTTCACGCTTTTATCGCCAATGTATGTTTGTCGTGCACAAGCTCGTCTTCCGACTCTGCTGCTAATACAGCGCCATCTGTTGGCGGGATTTTAAGGGGGTTTTAACCACGTCTAAAAAATACCCATTGCTTTGGGAGCACACTAGTAAAATTTCAGGTCATTTGGATCAGTGGTTCTTTTGTTATAGGGTTTTACTTTCACAACTTAAAAAAATCACCCTGTATATATATACATTGAAAATTGCATGATAGTTTTTTAAAGCTATAAAAATAATTGCAAACTCCTTGAAATGCCAACTTGCCACAGCACTAACTCGCATTTTGCTACTATTTTTAATTATGTTATTTCAAAGTGTAAAATGTTATTTAACTTTCAGTATTTAGATTAATTTTTATATTTGTAATTCTAAACTATGGTAAATTATATTAAAATGTATATTTTTCAATTTAAAGATTCAATATGTACATTTAATAAAATAAATATTTCCATATAGTAGTTGCTTTCACATTTCACGTTAAATTCATTCTATTTTTATTTAGTAAAATAAAAAGAAAAGTGTAGAAAAATAATATCTATATGAAAATAGAAATATTATTTCGTTCTCATATTTTATTTTATTCGTTTTCAAATTATTCTTAAAATGCAAAATATATAAAATAAATCAAGCGAGAAAAATATTAATATTTTTTTTTTAATTTAACATTTTTGAAAAACAAATTAACTCGAATTACTAAGGAAAAAAATACGATTTATCATTTTTAACAGATTAAGATGTGATTATTTTTCATTTAAGCTGAAATATGCAATTTACGGATAGATACAATTTTTATATTGCAGGTAAGAAAATTAAAATAATTATATATTAATGTAAGCAGTTAATCGGAAGTAAACTTATTCTATTTATGTAGTTTTAATACTCAAATGTTTTGTAGATTTCATACATTGCCTAAAACATGTCCATGTAATGCAAATACATGTTATTTTTATTCCAAAATATAAGTTTAATAATTAAATAAAGAAAACTGCCCAGTTAAACTGAGGGCATTGAGCTCACAGGCTATTCACACTAATTGTATATTATGCTATTTTTTCAAAAAATAATGCCACTTGAAAAAGAAAGAAATCGACAATATATTAAACGGGGGGGGGGGGGGTATAAGCACCGGTTCCCACCTTTTATACTTAACCAATAATCCCCCAAAATCTAATCATGCAAGCGCCTTACCACAATGAATTTATACACAAAATTTGAAAAAAATCGGATAATTTTGCTTGAAAAACCCATTTATCTAAATTAAGGGAGGTGAGCTCCCCCCGTTCCCCCCTTTATATTTAACAAATGAAAACCTGAAACTAATCAGGCAAACGTCTTACCACAATGAATCTACATACAAAATGTGAAGAAAATCGGATAATTCTGCATGAAAAACCCATTTATCTAAATTAAAGGGGATTAGCCCCCGTTTACCCCCCTTTATACTTACCCAATGAACACCCAAAACTAATTAGGGAAGTGCCTTATCACAATGAGACTATATACAAAGTTTAAGAAAATCGGATAATTCTGCATGAAAAACCCATTTATCTAAATTAAGGGGGGTAGCCCCCCGTTTCCCCCTTTTATACTTATCCAATGAACCCCCAAAACTCACCAGGGAAAAGTGCCTTATCACAATGAGCCTATATACAAAATTTGAAGAAAATCAGATAAATCTGCATGAAAAACACATTTATCTAAATTCAAGGGGTTATCCCCCCCTTTCCCCCCTTTATACTTAACTAATGAACTCCCAAAATTAATCGGGGAAGCACCTTATCACAATGAACCTATATACGAAATTTGAAGAAAAACGGATTCTTCTGCATGAAAAACCCATCTCATCAAAAAGTCACCTGTAAAAAATGCAGCCAAGTCTCGTAACTCATTTACCGTAAAAAGTACTGAGATCGTATAAAGCCAAGTTTAACTATCTTATTAACTCTGAAATTTTCATTCACAAATCACTCCTAGTCTCTACATCTTTAGTTAATTATTATTTTATGACTTGGCAATTACGCAGCACAGGAAAGTTATTACACCTTACTATGTCATGGGATGGGATGGGATAATTTAACTAAAGCAAATTATATACGGACAGGGAAGCTATTACACCTTAATATGTTATAGTATTATTTGATTAAGACTAACTATATACATCACATTCTCGTGCTACGTAATTGCCAAGTCACAAAATAATAATTAACTAAAGATGTAGAAACTAGGAGTGATTTGTGAATGAAAATTTCAGAGTTAATAAGATAGTTAAACTTGGCTTTATACGATCTCAGTACTTTTTACGGTAAATGAGTTACGAGACTTGGCTGCATTTTTTACAGGTGACTTTTTGATGAGATTTCACTTCTTTTTGTAAGTAATCCTCCTTTTCTTCATTTTGGGCTCTTTTTGGAGATCATCCACTGATTTTCGAAGAAGTTACCTTAAAGAAATTTCAGGTAACTAGGCAAGCACTAAGTTATGGGAGGGGGGAGCCAAAAGTACTCTCAATTGCTTCCAGGAAAGATGCTATCCATCTGAGATATTACTTGCAGCCTAGATACTTGATATTTAGCACAAAAGTACTGTTTAGGATAAAAAGAAAGCTAAAATTAAAATTCCCGGAAATTTTCAATAAAACAAACTCTTTTCGATTTTTCGAAGTTTTTTTTTTTTCGTTTTTTTTTTGTCTTTTTTTCCGGCTTTTTAAATTTTTCCTTACTTTGTATCCTAAGCCCACCCTACCTTCTGCCAAATGTCAAGCTGGTAGGACTACAAAATCGAATTATTTCCAAACCTTCGACTTTTTATAAATTTATTGATTTTTCGATTTTACTTCTAAGTTTCCTGATTGTAATGCCAATATAGTATTTCTTTGATCCGTCTTCTTAGGATCATTTAGGTTCAATTTAAAGATAAATCAAGGTAATCTTAGAGTCACCATGATTTTATTTAGAAAGGACTATCAAGCCATAACCAGCCAGTAATGTCGGGAGGAGAGAGGGAGCTGTGAAGATTTTTTTGGTGCTAACATCATTTAACAATCCATATTTCATATGCAAATTAAATAGAGTATAACCTGTGAAAGAAAACAAACATGTCTATAAAGAAACCGTTCATAACGCAGCCGGTCTATAGCGGAACTTTTCTATACCGAAATTCGTAAAAAAAAAGAAAAAAAGCATAATCCGGGGGAAAAAACATAAAACAATTAGGGGCGGTGTACTAGCTAATAGGACAATTACCTTAAAACTCATGTTTCTAGAACTACAAAGTCGAATTGTTTTCAAATTTTCGATTTTTTACAGATATTTCGATATTTCAATTTTATTTTCGAATTTTACAAATTTTTAAAAGTTTCTTTTTTGAATCGTAAATACTACCTTTACACTACATTTTAAGTCTCTACGACTGCAAGATCAAATTATTTTCAATTTTTAATTTTTTTCGAATTTTCCAGATTTTTTAATTTTTTCTTTTTTTGTCTTCTTTATTCCATATTTCAAGTTTCTAGCGCTACAAAATCGAATTATTTTCAAATTTTCGATCTATTTCGATTTTTTTAAAATTTTTTTTTCGAATTTATTGTGTTTTAATTTTTCATTTTTCTCTATAACACTACCTTTACGCTGAATTTTTAGTTTTTAAAGCTACAAGATCAATTATTTTTCAATTTTTCGAATTTTCCAGATTTTTTTAATTTTTCCATTTTTTTTCTATCCTAAATACTACCTTTATTCCAAATTTCCAGTTTTTAGCTCTAAAAAATCGATTTTTTTTTCAAATTTTCGTTTTTTTCGATTTTTTAATTTTATTTTCGCTTTTTGTTGTGTTTTTAATTTTTTTTCTTTTTCTGAATCCCTTTACACAAATTTTCTGTTTCGAAGACTACGAGACCGAATAATTTTCAATTTCTCTTTTTTTTTTCGAATTTTGCGGATTTTTTTTTTCGAATTTTTCGTGTTTTTAAATTTTTTCCTTAAATAGCATCCTAAATCTCACCTTTATTCCAAATTTCAAGTTTCTAGCGCTATAAAATCGGATTATTTTCAAATTTTCCTTATTTTTCAATTTTTTCAATTTTATTTTCGAATTTTATTGTTTTTTTCATTTTACCTTATTCCGAAACCTAAACACTATCTTTACGCCGAATTTTAAGTTTCTAAGGCTAAAAGATCAAATTATTTTCAATTTTTCAGACTTTTTCGAATTTTTTAATTTTCCGGATTTTTTAATTTTTCCTTATTTTGTATCCTAAATACTATCTTCATTCCGAATTCAAAGTTTCTAGCGCAACAAAATCGGTATATTTTCAAATTTTCGGTGTTTTTGATTTTTCCGATTTTTAAATTTTATTTTCGATTTTTATTGTGTTTTTAATTTTTCCTTATTCTGAATTCCAAACACTACCTTTACGCCGAATTTTAAGTTTCTAAGGTTAAAAGATATATATTTTTCATTTTTTCAATTTTTTTCGAATTTTTCGAATTTTTGAATTTTTTTTTTCGATTTTTCTGGATTTTTTCATTTTCTTCTTTTTTTGTATCCTAAATACTACCTTTATTCCAATATTGCAGTTTCTAGCGCAACAAAATCGGATTGTCTTCAAATTTTCGGTTTTTTTCAATTTTTTCGATTTTTTCAATTTTGCTTTCGATTTTTTTGGTGTTTTTGATGTTTTCTTTTTCTGGATGCTAAACACTACCTTCACACCAAATTTTAAGTTTCTAAGACTACAAGATCGTATTATTTTCGATTTTCAATTTTGATGGAATTCGTTGAATTTTCGAATGTTTTTCTTTCGAATTTTCCGGATTTTATATTTTTTCTTTTCTTTGTATCCTAAACACTACCCTTTTTCCAAATGTCAACTTTCTAGGGCTACGGAATCTACCTAATCTTTTTGATGACGCGTGAATGAGTGAGTGAGTGAAAAAAAATCGAATGTTTGAGTTCATATATCGTCTGAAGTAGAAAAGACAGAAAGTTGTAATTTTAAATTTTGGTCTTATTTGCCACATTCTCTAGAAAAACGAAGTTCCAGACTTTTGGGAATCTTCAGCGCAGAGATATGGGGGGGGGGGGGTCAAAAGTGCCCTGAGTTGCTTCCAGAAAAGTATGCTTATGGCTGTCCTCTCTCGACTTGGCGGAGGCACTGCAGTGCCTCCAGATCTTGCCAAGGCTGTGTTTTCCTATTAGACTTAATGTTAGCTATATGCTCCATTTTTCTGCAACTAAATTTCCTCATGACAATATAGTAATTCATTGATCCGTTTTCTTAGGATCGTTTATGTTCAATTTAGAGATAAATCAAGAGAATCTTAGAATCACCATGATTTTATTTAGAAAGCACTATCAAGTCATAACCAACCAGTAATGTCGGGAGGGAGGGAGAGATGTGAAAATTTTTGTGCGACCAACATCTTTTAACAACAAATATTCCATATATAAATTAAATAGAGTAAAGCCTGTGAAAGAAAATGAACCTGTCTATAAAAAAAAGGTCTATAACGTAGCCAGTCTATAGCGGAACTTTTCTATTACAAAATTCGTAAACAAAAGAAAAGAAAAGCATAATCCGGGGAAAATAACACAAAACAATAACGGAAGGTGTACTAGCTAATAGGACAATTATCTTAAAATCTCTCTAAAACAAACTATCCCCATCCTGTGGGATTTGTTTTTCAATGTTTTACTTTATTTAATGCAAAACATAGATTGCATCCGACAACTCATAAAAAAGTCCTCCGGCCTGTACCGGCAGGAAAAGGTAGCTTTCCTATATCTTCGTTTTAAAATTTTAGCTAATGTTACTCGAAAACAGCAAGTTAAAATGCAAAGAAACCGTTTACAAAAGATTCGTTTACACTGAATTTGAATAAGAAATTCGCCAAATTATTGAGCTATAGCCAAGTTGGCTTCATTTATGAAGACTTATTTTTGTCGCCAAATTTGGCGAGATTTCGCCAATTGTCGCGAAGTTTGGCGAGAATTTGGCGCTAATGTATATGAATATATAGTTTTATGCGTATGATTGGGAAAATGATTACAACAATGAAAGAAAATAATTTGCGAGAAATCGCGTTCACTAAAACTTATAAATTTATATTGAAATCATTAAAATTACAGACATTACAATTCACTTTCATAAAACATTAAAAACATATTAAAATTGGACGTTTCGGATTTACATGGAAAATCCCTCTTCAACAACAACATTTCACTTAGCGTAAATCATAGTTCAAAAATATCAACAAATAGAAAATGCAACGTATCAAAATTTCGAAGTCAAAGTTACAGTTATAATAACACGGAGTATTCATTCGGGATTGCACCTGCTTGACCATTATTGACCATAAATTTATCGTTGTTTTTTTGTAATGTGCTGTTTTGTTTCAAAATGTCAGCCACCCTAGAATTTCAAACTGCTCTATCTCAGCCAATTTTTAAGATAGAGGTAAAACAAAAAATGCTCTGGAATCCTTGTATCAAGTCCTAACACCTAATTAAAAAATAAACTTGATTTTTTAACTTTTTTGTATATTTATTTTAGTTTTAAAATTTTCTATGGCCGCCATCTTGAAACAAGATGGCGGACCAAACTGGCCAATGAACTCGGTCGAGGCATTGGTGAGCTTAATACACACAATTAGTTTCTCCAAATTAATTTATAAATACGGGCGTTATCGTATCAAATTATTTTCATTTTTTCAATTTTTTTCGAATTTTTTTATTTTTTTTTCGAATTTTCTGGATTTTTTTAATTTTTCTTTTTCTGTATCCTAAATACTACCTTTATTCCTAATTTGAATTTTCTAGCGCAACAAAATCGGATTGTCTTCAAATTTTCGGTTTTTTTCAATTTCTTCGATTTTTTCAATTTTGCTTTCGATTTTTTTGGTGTTTTTGATGTTTTCTTTTTCTGGATGTTAAACACTACCTTCACACCAAATCTTAAGTTTCCAAGACTACAAGATCGTATTATTTTCAATTTTCAATTTTGATGGAATTTGTTGAATTTTCGAATGTTTTTCTTTCGAATTTTCCGGATTTTATAATTTTTCCTTTCTTTGTATCCTAAACACTACCTTTTTTCTAAATGCCAAGTTTCTGGGGCTACGGGATCTACCCAATCTTTTTGATGACGCGTGAACGAGTGAGTAAGAAGTGACAAAATCGAATGTTTGAGTTCATATATCGCCTGAACTAGAAAAGACAGAAAGTTGTAATTTTAAATTTTGGTCCTGTGGGCCAAATACTCTCTATAATTGAAGTTTAAAATTTTTGGGATACTCCAGCGCGGAGATATGGGGGGGTCAAAAGTGCCCTGAGTTGCTTCCAGAAAAGTATGCTTACGGCTGTCCTCTCTCGACTTGGCGGAGGCACTGCCGTGCCTCCAGATTTATCTAAATTAAAGGGGAATTAGCCCCCCCTTTTTGTCCTTTATACTTAACCAATGAACTCCCAAAACTAATCAGGGAAGCGCCTTATTAGAATGAACCTGTAAACAAAATTTGAAGCAAAACAGATAATTCTATCACGAGTTATCGCGTTACGTACATACATACGTACATACATACATACAGAACGGGTGGGCACATTAGCTCTCAGGCTTTGATAGCCTGTGAGCTAAAAATCCAATCAAATGAATGAAATTTCTTACATTTATTCAAATATTTTTATTGTAAAATATATGTAGCCATTTTTATTCTTTAACTATAAAATGAATGATATAAAGATAAAATAAAAGTATGGTTTGGTTTACATTTATTGTATAAATCTGGGGAAAATGACGAAAGAAAAAAGTCTTACTCCATTTAGAGTTTGATTTAGAGTCTATATGTATTCCACATCATTTTTACACTAATAATTTAAACATGCTATAAAACTATGTTGTTGGCACTTAGCATTAAACGTATTATATACAGTTTTAATTTGTAAATATTCATTTACGATAAAATCCATCACAAACATTTATATAAAAAATATATATTAATAAGACGATAACAAATTTATGACCTTACATAAATAGAATTGTGCTTTAGAACTTGTTTATTATTATATGTAATACTTATTTAATTATAGTTATTAATTAAATATTTTATTTATTTTATACTCGTATTTTTTACCTTGTTTTATTCATTTCATGAATGATACAAACAAAGATCAACAAATCTCCTTTCATTGTATGTGCTTAATTGTATTATAGCGATGTACAAAAATATTTCCCTTAAGGACCAACATGAAAATCAGTGATTCAAATAGAAAAGCAACATTTACAAATAAATAAATCTTTTCATCGCAATTTCTTTGTTATATGGTTTTTTGCAATATCTTATAACTAATTCAAATAACACTCCGTAAGGCATATTTCTTTGTCGAATCTTTTGCAAGTTTTATCAATTTACGATTTCTTTATCTGCGAATGAGCCTCACACATCATGCATGCTTATTGATATATATCTTTTTTTTTCATGATTACATAATATAACCGAAATCTGATGCAATGCAAAGAATCGGCTGAATGAAAATTTCTTTTAAGGAAATGTCTTTCAATAATTATTCTTTCAATGATGTTAGGGCAGTTATTCAAACGTTTATACTTAAATTAGGATTTTAATCACGATATTGTTTATCAAAGTATATTTTCAAAGGTACTTCATCCATGATTCACAGCGTTATGATTTTTCTTCTATTACTTACAACTCAAACAAGGAGTTCATTTTAAAAATGTTTATTTTTATTTTTATTTTTATTTTTGAAGTAAGTTTATCTTCTGATATGAAGATTTCAGTTATAATAAAAGCAAAATTTTTGCGTTCTTATTATTTTTTCCCTTTTCAGTTGAAAGATTGTGATATTTCTTTATATTACACATATCTTTGCAAAAAATATCAAAATCGGTGAATCCAAATGAATGAACCTCTGCATCTTAATTGCATTGTTACGTGATTTGACGTAAGGCCTTTTATCGTAATCAAACATTAGTTAGTATGGTCAATTTCTCTAACTAAACTTATGGAAGTTTCATCACTTGAGGGCTTCTTTATCAGGAACTCAGAGATACAAATCATATATGGTTATTGTTATATATCCATGCTATTTATATGTGCTTAATAAAACCGAAATCTGGGACGATATATTTTTATGCATAGAAATGGATCAAAAATAATTTTTTTTCGATAGACAATCTTTCGTGAAAATGACGACTCTTATTGAAACTTTTATATCTAAATAAAGATTCTAATCAAAACATTAATCATCAAAATAAATAAATAAGTCAGATGTCTGACTGAATCAAAGGTTTGTTTTAACAAACCTTTTGAATAGAATTGATTTTTTTTTCTAATATTACTTCGTTAGAGTTATGAAATTACTGATCTAAATAAAAAATTCCGCATGGAATATAGAAAATATTTTTATAATATATTTTATATTGTTTTGTAGATTATTTTGTATATATAAGATACGTATTTAATTAAATTTATTATGTGTATACAGTGATTAATCAATTATTCAAAAAGCGAAACAACATTTCCAAATAAATAAAGCTTTTCATCGCAATGCCTTTGGTATATGTTTTTTTTACAACATCTTATAACTAATTCAAACACCACTCAGTACCGTATATTTCTTCGCAGAAACTTAAGCAAGTTTTATTCCTTTAGGGTTTCTTTATCTGAACATGAGGCTCACAAATTATGCACACTTATTGATATATATCTCTTTTCCATGCTTATGTAATATAACCAAAATCTTGGGTAATATCACAGAAACAGCTGAATGAAAATTTCTTTTATGAAAATTTCTTTCAATAATTTATCTTTCAATGATCTTAGAGAAATCATTGAAACGTTTATACTTAAATTAGGATTTTAATCACAATACAGTTTAGAAAAGACAATTTTCAAAGGTACTACATTCATGATTAGCAGCGGTATGATTTTACTTCTATTACTTAGAACTGAAACTTAGAGTTCATTAAAAAAAATATTTTTATTTTTATTTCCATTTTTGAAATCAATGTATCTTAGATATGCATATTTCACTTATAATACAAATAAAAGTTTTGCGGTTTTATTCGTTTTTCGCTTTGTAATTGAAATATTGCGATATTTCTTTATATTACATATTATTTTAGGGAAAATACCAAAATCAGTGAATCCAAATCAATAAACCTCTTCATCGTAATGTCATTGTTACATGATCTTAGGTAAGGCTTTATATCGTAATCAAACATTAGTTAGTATGGCCAATTCCTTCACCTAAACTTATAGAATTTTCATCACTTGAAGGTTTCTTTAGCAGAAACTCAGACACACAAATAATCTGTGCTTATTTATATATATCTTTGATATTTATGTGTGCTTAATAAAATCGAAATCTGGGGCAATTTATTTTTATGCATAGAACTGGCTCAAAAAGAATTTATTTTGATAGACATTCTTTCGTGAATTTGATGACTCTGATTGAAACTGTTATACCTAAATAAAGATTGGAATCAAGATAGTAATTATCAAAGTGAATAAATAAGCCATATATCTGAATTTAATAAAAGGCTTATTTTAAGAGAAATTTTGAATTTAAATTAAACTTTTTCTATTATTACTTCGTTAGAAAGTCATGGAATTAGTGATCAAAATAAAAGATTCAGCATGAAATACAGAAACTATTTTTATAATAAATTTCTGTATATTATGATTTTCTGTATTTACTTATTTAAAGATACGTACTTAATTAAAATTCTTATAAATAAACAACTCAAATACATGATAAAAAACTGAGATGTAATAAAGAAATATTTCTCCTTTAAAATGACCAAATTATAATTTAAAATTTTTATTCACATTTTGAAATCCTTATATTTACCAAAAATAAAATTTTCGTTAAACTTATAGATGAACTAAAGCGATAGTCTAAAAATTTAATTTTGTTGCCTTTACAGAAAAATTTATATATGTGTAATAAATTAATCTGTATAAATGTATTGAATGTATGAAAGTTATATATACAAATTTATATTGATAATAAAAACGTTTTAAGTTTTTAAATCTTCAATAATTATATGTTTCTAATTGCATAATCTAATTCTAATTGCATAATAGGTTTTCAAACATCTATGAGTGACTCACGTAAGTTTAAAACAAAATTTGTTTTGCCTCATTTATTTATATTTCATAAAAGTAAATATATCTTACGTGTAAGAAATTTTCTATTTTAAAAAATAAAAACGAAAAAGGTTAGGCACATGCTTAATGTTTTCATTCATTTCACATTTCAATGTGCCCTATAAATTTTGATTTATAATTTAATATATTTTTCAGTATTTGGCTAAAATGTTTTTTTTTAATAAAATGTTTTATAAAAACTATATATCTATTTTAGCTACTCTTAGAATCAATGAGAATTACATACGTGATTAACCATAAAACAATAAAAAAAAATCCTATAAACTGTTATATTATTTAGTTTATACTTAAAAATGGATACCTTAAACTAGTAAAACTTCAATATGACATACGTATAATTTAATCATGATCCTAAAAATTCCATTTACATTTAAAGCTAAAGAAATATGAATATCTTTGCAGATTTCTTTCAATAATAAATACTTAATTCGGCTCCATATTTTATTTATATTAAATCATTCAAATTACAAAGATAATATGATATGTTAAACAATATATATGTTGACGTCACTTTAAAATATAACAATAAATATGTCCGTGGAAGACTTTACCGCACAGATCATTAATGTTTCGAATTATTTATCTTATATTAGTTTTACACGAAAATGCTTGTCAAACACTTTAAAAAATATTTATCTCCTACAAACAATCTATTTCTACAGAAGCATTTTTTCAATTATTTTATTAGGTTTTCACAAGTTATGAAAATGTATGTTGGATTAAATGGAGTGATACACTCTGTATTTTTTATCAAAATGGATTGAGATCCAAATTGTCAAATACAAATTGTTTTCCGCTGTGTTTTCAAACAATCCCCTAAATTTTGAAGTTAGACATGTAATAATATATGACATATATAATTATATATTTTTTTCTCTCATCAGTCACATAAGTCTTATGCAATATTTCTAAAACCTTCGACAGAAATAATGAAAAAGAAAATATAATTTATTTTACCTATTCCAAATTCGATGTGCTCTTATTGATACGTCTCCTTTAAGACGTATCACCGGTTAATGAAGACAATTTCCTTTTTTTCAAAATTTCCTACTTATAATTAAGATTAAAGACCTCATTTAATGCGTGCCACCCATTGGATACTGCAGACATTTATTTCTCGGGATTAACCGGGCAGAATCGAAATTGACTTCGCACATTATTTCTCCAAAAACAAATTTGGTGTACCTTTTGGTATTGAGAAATGAAGATATCGCAGTGATGAGCAAAGAGAAAACTTTGCAACACCGAACACATCAGAGCTTCAAAAATTGCTAATTTGTTGCTCACCGATATTGCTATGAGTATCACCGATATTACCAACGATATTACCACCGATGTTATTACTGGTATTGCCACCGATGTTACCACCGGCATTACCATTGATCTACCATTATTACTCGTGGTACTGATATCGCCGACATCACTAACATCACCGGAAAAGTGGTGTAACAGACAAAAGTTTTGACTCTGTAACAAAATTGTAAATAATGTGGAGAAAAATGATTTGTTCAACAATCACCAAGGAAAATGAGACATTACTTTCTTTAAAGTTAATTCATGTAAGAACATCAATTTTCAGCCCATTTTGTTTTCCATGTGTAATTTATGATTTTTTGTAAGCGAATTGTCATTAATATGCTTTTTAATAAAAAAAAAGTTGTTTGTTTAACATAAAGTTGCTAACCTTTTTAATTTATCAAAAACGAAATTTAATTTAATGATAAAAGTTTTATTTTACATCAATGAAATGTTTACATTGTTTAATGGGGACCCCTTTTGGTGTGTCCTAATAATTTCTCCCCACCCCTTGGAAATCACATGAACGGAAGTACAATTTATCTGCTTCTGTATCCAGATGTTAAATTTGTATTGCAGTGAAATATAATTGGAATTTTGATTACTTACAATATTTAAAGTCATGAATTTGCAAGGTCTATAATTCTGCATTTAAAATTATTTACGAAATTAATAACACAATTACAAAAAAAAATATGTAAGCACAAATTTTAAAATTTTACCATTTCCCCCCAATATACACTTTGAAAACAAACATAAAGCTTTTTTTAAGTTCTAACAAATTTAACACTGGAGATTCTACAATATATCATGCCAGCAACGTACATTCAATGAAATTTCACTCTAATAAATAACTACTAATAATACATTCCTACCGCAGAACATAGGCAGTGTAGAATAAAAATATGTATGTTGAATAGACTGTCACTAATAATTAATTATTTCCAATGATTGAAGGTAATTCTTTGATGTTAGAAAATTTATAAATCCTATATTTATTTACGATAAAATTAAAAAATATGAGATTTCATTCCGTCATTCATTTTAAAGCTTTTTTGTAGCGAATGTACACATAATTACTAATATTACTTATATATATCTTATCATTCGTGTTAAGTTTTTGAATAAAAAGTAATAGAATAGTTTTTAAAGCGTAATTTAAAACGTTAGAAAGTTAGACTTCAACATAACTATAAAAGTTAAACTATAGAACATACGTTTGATTATACATAAGAATTTTCTGTAACATAAGTTTGTTATAGATAGAATATCGACTAAATTACATTTTAGAAGATAAATATAAGTTATAGAACACAAACATAAATTACAATCACATTCACTGTGACATTCATTAAGTAGTGTAATTTAATTAATATTTTGTTTTAGAAGTATAGTAGTGTGGATATTAACCTAGCGTTTTCCTCTAAGCCATTGTTTTGTTATATGTATGAAAGTGTAATTCTATATAATAATAAATGCATTTTAGACTAAATTATTTTTTTAATTAACCATTTTCCCTATGTATGAGTAGATATTTTTAATAAATATTTTTTTGTGCTTCGTAAATAAAAGTAAAAAAATAACTGAAGTTCCCTGAAAAGTACAAATATCTTTTTTCAGAATACATTAACTTTAATGTTAGGATTTAAAGAAATAACTGCGTAATATTTTGTTTAAAATTTTGCACGTCTGGAAGAGAACACATATTCTAAATTAAAGGAAATACGTGATGTTGAATATCTGTAATATTTTAAAGTCTGATTCAATGTTTTTATCACTTTTCTTTTCTCAAACTGTACTTCATTTGTATTCTCTGCATCTCAGCACCTTTTTCAGACGAGATAAGTAAAATTTGCCCTTCTTTTTTTCCATATATTTAACATGAATTATACGATGAAGTATATTTTTTATTATTATTGAAAACTGTTTACAATTCTACAACTATTGTTATCCGCATTTATTCAAAGTAGAATTACAATCGTCTATTTTTTTTATAAATATCATTATAATCTGTATAAGAATTATACATTAAAAATAACAATTAAACTATTTTATTACTTTACTAGTTAACCCGCCAGGCGTTGCTCGGCCATAGATATTAATAATCTGTTGTATACGAATATGACTGAAATCTGTAAGACTATCGAAATAAAATCCAATGAGGCAAACACCATCGTAATCGGGCACATAAAACTTAAGATAGGAAAGCTCATCCTGGCGGTCGAAAGTGCAACTAAAATATTTAAGGCTGTAGATATCAAGTCTAATGAGACAAACTCCGTCGTAATGCTTCCATCCGCCCATAGAACCAGATATATTCATATAGTTCCACGTTCCACCACCAGGGTGCGCAGTCTATTTTGGAAGAGGGCTTTTCAGAACACTCGACCCAACCAAATTTCCTAGAAGAATTGAAATTTAACAATGGGTAAACATTGCCAAAATAACGGAAATCACGAAAGTGGGTTACGTAATCGATCGGTTTTGAAAGGGTTAATGTAGATATTTTCTAAAACTTCTAAAATTTTCTAAAATTTTTGCTTATCCTAATAAAACCACTGTGTAGAATAAAATCCAAGATATATTAGAATCATTCACCTAAACAATAGGAAATCGCGAATATAAATTTAATAAGATTACGGGGGTACCGGGAGGCATTACCGTAATCTCATTGAAATGTATTAAAGAAATGTATTTAAAGAAATGTATTTTTTTAATCTGAAAAATAGAATAAGAAGTTCATAAGAATGTCAGAATATTATTCATAAACCTTGTTTAATTTAACATTTCTAATTTCTGAAACCTTTGAATTATTTTATATGCGTATAAATATATATGTAGTAATTGTAAGATATTAAATGTTATGAAAAGTGCGATTAAAAAACATTGACTTTCAAAGCTGACGTTGAGGCTCCTGATCTGTAGATTTACTAGTTAGTTTTTCGTATCTTGTTTATAAACGCCAATTCGGATTTTTAAATATAGGAGAAATAGTTTAAAAAGCAAAATTGACTTACGGGAAAAAACTTACTTACGGGAAAAGACTTACGGGAAAAAGGTTAACGTAATTCTTTTTAAACTAAAGGTTTCTGCTTAAACCCGATAGAAAGTAGATGTCTTTAGGTGTGTTTGTTTTTTGTTTGGTTATTTTAGAAAGCCGATGCCAGATTTTATATATCGCAGAAAATTGGAATTCGCAAAAGAGAGTTCTGCGCACGAATTTTTTTGGAAGGGTTAATATTCGTATTTTTCAAAAACAAATACAGATGTCGAAAAAGGAATAAATGTACATATTGTCTGGTATATTTAGTTTTTCAAACCTTTCTCTGAGTCGCCAATGCGAATTTTTTAAATTTTCCAAAATCGCAAAAATCGCAAAACGACATACAGAAAATATACTTTTTAATTAACGTTTAATTAATGTTAATTTTCGTACTTTTTAAAACCAATGGTGGCTTTGAAAAGAAACAATCAGCCCTTTAATTTGGTGACCTTCGTTTTACTTACCCATCATACGTAGTATAGGGTAAGTCTTGTAATCGTTTTGAAAATCTAAAAAAAAATTTTTCGACGGCGACACTGGAGATTCCGAAAAACATATTTTATAAAAAACAATTTGTCGTCCGTCTGTGTGTCTTATGTGTCTGTAAACGCTCTATCTCCCGAAAAAATTGAGATAGATACTTGAAATTTGGTATGTACTTAGTATGTAATATTGGGAAGAAGCCTTTTTAATTTCAGTAACCTCGATTATCCGGAACTATGTTTTTCGGACTCTCGAAATATTCGTTCGTATAAAAGGTATATAAAAATTTTCGAAATTGTTTATTTTAAGGAGTGAATATAAAAGACAATAAAAAAACATAAATTTTGCATAAAGCATGAATTCGATCGGATAATTAGTTGCCGAGATATTTGTAATCATATTTTTCACACTCTTCGATTTTTCATGAACCTGTATTTCATCCAAATTTCAATTCAAAGATATGTTTTAATTGGAAATGAGACGCTTAATCAGATGCAATAAACCGCTCGTTAATAGAATTATTGTTTTTGGAGTTATAAGGATGTTTCTTTTAAGCAATTCAGTAATCGATCCTTTAAAGTTTATGACGTCATCAAGCCACGATTTTATTCGAATTGCAATGCATTTTATAAGTAGTTTACACATTTTTTATTTTACTATTTTCATTATGCATATCCATGATGGGTAAGTATTACGGTGCCCCCTCCCCCCAACGACTAGTTTCCGTATCTTTTATATTCCGGTGGATGCAGGGCTCGGAAGACATGAATTCGATGCTTTTTGATAATTTTTTTTGAAAGGGTTCAATGTAAATTTTTTTCAAAGAAACCAGATTGTTCGAGACGTAAAAGTATGTTCTTTCAGAATATGTAGACTGTTTTTCCGTATTTCTAGCCGTTCGGCCATGGCGAATTTAAAAATACTTAAAAAAAACCGAATGACTTGTGCTCTTTTTCTTCTCTTATCCCAAGCATACGGATATTGGTTTCTGAGTATGCGCGAGCTAGATTCTGAAGAATGACTTTTTTATTTCTGATCTTTGACCCGTTTTTAATTAAAACTACTCTAATTTTCAAAATTCAAAAATTCTGAGACTCAGGTGCACCAGGAGAGGGTTTGGACTACCTAAATCTAAAATATCAGTCTTCTAGGTGGGCTAGATTTTGCTAGCCATCGCCAACAGACAGACATACACACCCACACAGAGCAAAACTTTATTTTATTAGTATAGATAATGTCTGTAAATATTTCTTTCACAGTGGAATATGTCATTCATTTTAACTTAACTCAAAAAATATTAAGGATCACATTCTAGAGAATAATTTCTATTTCATAAGTGTATACCCATACTTTATATGATACCAAAATATTAATCTTCATTATGCATTATTGTATCAAAAATAAAAATAGTAATTTTACTGCTACAATGTATTTGTGAGCGGATATGAATTATTTTATTCGAAAAATAAATCCCAAGCGACTACGTAGGTAATATATTCACTTTCAGTATAAATAATAAATCTTTTGGATGTCATTAAGTGAGAATAATTGACAGATGTAGCAAGATATTCCACAGAGTGCGAAATATGTTTGAGCTACAATTTTCTGTCACATTATGGTTCAAGTAGCGATAGGCAACACTTTTGGATCCAATAGAGTGATAACTGTCAGTGATAACTTAGCTCTTCTAGCAATACAATTTTTGCAATAAAAAAATAACATGTAACTGTGTGTAATTATACAATAGTCGCAGTGCGATAATATATGTTATTTAGGGTATGTTGAATTTTCATCCCTTATCCCCCTGACCGCCGAGCAAAAGGGCAAATTTGTAATGTTGTTTTCTCTGTAAGTTTTTTAAAATGCTGATAAAATCTGAATTTTCATACTTGAGATAAAAAACTTAATTACGTATATAAGTATAATCAATCATTACTTGATGTTTTAAAAATGCATTATATTTGTAGAATTATATTAAGTTAAACAAACCTTGTACTGCTGTGAAACCTACAGCATAGTTAACTAATATATCAGGTCGCGGCGGTGAGAAGGTTAAGTGACTTTTAAATAACTATATATATTTTTCAAAAGGCATATTGTAGCAACATATTGTGTTTCAACTAAACATAATAGCTATGCAGTACCATCACTTGTGGATATAAATTAGGCTTATAAAAATATTACTCGTAAAATGCTTTTAACCATTAAACCCACACTGTAAAAAATCTTCAGCTTTTGCTGCATTGTCACTCCACCGCTTTTATAGAATATCTCTTTTTCGATCAATGGAAATGCTCCATAATATAGTAAAGTAACCGTTTTCTCTAAAAGCGGTGGAGTGTGTCTGCTGCAAAAGCAGAAGATTTTTAACTGTGCAATCAAAAATAAAAGCATGATATTTTAAAGTAAAGAGTGTATCTACATAATTTTTTTTTATATACTGTTTACATATCGACTGGGAAATATGTAACATATAAGTTAAACATTTTCTAAAATAAATATATATAAAAAAATTCTGCTTCTAAAATTTAACAAAGAAAAAAACATATAACGAATTTCCGAAAATGGATCAGAATTTCATGTTAAATCTGTGCTGTAAAAGCTAGTCAATTAATAGTATTTTTTAATTTTTTTTTTTTTTTTTTTTTTTTTGCTATTGGGTTTTGTTAAATTTTGTAAACGACGTGTAACTGCAGAAATTAGAGTAAAATTTAGACAATTGTAAGCACATTTAATATTACGAGACGAAGCATGTTCGACTACAGAGACGTAAAACGTTAAAAGTTAGATTATATGTTACGCATTTATGTGCAAAAAAAATATTAAGGCGTATTTAAAAAAAATATTTTCCCACGCTCAACAACTCAAAATTTTAAGACACAATTTCAGACTCAATTTCAAAAGTAAAACCATGAAACTTGGCGACGTGATTTATGAAGCGATTTATAAGGGACCTATGTTTTTATTTTTCATTCAATTAATTAGAAATTGATTTACAAACAATTATTTTCTTAGTACGATTAGTTTTTTTTTGTTTGTTTCCATCGCTATAGCTTCGGAAAATGCGGTTCAAAATGTCCAATTTGACAGCATTTTTTGTAATATATTCTGCCTTTAAAAAAACAATCGAGACAATAAGGACATTATAAAGTTTCAGAATAAGAGAACCTCCCAACTAGATGCATTTTAGAGCAAAAATGAATTTAAAAATGTGTCTCCAAATAAGCAGTTTGTATTAGAATAATCCCTTAAACAGATAGCGAAACATATACAATTAAATACAACTTATTGTTATTAAACCTGAAAATAGATTCTTTATATTGAATTTAAATTATATATGAAACGTATTAGATGTTACGTTTTAATCAGGAGTTGCTCATAAATATGCAGTTTCCTATTAGAAAATAGTGTTTGAAAAACGATAGAAAAATTTAATAGATTCATTCACAACTAACTCTCTTATTAATTTACTGCGCAAATGGATTTGTAAATTCTTTTAAATATTTATTATTAGTTAGATTTTTAATTTTGAGACGTCATTACTAAATTAGTCAATTTTATCAAAATGATTACTTTCTTTCTACTAAAAATATCCAAGATTTATTTTTACCAAGAACAACATTACAATTTATATAATACAGATTATTTGTAACATGTACAGATTATTTGTAAGGCTTTAGTGAAATATATTTTTTAAAATATCCAAAAATTAAGAAATACATTATTGAATATTTTTCTGAAATAAGAATTACTGACCTTTGTTAACAATTGGTACTAATAAATAATAAAATTTTATATGAAATGATATACAGTGGACTCCCTCTATTCTGAACACTCAGGGGACCGACCAAAAATGTTCAGATTATGGGGGTGAGCATTACAGAGGGAGATTGGGAAATGCATTACTATTACTACTATGTATTGAATTTATAGACTGTATAGAATACTTAGCCTGGTTAACCATGCAGGTTACCGAGATGGCGGTGCTGAATTTAGAAGATATTAAAAAGGTTAATTAAAATGTTATATTAAACATTTTTACAAAACATACAATTATATACTTACACTACATTACTTGAAAACATAACCGGTACATTACTTAAAAAAGTAAGTAATTTTAGTCTGATTTTGCATTGTATATGCTCGTGCAGTGTACATGTTATCTAGTTGTTTAAGAAGTGGAGAGGCTAAAGGTGATGTTCAGCCGCATAGTTCAACAGGTCTTGAATCCCTTGGCCATATTGCTTGAAAATAATCGTACTTCTTGTTTCATCGGTCTCATCTGGTTCTGCTTCGTCTTCACTACCTTTTTCCTCTTCAACGATGTTGTCGCAAACAGGAAGGCTTCCGTCGGCTTCGAGATAAGCTCCAGATTCTATTTCAGTTTGAAGCTCATAAAGGATTGACCCCAAGTCACTCACAGCTGTTGCTTCTTGGTCCTCTGTTATTGATTGCTCATTCTCATATGGAAATACAGCATTGTAGAAGCATTTTTGGATGGTGTAAGGGGTTACTTCATTCCAAGCAATTGATATCCAATGGACAGCATCCATGACATTGACCTTCTTCGTTAGTTCGGTTGCCGAATTTGCCTCTTTCATCACCACGGACATTTTCTTCAAAAAATGAATTCGATAGTGAGCTTTAAAGTTCTTGATTACTCCTTGATTTAGTGGTTGGATTATAGAAGTACAGTTCGGTGGCAGGAACTTCAGGCTCACGTTGCTCAGCTGCACATTTGTATGTGATCTAGCGTTATCCACAAAAAGAAGAATTTTTCTTCCTTTTCTCCTCATCATCTCATTAATGCCCTCCAACCATTGTGAGAAAAATGTGAATGTCATCCAAGCTTTTCTATTTGATTTATGGTGCACTGGCACTGATGCTATCTTCACATTTTTGAAGCATCGTGGTTTTTCATTTTTTCGCGATCACAAGTGGTTTCAGCTTCTCACCCGTAAAACTGGCACAGAGCATGACAGTAAGTCTTTCTTTTGACATTTTTCCGCCCACGCAATTCTCGTTTCTTTCTGCTAAGGTTTTATTTGGAAAAGCTCTAAAAAACAGGCCGGTTTTGTCAGCATTGAAAATGTCGGTGGCATCGAAATCCTTCGTTATATCCGGAAGCTTTCTTTTCCATTCCTCCACAGTGTCGATATTTACGTCTGCAGCTTCACCATTGATTATTTTGAATTCCATGTTATGCCGACTTTTCAAGCGAGTCAGCCATCCTTCTGATGCCTTGAATTCCGTGATTTTCTCCTTTTCTGCAAAATTCAGAGCAATATGCTTTAGCAGGGATCCAGTGACAGGACGATTCTTCATTCTCATTTGGCCAAAAAAACTTCCAGACGTGATTGTTTATGTTCTCGTTTCCTGTTTTCTTTTTGAAAATTCTACACTTTGAGGAAGTTTAATTTGTTTCAAAAGCGGCTATAATTTTTTTCTCTTTCTTGCTGATGGCGTTGACTTGACCTACTGAAATTCCAAATTCAGATTCAATTTTTCTTTGACTTACTTTTGATTTAAATTTTTTAACAACTTCGTATTTTTCCTGAAGCTACAGTTCTTTCCATTTTCTTACTTATTTCTGACATGTCTGCGTAAGTGTTGTGAAGTTTTCCCTGCAACGATAGTGAAATAACGAAAAAAAATTACCTTTGCCAAGCAAAAAGGAAGAAAGAAACAGAAGCGATAATGTTACCAACCAGGTGTGCAGAAAAGAAACCATAATCCTTTTTTAACCACTCTCTCTAACACCTGTTGTCTCTTATGTGTTATTGGGGGGTGGGCATTTCTGTTGCACAGTCTTTCTATGTTTATCTCAGCTCGGGAGAGGAGAAATCACGTGACATGGTTTTTATATTATTTTCTCTTGTATCTCTTTGCATAAAAATTGATTGTTTTGATCATTTCATTTAATTTGATTATCATGATTTACTTTATCTGAAATGGAAAAAATTTCCTATCTGCACTTTTTTATTTATTAAAAATATAAGAATGTTCTAGTTAGTTGAGAACATGTACGGTAAAGACAAAAATATTTTTTAGAAATTTTTTTGTTATAATAAATGTTTTTTTTGTTTTGTTAACTGAAAATTTTATCTGAATTATTGAAACAAATTTCAGCATCGGGTAGGTCTTATAATCTAGAACTAATTTTGTTTCTTCATTTTTAAATCGAGTTCATTGAACCCTTTTATTCTTCTGCAACAATTTTTCCCGAAATTCCATGATGCAGGAATTCCCCGCATTCCGACTGCAAACACACGTTCAGTTTACGGAGAGACGGGTTAGAATGGGGATCAAAAGTGGAACTCATAATAGTGGGGTGTTCAGATTAGAGGGTGTTTAGAATAGAGAGAGTTCATCTTTTGTTAAGTCTATGGAGTTTTGCCGGGGCCGTCAGAAAGTGTTCATAATACCAGGTGTTCACATTAGAGAGTGTTCAGATAGAGAGATTCCACTGTATAAACATTTTTTTTGACAAGGTGCACATTCAATTTTCTTGCTTTTTTTTACTTTTAGACGAATAGGTGTTTTGTTTTACAGATTTTCATGATAATTGAAGATGGTTTAAAAATTTACATTCTGGAAAATTCGTTTCGTATTCTGATACTCGTAATGTATAATAAAAAAGTTATATATCGAACGACTGATTTTGAAAATAAAAAAGATATTTACCAAAATATTCGACAGAACAATTTTCTTCATGTTTAACACGTGCAAAGCAGGATTTCAGAGATTGTAATAGTTAAATAATATTTTATATTATTAAAAAAACACTCTGCAAAAATAATTTATATTTCAAATATATCCAAATAAGTGATATTATATGTTTAAAGATGAAATAAGATTTTGTCATTATTATATACAAACGATATTATTCTGCCGATTGTGAATATTTTTATAAAAACAAATTCATGCTAAAACTTAATTAAAATCTATTATTACTTAATATTTTAAATTCAGCAGTTGTAAAGCCCTTTATGGTGATTTTTTAAAATCATTTTTGATCCCCCTGTCAAAGTTCTAATTAAATTAATTTTCTAAAAGGCTTCGGTGTATGTAATTTAAAATAGAGTATATCGTATTTAATATATAAATAAGGATCATTTAACTGTATGCCGTATATTTACATTATTATCTTAACAATTTTAGTATCTTAGCAACTGAAAAAAATCTTTATCGTTTTGCTGACACACAATTTCCAAAGTTCATCTTTAATACGTCACAATGATGAATTGTAAAACTCATGGGAACTTTTTGGAAATAAAATGTGACCCATTATTTATGTATTACTCTTTGAAAACTTCCCATTTTTAAAGAAAGAGAAGGATGATCAATTTTCCTAAGTGCATAGACATGTATGCTGCTATTCTGCAAATACACTGTTGTTTTAATTTTCTTGAAGTTTAAATTTGTTTTTCAATTAAGCAAAAAGGAGGTAGGCTAGATGGTTTATGCCAAAAAAACTGTTTTAAGTAAAAGAAAGCTTTTGTGATAATGTTTTTTTAAGAATATTTTTTTTAATTACAAATATACTGTTAAAATCATTTAATTAGTTTATATGTCTTTTATAAAAATCTCTTGAAAATATTTACATTAATATAGAGGTTTTGAAAAACTGTGAAGATAATGTGAAATTGTATCAAGACTGTAGAATTATTATAGTTTTAGTATCTCGGGGCGAATTGAATAATTCTTTTATAAGACCAGAAATCAATCTTTACTGGCATTTTCAGAAATTTTATTATTTCTTGACGCAAAACACTTAACAAAACGGCACATTACACGTATATATACGGCTGACACTTTACGTTTACATTCTCGGAGAACAAAATAACACATACGTTCTATTTACATAACCACACTTCGAAAAAAACTCTCGGCAAAGCTCACACGTCAACTCCACTGATCAAACGTCACTAAAAGATCACGTGATGCTTTGCGCATTTCGCCGGAAGGGCCCATTTCTTTTGGAAGGGGCTTTCTGCGTTACATCCTCCCCCTCTGTTTCCGACATACGTCTCGGAGAGGAAACAGGATGTTTTCTGGGTCTCCCTCTTTTTCTCAAGGGTGCAACTGGTGTAGTTTCAGTTTCTTGGAATGGTGTTAAGGCTGAAACATGATAAGACCCAATTCGCTGAGTAGGATTGTCTAGACTGGCAATGCCATATGTCACCAGTGATTTTTGAGTCAAAACTATATATGGCCGTCCCTCTTAGGCAAAAATTTTGCTGTTTTCTGGTTACTTGCCTTGCTCACAGGATGTAAGGCAACCCATACTTTTTCACCAGGTGTAAAATAAACTCTTCTACGATTTTTATCGTAATATTTTTTACGCTGATCTTGTTTTATTTCAACTCGCTCTTTCACTCTCTTTGAGACATCTGCAAGACGTTTAAGATATGGAGTTATTTCAGGAACAAAATTGTCATTTTCAACAACTGCTCTAAAATCGTTCACCATATCATCGATTGTTCTTATTTCTCGACCAAAATGCAGATAGGCGGCAGTTTGGCCTGTTGTATCAGATTTGGCAGAGTTCATAGCAAATCTAATAAATGGAAGTTTATCAATCCAAGAATCGTGTTCATCCCCAACAAGGATTGCTATTCGAGGTTTCAAGTCTCTATTTTTCCGTTCGACTGGGTTGGCTTGAGGGTGGTACAAAGGTGTCAATGATTGGTCAATTCCAAGAATGTAACAAACTTG
The DNA here is from genome assembly GCA_963931845.1 of Maratus michaelseni. NCBI lineage: Eukaryota > Metazoa > Arthropoda > Arachnida > Araneae > Salticidae > Maratus > Maratus michaelseni. Next base: position 83,366,275 of record OZ007589.1, read on the forward strand.
TTGTAGAACAGCGCTCAGGACCTGAAGGCCGTTATCACTTAAAAGTCTTCATGGGATACCGTAACGAAGGAAAATCTCTTCAATCAGCGTAGTCGCACATTCTTGTGCAGTGGCAGTTGTTAAGACAAACAGTTCTACCCATTTAGTTTCACAATCTTCTACTATAAAAATCCATCGGTGCCCATCTTTACTACGGGGCAATGGTCCAAAGAGTGTCTCAAACCGCTGAGCATAAGCAGGTGTTCGCAATAAACCGGCTAGTTTCAGATTTGTTGATTTATAACGAACGCATTCTGGGCACTTCTTCAACTATTCAGAAATATATGATCTCATGCCTGTCCAATAATATCTCTTAGCAATTCTTTGATAAGTACCTGCTTCACCATAATGTCCGGCTGAGGGGTCGTCATGATGAAGTTTCAAAATATTTTGTCTTTCTTGTGCTGGAATGACCAGTTGCGCTTCTTCGGCGTCTGATTCAGGAGCATACCGGTAAAGTACACCTTGATTCATCAGGAATCCTCTATCAGTCCAATTGACGAAGTCTTCACTTTCCTGTTCATCTTCAAAACAATCTGTAATCTTTTTAAGATTTTCACCTTGCAACTGAGCTTCTCTGATATCCTTTGGGCTTCTTGTTGGCATGTCTATGCTGTCAAAGTTGCATGTCTCACAGAAAGCAGACTGATGACTACAGACAGGACGTAATAACATGTCAGCCACAACATTAGATTTTCCAGGTTCATATTCTATTTTTAATAAGAACGATTGTACTTGTAGTGTCCAAAGGGCTAATCTCCCAGATGGTGACTTAAGGCTCAGAAGCCATTTTAAATGTTGGTGGTCCGTAGCTACAACTACTTCTTGTCCTTCCACATAGCCACGAAATTTTCCTAAGGCCCAGACTACAGCTAATGCCTCGCGTTCCGTAGTGGAATAATTTCTTTCAGCACTTGTAAGAACACGGCTAGCGTATTCTATGGGATGTTCAGAGGTCTTGTCATCACCCTGTAGAAGAACAGCGCCCAGAGCATAGTTACTAACGTCAGTACGCAGAATAAATGGTTTAGTACCATCAGCTTACTTAAGCACAGGAGGGGTTATGCGACATGAGACATTGTTTTAGAGTTTCAAGGGCTGTTTGCTCTTCGTTTCCCCATTTCCAAATAACTTTCTTTTTCGTGATATTTCTAAGTGGCCATGACATATCAGCAAAATTCGGTATAAATCTTCTGTACCAAGAACAGGTCTGTAAGAAAGACTGGATCTCTTTCACATTTTTAGGAGGTGGTATCGCTTTAATTGCAGATACTTTGTCTGGATCTACTTCTAGACCATTTGGTGTTATCCAGTGCCCTAGGTACTTGACCTTTTCGCAAGAGAAATGACATTTTTCACGCTTGGCATCTAATTTAAGTTCTACGAGTCTCTCGAACACAGCCGTAAGATCTGAGAGATGTTTCTCAAAGATGTATGATAAAACGATGATGTCGTCTAGGTATGACAAAGCAAGGACATCCTTAAGACCATTTCTAAATTGATCTATCATTCTCTGAAACGTAGCAGGACGGTTCTTGAGTCCAAAAGGCATCTTTAAAAAACGAAAAGTACCGAAAGGACAGACAAATGCAGTTTTATTTTGATCTTGTGAGTAGACTCGAACTTGGTGATATCCTGAACCAAGATCTAAAGTTGACATATAAGACGTATGCTTGGCTTCATGTAAAAGGTCGTCCATTCGAGGTAATGGATATTTATCTGCCACTGTAACTGCATTTAATTTTCTGTAATCAATGCATAACCTCATACTACCATCCGGCTTTGGTACGAGAACCACCGGTGAAGCATAAGGTGATTCACATTAATCTATGATTCCCTGAGCTAGAAGATTATCTATTTCTTTCTTAAGAATTTCTTTCTTAGCTGGAGTCATCCGATAAGGTGGCACAGCAATAGGAGCACTATCACCTGTATTGATACGATGCTCTACATACGGGGTTGTCTCTCCCCCTGGTTGAAAGCATTTTTCAAACCTTTTTAGAAGACCATTCAGTTTTTCTCTTTCGTCAGAAGTTAAATTTTTTCCTTCATCTTCACGTAAGGCGTATGGACTGACTTTGACCGCACCAGCTGATGAATTATTTTCTTCGACGTATTCATCTACAAAATGAAGATTTTTCTGAGGTTTATTACTGAAATACCACGTTTTGTTGGCAGTATCTAACACCATGTTAGCATTGTGCAAAAAATCCATGCCTAAAAGCGTTCTATTACCCTTAACATTTGGTAATATAATGAACTCCGTTTTGAAGACTCGACCTTCAATCTCTACTGGAACTGTAGCAGAAAAAGTTTCTCTGGCTACAGTAATTCCGTCAGCCAACGTGACATAATGAGTATGAGGTTTCAGTGCAACACCAGTTTTTAAAAATAGCTCATACGTACGTTCTCCCGCATTGGAACGATTCGCACCCGTATCTGCACAGACTAACACTTTCTTATTGCAGATCGTGATAGGCACATTTGGAGCTGAAATTGTTGAAGTATTTAAACTATACAACTTAAGACGATGTGCTTGCACATTTTCTTTTTTAACCGAAGGGGTACAATCTGGGAATTTCTTCTTTATAAATCTCAGTTTACCACATCCATAACATACAATATCAGATTCTAAGCGTCGATTACTAAACTTAGTAGGAGATCTGTCATCTTTTGGAGGCTTACTCTGCTTCCAATTATTAAAACTCTTTTTTCACTTGGGGTACAACCGGATCTCTTTTTGGGAACGTACTTCGTATAATTTCAAAGGCATCTAGTTTTTCGGCGAGGTCGACTGGCGAATTTAAATTTTCCCAATCATCTAACATATGCTGTTTGCAATCAACAGGCACGCGCCTTTTCATTTGATCAGCTATTATCAGATCCTGGAGTGCTTCAAAATACGTTACAGTTAACTCTTTAAGCCAGTTTTCAAAATAAGCTCAAAGTTCGAAGTAATAATCTCGCCGAGAGATTTCTTTTACCTTGCGATGAGCAAAGAACAGCTGCCTGAATTTTTCGGCACTAATTTTAAACCGTTTTAGAAGTAAATCCTTAACGTGCGAAAAATTTGAAGCGTTTTCTTCCGATTCACGAGCGATAAGCGTAGAAATAGAAGATGGGACAACACTGAGTAAACACGATACCTAGAAATTCTCAGGTATCTTCGAGAGCTTTAACAGGCGTTCCAGGAGAACCAAAAACAAAGTTACATCATCCGTTTCTGGCCTGAATGTAGGCAACAACCTTTGGACATCTATCTTACTTTCCGCGTGAGAAATTATCCCTGTCGCATTACCACCTACCACTCTACTGGAAGCACTCTGGTTCTGAAACTGTAGCTTGAGCTTCTCAAGCTCAAAATTCATGTCAAGCTTTTTAAACTCCATCTCTTCTGCCATACGCTTCTCTTCTAATTCCAGCTTAGGCTGTTGTAACTCTGCTTCTTTTTGTTTATCCTCTAATTCCCGCCTACGTTATTCTTCTATTCTTCTTCTCGAGTTGCAATTTGATTCCTGACTAATGAATTCACAAAATTAACATCGAACGAGGGGGATGATTCAATTTTTTCCCGCAATGTGACAACGGTCATAGTGGTATATAAATTCATTTCTAACGCAACCTGGAACAAATCCTCTTTGCGAGCTTTATTAAGTTCAGGCATTTTAAATTTTAGCAAAACAACTAGCCGAAAACCCTAGAAATGCCAAAAATTCGTTTAAATCGTACCCCAGACGTGAGTTTCGTCGTTACAAATCATATAAACTTTTAATAAACAAAACAGTGAGCTTTAACCATAATATGAACTCTTACTACAAAACAGAACAAACATTAAATCTCTTTTGATTTAAATAAACTCAATTTCATAACGCGACATATTCAAAATATTTCAAATGAGATAAAAATCGTAATTGAATAGTTGTCACTTAAATAATGTTCTAAATGAAAACAAAACACATAACTGAATAATTGTCACTTAAATAAATATTCTAAATGAAATCAAAACACATAACTGAATAATATAATTGTCCCTTACATAATATTCTAAATGAAATTAAAACACATAACTGAATAATTAAATATTCAACCAATATTATTTTTTAATTACTAAGACAGCTTAATATCGGTTTTGTTCAGAACAACTTAAAAAAAAAAACTTTCTACCTTAATAAAATCCAAACAACAAAACTTGCATAACTTACTCATTCACTTTTAAATTTCACAACAATGTTTTTCTTCTCAATAAATCAAGAACTCAGAATTAAATACTTACGTTCAGTATTAAAGAACAAACATTTATATCGAAACTGTACTCAGTTATTTTAAAATCAATAATAAAAGAAAAACAAAAAGTAATCAATTCTTTTAAAATCAATAATAAAAGAAAAACAAAAAGTAATCAATTCTTTTAAAATCAATAATAAAAGAAAAACAAAAAGTAATCAATTCTTTTAAAATCAATAATAAAAGAAAAACAAAACATCTTTATGATAACTGCGATAAAATTACGAATACTTTATATTAATTTTACCTGAAACTGATAATATAATAATTTTACTTGAAACTGATATTAGTTTTACTTTTTTTTTTTTTAATCAATAAAATATTACACAGTTACGATAAGCATTCAAGAATATAATCAAAAGTAGGGGAGGGGGGAAGGGGAAATAATGTAAGAACAAAATAAAACATAAAAAAATAATGTAAGAAAACCAAAATGTTATGAATAATGTAACTGAATTTAAGAATAATCAAACTGAAGTTAAGAATATCCCAACGACGATAAGAATAATTAAACTGAAGAATAATGCAACTCATGAAAAGAATAAGAATAATATTAAGATCAATCAAACTTAAGAATAATTCAAATGATGATCAGAATAAGAATAATTATTTGTATCTATTAAAAAAATTACGGATCCGTTTTTTTTACCAAGACACACATGAGTTACACATCCGTTGAATAATTGGTAGAACTCTGTAAACACACGTAACGTATTGTCTTCTTGGGCGTACACGAAACAATTTTAGAACTTTAAAACGAATAACACATATCATACGATGCAATGGCGACGATCGTTTGCGCCATTTTCTTGATTGTAGCTTATGAAATCCGAACAAGATCTGAAAGCTTTCTTCACTTAAATACGATCTTTCTGTATTTAAAATGTATCTCTTTCTGTATTTAAAATGTATCACTGGATTTCTATTTGCAGAAAAATAAATCACATGGCACTTTCACTGTGGATCTGTAGGTGTAGAAAAAGAGCACTTTGCATTTTTTCACTGGATTTGTAGAACTATATCACACAGCATTCTAACTGCGGATTTGTAGAAATAAATCATAATACCATAATAACATTATCATAATATCACTTTATAAATCCCTGTGGATTTCTAGCCCGAGTTGGGTAGCCAATTTTTGTAGCACTCACTGTAGAATAATTATAGATTTAGTATCACGGGGCGAATTGAATAGTTATTTTATAAGACCAGAAATCAATCTTTACTGGCATTTTCATAAATTTTATTACTTCTTGACACAAAACACTTAACAAAACGGCACATTACACGTATATATAAGGCTGACACTTTACGTTTACATTCTCGGAGAACAAAATAATACATACGTTATATTTACATAACCACACTTCGACAAAAAAAACTTCTCTCGGCAAAGCTCACACGTCAACTCCACTGATCAAACGTCACTAAAGGATCACGTGATGCTTTGCGCGTTTCGCCGGAAGGGCCCATTTCTTTCGGAAAGGGCTTTCTGCGTTACAAAATTAATTTTGTCATTTTTTAAAATTCAATGTAGATGTACTTACTTTTAATGAAAATAACAGCACATTAATTACTACGAAATTTCTTGCGTCATTTTCTAAGAAGAAGAATTATTTCTTATCTTATTTGTGTTAATTATTATCTTCTTTGTGTTCTTACAAAAACATGTTAAATACCATACCAAAATAGCCACTGTAACCTGAAATCCAAATTTCATTAAAAAGCGTTATTATTATTTACTAAAATTCCTAATAGTTTATACTTTGCTTAAAATAGCACCATTCCTTTTAGGTTTTGCTGTTTTTGGAATGTTTTTGTAATTTACGTTACTGGGTACTATTTAAGAATTTTTTTGTATGTAATTTTGGTTACTCAATTTCATGAATAAAAGTTTCAGCATCAATAAGTTACATTCTCTATTAAATGTCTTTACTTACTTAACTTTTTTTATTTATTTATTGCTAAAGTGAAATCTTATTGTCTTTGTTTTTGTGTTAAAGATAAACGAAAATAAATGTAAAACCATAACTTTGTCTCTGATATATGTTCAGGATACTTTACAAATTTCGTTAATTTTTTTACAGTTATATCAATTTAAAAATCATAATAAATACAAAAGTCTCAATTTTCAGAAAATATTATTTTAAATGTTGTAATAAATAAAAAGAACTATACAACTGAAAAATCTTGTTCCTTTAAACTTTGTGTGATTGAAAAGCACGAATGTGATTTTAAAAAGAAAATACGTGATCGTGAATATTCGAGGTTTTCAAACTTTCATGCAATGCATTACATCCGTTTTCTCTTGTTTTCTCTCTGCACTTGACAGTGTCTCAAAAAGAAAAAGAAAAAAAAAGTAGCGAAATTACTTTCTTTTCTCTGTCTATCGTGCGTAAATTTCATCAATTTTAAACAGAATTTTGTAAACGATATACACATGATTACAAACGATGCTTTCAAACGATAATAAATAAATAAATAAGTAAATTCTCCCCTATATTTGTTAAAAGTATGGCATTAATTATAAAACTTTATTAATATTTGTTTCATTCTATAAAATTATCCAGTTTTTAAAGTTAAATGATAATACAACTATATTTACAGTTAAAAAATAGAGAGTGTACGAATAGAAAATTTCTAAAATTCAAGTATTTGTAATGCTAGTATATATAAAAAAAATAATACTTCAATAAAAGCATTGTATTATGTACGTTTTAATGATAAATAAATATTTTTTTACTAATGTAGCAGTTAAAACTAATAATGTGTAATTACGTACTCAACGTTTATTGGAGTTCCATTAAACCTGCGATTTATTCTGTTGAGCGGTTTCAGATATCAGAACATATATTATATATAGAGAACATATAAAGTTCTCTGGGTAAATTGTACCCGCCAGAATTGACCGGAAAAACACCGTTTGCCCGGCATTAAGAACTTACGCCAAATGGAACCTAGTTCGAATCCTACCATGGACACATTTTCTCCCAGTTAGTAAATTACAATTCATATTGCCATCAATATTCATTTTAGCAAATATATTTATGTGAGTGCTTTAAAACAAGATTCTTAACAAGATTCTTATAAAAAATAGCTAATTAAAAATGTAACAAATTTGTACCATGTTTGTCCTGATATGTAATTCTTAATTAAGGTTGGTGTAATATTTTTCTTAGTTGGAAATACATAAAAACTTGTAATGCACCATTCATAAAAAATATATATATATATAAAATGATTTTTATTGTTTATATTTCGTGAAAAAAGAAAGTAATTAAAAACTCATTTCCGTCAAAATGAACATTATTACGTTCCTTTGTAGACAATACAAAAGAATACTTTTACTAATACTACGTATTATTTGTTATCATTGCATTTTGGTTAATTGTAAAGAAAAAAAAAGAACGTTACAAAAAGAAAATAATAATAAATGTCTTCACATTTTACCTGAAATAAAAAATACTAATCATTTCGAAGAAAAGCTCTACTAATTACTAACTTTTTATATTAAAGGAAACAAAACAAAATCTTGTTTCGAAATGCCGCATGTATTCTTTCGTTGGTTTTTTTATTCTATGCTAAATTATTTAATAATAATTAGTAATGCGGTTTTAACACAAAGTCAGATAAATATCTACTGCTTCTTTAAGTTAGGGGATTATTTAGCTTTATCGAGAATAAAATTAATCAGAATATAGATTTATTTATTTGTACTTTAAATCATAATGCGAAAATAATATGGAAGTAAAATAATTCATAACTAAAAACGCTCTAGCGTAGATCAAATGACATTTCTTTATTGTTAAACACGTAAGACATTATTATTTCATAAATGTTTTATAAGTCGTCATATTCAACATGAGTCAGAATTAAGAAATTGTTAATTAAATATTAAATTTCATTATTTATCATTTTATTTTAAATATCTGCAATGCATAATAATGAATGTTTTTTTTTTTTTTTTTTTTTTTTTTTTTTTTTTTTTTTTGGGGGGGGGGTGTGCTTTGTTATTTAATGACAAAATAAGATACATAATTTAAATGCCACTTCTCTTTTATGTATTTCTTATTTTCGTTTTCAGTATCATATAATTGTAGAAATCTAATGTTGTTTTTCTCGTTCATTTAATCTAGTTTCACACTACCTATTATAGTAATTTAAAAATGTTTTCCACTCTCTCTCTAGTAGAATTCCTAGTTTTAGAATTGCAAAAACCGGGGGTTTGTGAAATCGATTTAATTCCTTAAACGGAAGTTTAATTTTATCATAAAATCGCCATTTATATTTTTTTCCTATGCTTTTCCGCAATTATGTTTTTTTTTTTTCTTATGCTAACACACTACTCTTTCATCTCTGTTTCTATAGAAAACTAATATTTATTGAACTAAATTTAAATATTTGATTTCTTTAAATGATAACGTAGAAAATGTTTTTCCAACGATATATTCAAGTCGCAATTCTAGCAAGAAAATTTATTTATTTAAAATAGTTTGTCGTCTATTACAATAAATTTTTTTCAAACATTTTTGAGCGTTTTAGAATAACAGTGGTTGTAGAATAAAATTTGTTATCTCAATTTTTTCAAAAATCCCTCACTTTTTCATCTGTTTTACATGTGCAAGAAAACTATTCAAGTTAAAATTGGTAACACTAACTGTTTTGATAACATTTGCAGTTAACTAATGAAAGAATAATATAACCAACTTCGAGTAAGTTTAACATTTAATTTAATTTACCACTACTGCGTCCACACTATTCGGTACCAAAATATTGTTAGTTAAAGACTCTAGAAATGAAAATGTAGTCAAAATACTTATTAATTATAAATTGATGAAGAGCTGTTCTTATAAATATCAAATATATATAATACTGTAAATAAAATAATTTAGCTGGAGTTACAAGATTAATTAAATAATAATGTATTACATTTTTTATGAAAAATAAATTGTTGTAACGTTTGATTTTAATTAGGATTCAAATATTATAAAATATTCATTTGGGGCTGTTTTTTGGACACTATATACATATATACAATATCTGTCTCCATCTACATATGTTGTATGATATTTAGAGAGATGTGCTCATAAATGCACATACATATATGAACTTTTATGTCTAGTGTATAATAATTATTATACATTCGCCGTGCACACATATTCTTTCCTACATTACAAAACAAATTAATTAAACAATTAATATTAAATCTAAGTTAAATATATTGAACACAAAATATATATATATATATATATATATATATATATATTATAATAGTTAAAATCTGCTAAGTGAAAATATTATTTTTAGAAATAAAATTTTATATTTAATATAACCTCCATCACTAAGCGACAATTTGAAGGGGATTTTTTCCTTATTATAAATGACTAAATAGATTTCTATGTAACCATAACTGAGTTGAGCAAAAGACTAAGCGAATGATAATAAAATTATTATAAATATAAAAATGTATATAATAAAGCTAAACATTTTCGAATTTTTGAACATGCATTTTATAGTTTTATTAGATATTGAAAAAACACTTATATTATCATGAGTTTCATGAATTACGTATATTATTTTTTTCATTAATACTGCACATACAACAATGTAAAACAGTTGATACCAATCATTTATACACCATGAAATCTTATTCTAAATTAAGAATGAACACAAACATTTATGTAAATATGTATTATTTAAAATTAAGATCAATACTTATTTTACCGTTTCAGATTCTAAATTAAATATACAGATCAGAGTGTAAAAAAATAAAATGAAAATCCCCTTGCTTCGTAATTTAATCCTTTAATGTAAAATTTCTCACTTTTTAAAAATATTTTTGCACCGTATTTGTTCGCGTGTTTATCACAGATATTAATAAATATTGCTAAACGTATCATTGTTATATGCAAAGCATTTAATAAATGCCTTCCTTTCGTAGTTTTTTGTGTGTGTTTAACGTAATTACTCATATACATTTCGTATGTATGTACATTGCGCGTTCTATTTTTGATAGTATGAATAAAACAAACTCCCATGTACGTCCCAGGATACAAATTTAACTAATCCAGAAATTATAACCTTAACATTAAAAATTCAAAAATATACAACGTAAATTACCTACGCAGCATAACCCTTTTGTGGCCTAATTTACCTCCCAGAATAATGCCATCCCCATATCGTTTTTCTTTTCGTTTTTTTTTTTTTTTTTTTTTTTTTTTTTTTTTTTTTTTTTTGTAATGTGAACATTTCATATTTTTAAAAATATATACCCTAATACATGGCCGACTCATTTTTATAAGCGATAACAGAAAATATAGATTTTTTGAATATTTAACAAATATTTATAAAAAAAAACTAAATTTATAAGAATCGAGCTGTATTAAATAAAAAAATTAAACTATTTTATCAATTTAATAAAATTAAACCTTAAAGGAAAGAATAACCGTGTACTTTATTTCAAATATAAAAAAGGTGGCACAAATGAAAGCATTATTTAGTGAAAGCTTTACTTAATCAAATCGTTTTTGCTAAAATTTAGGAACAGTGCTCTAGTCCTAAAATTTAGGAACAGGCACGTACGTATTATATAGGCTTCCATTACGCGCACTTAAAAATTACTTTCTCGTAGTATGGAAATTGTTAATCTAAAGAGCCTTTTCTGTAGACAAACGAAAAGTCTTATGATATACAGAATTAATGGTGATCATATTTTCTTTATAACGAAATACTTAAACAGCATTCGAAAAGATTAGTTTTACTACGGTATTGTGACACTCGATGAGCTTATCTCTAATATATTTACTTTATACTTACTTTATACCGAAATTCCTAAACAGCATTCAAAATGATTTGCTTTTCTACGGTATTGAGACGATCCATAAAAATATTCTTCATAGGAAAACAAGCAGGTATAAATTTAAAAGAACATACATAAACAGTTCACTTTTATTCAAATCATTTTGAAAAAATCTAGTCATACAAAAATTATGGTGATGCAGGGGATATTTATAAAAACAAATTATTTTCATATAATCATATTTTCTAGTTTCAAATTATGCTGAAATAAAACGTAATTTTTTCCCCTTTTCTTTAGAAACAAAGTCTCTAAAAACGAAATTTTAGAGAAAATTATCCATATAATATTAAAAGACATTTAATAAAGTAATATTTGGCACAAAAAAATAATTTATTCAGAAACAGATATTATTTTTAAACAGTATCTCAAAATATTCGTCTTACTACGGTATACAGACACTGTATGAGCGTGTTCTTCATATGGAAACAGGGGTATATAACTTTAAAAGAATTTACTCAGAAAGTTTACTTTTATTGAATTTATTTTGATAAAATCTTCATACAATAAATATGGTGATGCAGAGGATATTTATTAAAAAATACATTTATCATCATATTATCAAGTTTTAAAATATGCTGCAAGAAAACGTAAATTTGTTCTTTTTCTTTTGAAACAAATTCTCTATGAAGTACAATTTGAGGATAAATTATTCATGTAATAATAAAGGACATTCAATAAAGCACAGAAAAATAATTTATTCAGAAACAGTTTAAAATATATTATAATTAACAGTTTCTTAAATATTTTGGTACAGTAGTTTTATGTTCATTGTTATATGAATCATTATCTACTAAAATTTACATGCATAATGTTATGGTCAGATAACAAAATCCTCTTCAAATATGTTTTTTTAAAGAATTGTAAACATTAAGCGAGTTACTCAGACATAATTCACATATGAAGTAAAATCTCACTATTTACTTAAACCAATCAAATTATTTCAAGCTTAACACGATCTAAGTCTTTACGGACAATGCAACTAATCAGGGTTTATTTCTTTAAAGGAACAGCATCCCACTTAACGCAGAAGATGTTAATGGAAATTTATGATAATGCGATTTGTTCTATCTTAAATGTTTTAAGAATACACAGCAATTCTTTAAAGAAGTTAAACTAGTCTGAAAAGAATATAAATAATAAGTGCTAATTTTCTGAGAAATTTATAGGGTTTTTTTTTCTTTTTTATATTCAATAGAAATATACATATTTGTTATAACTTTCAGAAAGGTGGATATTTATTTTTAAAAATTATTAATGTTTTTCATATACCCTTATTTCGTAATGTTCGTCCATATATTTATGTGCAAAATTGTTCAGAATATTAAAGCTTAAACTGTCAGACTACTTTTTGAATATCAATTTGTTTTCTGGCAATTAATATTCAGCATTAATAAAAGTTTGGATTCTTGAATAGCTGAAAATGGAAACATTTTGACAAAAATCACAATTTACTGCCATATTGAAAATACATAATACAATAAAACTTTTGGAATCGAGAAGGAACAGCAGGTAAAACATCTGTTATAATTCCATTTTTTTTCACCGAAATCTAAGATATTGCTTTTAAAGCAAGATTTAATTATAGACAGCTTCTATTTTCTCATGATATGCTGCAATACAAAATCTTTAAATGTAATTGATTTGTGATTTATTGTGCTTGTAGAAAACTGTGTTTTTTTAGCTTATATTTTGAGTATTATTTCTGTTGTTATTTTATACTTGTTCTTGATATTGTTGATAAATATGTGATAACAATTTATTCACATATATTTTAATCAGACTTATTTGCGGAAAATTTCCGAATGTTTTAAAATTAATGCTGATAATCATTTACGAAACAGTTACACTGCTTTGTGTACTCGACATCTAAAGCTTGTTTTAAATTATTAACGAAGCATTAAAAATGTTTTTTTAAATGCGAAATCTCAACTAACATATTATTTTATATATTTATTTAACACACTGTCAACAGATCAATTTCCAATCTTAAATATTCGAATATTTAAAATACAAAATGTGAAGGAAGGGTTTATCTTCTAATGTAGGCCATAACTGCACTGTAAAAAAATGACAAATGTTTCTTTATCTACGAAAATACAATATAATAATGAACGAAAATATAAAATAGCCTCTTGAGATATACCCATGCTTCCGAAAGGTATTCTTTATCTGTAGAATCTCCAAAACCAATATATTTTCAAAATATAAAGGGAGATTTATACAAACAAATTTTCTTTTGCTGCCACTGATTTTCGTAAATCAATCCGAGATAGTTTTTACAGTGGAATGAGCATTTTTATCAAACCAGAATATGGGTTTTCAAGTTGACCAACCGGTTCAGGTTTTCCAAAAAACGAGAAAAATAGACCTTTAAATTTTTACTTTATAAAAAACATGGCTTTTTTTTCATGAAATTTATTTGGATTTATTAAAGAAAGGATAAAGTATTTTGAAAGGAATTTTAAACGAAACCCTTTGTGCGATCGCACTTACCCACTTATTTACAGAGTATTCTGACTAGATATTTGACCAAATAAACAGACAATAATACGTTTTATGTAATTTTAAAATTATACAATAACGAACGTTTCAGTATTAAATTAACAAATATTACATTTTAGAAAATCTCCAAATTCTAAGTTGCATAATGCATTGTGTACTAGGGCGTATCGAAAAAATCCAAATTTCTTGGATGTTTTAGCGGTAGTGCGGAAAAGTTGTGAACTTCCTTTATTAAAAAGTGTGCGGAATCTTAAAAGTGTGGATTGATATCTTCTGTGGCCTCAGTGGGCTGAATGTTCCAAAAATTGGACTAAAAATAATTGCAATACAAAAATTAATAAATAATCACAGATTTCGCTCATCAGTTTGGGGTTACAAAAGTTACTGTTTTGTAACAACAACAATCATAGAAAATTGTAGAATTAAAGGTTAATATCTTCTGTCGCCTCATCAGCATCGAATTTTTGAAATTTTGACGCAGTTTGGTAGTTTTTTGCATAACTGTTTACTGTTTGTACAATGCACAATCGAGACAGACTGGGTTTGTCGATCTGCCAAAATAGTGGAACACCCCTATTTTCACGCCGAGAAACAACAACAACAGCCATAAAATTTTTTTGAATTATACGTTAATATCTTCTGCCGCTTCATCGACACCAAATTTCGAATAATGAAGGCAAAATTTTAAATAAATACACGTCACGCTTTCCTCATTTTAATGAGAACACAAATTTTGTTTTATCTTTCGAGCATATAAATGACAAAAGCATTACTGCTCGTAATCTTTTTGGTCTGAAATTTTGACATATGTTTTCTGGATTCTAGTGTCGCTCTAATAAATCTATCCCTGTTTTGTGGCCCAACTGTTTTTCCGGAGGCTGCAGTGACTAGTTTCACAATCCGCCCAACCGCTTGTGTGTGTGAAGCAAATTTAATAAAGTACTAGCAATACATTGGCATACTGCCCTGTATCATCCTCAGAAATTCTTGAGAACTGATCTCTCTGAGAACAGGAGGCGATATCACATAATAAGCTTGCCAGTCAATGAGATCTACATAGTCTGTAGCTCCAAAGTTAACAGCAGGAATAACGAATTTGCGAACACAATTTCCGTCTGGGCTAATTTCTCTTGCCTTGATAATCCGCCGAGCTGCAAGGGTCCTAATAGGGCACCTATCATCAGTTAACATGGCTAAAAGCATGTTTTCTTGAGCCGCAAAGTAAGCGTCGCGAGAAATAACTGGTTCGATTATGTTACTATACTTTTTTGGCAATTACTGAGATGAGCTGATGAACTGCCACAGGTGTCTAGCACCATCCTTTATGGGATGACGAATCTTAATTCGGAACCATGAGGGTGCGTAGACTCTTAGAATGAATGCAGCTAATGTTAGCAACTCATTTGATGGGTCTGATGTAGAGATATATAACCTCAGTATTCGATTAGAAGTTGTTAGCTAGCGGGACAAATTCAACCTTCCCGGTTCCCGGATAGCTAGATCTGAACAACAAACGCCAGAACTAATGGCGGTACAAATGTATAATAAGTATTTCCGATCTGAACTGAGGGTGGTAGGATGTCTGGCAACTTGCATTCAATACTATTAAAAGCAAAAATTGAAAGCTCTTCGCATTCTTTGAGGTTTCGCCCAATGCCTCCTGTGTTAGATGTGGGGCAAAATGACTTGCCGTATATGGACTCAAACAAGTGTCGTAATGGCAACTCATTGAAATGAAGTAAGCAGATAATCCATTGGACTGGCCTCTGAAGTTTCAATTCAAGATTGCGAATTACGCCATTAGACACCCCTGTGTTCACTACAGTGCCGTCACACTCGAGAACAATAAGGTTGCTAAATCATCCAATGAAGCACTTGTTACGTATTCGTAAATGCTATTAGATATATCAAGATTAGATCCGTTTTCAGGTGTAACATGTTCCATATACGTAGAACCAGGCTCCGATACAATACAGCAATGCGCTTCTACAATTGTTCTTTGGAACTGCTTGTCAACGAGTGTTTCTGATGTTAAGGTTTTCTCATGTCGTCCATCAAAATAAAGGACAGATAGACTGGAACGATTTTCATTTGATTTGAGACCAATGTTTTGTAAATTCTTGATTTTTCCCTGCATATTTTATATTTGTCTGTGACGAGGCTGGTATCTGATTCCGATATTAAACCCAAATCTTGCATAACACTCGATGCAATAGCAGCCGTGGCTCTGTTGGAGACATGATACCTTTCACTGACAAGAACTGTGTTGTCCAGATTTAAAAGCATTTGAACACTCCTTGAAGGCTCCCACATTGTCTTCAGTATTTTGGCAGACCACCAAACACAGTCTGTCTAGATTGTGTATTGTGCAAGCAGTAAACAGTTATGCAGAAAACTACCAAAATGCGTCAAAATTTCCAAAATTCGATGCCGATGAGGCGACAGAAGATATTAATCTATAATTATACAATTTTCTATGGCTGTTGTTGTTACAGAATAGTAACTTGTAAGCACTACCTCAAACCGATGGGCAAAGTCTGTGATTATTTATTAATTTTTGATTTTTAATGATTTTTAGTCCAATTTTGGAAATTTTTGGCCCACTGAGGCGACAGAAGATATCAACCCACACTTTTAAGATTTCGCACTTTTTTTAATAAAGGGAGTTCACAACTTTTCCGCACTACCGCTAAAACATCCAAGAAATTTGGATTTTTTCGATACGCCCTATTGTGTACATCATGATAATAGAGTCATAACAAAATGTTTTCATATTAAAGCATCATGTGCATAACAGCAACAGTTCTAAAAGTTCTGCAAATGCGAAAATGCAAAACTTTTACGGGGGAACGCAAAATATGTACCACATTTTTGAATTAAATTATAAATGAATTACATTATATAAAATTCAGCATAAATATACATATTTCAAACTAAATCTTTTAACAATATAAACTTTATAAAATTATTGTAAGGCGCCTTGTTATAACGTTAATCGACTTCAGAATAAACTCTATTATAAGTTGTTCTTTTAAATCACTTTTAAAAAATTAGTTAAATAATAGAAGTTAAATTCTTTAAAACAATTCAATTTATGTATGTAAAGCATAATACAAATAATCTTGTAGGTTGCAATATATGGAATGTTGTGAATGTCTACCATATTATTCAGTTTTAAAAGCTGCCTTACCTGGTAATACAAAATATAAAACTGATAGTTTAAAAATAATGATTGAACATATGAAATTATTTTAATTTGCTATAAAAGATATAGGTCTATGGGTATGAAAATTTTGACCAAGGGTCTTAAACAGTAACTCTGCCTTTGTTTCCAGTCGTCTGTATCTGAATGTTTTAAGGTATCTATCTGCCTACATCAAATTGGCTGTTTTGGTGAAAATTTTCGAATTTTTTTTTTATTGTTTTATTTGAAAGAGCAATCATTTACGATTCTAAATCTGTTTTAATTTTATTCCACCGATTATTAGAAGAGGAGTACTGGCAATTTTAACAATTAAATATTGTAGTTTTTTGCCTAAAAAGAAATCTTTAAATGCGATTTCTGGAAAATCAGTTTTTTCGTTATTTCAATGTGCGATAAAATACATTACATAAAAAGTTTTAAAGATATTTCAGTGAAATTTTGTGAGAATGCTTTCCATATCACTCACCATGCTCTGAACTAGGATCTAAGCTATATGTGATAATTTAATTATTTTATAGGTACTCGAATATGAAAAAATGGTAATTTTTACTAAAAAAAATGTACTTTTTTACATATTTTAAAATTTTTCGGTTATATTTGAAGATATTGTAAAACTCCTAGTTCAGTGCACAGATAAGTGTCATAGACGTATGCAGCATAAATGAATTTTAACCTACATGTCTTCATAAAAATCAATATATTGTTGAAAAATTTCTATATTTATTTAGACTTCCAGAGGTATTAATATATGTTTTTCATTCGTTCTATAAGAATTGACACAGAAAGAAAAGTTGATAGCACACCATCAACAATGGAAAGTACTTGGCAGAATTGGAAACGCTTCCACTGTCTACATTATTTATTTTTTTCCAATATTATCTGTGAAATGATAAACATAAAAAAATATCGAAACATATTTCTGTTTTGCAAGAAAGATGAGTTACATTAAATCATAATACAGTGTTATAAAATTTGCTTTTCCGAAAAGATATATTGTAAAACTAATCAATACATATGAAATCAAAATGACCCGGAGAAAACTACCAGAATATTTTTATAATAGAATATTTGAAACGCACACTTTCTGCAGAATAAAACTTCCATTTAATGACATTTGTGCATACTTTGCTATCACGCTGCTTATACAACATTATAAATATTCATTTTTACATACAGAATAACATATTTTTCTATACTTGGAATTTTTTTATTTAATTATTTTTCTATAATTGGACCAAGATTCAGAAAATACTTTCTGATTTAATGACATTTTTAATATGTTTAAAAAAACATATTTTTCGGATATATATATACATATATATATATATATATATATATTATATATATATATAGTTTCCCGATTAGACAAAATATAATTATTGATTTCTATTTTTCTGAATTAATATATTTATAAAAATATTAATATTTAAAATGTTATTGATCTAAAACTATATACATACCGTTCTACTACATCTTTCACTAAACGATTCAACATATTAATATAAATATACAAAATGACCACAGTTAAACTGAGAGTACCAGGCGTGATATAATTGTTAGCATGAAGCAAAATTTTGTAGAATGATTAAACAAGACGGGGAACGAAGTATTTTGCAAATAAATAGTTCTAAAAGTCACCGGTTGCAGGATATGTAGTGGAGTGTTTTTCGAGGAATTACTTGTCTCCGTCTTGTTTAATTATTGTAGAAAAATTTGCTCCATTTTGAAGATTAGATCGCGCTATACAACACGCTGAGTAACGTCCGCTTAATCGTGTCTATTATGTACATAGATCATAAATAAATTTGATCTTCGAATATCTAAAATATTGTTTTTATTTTAACTTTTCCGGTCTCATTTTTCGATTTCATTTTTTAAAACTATATTAACAGTGATTTAAAATCTTTCATAAAATCAGTAAATAAATTTTACTTGTGGAAAGAAAGGAAAATCCGAAAAAAAATACATCCTTTGATCAAAGAAAATAATAATCCTTGTTTAAATAACATAAACTTTCTTCATTTATTCTTAACTATTTCGATAGCTAATTTTTCGAAAACAATACGCATAACTAGTATAATCTCTAAGAATATAACAGCAGACAAATAAAGCATGGACGCACTTTTTTATCGATTTATTATAGGATTTTCCGCAATATTATATTTGCTGATGCATAGGAATGGAAATAAGTTTAAGTTAACTGAGGTGTAAAAAAATGGTTATTTATTTATTTGTTTAACAGCATATCGAATTCTCAACTTTCCTAAACCGGTGATTTATTTATAGAACTAAGAGCCATGACCACCTAAAGCACAAGAAAAAAATATTTCCATAAATTGAAGACAAAAGACATAATAAGTTATATTTTGTAGAACTTGAACATTTAGTTTTTCGACATAGTACGTGAGGGATATATTACAAAATAATCATGACGTTATATTAGAATTTAAAGGTTTTAGATATCTATATTTGTATCATTAAGTTTTCTTTGCCTTTTTTGTTACCTTACATTTTTCTACATTTCTGTAGTTTATATTTTCAAATTTATGTTCATCTTTACCCGAATTTACAACTGTTTAAAATTGCGGAAATATTTATTTCTCTAGAACATAATCACCGATTGCCTAACATAAATATTTATTTTTAAAGAAAATACATGTTTCGATCTTAAATGGCTTATTTTGCAGATATTTTTATGAAATGTTAGCTTAATCTTTTCCTTGTCCTCTTTTTGATTCTATAGCAGAAATCTAATCACGTTTCGATAAAAATACGTAACTTATACAAAATATTCAGACTATTCATGTTACCACGATTATTTTGTATGATAATTTTTTATGACATTTGCAATGTTGTTAAAAAGCGAATCAGCAGTACATTTCGCAGAAATACGCGCACGTGCATTTTGTAAATCGTTATCTTAAAATGTTTCCAATACGAAGTAGAAAATGTCATTAGGAAGTTTGAACTACAATCTCAGTGGTAAGATATTTTTAAGGTATCATGTCTTGCACTGTAACCTGTTCATGGTGACTTTCAGATTTCATGAATAAAATATTCATAAATTTCTTAAAAAATCGTTCCTTTTTTAGAACTTTCGAACGTTTAAATAATGAATATGCAAGACTATTTCTTAAGTATATATATATATATATATATATATATTATTTATACGGGCAATATTCATTAACTATGAGTTAGAAGTGCAACATACAGTGTCATATGGGACAAACGTTATGCGTTTTGAATATAAAGTTTTCTTTAAAGAGATATAAACCTTATTTACTCGCAATAGTTTGTAATTAAATATTGCAAATAATAACATATGGAAATATTGGTTCTCACAATCCTTAACTGTTGCCACCTATTCATTCAGTGCGCATACACAGCATTTATAGGAACTAATGAAACCATTTCTTATTACAAGTATAAACTGTTATTGAAACAATTAAAATTAAATAAAAATGATACATACCGTGCAATTTCGGTAAAAAAACCATTAATATGTAGTTTTTCATGTAAATAGTGTTTGGAATTACAGAAGAAATTAGGTCAAGTGCGAGTAAAACTCGTACTCTGAGGGTTCCATACCGTTATGTAATAATATGGTAAAGCTTACCAAGTACCAATTTCTTTACAAATATACAAAAATAATAACGGCCTATATAGACCAAAATATTTTATGTAATTGTTGCATCGTAGAGCTATAATTCATTTAATTGTCTATTAAAACTTAATCAGATTTCTATATGATGACTGAAGAAAGAATGTAATATACAACATTGTATTTTAAAGTTAGTAAAAAATGGTCTTGCACTGTATTGCTCCTAGTAGTGCTTTCGCTTATTACTGGCTGAATACCTTTCGAAGTGAAATATAAACAAACTCCGCCTAGAATACGTTAATTTAGCATGGATCACGATAGTGAAAAATTCAAATACTGAAAACGTTGTTTTAAGACAACTTTTGTTTTGGCTTTGAGCTAGAAGTCTGAAATTTTTACAAAACAATAGGCACGTGGACATTATAATTTAATGTTAATTTCAACTTGATATATTCAGCCGTTCTGGTAAAAAACATCCTTGACTAACAGACAGTCAGACGTGTTTGTCATGTAATAAAGAAACATAGAATTACAGACTTCGTGTCAGATTTCACCAAACAATGAACAACTTTGGCATAAACAACTAGCTCAAAACAAATATGTACAATCAAAAGCCAATAGAGTGATCAAATGATTAATTGATAACATAGACCCAATTCCACACTAACTTGAAGTAAATCTGAACAAGCCCTTTCTACCATCCACACAACATTAATTTCCCACCAGCAATAGTAATCTAGCGTAGCGCATAGCAAAATAATAAAAAGCAATTAATAGAATCTTCTATTTTTGCACAAACAAAGGCATTAAAAGAACTTTACTTTTACTGCACCAACAAAAATAAAAAATAATTAAAAGCACAATTAGCACAAAAAAATTAAAAAGCCACCAACTAGGTGATTTATAAAAATTGATTTAATTGCCCTATAGTAGAGTGGTAGTCTTTTAGAGATGGACTGATGGTCCATGAGCCCATTCACGAAACACATAAAGATTTAATGTAAACGAAGTGATAGCAGTCATCATAACCAATTGAACTGATGGATTTCGAGCTTAAAATCACAAGGGAAAAAACCCAAAGTAAATAAATAAAAATGCTATCATATACAGGTAAAAAGGTATATGAAGGTATATCATTAAAAATGTATATGAAGTATACCTTAAGATCCTTCCAAACATTAGCTAGTGAATCGTTAATTATATGTTAAAGTTCTACAATATTTTTATTAAAACCAAAAATGAATTTAAAGATTTCAACCTGGATACAGTTAATGAGATATAAAGAATTAAAATACATTTTCACTTAAATAAAATACTCCTATCTCTGAACTTTTGTACTATACATTAGGGATGTCTAAATACATTTTAATGAAAAAATTAAACAAATTACATTTCATCATTTTTCGCTTCTCTTAATGAAAACTCTACATACGTTATATATTTTGATTTTACATATACTGGTATTTGATAGGTTATTTGAAATAAATTTAAAAATAAACTCGTTTAGAGAGTTTTTCTGGACTGAAAATACATTTGATATTCAAAAACGGTAAAAAATTTGCTCAATTATATCTCTTTTAAATATTCTGTGTGTTTTCCATTTCTAAACAAAATGCAATGTGATAAGAAATAATAAGATATCTTTGAAATTATTAGAATTTAATATTTTTATATTGGATAATAAAACCTAACTGACATAATTTATTATATTTGAAGTAGGAAACAATAATACAAATAATACTATATGTTATAATACTTAAGATTGTCATATATTTAGCAGGAAACATGTTCCATATGGAAAAAAAGAAAACACGATTTTTTACGTACAATTCATACAAGGTTCATTATCATTGTAATTTTGCGTACGTGTAATTGTGCACAAGTATGTAGAAATGTTAATTGACATAAATATTTTATTAAATACTCACGCATTAAATAAAAAAAAATGTGTTTGTAAATAAATAGAAAAAGTGCATTCACATTGGTTATTATTCGTAATGTATTTCATAAATAAATTGAATTTGCGTAACAATGAATCTTTTACATTTAAGTGGCGGATCAGTCAGATTCTGCATTCTCCTTTCCCATGTTAAACCAATGACATTAAAGTTTCTCGGTTTCCTCCATATATCTCATCAAATAATTAAGTATTTTGAATTTTGTTTTTTGTGAGTGATAATTTAGACAAATCATCGCGTAGTAACAAATTTTATTTTTGTCTTATATAAATTTAAATATTTGTTTTGGCAATATTTGTTTTAGCATTTACATTTACATCATTATATGCCGTCTTTTAAACGCTAAAACAAATATTTAAATTTAAATAAGAGAAAAAAGAAATTTGTAACTACGCGATGATTCATCTAAAGCATCACTCACAAAAAACAAAATTCGAAAAACTTAATTATTTGATGAGATATTTGAAGGAACCCGAGGAACTTTAATGCCATTAGTTTAACATGGGAAAGGAGAATGCAGAATCTGACTGATCCGCCACCTTAATGTATTAAAAATTATTTTAACATTAAACAAGTCATTGAATGGTTCTTTCATGATTTTCCTATGCATTGAATATACTAAAACAAGCTTTTCTTCTACAGGTGTACAAGTGGTGGTTAATAGAAACGATTTTCGCAGTTAATTTCTATGCATATTAATTGAATTGTATAGCGAGGACCCCTGGTTATAACTTTGACCCGAAATTTCCACCATTAAAACTTTTCTTACAACAGTCTATTTCTTAGAAAAACCAATTTGTTTCCATACCTCTTGGTAAACTTAGGAATTCTTTTCAATGTTCGGGAATTTTAACAACCCAAGTGCAGAAAAGGACATGCATAAAATGTCAGATAATTTTACATGTAGTTTTTTCAGATGTGTCACAAATTATTCACATTTGTGATTCTTTCTTTGCTAAATATGCGGCGGTTGACTTATGAAAGAGTGACTGCAGGTTTTGTTCATATGAATCTCGATTGAGGCAAATTCCATATAAAGAACTAATTTATTTATTTTTCTAGTATTGATGTAACAATACTATTTTTAGAAAGTACATTTCAGATTTGTTAGACAGTTCTTTTCTATGGCTTATAAATGAAAAATTAAACATTATTTTCTTCTTTTTCGAGGTATTTGAGTTTGGAGTAAAATGGGCACAAGGCATTTGTATTAGCCGAAAATTCGAACTATTATTCCAGTAGATCCTAAATAAAAAAGGATTTATAAACAACAAACAAATAAAGGAAATGAAGGAATAAAAATGGATAATTAATTTAACAGGTTTTTTTTATAAATGAGCCTTAACTATAAACATGTTAATCAACGAGAAAATTTATAAAACAACAAAATAAGTTACAATTTATATTTAAAACAATAATATATTTGTAATAGAAAGTGCAATAGCGCGTTGTTTTTTACAATGCTTCATAGAATCTATTGTAAATTTAGATGCATAATTTAAAATTTAAGATGTTTTATTGCATATGAACATCGTGTTTTTACGCAAAAATAAACTGAATTTATTTTTGTCATTATTTAAATTTGGGTACATGAAATTACCTTAAATATTTACAAAACCCTTTTCAAACAAATTTAACAGTGTGCTGCAAATTAAGAACATATTGTTTCAAAATTCCTACCAGATTTTCGAATTGTAATCTTGGTTTTCTTTAATACAGAATGACTCGCGTGAAATAAAACATGGATAATTATACGAAAATTATACTAGATATTTCGAATTAAAATAAATGAGTTAATTGCTAATTTTGATCTTAGAAGAAGATTTTGTCTTAAATAATATGTTCTCACATTTTCATTAAACAGTAAAATATTTCTTTGGGTATTCAAAATAATCACAATTATTTTAATAACACATTGAAATAGTTAGAAGAAAAAATAAACGTTTACGTTCCATATTTCATATCAATAATTCAGAATAATTTGTCAATTTAACGAGAAATTACGCGCACTTTTAAAAGAATCGTTACCTTTAAACACTGATAAGAAACTTAAAACTAATTGTTTGGAAAGGGAATAATAATGAGGCATGATAACCGTATCGTTAGTACAACCGATCTGGAAATTATCTTTATTCCCATAAGTAATACTTTTAATCAGTGTCCATTCATTCCAACGGCGCATAATTTTTCTTTTTACACAGTAAATTTTAATAAAAACTCATGACCGAACAATGCGTTTTATGCTCCTTTATTTTTGCAAAAATTAAGTTTTTTTGAAAAAATTTTTTCATTATTATTTTATTTTACTTTATATATATATATATATATATATAGTTTTGCTATGCAGACAAAAAGATACCTACAAATTCATCAAAACAAATTATGTTTGATAAAATATAATTAACTTGTTATATTAACTTGTTATATTAACTTGTTATAATATTTTTAAAAAAACTGAAATTCTTCATTAAAAAATAAATAAATTTGTCTTTTCCTTTTATAATTAATTTGATATTTTATATTATATCAAAATTATATTATATCAATTTATATTATTCCAAAATTTTTGCGAATCTTTCTGAAAAAAAAATCTGGTTAAAAATTATTTATGTTGGGTCACTTTTTGATTACGGGTTATGGCTAGAGACTATTTCTATATTTAATAGTACTACAATTAAAATATAGTATTTTAGTAGTATACTTTTCTTGGAAATATCGTAGTATTGGTTTATGGCGGAAATTGTTTCAAAAAAGTGGTACTAGTGGAATTAAAAAATAGTCGCTAAGTCTTAATTAGTCCGACACCGTAATCAAATGGTTTAACTTAAACAGTATTACATAATCGGAAAGTTAATTAAAATAATTAATAAGCATAATTAAAAGTTCAGTTTGGCTTAAAAAATCGAAATTAATTATTACTTTTGAATTATGCATTGCATATGTCACAAAATATCTTTCGTTAAGTAATAATATTGCTTTCGATTATACTGTTTTAAAGATTATTTAGCATATTTCTCAACATTTCTCAAGCGGTGTTTCATTTTAGTTTATATATATGTCAAGCATTTGTTTTGATTTGATTAAACATTTGGTACCTATGACGAAACCATCGAATTTACAGAAACTGCAAGAAAGGATTAATATATTACTATCAGAGATATATTTTGCCCTGTTATTTTATAAATATGACTCTAATACGTATTTAAATAAAGATTTCATTAAATGTTGCGTTTACAGACTTAAAATATTCTTCGAGTTACTTAAGAGATGCGTGTATCATAATCTTTTGAGACTATTTTGAAAACAAAAATAAAATGAACTTTGCTAATGTTCCAGTAATTATTAATATCTAGCAAATAATATTTCGAAGAAAGTATGATCGAATGCACTCCGTTATAATTTGTAATAATATGATTTTTCTTAGTAATTAAGACAGAATGTATACATAAATAATGCATTGAATAAACTTTCCATACATAATGTAAATGTACAATAAGGTTAATAAAATAATGGCTAAATATTGTTTAGTTTCAATTTCGCAATTTCTGAAATCTAGTTTTCCCCAGAACATTCATACATAAATATTAGATTTTTTGAATTATGCAAGATGTTTGCCGCAATGTTGATAATAAACTAGGTCGTACATTTTTTTCGTAAGAGAAGATATATGATATATAAAAAAATTCTTACGTAAAATATTTGTTCTAAAGGATGATGAGATCACTGCATTGTGTTATTTTCACTGTTGTGATCTACTGACAAAAGCTCACGATTTGAGAATACAGAGTTGCACAAAAGTTAATGATACAATTTATAATTTAATAAATATCAAGGTTTTTCGATGCAAGCGTGCGATTTGTATGAAATGCTCATGGTGAGAGAAACTTCTGTTTAAGCAAGTAAAAAGTAATTTCAAAACTAGACCACATATAGAAGGCTACATTGGATGTAAAAAAAAACATGGAATGCACAAGAAAAAACGATTACAGACATTTTGTTTCTATAATATACATCTATATTTTGACATGTGCGCTATTTGTAGATCATCCAAACGGCAATCAATTTATATTCCACATATCAAAATAAAGTCTGTGGTCGCTTATCTTGAATTGTCGATAAATTTGAATAGCTTCGAAGCAGCTGTGGGCAACTATGGACAAGCAATGGGAGAGTTATGGGCAAGCTAAGGTTCAGCTATGGTTCAGCTGTTGTTCAGATATGGGCAAGCTATGGTTCATCTATGGGCAAGCTATGGTTCAACTATGGGCAAGTTTTTGAATTGTTTTTATTTCTTTAATTAAAACTGTGTATCATGCAATGTATTCTACCGATAAACTGCGTAACCGTAGTCAAATTAATGGATCTGTTCTTTTAGAATTTTAAAATGTGGATTTTGGCTTACCTACTATAAAAAACTTTAAACATACAAATTTCAAAAAATGAATAACTAAATATGCATGAATTAATTTTCTTCAATAAAAAATATTTAATTATAACGATACACTAAAAATCTCAAAACTTACATCGCGGAGAACAGATCTCATAGCTCTATCTTATTTATCTCAAAAAATGATATTTCGCAGAATAAATCTCATACATTTATCTTATTTATTTCAATATTATTCTACATGGTTGAAAGAAATAAAATGGATTGAAAGTCGGATTACCGGTGTTTTAAACTTTTCTTTTTAAATGGATAAAGAGATTTTGAATTGAAATATCTGTGCTGTTCATGGTGAAAAAATAATTGAATTTAATATACTGAATCAGTTATTAAGAAATATAGAAAGAACCATTAATTAATAAATATAATTCCGAAATGTGTAAAAAGAATATATTAATTTGGGATATTTATAAATTGAAACAATAGATTTTATTTGTACATATAATTACCGAACATTGATTGCGATCAAATGTATTCAGTTTTAATTTATTGGAGTGAAATAATCCTACCATTTTTTTCCAGAAATACGAATGAAAGTATATGTACAATTTTAAAAACCATAGTAAATTAATAAAATGCATTTAAAAGGGAAATAACTTGCTTAAATAAGTTATTTTTTATAATTGAACAAGGGACTTTTTAAAACATACCTACAATTCTTGTTAACTTATTTGAAGTAGGCAGGTTATTCGACGAATTATAATGACATTTAAAAGCAAATAATAGATAATAAAAGTTTTTGTAACACAACTTCAAACTTTCTTCCTCTTATTCGTTTATGTATTTTATTATTTTTACTAGCTGTTACCTGTGACGTGTCGTTCACATAACATTAAAAGAAAAATAAATGCAGGAATTAAGGAAAACATTTCACACCCGCTGTTTTAAAACATATGCAATTAACAAACACTTTATCATATTATATAGGAGACAATACGATATTTAGTTGTTATAGGGACATTTACATTACTTGGTCTTAAATAAAGTAATATTGTGTGCTAAATAATATAAAAACAATTGTAAAAATGAAACTACAACCAACGTAAAAATTGTGAAAGGTGAAGGAGAGAATTATCATATCGAAAACCAAAAAACAAACCTAGTTAGAAAAATGTATTTATTTTTGTGCCAAATTTCGCCCACTACAAAAAGCAAATTGACTGTTGGCCGGACTACAGAGCCTAACCTTCCGATTCTCGGCTATTTTCTACATATATATAAAAAAATGCTTACTGCGTGCTTTCACATTTATAATATTAGGAATTGGCACGATCGGTTGCTTTAATTGTCTGCGCAATTCTGCCTGAGTAAAAGTTCCATTACTTTTTCTCTCTTTTTTTCTCTTGCATTACGCGAATTTTTCGATCAATGGGATTTTCGTTTCGATAACATTGCTTTGTTTTATAGTTTTTTAAATATATTGTAAATTTACTGAAACATTTCATTAAACTTTATGTCCTTTTTTTTCATCCTATATGACTTTACAAAAATATATTATAAAAAGAACATTCAAAAAAGCTATATTTTTTTAAATGACAAAAAGCTTTTTATTTTTTAAAATCCAAACCACAATTGACAAACGTGTATCGATTGTACCAATATACAACAATACTTTGAGCCACAATTTTAATACTAGGAGAAGGAAAAAGATGCTACTTTGACCTAATCATATTAAATCATTAGGTTTTGCGAACAAAAATGCAATTTTATTAAAAATCGTCAAAAACGGTTTTCTTCGGGCAATCGAGTTAATTTTAGTATTTAAGAATGAAAATCATAATTTACTGCTAACCATGACGTAATTTTCGGCATGGATATATTTTAATATTATTGATATTTCCTATTAATTTTGTTTTCAAACGTTCTTTTAAAAACTTTTAAAAATTTAAATTTAATTTATATATTAGACGTGCGAAGAAGATAAACCGCCAAGTTTTGTTCCCATCGACATCGTATTGGTTTCATTTAATTTAAAATGCAAACCTTTCACTCATTACATTTAAGATACAGAACTTTAACTTTAAACATATACATTTAAAATTCATATATAACATACATTTAAACTACACTCATTTCATGTGAAATACAAAAGAAAAAAAGAAAGAAATGAAAAAAAAACCCAAAATCATTTTATTTTAGCATCAAAGCTGATCCGCTTTATTTTCGATATATGGCGTTGTATTCGCCTGCTCCACGTACTCACTCAAATTCATGCAGCTTGTATTATTATTAAATACTTGAAAAATTGTGTTTTATTTCTAATATGACACCATTTAATCTTATTTGTAATTCCTAACTCTTTTTCATATCATTTTCATTTTTCATGTGGAAATTTTTCCTTTGAAAAATAATTTTTGAAAAAAAATCTTTATTCCAGTTGTTTTATTTATTGGCTACGATACCAATGTAAAATGGTTAATTAAATTTTACAGAAAAATATTCATTAATTTTGTATGAAAATAAGGAACATTTGAATTATTAAGAAACTTATTATGAAAAGAATTATTTAAAAATAATAAATAACACCTACCCTATGTTCAGTTCTGGGTTATAATCCATCTATTTGAAAAGACACAGGGACATTAAATCCTCTGCTTTGACGTTTACTTCAGCCAAACATTCACACACACAATCGCACTATAATGGTATTAGGATTTTATGTAGAATTTTTTTAAAACATTTAATTATTCGAAAAATAAAAAAATTAATATTAAACTCTCACCGAGAAAAAAAGTTCCTTGATAATCCAAATGAAAAAAAATATAATCGAAATTCAATTTGGATAAAACAGTCAAAAGATTTTTTATTTTATTTTCACAGTTTCAATTCAGATTAATTTTATAGTTTCAATTCATATTAATTTTATAGTTTCAA
Source organism: Maratus michaelseni (assembly GCA_963931845.1). NCBI lineage: Eukaryota > Metazoa > Arthropoda > Arachnida > Araneae > Salticidae > Maratus > Maratus michaelseni. The sequence continues at coordinate 83,396,044 of OZ007589.1, forward strand.
TTCATATTAATTTTATCATTTCAATTTTCAAAATATTTACTACAATTTTTGAAAAAGGAATATTTGAAGAGAAACACATCCATTGGGCTGCTATCACACATCACCTAAAATTACTTTGGAACTCTTCCAAATGATTTAAGTATACCAAGTTATACCAAGCCGAAAAGATTAAGTATTTGTCCCTATTAAAGTAGTTACTTGAATACTTTTGAACAGTTCTTACGATTAAATATTAAAATAAAATTAGTTGTCATTTAAAAAGTCCTTCCGGCCTGTACCGGGAGGAAAAGTTAGCTTTCCTATATCTTCATTTTAAAATTTTAGCTTATGTTACACGAAAACAGCAAGTTAAAATGCAAAGAAAACGTTTACGAAAGATTCGTTAATACTGAATTTGAATAAGAAATTCGCCAAATTATTGAGCAATAGCCAAATTGGCTTCATTTATGAAGACTTATTTTGGTCGCCAAGTTTGGCCAGAATTTGGCGCTGACGGATATGAATATATAGTTTTATACGTATGATTGGAAAAATTATTTCAACAATGAAAATTTTTGTAATGTGCTGTCTTGTTTCAAAATGTCAGCCACCCTAGAATTTCAAATTGCTCTATCTCAGTCATTTTTTAAGATAGAGGTAAACCAAAAAAATGCTCTGGAATCCTCGTATCAAGGCCTAATAATTAATTAAAAAATAAATTTGAATTTTTAACTTTTTTGTATATTTATTTTAGTTTTAAATTTTTAAATGGCCGCCAACTTGAAACAAAATGGCGGACCAAGCTGGCCAACGAACTCGGTCGAGACATTGGTGAGCTTAATAAACACAATTAGTTTCATCAAAATTGATTTATAAATACGAGCGTTATCGTATGACATAGGTCAGATATATATATATATATATATATATATATATATATAAATCAACATTTGAACGGAGGGTGGTTTTGGGGTCTGGGGGTCATGATCGGTGAAAATATATCGAAATTTTCTGGAACTGCTTTCCTCCGAACGGCTGCAATAGGTAGCTTTATACTTTTTTGTATTGAAAGCCACCTAAAAGTTATTTAAATACGAATGTTATTTTGAATTTTTAAAAATAAAAATTCAAAATACGGTACAATGGTATTAGAACAATTTGGCAGAACAAAAATATGAGCTGTAACATAATATATCAGGATATTTTTATGTAAATTTGTTTTACCCTTTGAAGGGGGTGTTGCATCAATTCGTCGCGGAACAATACATCGCGCACAATTCATCGCAGCGTCAATTCGTCGCGGCGACAACTCATCGCAGCGTCAATTCATCGCAGCGTCAATTCGTCGCTGCGTCAATTCGTCGCAAGGAAAATGTTTTTGAAGGCTATAATGATAAAATAAAGATAATTTAGTAAAATTATTTAATGATAATTTGTTTTTTAGATATATTCGCATGTAAATTGTTAGTTATAATTATCTATATCTAATAAAGTAATTATCATTAAACATGTTTACTAAATTGTCTTTATTTTATCATCATAACCTTCAAAAACATTTTCGTTGCGACGAATTGACACCACGCCGAATGGACGTTGCGACGAATTGACGCTGCGATGAGTTGTCGCCGCGACGAATTGACGCAGCGATGAATTGTGAGCGATGAATTGTTGGCATCGAATTGACGCAGAAACACTGAAGGGTGGTGGTTTATTATTTATATCATTGATTATTATCATTTTAATGCTGTATTTGTATGAGAATTTTCGACGAATAATTTGCATTTATAAAATACGCAAAGATAAACATTCATTTATTTTCAATTCAATTTATTCGTAAAATCTAGTGCAATTCATTTGTTTCAACAATTTTGTAAGAGATCTATTTTGTCCTTCAAAATATTAAAGATTGTTAGACTTTATCGTTAATGAATAATTCATACGTTAATTACTTTTATTAGTATGTAAATGTAATATTGTGTGATTTATTTAAAACATATATAATTAAAATATGATATTGTATAATTTTTTGTGTTATATATTGTGGAGAAAATTCCGTGAATAATTTATTTAAAATAAACCCCCAAAAATACCCTTTATAACTAAAAATATCTAACCTTGTTTCAAATGAATATTCCAATCTAAATATTTAGGCAGTAAATTTTAACAGAAAAAATTAGTCGTTGGGGGGGGGGGGACCGTAATACTTACCCATCACGGATATGCATAATATAAAATATGGAAATAAAACTTATTTATAACTATTTATAACTAATAATAACTAGTAAACTATTTATAAAATGCTTTGCAATTCGAATAAAATCGTGGCTTGATGACGTCATAATCTTTAAATGCATAATGCCTCTATAACTGCAAAACTGTTGATCATATTAACTAACGGTTTACTGCGTCGGATTAAGCGTCTCATTTCCAAATAAAATATATATTTGAATTGAAATTTGAATTAAATACAGGGTCATGAAAAATCGCAGATTGTGAAAAATATAACTAGAATCCGTCAGGCCGAAATGTCGGAGCATTGAGTGGGATAAACATAAAATATAACATTAACAATGTAAAATATATATTTTGTATTTTTATATTTACTGTTTAATAGTATAAAAGAAAAATTACAATAACAGCTGTTGAATCTTCAAGTGTTTATTCGGTCAACAGTTGCCTCAGGTACTGCTCAAATGCTAATCTATCTTCTTCTAATTTGGTCTAGCCTATCCTTTGCGAAAGGCACTTCAATGAGAACATCCTCTAAACATCGAACCCTGCTAAACGCGACATAAGTTGCTGCAAGTGACAACTCCTTTTCACCAATGTCCACAGCTATTTTTGACAAAGTTAAACCTTGGGATTTGTGTATGGTGACAGCGTATGAAACTGTTAAAGGTAACTGAGTACGGGAGCATGAGACATTGTTTTCTTTCCAAGACTTTGTAATAGGTGTGACAGGAAAAAGTCTTTCAGTGAGAAATGGTCCCCGATAATCATCAAAATGAACCATTACTGCCTGTGGCAAGCCTGGAGGCCGTAATCCTGGTCCGTAGACAATATCTTTTACCGTACCAAGTGCACCGTTGACCAATCCTCCATCTGTCCACAGATTGGTACGCAACATAATTCTGCATCCAATTGCTAAAAAAAGTTCAGCCTGAAGTCCAGACGCGTGCTCATCTTCACTCCATCTTGCTATTTGATTATTGTGGTCTGCTAATATTCTTGCCACTGGCCATTTTGATTTACGAAGTACTTCTTGATTATGTTCTTCAGCTTGCTTGTTTGTGGGAAAAAGGCGTATGGCATCTTGAAATCTTTCAAGTTCAGCCGGAGGCTGTATAGCTTTACGTCGTTGCATAAGGGATGCGTATTGGTCGCCTGTAACTTCGCCTACGGAAAGCGAATCAAGAGTCTCTCTAAACTGTATTTGCTGATCGTCGCTTTGTCTCATTGACTTTGTTAAGGTGAAACATTTTTCAAACATCTTAAGAACTGTTTGTCCACGTAAAGCCAAAATGTCTTTTATAGAATGTCTCCTATATAGAGGTGTGTCTTTTACAGGCTGTAGCTGCCTAATATCTCCAATCAGGTAAACAAATAAGCCTCCAAAAGGTTCAATGCTGTCTGGTTTACCTTCGCGACATCTTTGCTCAAGTGCAGCCATCAGACGGCATCCGATCATTGAAAATTCGTCAATAATTAGAAATGAAACTGGATTCATGCTGAGCTGTAGATTTCTTGCTGCTTCACTTCCTAAATCAGCAAACGATTTAAAACATGTTGGTACTTTTAGTGCAGAGTGAATTGTTTTGCCCTCGACATTAATTGCAGCAGCACCTGTTGGAGCCAAAACCATAATAGCTTCCGGTCCTAACTGCTCAGTAACTCTTTTACGAATTTCTTTTATTACCGTATTTTTTCCAGCTCCGGCTTTCCCAATAATAAAAGTACGTTTAGGGCAATTTATAAATCTTGATTGCAAAGACGAAAGCTGTTGCGTGCATAAGTGAAGTATTTTTTGCTGCTTATCTGTAAATCTGATCTCAGACGTATCGTAATTTTGATGCACTGTAAGTTGTTGTTCTTTACAGTAATTTAAAAATGAAGTAAAATTGCGATCAGGGTACTTGTAACTCTCACTTTTCCACTCACATGCATGATCAATCACGCGTTGCCCCAAAGTATCCTCGTTTGTCTGCACAGGAACTAATGGCAGCTGCTGCCATATATGGATCAATCTCGCGGTATTCTTCTTGCAGGATTTCTGTCTCATGTGTACTGCTAACAGCAGGAAAATTTATTTCTGCGTGTGCATCAATATTTAGATAATTGAATGCTTCCTCCCATGAGTGATACGCAGACGGCAGGCCTTCTTGCAATAAAGAGTCAGAATTACCTCTCCAAGGATAATTGAGTAATACTTGTTGCCTATAGTATTCTTCGGCTAGAGTTGGGTCGTGGTTGAGTGATGTAAGAGGAAAAACTCTGACAACTGCATCTTTTCTTCTTTGGTGATAATCGACTCCTCTGACTGAGAAAGATTTTGCAAACTTAAGAAGCGTGCAGGAAATAAGTTTATCCGGCCGCGCGCAATATTTCTGAAGCATGCTTTTTGATGGTCTTTCGTCGCTTGAAAAGTTGACTTCTTCCCAGTTCTTATCATGAAGCCGTATTGTAACTACTTCCCGACTACTGTGATACATTGGCCATCCCATTAATATGTGTACTACCTCTTGGGATGAGTAATCCCTTTCAGAAACAGAAGACAAAATAAGTTTTTGGACTGCTTGAACTGCTGGATTTGTTTCGTTCATCTTATTTAAAATCTCAGATAACAATTCCTTGTAAGGAACAGAAGCTGTTTCTGATTTTGAGGCATATTTGGCAATGTAATGCAAAACCGCATCCTTTGATGTAATAGGACTGAAATCCGTGTTAACTCTCCAAACTTGTGACACGAAGCAATTGTAGGTATTCATTTCAGAATCGTTTCTTTTTGGCAAAAAGCTAATTATGCCATTTTCTACTTGAAGCTTTGGAGAGTCGCACTCTGCTTTTGGAAAACCAAATCTGCAGCTATAACTATTTGTACCTCTTTTTTTCCTTAGGCAATAATCTCCATGTCTTGTGTGACGTTGGACTTGATTTAAGAGCTGAGCGAGATCTTTTTCACGATATTCACTGGAAATGTCTGAAAAGCGAACTCGACAGCGGTGTATATCATTTACGAGGACGTCCTTTTCAGGATTAACAGCACTTCATAGTTTTTCAAAATATGCTGTTACGGCTGCTACATTTTCAGCGTTAGTCATGTCTAGTGTTTCCATGTTTGGCGCCCCTCTTAACCACAACAATCCATGCATGTGAGGACTTCCACGCCACTGCCATTCGAAACGAAATCAGTAGTCGTTTATTAAAAACAACGGCGTCAAGATTTTTCTCAAAAATATATCACAACGTTTTTGAAAGAGCCAACCAATCAACAGAGGGTTGTCGTGCATTAATTGTTTGCGTTCTGTATCAGTCAGCTCATTTGGATCTCTGTTAGGCTCTAAAAGTCTGAAAAGATCAGGCCAGTGATAATCAACTGCAGACAGTGTAAAAAAAATTGTTGGTGCTCCAATTTGTCCTACCATGGGAAGGAGTTCCCCACAACGTGCACGCCAGTATCCTTTTGTGGATCTTAATTTGCTAGCATAAATCATAATGTGTTTTGCCATTTCTGGTTGCCTATTCAGAATATCACGCATCTGCTCTACCGTCTTATTGCTGAACCTATTTCGCTTAACGAAAAATCGCCCTTTAGCCAAAGACTGCCACCGAAGAATTGAATTCATGGCAAAGTAGCGAAATCGGGGGTCTTTAGCAAATCGCCCATCTTCATACTTCATTAGGAACTTAAAATACTCATCAGGAGAGACTGCTTTTTGAAGAGGTTGTCGTAAGTCAGCTGTACCATGTGGAAAAAGATGAGGAAAAGCACGTGCTATGTAACCCTCTTCTTGAAATTCGTTGATAGGCTGTGAATTTAATGAAGGGTGAGGCACACGAATTGCGTCATTTATTAAGTTGTTTTGATCTACCGGTTCAAGTAGTGGTCTAAATGACTCGCGCCTTATTTCCTCGTTCAAAGTATCAATATCCTCAATAATATCGGTTGCTGTTGGTAACATTTGAGATACGTCACCATTCTCAGGTAATGTAGCGATCAAATCTTCATCAATTGTGATATTTGAATAATAAGGATTGTGAGCTTTAAGCCATCTGAGTGCTTCTAGAAGGCGTTGTGAGCGAACAGAAAACTCTGCACATCCTGATAAAGTATCTTTTGTCACTAACACAGTTGAAGTCATATCTGAAGGATTGACAGGCAGGCGCGAAATAAAACTCTCAATATTTTGTTTAAAGCTGATTACATTTCCGCTGTATCCATACTGTGATCCTCGTATACGGTAAAGAGAAACCACTGGATGTATTTGAGCGATCATCATTTGTTCAATGTAGCTCAGATCTTTGAGACAAATAGGAACTGGACCTGGGTCCATCGAATTAGTGGCAGAAAACTTGAAAGCACCGTCTCTACACTTGCATGTCTGGCAGAGCCCAGCAGTATTTAATATGATATCAGGAAAAGCTCTGTGACACGTATTACAGGACACATAGGTGATTTGCGATACCTCTCTATCAAACCTGATTGCTTCATTCATTTGAGTTGTCAGTATACCGGTACTCGGCAAAAAAATCTGAAGGTAACTGACTTGTGCGACTTCTCCGCTTTGAATTACGATTCGCAATTCTTCTTATTTCAGCTGATTGCTTTCTCTTAATTGGCATCCTTGCAAATTCTATATAATAAAAACATATAATCCGTTCATATATAAAATGTTTCTTAATATATATTTTTTTTATCCTGGATTGGCTGGACTATATCAAAATAAACAGATTTACTCTCATACTTCTTTTATACAATAAGCTTGAATGAAAAGAAAAAAAAATATTTTGAAATGGAAACAAAAAATTTAATTACACCAATTGCTGAGTTCGATTAAAAAAAAACTAAATTCATGTACTTAATACGATTTAAATTTCATTGCACGTGTTTTAAGATAAAAATGTATGGAGTCCTTATTTCAGAAAAGTAAAATATATGTAAAATATATAAAAGTAAACTATATGGGACCGAGATTAAGAGCTTTTACTAAAAGGTTGTTTCCGAGTATATTGTTATTTAAATAAGTTTCTCATGATAAAAAATGGCAACAATATAAAATATTTCAATTTTCTTTTTATTTAATTCAAAAGTTTTTCATGATAAAAAATGGCAACACTATAAATTATTTCAATTTTCTTTTTATTTAATTCAAACAATCGCAATGTTATCTCTATGGGGAAATGGAAAATTCTAGAGCAGATGATTCCGGGCGTTAGAGTTGATGAATATTTCTGTTTTTCAATCCCCGGCGAGATTTTGCCACTACCGACTTCCAGTCCAATTTTGGTATCAATGCGGCAAATATTTTGGCCGCTATCGTGTACACAAAAGTGTAATTTTTCATGGGAAGCCGGAGCTTTGCTCCGACAATTACAAATATTTCGGCAACTAATTATCCGATCAACTTAATTTTTGATGCAAAATTTATGTATTTTTATTGTCTTTTGTATTCAATTTTATATTAAAAAATCGAAAATATTATATACCTTTTATTAGAACGAATATTTCGAGAGTCCGAAAAAATAGTTCCGGATAATCGAGGTTACTGAAATTCAATAATCTTCTTCCGATTATTACATACTAAGTACATATCAAATTTCGAGTCTCCATCTCAATTTGTTCGGGAGATAGGGCGCTTACAGACATACACACAGACACACAGACAGAGAGACGGACGACAATTTTTTTTAAACTTGTTTTTCGGAATCGCCAGTGTCTGAAACGTGTTGTTAGTTGCCAGTGTTCATTAATCCGTCAAATATTTTTTTTGAATGTCAAAACGATTACAAGATTTTCCCTATACTTGGTAAGTAAAATGTTTAAAAAATATATATATAGTTATATAAACTTTGTAACAGTTAGAAATAGCATTTGTTAATAATTTAAAAATCAGGATGCAATAAAAATTTTTAGAACAGAAATCGAATTAAACATACTGAATGATCTTTTTAAAAACAAACGATAGATGGAAATTTTTAAATAATTAAAATTATATAAAGCGATAGGATTACTTTCAGAAAAACACATCCAATAATTATTTTCAAACATCGCCCGAAATTCCCTTTGGGACACTTCCAAATACTTTAAACAGCGAAATAAATTTATACGCGACAGAAATGATTAAGCATCTGCCAGTTTTAAATTGTTTACTTGAATGTTTGTGCTTACTACTTAAAATTCAATTTCAAAATAAGATCAGTTGACACCGAAAGAATACTTTAAATATCAATATCATTTTGATGTTTAACAAGAACGAAAAATAATGCGTCAAGCATAGATTATGTAACACTTTCCAACGCTTCCAAAATAATTTTACAAATCATTACCGTTTAATAGGCTGAAAGATAACATCTAAGTAAACAATTTGGAAAACGTATAACATATTTAAAAACGTAATTTCAGGAATTTCCAACATATATTTCCAACATATTAAATATTCGGAAAAATATCCGAATAATTTTATTTAGCCCTGTATATGATCTATAGATTTGTATATCTACTCCATAGGATGCTAAATTTTAGTTTAGTTAGGAAACGCGTAGCACAGTTTAAAATTCTCCTTTTGGAGTTTTTGTCAATAAACGGAAATGTGTTCACGAACTTTTGTGCTGCCCTGTATATGATCTACAGAATTTATACACACCAAGTAATAGACAAAAAGTAAGTTAAATTTAAAATCGCGTTCAGCAACTTAAAACGCACTTCCAGGAATTATTGTTAACAGACAGTAGAGAATTCTTTTGTGTGTCCCTGTAAATGAACGATGACGGCTGTACGAACAATATTCTGTAGTAAGCCTCATGTAATGCACCTTAGTGATATATATAAATTTCAATGCGTTTAAAATAGTGAAACATTATTTAATTAAACCGCAAACGATTTTTCCCCATAGACGTAATGTAACGGATTTATTTTAACTGTTCCTGTAAAGTAACTATAAGTGCTATGCACACCATATTCCATTATAAGCTTCTTGTAATGCACCTTACTGATTTGTATCAATTACAATGTGTTTTAAACTGTTTAACATCATTAAAATAAACTGCAACTGATTTTTTCCCATAGACCGTAATGTAATGGAACTCTTTTGAGTGTCCCTGTAAAAAAAACTATAAGTGCTATACACTTCAGTTGAAATAGGGAACATGCTATAGATAACGACAATAACATATAAAGACTGAAGAGCAATCCGAGCATATTTACGTGAGTTACAGCACGGACAGACGGCAGACGGCCAGACGACCAGACAAACCGAAGTCATAAACAATTTTCAACTAGGTTGGAAAGTGTTTAAAAAATGGAAATTATTGTTACGACACAATGCCACGGGACTGAATTACTAGAGGAAAGCAAATCAAACTGTAACTTTATACTAGTATGAAATAAAAATATAATTTCAATGTAATTTTTGTTTAATAAAGTTTGAAAATAGTAAATGAATTTATTATTATGAGATTTGTTTTTGTAATTATTAGGCTTAATATCTTCATTTGAACAAAAATCAAATGACGAACTGATTTCATTCTAAACTTCTTACGTTTCATAAGACAATTAGTTGAATTAGTAAAAGATAAAAATAAATATCAAAATCGGTATATTCGACAGCAATGTTATATTTTTGTATACCTATTGCTACTTAAATTTAGTCAACATACATCAATATATATAAATATATATTTAAATGTCTAATTCAGAATTTTTGTTATATTAATGGGCATTTAGAAAATTTATATTTCTTATCAAAAATAAAATATAATTTCTATTTTCTGGCCCGGAATACATCAATTTCTGAGCAATACTAAGAGTTTAATTTTTTTTTATTGTGCACTAATTAATTTTTCAGCAGAGCTGAACTTACGCTGTAAATTAATGGCATACAAAGAATGTGAATAATCACTTTACTAAACAGCGTACAACAATTAGAGTGAAAAAATGTCCAGACCGGGGTTCGATACTGGATCCCTTGGTATAGCGCACCAAGTGCTTTACCTGTTAAGCTATCCAGACGACAACCAGTCTAGTATTTTTTCACTGTAATGGTTGTATTGCAGTGAGTGGCAAAATAATTTAATGGCTGATTGGTTGAATTCTGTTTTCGAGAACGTTCTATGGACTATGTTCGGTGTAATCATATATCTCGGCTCCTATTGGGAATTTTTAGAGAATTCCTTCATATTCTGAAAGCCAAATTTTTAGAAAATATTGTCAAATAACGTCAAATTTGGCGACATGTTTTTTTATTTAGCGCAAACATGTGTTGAGAAAGTTATATGTACCCTGATTGGTTGAATTCTCTTTTCGAGAACTTTCTATGGACCCTGATAGGTTAAACCAATGTATCTCGTCTCCTATTGGTAATTTCTAGAAAAATCCTTCAGATTCTAAAAGCCAACTTTTTCGCCTAATGTAGCCAAAATGTTGCCAAATATTGCCAAATTTGGAGACATTCTTTCATTTAGCGCCGAGCATGTGTTTTTTCATTGATAATCTTAAAAGTCGAATTTCCAGCCAAATCTCGTCAATATCGGCAACGTTTCACCAGATATAGCCAAATTTGGTGATATATTATCAACTTTGCAACTTCATTTACTGTCAACAGTTCAACAACTTAATAACTGTTTAAACCTTCATTCCCATTAAATGCATTGACCCGTATTGACCCAAAAATGACCCACTAATCGAAGTTTCTCGAACACATAACTATGCCCAATGGTCTTCTGGTACGACAATTGTAGGATACAAAATTTCGGCAAAATTGTTAGAGCCGTTTTTAAGATAAAATTTGCTAATATACACAGAGAGACAGGATCTGGTCCTTTTAAATTTATTTATACGATTAACATAAAAGGTAAATTGTGTTATTATTATGAATTAACAAAATGTATTTAAACAATTGAATATATTGCATTAAATGTTGAATTCTAAACCGATTTTGTTCTATGGTCAATTTTGACGTATATTAAAGTCAAGATATTGATACTGAATTTTAAGTTATGCTTGTATTTAATATGTCCATTTATTTATACATTAAAAATACTATATACATTTTAAATAACATTTCACAATTCATCATGTTGCTTATACTTTTTTTCTGTGAAATATAATTGAAGATATATAATTTCTTATCTTCGCAAATTACAAGCGAATTCCAAAATTTTTTTCTGGTTAAATAAATGAGTGGTGAGGTATTTTTTTCAACGTTTTAAATGTATATACATGCATTGGAAAAAATATTTGAGAATTAAAGGTAATTTATTAATTATTCCTTCAATAGACACTGAATTTTAACCCATGAGACATTTAAATTTAATGAAACGTATACCATAGAAATTGCATTACGCTATATGGCATTTAAAATTGCATGATAATTTTTTAAGGCTGTAAAAATAATTGTAAACCACTTCAAATGTCAGTTTGTCATAGAATTAATGCGCATTTTGTGACTACTTTTAATTAAATTTTTTCAAATAGTAAAATGTTATTCCACTTTCAGTATTTAGATTAAATTTTATATTTGTAATTTTAAACTACTGTAAATTATTTTTTGAGTCATGTTATATTAAAATAATTTTTCAATTTTACGATTCAATATGTACATTTATAAAAATAAATATAATCGTATAGTTGCTTTCAAATTTCATTTTAAATTAATTCTATTTTTATGTAGCAAGATAAGATAAAAAGTGGAATAAAATGAATATATATATAAAAATAGAAATATTCTTTCTTTGTCAAATTCTATTTTATCGTTTTCAAATTATTCTTAAAATGCAAAATAAATAAATTAATTAATTAAATTCATGCGAGAAAAATATTAATATTTTTAATTTAACATTTCGGAATAAAAAATTTAATTGAATTACTAAGGAAAAAAATAAGATTTATCATTTTTAACAGGAGAAGATGTTGTTCTAATGTTATTGAAATATGCAATGTACTGGTGGAATCTATTTTTTACATTTCAGATAAGAAAAATAAAATAATTCTATATTAATCTAAACATTTAATCGGAATTTAACTTATTCTATTTATGTATTTTTAATACTCAGAGACTTTCAACATTTCACATTGCCTAAACATGTCAATTTTATATTTATGCAAGCACATTATACTTTTATTCCAATATATGAGGTGAATAATTGGAAAATCTAATCAGATGCCTGAAAGGGTATAGGCAGGTTTCGTATTAAAATATGCCCTTGAGTCAACCAGATCGCGTCCTATATGAATCGATAGCCCTTCAATAGAGATGCGTTTTTGCCAAGTTTGAAGCATATATCTCAAACCCAAGGGCAGTTATGACTCGTTATGTGCGTTTTGGAAACAGGTACATTTTGAAGAAAGTTTATACATACTTCAAACTTGGCAAAAACGCATGTTAATTGCATGTCTATCGATTCATGTAGGACTCGATCTGGTTGATGCAAGGGCATATTTTACTAGGAAACCTGGCTATATACACTTTCTTACATTTAGACAAATATTTTATTGTAAGACAGATTTAACAGTTTTTATTTCAACAATTAAAAGAATGATTTAAAGATAAAATTAAATTACTGTTTGGCTTACATTTATTGTATAAATCTGGGGAAATTAACGAAGGAGAAATAAAATCTTACAATATTTAGAGCATGTTTTAGCGTCTAAATGTATTTTGTTTCGATTAAAAAACTATGAAACTTTGTTAAAGCATAATTTTTGTTAATGGATTTCTGTAACAATTAATAAACCTAATTTATAATTTTATAAGAAATTTCTTTATATAAAAAATTTGTTAATATGGAATATATTATAATTAAATAATGAATTACATTCATATTTTTAAAATTTTTAACTTTGACCGTGTAAAACACAAGAATTAACTAATGAATGTCCAATACATTATAAATTTTAAGAAGGAAACGTTTACTAATGTATATTTGAACCAAATATTTTGCTTTTAGATTTCCTTTAACTAATTTTTTCTTCCCATCTTCCTTGTTGGCCAAAATATTTTCTTTTTGATCTATGGAAGTTTTATATCTGGAGGCTGGAAACAACCGATCTAGAAAATATTTTGAGGTTTAGGCTTCTTTAAATCTTCCCCTGTTGTACCTATATTTCCAGTTTTATTTAGCGACTAAATTCGAGTTTTTTGCAGAATTCTGTTTTCATAACACTGTGTTTGCTTTTTTAAGCTTTAATTGTTATCTTTAATTGTCTCTCTCTTATATTCTTTCACATCATTCCCCTTATTTACTAATGAGCAGGGAAGACAGAGCTCTGCTCGGTGAAAATTAGATTTTAGTTCAACTCGATATAGGTTTCTCTAGGTATTTTTACTATAATGCATTTTATTTTATAACAGTGTAGTTTGCAATGACCATAAATAGGAAAATTATGTAAATGTTTCTTAAGTTTACATTACTTACATATATGCAAGGAAAGGACAAAATTACAAAATGCATTATACATTTTTAGTTGTAGTCAAATTCATTGAATCATGTATCTTGGCTCCTATTGATAATTTCTAGAAAATCCTTTGCATTCTGAAATACTATTTTCTTCTCTAAATATCACAAAATATCTTTCAATTTGCGCCAAGTATGTGCTTTGTCATTGGTAATCTTGAAAGTCAAATTTCCAGCCTACTGTAGCAAATATTTCTAAAAATTTGGCGAAATGATGACAACTTTCCTGCTTCGTTTACTGCCAACTATTCAACAACTTAATAACTGTTGCAATATTCATTTCCATTGTAACGCATTACCCATAGTTCTACCAAATTGATCCACTAATAGAATTTTCTTGAACATGTGATCTAACCTAATGGTCTTCCCGGAATACAAAACGGTAGAATAAAAAAAAAGTATTCAAAATCTTTAGATTCGTTTTTAACACTTTCCAACATAGTTGAAAAGCGTTTATGAATTAGGTTGGTCTGTCTGTTTGTCTGTCCGTGCTCTAACTCGCGTAAACATGCTCGGATCGTCATTAAATTGGGGGCATGTTCGGAAATGAAAATGAAGTGTGTAGCAGTTATAGTTGTTTTTACAGGGACACTCAAAAGAAGTCCGTTACATTGCGGTCTATGGGGAAAATCATTTCGGTTTGTTTTAATGATATTACACAATTTCAAACACTTTGAAATTGATATATATCACTGAAATGCCCTACAAGAGGTTTGCTATAGAATATAATATACATAGCACTTATAGTTCCTATGCAGGGATACTAAAAAACATCCGTTACATTACGGTCTATGAAGAAAAATTGTTTGCAGTTTATTTTAATAATGTTTCACTATTTCAAACATATTGAAATTGATATATATCACTAACGTGGATTACATGAGGCTTACTATAGAATATTGTGTGCATAACTTTCATCGTTCATTTACAGGAACACGCAAAAGAATTCTGTTAAAGTACTGCTTATTAATAATAATTGCTGGGAATGTTTTTTCAGTTACTGAACGCGTTTTTAAATTTAGCTCATTTTTTGTCTATTACTTGGTGTGTATAAATTGTACAGATTGTATACAGGGCAGCACAAAAGTTCTCGAGTACATTTCTGTTTATTGTCGGAAATTGCAGAAAGGAAATTTTAAACTGTGCTACGCGTTTCCTAGCTGAACTAAAATTTAGCATTCTATTTAGTATACATACAAATCTATACATAATATACAGGGTTACACAAAAGAGCTCGGATATTTTTTCGAATGTTGTTGGTAATTCCTGAAATTGGATTTTTAAATATGTTATGAGTTTTCAAAATATTTTAGCTAGATATCATCTTACACCTTACGGTAAAGATTTTCAAAATTATTTTGGAGGTGTTGGAAAGTGTTACATAATCTATGCTTGACGCATGATTTTTCGTTCTTGATTAGATAAAATTAGCTTGACACACAGTGACCCCAAAATGACCCATTAATCTTTTTTTTTTCTCGAAAATGGGACTTAGCCCAGAGACCTTCTAGTGTCCGAAAACCGTAAAAAACAAAATTCAATTAAATAGTTACAGCCGTTTTGGATTAAATAAATTTGACCACGCTGTGACACAAAATTCATTCATTAATCGGATTTTCTCGAGCATGTGACCCAGCCCAATAATAGTCTCGTGCCCCAAAACCGTAAGTTTCAAAACTAAGTTCAAATCAACTGAACCTGTTTAAGATGAAAATAGTTTGACCCATAATGACTCTTGACCAAAATGACCCACTAATCAAAATTTGCTTCAATATGTAACCTAGCTCAATAGTCTTCTCGTTCCCGAAAACTGTAGAATACTAAATTTAGTTCAAATCATCTGTGCCGTTTTTAAGATAAAAATAGCTTGACCCATAATGACTCATGACTAAAATGACACACTAATAAAAATTTCTTGAACATGTGACCTAACCCAACAATCTTCTCGTGCTCGAAAACCATAGGATGGAAAATTTAGTCTAAACAGTCTGATCCGTTTTAGATAAAATTAGCTTGACCCACAGTGACATAAGAATGACCTACTAATCGAATTTTCTCGTGCTCGAAATTCATAGGATACATAATTTAATCAAGTCTTTTTTTAGATAAAATTAACTTGAACCGTGTTGACCCAAAAATGACCCACTAATGGAAAATGTCTCGAATATGTTATCCAGCCTAATAGTCTTCTCGTGCAAGAAAATGGTAGGATACAAAATTTAGTCAAAATCGTGTGAACCGTATTTTAGATACAATTAGCTTGGCACTGTCCCATGGTGACCCAAAATGACCCACTAATCCAATTTTCTCGAAAATGTGACTTAAGCCAATGGTTTTCTGGTTCCCCAAAACGATAGGATACAAAATTTCGTCAAAGTCGTTAGAGCTATTTCAAAAGTAAAATTTGTATACACACACACACAGACACACACAAAATTTGCTTGTAGTATAATATATGGTCTTTTTTTTCATATATGATTCAGTTGTTAAGCATTCTGCAATGTATGATCGCACTGCTTTTAGCTTTTTGACTGTATATGAATTTACTGTTGAAATTGGTTTTAACAAACAACTTTCAAAAGCATGAGATGACTTCATTTCAGGAAGTCATATTTGTGTCTGATATGTTGATTGCCATACAAACTGCGCTTGAATAGAATTTCGACTGTTTTTGCCAGTTAATGTTTTAAAAATATGCATTCATTGCTTGCAAAAATTTCAAATCTCTACCTTTTTATATTTCTTTCTGATGTTAAATTGTTTAGACAGTCACATCCCGCATTGTAGGAAAAATTGTATTACTATCTTTGTGCTGCTCAATTTGAACTTGTGCTGAAAGAACTGTTAAATTTAATTGTTAAGACCTCATTAGCCAACATAATTAAATCATCGTTAGCATTAAAATTATTAGAAATACTCTCCTGCTTAGCAGGAAGATCATAATTAATGTTTCATTAATATCTAGACCAGCGTTAAAAATTGATTTACTGACATTGTAGCATGTAAATGCATAATTCATCACTAATAAGTAACCATTGATGCCAACATCTCTTAATTATTCGGGTGTCTGTGCCGAGATAAATATGTTTTCAACCGGAAATTTTATTTAATCAAAAGTTTTAAATTGAAATCTAATAACTACCTTGTAGAAAACTTTAAGATGTGATATACAGCTGCTCATATACAGAGAGTGTAGTTTCTTGCAACTGGGTATCCCCTTGAAACGATAAAGTTTCGCACTGCACTGTTTCCTTATAGAAAAAAACACACATTTACTTATATGCACTTTTCAATTTTAAACATGTTTGTCTCGGATCAGATTCCTGAATAATTAAGATATGTTGGCATCTGTAGCTAAACTCCCATGAGTTTTGAAGGTAAATTTCCAAATTTTTCTCCAGTTTTCCGGGAGAGACTATATGAAGAAAATTAAACTTCATATATTCCAATTTAATTTACTTCTTTCGAACATTTGCCTCCTTTCTCCCCTCAAAATAACATTGTTACTATTTTTTTAGTCTTAAAATGTAATTTAAGTATCAAGTTACAAATGTATTTATTCCTAGTCTTTCATATTTGGTAAAAAATAATGATTTTCTAAATACATCCTTTTTAAGTCTCTGACTGCATTTTGCTGTTCTAAATAAATAAAAAGGAAATGTTTTATTCGCTTAGTAACAAGCAGAAATATGTTCCTTTCCCAGGCTTCATTTATGTTTGCATTCATAAGGTACCATGTTATGTCTATCATGACGTTCATTAGCACTCCTTGCCTATCTCATTTCTCTGGAAATTATAAAATTATTATTTTTTTTGTTACACAGATACCTTTTTAGTTATTTTAGAAATCGTTCGCCAGCGCCTCGTGCTAATTTTAATTCTTCACACCCAATTCATTGTTCTAACCTCCTGAAATCATGCTGTTTGGTATGTATCTACTTTACATGCTGATCATATGGCGCTTACGTTCATAAAGCTCCCCCATTTTAAGCTTACATTTTTATATTCCTAACGATCGACTGTCTCTCTTCTATAAACTTTTCTCCCCGGTTCATGTTCGGTTGGCAATTTTCTGTATAATATGTTCGCCAATTCCGTAATCTAGCGCTGAGAAAGTTTTTTAACTTATGTTGTGGCTCTCTCTCTGTTTCCGTTCGTGCAACGAGATCTTGTCTCATTCTTACCATTACATTTTTTGTATGCCGGTTATATGTGCATTGTGAGCATCGATTCTCATAAGAAAGAGTTTGATATCGTATCTATGGACGTCTGCTAGTTACTACCCTTCTTGCTGCATTGTGAAGCTTTACTTTCGATGTCCTGTCTAATCTGCACGGCTTACTAATAATTAAAATAATTCTACCATGTGACGAATAGCCACATCACAGTGAATATATATAGTTTTTATATCGTTGATATGTATTTAATTAATTTAATTAATCTTTCTGTATTCGAATTTTTTATTGCACTTTTTGGTATTGGGTTTAAAAGATGATTCTGGAAAAACAAACCTATTGAATTGGAAATTGGATTCTTAAAATAGATTTGAAATTTTTTTTCAATCCACATTAAACGTTTCAAAACTTCAATCAAATAAGAGAATTGAATAATCCAGTGATTATATGTTCTTATCTATTATAATGTCATATGTTTAATTAATTTACTAAATACATATATTTTTCTATTTTTATCATATGAAAGAAATACTTTACCCAGACAAGGAGGAACGTTAGTGCATGATTATGTAGAAATTCCTAATATTTAATATAGTAATTTAAAGAAGCTTAATCCTTTAAAAGTCTGTAGTAGGTTTTTCACACCACTTAAGTTTAATCACTAAATGCCACAATTGCACCAGAAATTTTGAAGACAAAGTTTGCGTTTATAATGTACATGATGTATATGTATATGTGCTTTTCCATATTTTCAAATAAATTTGTTCATAGATTCTGGTGCCACTCAATTATTTCGGTAGTTTTAATTTTGAAGTACTTTGACCTCTGAAAAATTTAATTTATCGCAATTTCTTCTTTAAACGTCATTTTAATACAATATATGAAAATACCACATAAACTTACCTTAGTAAATCTCCTAAAAACCCTCTCTGAATTTGATAAATATATTTCATCTAAAAAAAATCAGTCATCAAAAAGCGTAGAATATGCTACAACAACTGTAATTTGAAAACATTTCGCTTTTTTTCCGCTGCACTTTAGGTAAATAAAACAGGCATTCAAGGCCTTGATGTCGAAAGGGTTATTTGATCTTCAAAATTAAACATTAGAACTCGTGTACCCTTTTTCGGGATTTTCCCTTATTGCGGGTGCTATGGGGCCGCATGAGAATGCACGGTGTGTATTGTAATATGATATTCTTAAAAATATCGCTTTAAATGCAGTGTAATGTTTCGGTTTTGTTTCCGAAATTCGTATGTTTCATTATATCGCATTTATCGATTGTTACGCTAAGGTTTTAGCTCCAAGAACAACGTTTCATATTATGAGTTGTCACATTTAGGCACTATGACCTTATAGATTCATCTTAATAACATGGGATGTAAATTTTGTTCTATTCTTCTGCATTTAAGATACACTTACAAAAAATTCTAAGAGTAACAAATTAACCGTTTGATTATTGTTCTTAAAATAATAAATTTTAAAATAAGTTTTTGAGTTATTATATATATATATATATATATATGATAAAAAAGAATTACACTAGTATGCAAAAGTCTTTGGTGAAGTGTATCATTTAACAATAAAGAACCAAGTACAATAAAATAGTAGCGAATTTAATATAGAATGATGTTATACATGATGTAATGACAAAATATATGTGAACATTTTAAATACTTAACTTAAAAAATATAATTGAATTCGTGTGTTTTGCTTTCGTCGATGTGACCTCCTTTAGTGCATATACAATTTTGAAGTTAATGTCATGTCGTATGCAATACATGGCAATGTTGTACTTTACTTTCGCTTGTTCAAAATTACCGTTTTAATACTTTTGGTAAAACTGAGTTGAGTTTAAATGAAATGATTGTTACTGATTAATTTATATTCGTCTTACTAACATAAATTAATTAGACTCTTGTAACTGTATTTGTGTACATAGTTTTATAGGAATTAAGCTACTTGATATACTATGTTATGTACTATAAAAACGTAATATAAATCCAAAATAAATAATAGTATATAAAATTGTTTGTTGAGAATATAGTTTTATTTGATAGGTGGAAATTCAGATGACATAATAATATTCATACACGAATTTTTCATGCATGTTCCTTTTTGATCAGTGCTGAGAATCTATTTGGATTTCAGATATATTTCTTAGCATTCATATGATAAAATAGAATTTGTAGAACTAGTCTGTACTATTCTTATTATTCTTGAAAAGGAGTTTGTACTTTTCTCAGAGAACTGTTTTGTTAGAGACGCGAGTATTTGGGAGTAAGCTATCACGGCTCGGTATTATTATAATATATTTGTATATATGTGTGAAATAATCATGGAATAATTTTTAAGAAAATTATTAAACAATCAGGACATAATTGAAAATTACATGAATCATGTACCACGTAAAACTCGAGTATCATGTATATTTATTTAAAGTACTAAATTGGTGCTGATACGTTAGCAAAATCTATATAATCATTTACAATATATCTATATACCTATATGTATATATATATGTGTGTGTGTGTGTTAAAAATTTTAGAAAGTTAATTAAAATTGTGATATATATATTTTTTAAATCATATGATTATATTATTCAATCTTTAATTATATCTCCCTCAATTGTTACAAGCTAGGCATTCAAATTAGCCTTTGAAAACACTTCTTTTTTACATCTGTAAAGAGCGTGGTGAAATTCCTCTGGTCCCAGGAAGCCGCATTATAAATTTAGTCATCAATTTTGGATAAAGCTATATAATCAGATTTTGCAAATTAATACTACAGAATTATAATTACAAAAATGTAACTGAAATCTATGTCTCTATCTGGGCGTTGTCCTTTAGCTCGTTAAGCAAGGTAGGGTAAGCAAGGTTTTATTCTATTCTCTCTCGGTTTCTAGAAGAATGCCATAAATAGAAAAGCTTAAAATTACTTTTAATCGTCCTATAATATGATGTTTTACAAAACAAATCGCCATGATGTTCATTCTTACTAATATGGATTATTATCGTGTTGGTGGTCATAGCAGAGCTACCACAGGTCCTTTTTTTGAAAACATGTATTTTATAATAAAAAAATTTCGTGGTTTGGTTTTGCAACAATTTCAACAAAAACGGCATTCGCGGAAAGTTTCTACGAAATTTATAAACAAGATTTTTCTTTAAAAAAAGTGGTGTTCAAAAAGCGGACCAGTGGGAGCCCTGTCACGGTGTTTGTGTGTATCTTACCATTAACATTATCATAGCCGTGACCTGGCATATCTGTTCACTATGCTATTGGTTTCACAACAATATTAGCATTATTTAAATTAATGTAATTTTACATTAATAATGTAGTGTTAAAAGACTGTGTAATAATGAATAGTCTTAAGGATTACATTCTTATGCGTAATTAATTTTTATATCATGTTTGAAATATCTTGTTTTTTCAGAATTTAGAAATATTACAAAGAAAACAACATTACAATTTTGCCCTTTTGCACGACAGTCGGAGGCATAACAACGCACATACTTCGAAATTTCTTTATTTTACAGTTGTAAAGGAAAATACTTTAATTTGAGGATCTCTTAATCCCTTGTCTAATGTTAGAAATTATTTAAAAGTCGAATAATACAAATTATTAAAAAACACATTTTCTCTTTAGCAGACCCTTAACTGATACTGCTGAACCAATAACTTATTTCCCAGATAATGTAATAAAGCAACGACAGCCTACTACAAAAATCTCCCACTATTTATGGATTATCTGAATCATTCCCAACAAAAAAACAAGTGGCAGTTTACTCAAAATTATGTTAGTACATGAGTAATTGTGTTCATAAAGCTGCTAAATGTGCTAATGCATAATGTGGTACACTGTAAAAAATATTTGGAACGTTTAGTATTCTAAAAGGAACGTTTCTGATACCATCGTATATCTCAGAGCTATTTTCACTTTCTGAAACCATCAGAAACCTTTCCAAATTTTTGGGGTTCCCTTCTGCTGTGGAGGGAAATCCACCCTTTTCCAAGTATTTCCCAACTATTTTCCCATCGTCGGAACAGGAAGTGCCGAAAGTATAAGTGATTTCCCCTACCCCTCCGTCCGATGTGGTGTGTGTAGTGTAGTTTACGCGAACAGCACGTTGTTAACGGTGGAAGTATTGTTCCAGCTGTCCAAAAAGACAATTCTAAAGAAAAACACTTGAAAAGGTAAGAATTTCTGTTGTTTTAAATACTCTAATCATGTTCTTTTATAATGATTCTGTTTTATATTCATTATTATTTCACATATGCCGTGATATGCTTCAGTTTATATCAATATTTTTAACAAATATGTCTTAACCCTAACATTTAGGACTATTTATATGAGTAAGGAATTAGATCTTTTGAGTTGGAAGGATAGTTATTAAAATATACTCTAAAATATACTCTAAAATATAACTATACAAATCCTTTGTCTCTAATTTTAAGTTATTTAATGTTGCTTCAATAAATATGATTTATAAATATAATTTAGTAGCAATTTAATCTTTTAAAGAATATTATCTCCCGGCGATAGTGTGTGTTTGTTTATATGTTTTTTTAACGATGTTTCAGAACTCTAACTTTTATAATACTATATATTGAAAATTGACTTGTCTGACTTAAAAAATATTGTTTTAAAGTAAACAAACTATATTTATTTATTTTATTCTGATTATGAAAAAAAAACTTCCCGGGTGTTTTTATTAATCTCAGGGTTATGTCCAGATTTTTCTTACAGGGTCCCTGTTTTTGTGAAATTGTGAAGTTTTTTTTAATATTTTTGAAAATTCCAGTCATAATTTTGTGAATTTGAAATTATTGTTATATCAGGTTCCGTTGTATCTATCCTTTACACATGAAAAAAACTATGCACTTTGATAAGTTCAATTGCTTTGTGATAGGTCAGATTTTATTTTTAAACGATTAAATTTGTGAAAAGTTCAGTTTGCAGGTGGTAAAGTTTCATGAAATGTTTGTTTCTAAGACAAAGAATTTTGTGAAAGATCCTGTTTTGGAACGAAACATTTTGTGAAGTGTTCAGTTTTATGATGAGAATTTTTGTGAAGTGTCTTGTTTTAATATGAAAAATTACCTTTTAAAGACCGATTTTTTTTTTTTTTAAACAAATCTCTGAAGCTGCATTGCTTTTGAAAAGCTCATAAGTTTTAATCATTGTATGTTGTTGGGAGTTAGATTTTTTGAAATGTATCTAAAATATATTAGTATAGCTTTAGTATGTCTTTTTCATGTTAAAGAAAAGTTTTGAAAGTTTTCTTTCAAAATATATATGCTATTGTTTTAATATTTTAAAATAATTGCTTTATTTGTGGAGCTGTATGAATCCCATATTTTTTTTATGATATGTTGTTAAAAAACAGGGTAAATATCTCCATTCTCCAATATTCACTGCGTGAATATTTTTAAATATTAGGGTTAAAACATATTTGATGAAAATATTGATATAAACTGAAAAATATCACACAATATACCGCATAATTTCGCCTAGAAAAAAGAATCATTAAAAAAAAAAAAAAAAAAAAAAAACTTTATTAGAGTATTTAAAAGAACAAAAATTCTTATATTTTCAAGTATTCTTTTAAAATTCAGACAATATATAATAAAAATAAATAAAAATATATTTAGAAACACTTCAGATACATTCAGAAAGATTTCAGATATATTATGAAAGATTTCCGATATATTCAGAAACTTTTCCGATCCGTAATGAAAGATATTCTATATATTCAGAAAGGTTTCAGATATATTCAGGAAGCTTTCAGATATATTCAGGAAAGTTTCATTACGAATCGGAAAGGTTTCGTGTTTTAGCCGAAACATTTTTCTGATCGAGTCAGAAACCTTTCTGTTAGTATCGTGCAGCACAGGTCTCCGTTACTTTCAGAAACGTTTCTGAAAATTTTTTACAGTGTAGTAAAACTTGGCTGCTGGATAGAATTGTATATTTCATATTTGGAAATTCTAAAGAGGCAAAAGTATATATTCTTAAAATTAAATCAGGATTCTTGAAATGCATTTATAACTAAATTGACCGTCTTACTAAAAAATACCAAAACATTTGCATTTAATTGCATTATATAATACTGAAATTAAAAACTAATTATAATACTTATATTTTAATATTATTTATTATCGACGTGTTTGCTTGTTAATCAAGATAAATATTTATTATATATTTGACTTTATAATTTACGTAATGTTTTAGCATATTGTTATTAATGCGCTTTTTAAAAATTTTACTTCTTGAATGTCGATTAGCATTGCAACATCATGCGTGATGTTCATACCTTCTTTGCTCAACACTCTGACAAGATTAGTCTAACTTAAATTGGACGTGACGATTTTTATTTCGGCATTTCAAATTGGAAATAAAATCAATTCGAATTTTTTGTTATAACTTATAACGTGTCCACAGTCACCTTACATGAAACAGAAAGTGCTTGAATTTTTTGGAAGCATGTCATATCTGAACACACAATCACGTGTATTTCCTTTTCATTTTACAATCTTCTAAGATTTTAGTTAATGAAACTCATTATTACATATATGTTTGGTAACATTCAACATACTGAAAATAAAACGGTATTTATTTTCACTGATTATGTAACATAGGGAATACATCAGGAAATATGAAATATATAAATTCCTATTAATAACTGGTAATGTGAAATTAATTCTGCATTTCAGACAACACAACAAACATTTTAATGTTATTTATTTTATAATTATTTTACAATTATTTATAATTATTTTCATTAAAATTATAAGACATTTTACAGAATGGCTTTCATTTTTTACAAGCTTTTGCAACAAATTGCAAATTATACATATAAAAAAATAAAAATAAAATACTTCTCAAATTAATCTCATTCTTGAAGAAAAAATATTCAATTTTCACAAGCCATTCTCATGAATAACTTCGGAAAGAAATGAATTTTCTGAAATTTAAATACTTTAGCGGGCGAAATTCTGTGTCACATATTTCTTTTTTATTTCTGTTTTTTTCTTCATCTGGTAATAAAGAAAATCAATGTTGATGTAAAATGGAAACATTTATTTATAAATAAATGATTGTCGTTCGTCACTAGTTATGAAATTTATAATAAAAGGGAAAGATTGTTGCATCATTTCAGAAATAAAATTCAACTTTTGTAAATGGAGTTAATGTTCATTTTTTCAGTCCATATTTTTGTAATTTATGAAAGTGTTTTACTCTACATTAGACTGCTCATAATTTACATTTTATTACTTTAATTAAAACCGAATAATTTGAGCTGAGTTGTTTTAACTGATTATCTTATATCCATTTTGTTAGCATAACTTAATGGGACACATGTAACCCCACTTTGTCTGGATAGTTTTAATCTAATTAAGCTTGTTTCTATAATATGCTATGGAACTAAAAAAAGTTCACTGATGTGAAAATAAAAATGGTCATTAAAAATTCACTGCTGAGCATACATGATTCAATTTCGAAAGCACGTTCAACGAAGAAAATTTTCTGTTGACAAACAGTAACATTTTCATTTTCCCTTTTTTATGTAGAAATTATAATTATACATTATACATTTAAAAAAGGCTGGCTCTGAAGGAAACTATTAATTACAAATATATGTCAATTGCATCCGTTACGGTTAGAAACAACAAGCAATATATAATTTCCCCATCAATGCATCTAATAAAATGTTGTTATTTTTCTACATTTGCTCAGAATGTAGCATTAAAATGACACAATAGAAATAAAATATATTTTCGAGTTTTTTCGACCATACCAATTATAACGAGTTTAAATACCCGTTTCTACTGATGAATATTTAATAATTGCAGTAATACCACAGCTAAAGAATATATTCGTTCCGTAGTCTCATTCCTTAGCCAGAATGTAACATAAGTTTACATCCATTTAAAATACAATACGACTAAGTTACGTATCGCGAGTATAATATATATATATATATATTCGATGGCCGAATCTATATTCGTTAACTGAGGCAGAAAAGTAGTGATAATATTTTGGTTAGCTTGCTGATTCGAGAAATATTTAAAAATTAATTGCAAATACACATTTTATTACTTTTATTTTGTATAATGTATATCAATTAATGTATCAAAAACAGTTAATAAAAGATTATATTTGAGAATTTAGAAAACATCACATTAATAAGGAGAAATGAAATTCGGAACCAACTCGTCTTGAAACTATGCGTAACTAACCTATGTTTTTCTATATATATTAATTTGTTATATTTTAATATTTTATAAATAATTTAATTATTCATACAAAAATTATAAAAGTTGGTACTTACACTATAAATCTAAATATATAATAAAACTATCGTATTGGTATTTAGAATTAAAATAATTATGTATATTTTTTATATAAACATTCATTTACGATAAAATCTCTCTGAATAAACATAGCAGGAATTTTGATTTTCTATATCTAGAATTGAACTTCAGAATTTGCTTATTATTATACATTGTAATACACGGGGCTTTATAAATTTGATGAAATCAGCTAACCAGTGAATTTTCTAATCGCCCTCGTCATTCATTTTCAAAAAGCACAAAAGTTTTTTATGAATTAATTTTAAAACAAAAAGGACAAGTCTAGTTTAGACATCTTAGTTACATAGTTTAGAATAGCACATAATATAGAAAGATAATATAAACTAAATTTTCTAATGAATTATATCAGACTTATATAACTCTGAATAAAATGATTTAAGGGCTTAATTAATCGCCCTGTTCGGGAAATTCTGATCACCGAATGCGTCAAATGTGCGAGTAGTTTATTCTAAATCTTCAATTCTGTATCTGATGAGGGGGCCATCAATGAAGTAGTGAAGCAGATTTTTTTGCCTAGATTCCAGTAAAAGCAATTCTGAATTTATTGTTTTAAAATTTGCATTTGATGGACCTATTTTTTCAAATTAAAAGTAAAAAGTAAAAATATTTTTAGTTTGGATATAATTCCTAAGATTATTCCTTAATATTTTGTAACTTTGGGACATAAGAATTTTAATTTAACATTTTGACTAATATGAATAACAGATGCTGCTCTTGACAGAAATTGTAATAAACTAATTGCCGTGAATACATTGATTGTAAAAATATAAGCTTATTAATATACAAGCTGGCTCTAATAATAAAAATATTTAGGTGCTTATAAAATAAATATCAATATGAGAGATATCAAAACTAACAAAACTATGAAAACTGTACAAAATAACTCAAGATTTATTGTGCAATATATATTGCTAAAATAAACCATTCTCCCGTGCTGATATTACGTAATCAAAAGCAGCATAGGGGGGATATTCTGATAGCACAATCTAAGATAAGAATTGGAGGATAAATAAAAAACACTCTTTTGAAGTGGAATGAATGGTTTTTATTTCCATTTACTGCTTATTTTAATAGAACACACATAATTATTAAAAATATATTTGAGTAAATAATGTGATTACGTAATTAAAAATTCCCCGTCTCACATTCCGCCCATTAAAATTCTCTGAAAAAATGGAAACCTAAGCATCTCACGAAAAACATTGGTAATCAACCCAGTACCAGACCCTTGTCTCCAACCCACGGTGACGCTGACCTTATGTGCAATGTGTGCGTTGCAGACAGTTGCCATGATAATAAAGGCACCAAGAATTTTAAGTGAGGAAGAAATATTAAAAAAAATACATATTATTTAATTTTATTATTTAATTTTATTAAAATTTATTATTGTAAGCATTTTAATTACGTTTCATAGATTTAAATCAAATGAATCATGTATAATCTCTTCTATATTCTTATTAAAAGATGTCTGTGATAGGTTAATCAGTTTAAGTTCTGAACATAAAAAATCTGATTTGGAGCTTACAAAATAGCTGGAGCATTTTTTATAATTATCCATCTTTAGACACCGCAAAAGTTGGATTGCCACTATTTCTTAGTGTTTTACTGAAATATCCTTACATTCTAATCACTTGGCATGCTACCTGGATGGAGGGGAAAAGAATGGATATTTCTGTGCATGAGATAGAAAATGCCTTTTTTTTCCATCAAAAGTACGGTAGAAGAGGAAAGTGACTACTTCCTCCTCACGAGGATGAGTGATGAGAGAAAAGATGCCTTTTGTGTTTATTTCTTAGATCAATATTTGTAAAAAAAAAAAAAAAAAAAAAGCAGATAAATCATTTGATCGCCAGGTAAAAAAAATTGGCTACCAGTGGCAACCTGAAGACCTCATTTGTCAATCTCTGGTAATACATATATATTTATATTCTTTCTTTTTGTTTATTTTATATCAGCGTTTTTATTTTTTTACTCATTAATATGAACAAGGATAAAGACATCTCATTTCTCTGTATGTACTTAATTGTATTACTGTGATGTACTGAAATAGTTCCCCTTAGGAACAACATGAAAATTAGTCATTCAAAAGGAAAATCAAGATTCCAAAATGAATAAATCTTTTCATGGTAATTTCTTTTTTACAATGCTTAATGCAAAATATGATATCTGATTCAAACAGCGTTCAGTACGGTATATTTCTTCCCCGAATTCTATATAATATTTATCACTTGAGGATTCGTTATCTGTAAATGGAATCTCATAAGTTACACTTGCTTTTTGACATATACCTAATTTCCATGCTTATGTATTATAACCGTAATCTGATGCAATATAAACTACTGTCTGAATCAAGCATTGAAACGATTGAATGAAAATGTTTTTCAATAATTATTCTTTCAATGATTTTAGGAAAGTCATTGAAACGTTTATATGTAAATTATGATTTTAATCATGATATTGTTCATCTTAACATTGTATAAAACAAAGTCGCTTTTTCTGCCCTATATCCCTATGTACGCTTAAATCTTTAAAACTACGCAACGGATTTTGATGCGGTTTTTTTAATAGATAGAGTGATTCAAGAGGAAGGTTTATATGTATAATAACATCCATTAAATAGTGGAGAAATACTGTTATTTTTGAGGTTTAAGTCGCTTTTTCTGTCCCTATATCCCTATGTACGCTTAAATCTTTAAAACTACGCAACGGATTTTGATGCGGTTTTTTTTTAATAGATAGAGTGATTCAAGGGGAAGGTTTATATGTATAGTAACATCCATTAAATAGTGGAGAAATACTGTTATTTTTGAGGTTTTTAATGTGATGTCGTAAATAATTTCATTTTTTCCGCTTATACATTGCAAACGCAGGCTGAACCCTACAAGATTTATCAAAATAATGTACTAATTATTGTACACATTAAAAAGGTCTACAGAAAACACAAAGATATGAAGGTTTTCAAGGTTAACCCGAAGCAATCTTAACACAGTATAAACCAAAGTCGCTTTTTCTCTCCCTATATCCCTATGTACGCTTAAATCTTTAAAACTACGCAACGGATTTTGATGCGGTTTTTTTTTAATAGATAGAGTGATTCAAGAGGAAGGTTTATATGTATAATAACATCCATTAAATAGTGGAGAAATACTGTTATTTTTGAGGTTTAAGTCGCTTTTTCTGTCCCTATATCCCAATGTACGCTTAAATCTTTAAAACTACGCAACGGATTTTGATGCGGTTTTTTTTTTAATAGATAGAGTGATTCAAGAGGAAGGTTTATATGTATAATGACATCCATTAAATAGTGGAGAAATACTGTTATTTTTGAGGTTTTTAATGTGATGTCGTAAATAATTTCATTTTTTCCGCTTATACATTGCAAACGCAGGCTGAACCCTACAAGATTTATCAAAATAATGTACTAATTATTGTACACATTAAAAAGGTCTACAGAAAACACAAAGATATGAAGGTTTTCAAGGTTAACCCGAAGCAATCTTAACACAGTATAAACCAAAGTCGCTTTTTCTCTCCCTATATCCCTATGTACGCTTAAATCTTTAAAACTACGCAACGGATTTTGATGCGGTTTTTTTTTAATAGATAGAGTGATTCAAGAGGAAGGTTTATATGTATAATAACATCCATTAAATAGTGGAGAAATACTGTTATTTTTGAGGTTTAAGTCGCTTTTTCTGTCCCTATATCCCAATGTACGCTTAAATCTTTAAAACTACGCAACGGATTTTGATGCGGTTTTTTTTTTAATAGATAGAGTGATTCAAGAGGAAGGTTTATATGTATAATGACATCCATTAAATAGTGGAGAAATACTGTTATTTTTGAGGTTTTTAATGTGATGTCGTAAATAATTTCATTTTTTCCGCTTATACATTGCAAACGCAGGCTGAACCCTACAAGATTTATCAAAATAATGTACTAATTATTGTACACATTAAAAAGGTCTACAGAAAACAAAAAGAGATGAAGGTTTTCAAGGTTAACCCGAAGCAAAGCGAGGGAGGGCCGCTAGTCAAATATATAACTATGAACCACAGCGGCATTGTTTTTCTTCTATTATAAGATTTAGAACATGAATCTGGAGTTCATTTATTTATTTTTGTTTTATTTTTTGAAATCAGTGCATGTTCTTATATGCAGCTTCCACTGATAATACAAAAAAGTATTTTGGTCTCATTAGTTTTTCGCTTTGTAATTTGACTATTGTGATATTTCTTCATATTATGTATACCATTATGAAAAATATTAAAATCATTGAATCCAAATGAACGAACGTTTTCAACCTAATTTCAATGCTATGTGGTTTTATGTAGCTTGTATCATAATCACCTAGTAGTTAGTATAGTATATTACTTCATCTAAGCTTATAGAAGTTTCATCACTTGAGGGTTTCTTTATTAGAATCTGAGGCACATGGATCATATATTCTTATAGAGAGATATATATCATATTTATCTTTACGCAATAAAACCGAAATCTGAGGCAATTCATTATTATGCATAGAAAAGGCGCATAATGATTTTTTTCAATTAAAATTCTTTTCATATCTTAATGCTTTTAAATGAGAATTCAGATGATTTTATTTCATTATTCACTGAAGGGTAAATGACACATTTAAATAATTGATTTAAACGATAAATTATGGAGGCTAAATTTTCGATATGAAGGTTTTAACTTAATTCAATCGTTTTGAAATTGTGCCAATACAATTTATTAGAATTTCGAAATATTTTTTTCCAATTATTGGGACATTTTACTCATCAGACAAGAAATAAATTTTTTTTTTACTAATTTTCTAAAAAATTTCCAATGCACTTCTTTTTTTGTCGTTTTATTTAAACGTTGCCTAGCAATTATATTTCTACGCGTATCAAAAAAAGAAAACTTAAGAAAATCGCGATAAATTTATGCAATATTCTCTAGAAAAATAGCTTATATACGGGTTATTTTAGTATGCTTTTTCTTCTGAAGTAGATGCGTTTTTATTTGGTTAAGAGCACTCTGTAAATTACTATTGAATGATCACCCAAATGATTTTATACAAACAATTATTATAAAAACTATGAATGTCAAATTTAGATACATATTTCAGTTGATGTGACTTACGTTTGTTGCATCTTTTTCACATTATATTTTATTCAATTTTTGCAGCAGATGCTGATGTTTCAGGGTTGAAAGGTAAGTAACATTTTAAGGAGAGGATAAAATCTCTCGTAGATGGAGATGCTAATGAAATTACAGTGGTGAACGCTCTCATATATCTATTCAAAGCTTGAAATAACACAATTGCTTGAAATGGAGAACATAAAATTAAATTAACAGCGGAGGGTTCAAAGTGCAGATATGAATAAGATTTTTGGTGGCGGATCTTAAATTTTTTGACAGGTTTACTTTTCAGATTCATAGATTACTTTTCAGATTCATTTGCAGTTTTCTACCATTTCTCTGAATGACTATTTGAAGCTTCGTTTTGCTATGTCAATGATTTTCTTCTGAATACCGGACTTAACTGTAAATTAAATTGTATTTATGAACACAAGACATTCTAAAAGTTATTTTTCGTGTTTGTGGTAAGATGACATTTAAAGTAAAAGATATCTGTTCAAAGTGATGCTATGATACTAGGTAATCCACAATCATATGGAATTATATTTGTTTTTTACATATTTTAAAAGAGTATAATTTTTAAATACAACTCTTATATGATACTACAAAGTTGCATATCATGCATGTCATTTTTAGATAAAATAAAATTTGGTTCCATTCTTTTGCTGTAAGAACGCAAATAAAAATATGGCATTTTATTTATGTCATGATGCGAGTAAATTAAAATCCTACATGATAGTTAAATTTAATATTATATAAGGTAGTTATAAAATATGATACACTGTTCAAATGCATAAACTAAACATGAATGGAATTTAATGAATGGGTATTAAAATTTAATAAATGATCCTTTACAGATCAGTTTTAAAATTCATTTGAAATAGAACAAGTCAACGATATACTTTTGAATAACCTGAAGTGTAATTTAAGCTCATTAACAAAAATTGTTATATACTTATTATATATTTTAGTGTTTTATTGTTATATATATTATCAGTTTTAGACACGAAATCAGTCACTTTTTAACATCTTTTTGTTAATCTTGGTCCCTGAAAAAATTTTAACTCATATTTAGCGTATATGAGAAGATAGATCAATGAAATATTTACTCCTGGTAAATGCATCATGGCAAATTGAAAAAAAAACAACTAAGAAATATAAGAGCTTGTTTTAAGATTCTCAAAATGTTAAAGAAGTAAGTTTAGTGGAAACAGTTTTATTCGGCGATTTTTAGAACGGAAGTTATACCAAGCGTTTTATCGGTATTTTTATTATTGGCCGATTGTACAAAAACCAGCATAGCCAAATAACATATTTTTTTATGTCTATTAATATCCAATTCTATCCAAATATCTAGATGTAAGTAGTTTAAAACAAATTTGTTATCAAAAATAAATTATTTAAAAACGTTAACAAATATGTATCGTTTTCGTCCTGATAAATAATTCTTAAATAATATTTTATTGCATAAATATTTTTTTGCAATATTTTCATTAGGGACAATTATTTAAAAACGTCCAATGTATAATTCATAAAAAATGGAGAAAATATAAAATGTTATTTATCGTTTACGTTTCGTAAAAGTAATTAAAAACTCATTTCTATCAAAGTGAACATTTTTGCGTCTCTTTATAAAAAAAACAAAGGGACAATTTTACTACTGCTAAATATTTTAGTTATTTATGCATTTCGGTTAATTGTAAAGCAAAAAAATAAAGTTAGAAAAAGAAAGAAACATCTGCACATTTTATCTGAAATAATTAAAAACAATCGTTTCGAAAAAAAAAACTCTACTAATGACTAACATTTTACAATAAATGAAAAAGAATCTTGTTTAGAGGTGCTCAATGTTTAGTTTCCTAGATGTATTTCTTTTGAAACACAACTATTTTTTTATGCTAAACAATTACATAATAATTAGCGCTGTGGTTTATCGGAAACTGATATAAATATTTGTTCCTTTTTTATGCTTGGAGATTGTTTTCCATAATTTTAAATAATACCTAGTATTAAAATTTAGTACTATACAGTGGTAAAATAATACATAGTTTTAACAATAAATTGTTAAAAATATATTTTTTACTATGTGTACTTTAAATTATACTATGAAAATAATATGGAAATGAAAGAATTAAAAAAGTTCTTGTTTTTATTTTACTTAATACTTCAATACTAATCGTACATTTTGCGCTAAATTTGAGTGTTATGTGAAAGGGAAGGATTATTTAGTGAAAGTGTTACTTAATGAAAGTGTATGGGGTTTTAAAAGCTATGAAAAATATTTCGTACACGTTACCCATCGTTTGGGCCTACAATTTTTAACAAATTATATACGATTACATTAGTCATACATAAAGAAAAATACTTTCCCTTATGAAAATTGTTAAGCTGAAGACCCTATTTTGTTGTAAAAAACAAGTCTCATCGTATACATAATTAATCATACTGCATTAATAGTGATGATATTTACTTTTATACCGTAATACATAAACTGCATTCAAAAGATTAGTTTTACTACGGTACTGAGATGCTCTATGAGCATATCCCCCCGTAATGACACAGGTTAATATAATTTTTAAAAAACGTACTTAGACATTTTACTATTTAATTTA
Organism: Maratus michaelseni; assembly: GCA_963931845.1. Taxonomy (NCBI): domain Eukaryota; kingdom Metazoa; phylum Arthropoda; class Arachnida; order Araneae; family Salticidae; genus Maratus; species Maratus michaelseni. The sequence continues at coordinate 83,429,984 of OZ007589.1, forward strand.
TTTTGATCAAATCAAGTCTTACAACAATTATGGTTATACAGGGTATTTTTAAAAATAATTTATTTCTATATATATGTTCATAAGTTTCAGTTTTAAATTTTGCTGCAAGAATACGTAATTCTTTTCCCATTTACTTTAAAAAAGAAAGACTCTAAAAAGTGCAATCTCAGGATAAAGTAATCATATAACTTTATAAACGACTATTAGAAAAATTAAGAGTTGATTCAGAAACAGCTTAAAGTATGTAATATTTAAGAGCTTCTCAAATATTTTGACATATTAATTCTAATTGTATTATAATATGAATCAGTATTTACTAAACTTTACAAGCAGATTGTTATGTATCAGGTAACAAGAAACTTTACAATTATATTTTTCACATATGTCACTTATGAGGTAAATTAATAATATTTACTCAAACCAGTCAAAGTATTTCAAGCCTAACACAATCCAAGTCCTAACGGACAATACAACTAATCAGGATTTATTTCTTCAAACGAATAGCATCTCACTCAGCGCAGAAGATGTTAATGGAAATTTATGATAATGCGATTTGTTCTATCTTAAATGTTTTAAGAAGACGTAGCATTTCTTTAAAGTGATTAAGTTAGTCTTAATATAAAAAATATATATCAAGTGTTAATTTTCTGAAGAATTTATAGTTTTTTTAAGATTAAAAAGCATATACATGTTTGTTATAACTTGAAGAAAGCAGGATATTTTTTTTAATTTTCTTAAGGGATTATATGTATGTACCATTATTCTATGGTGTTCATCCCCATATTTTGTATAATTTTTTTAAACGTTTTTAGCTTAAACTTTTGATATTCTTTGGTGTGCATGTCATTGTCTTCTCTGGTGATTAATATTCAGTATTAGTAAAAGTTTAGATTATTGAATAGCTGAAAATGAAAATATTTGAACAAATAACAAGCTCAAATTGAAAAATACATTAAAACATGATAAGCCTAATCCGCGAAGGAACAGAATACAATTATTTCTTTGACACTTTTGCATTATAACATATATAATGTCTGTTATAAAAATTTATCAAGTCAAATTCTTTTAAGCGGGATTTCATTATAGACAGCTTGTACTTTTACATGACACAGTGTAATGTAAAACATTTAAATATAATTGATTTCTAATTTATTGTACATGTAGGGCAGTTTGTACATTTAGCATTATTTTTATTGTTATTGTTTTATTTTTTCTTCATATTATTAATAAATATATCCAAACTTTATTCACATATATTTTAATCTGAATTATTTACAGAACATCTGCGAATGTACTATAGACGTTTTACATTTAACGCTGATAAGCATTTAGAAAAAAGTTATTCTAAAAGTGTTATAGCATCTCTTTTATATACTTGGTTTCAGCAGCTTGTTTTACACTATCAACATATTATTAACAATATTTAAAAAACGTAAATTTCCAATAAACCTATTATTTTATAAATGCATTTACACATTGACAAAAGATCAAATTTCAGTCTTAAATTCTTAAATGAACACACACAATGTGTAAGATATTTATCATTTCTAATGTAGATTTTACTGTACTGTAAAAAATGACAAATGTTTATTTCTAAGAAAATATAACATGATCACAAACAGAAATATACAATATCCTCTTGGGAACCCATGATTCCGAATACCACACTTTATCTTTAGAATCCCCAGAGAACAATATATTTTTGTGATATAAAGGAGTATTTATAAAAAGAAATTTTCTTTGGCCGCCACCGATTTTCAGAACTCCTTTCGAGTTAGTTTTTTCAGTGTAATATGCGTTTTTTCTTAAAACATAAAATCTGTTTTTATATGCCAAAGAAACACATAGTAATACTTTTTTATGTGTTTTTTAAAAATATCCAATAACTAAATTTTCAGAATTATAATTCCAAACATTAAATTTTAGAAAATCTCTAGATTCCAAGTTTCATATTGCATATATGTATGTGCACTTCATGATATTAGAAACATAACAAAATCTTTTCATATTAAAGTATCATATGCATAAGTGCAAGTGTTGCAAAAGCGTTGCAATTGCATAAAAGCTTTCCTTTTATATTGAAACGCAAATTATGTACAATATTTTAGAATAAAACCATACATGAATTTAAATATATAGCATTTAACATTAATATAGAAATTTCAATCTAAATCCTTTAAACAATAATAAACATTTTAAAATTATGGCAATGCGCCTTGTTAAAACGTTAATTTTCTTCAGAATAAACGATATTATAAGGCACTTTTTACAATATAAATAGAAGTTAAATTGTCTAAACCGAATTAACTTAATTTACGTCACACATAACACTAATAATCGTGTAGGTTGCAATATATCGAATGTTGTGGATTTCTGCACAATGTTTCAGTTTTAAAAGTCTGCCTTAACAGGAAATACAAAATATGAAACAGGTAGTTTATAAAGAAAAGTTAAATATATAAAAATAAATTTACTTTGCTTTAAAAGATCTTTCAGAAAAAGTATGTCCGTGTTGTTTTCTGTCTGACTGTTATAATTTGCCTTTAGCTCTACTTGTACTTCATATACTTAACAAAACCCTAATTCTCGTAAGCCACTGCATATTAATTAAAATTTATAAGTTGAGGAAAATAGATTTTAAGCTAAATGTTTTCATACAAATGAGTATTTTATTGAAATATTTTCATATTTATTCAGGCATCCAGAGGTAATAAAATTATGTTTTGATATCGATGAATACAGAATTGTCTCTGAAAGTAATGTTGATAACATACCAACAACCATGAAAAATACTTGACAGAATTGGAAACGCTTCCACTGTCTACATCATTTATCTATTTTCCAATATTCTCTGTGAAGTGATAAACCAAAAATATATCGAAACATATTTCTGTTCTGCAAGAAATATCTGTTACATTAAATGAAAATACATCTTTGAGAATATTACACAAAACATTTCCGATAAGATATATTGTAAAACTAATCTACACATATGAAATAAAAATGACCCGCAGAAAAAGATCATTCTATATGTGTACTATAGTATTTGAAACGCAGACTTTCTTTAGAATAAAATATCTATTTAATAACATATGTGCATACTCCGGTATCATACTGTTTAGACAATATTATAAACATTCATTATTATATTCTGAATTACATATTTTGTACAATTGGAATTTTCTATAATTATTTTTATGTAATCATCCGTATGAATACATGGAATTATGGAAAAGGACTAATATATATATATATATATATATTAAAAAACGAATATTTAAAAATCCCTTTAAAATTCTAAAAAAGTGTGTTAAGTGTCTTAATATTGATAACACATAGAATACATAGAATACCGTAACACATAGAATAGAGAATAAGGAAATATATGTCCATATAAACAGATGATATAAATAAATATTTAAAATAATAAATATTTTTAATGCAATTTTATATTATTCTAATATTAATTTTCACTAAATATTTTATATTATGTTTGTCACTTAGTTGCTATATCATTATTTATTACTTAAAAATATTATTTAACGAAAATAATAAACAGGTTTTTGATGGGCTGCCATTCCAGAAGAAACTGCACATGTTAAATCACAATAAGAAGGTTAAACATGCTATTAAATTTTGTAATATTTAAGAATCCATTAACAAATATTTAATATCTATACATAAAACCACTACTGCTGTTTCCGATTCATCAAAACTTTCTTTAATCAAATTTAATATTTCAGAATTAAACGACTAATAAAGAATAAAACATTGTTAAATAATATATACTAACAAATACAAAAATTGCACATATTTGCCATTTCTTCATTTTTCAAAACAGAAAAAAACTTTTATTTTTTAAAAACAAGTATTTTTTTATTCGTAGTATACTAAAAGATACATAATATTTATCAAATTATGGTGCAAAAAATCTTAAAGTAATTAGTTGATTTTCATGTAATTAAACGTTATGGGGCTTTAAAATTAAAACAGTAATAATAATTAATTATACTACACCACTTTTTCAGAAAATGTTTTCTGGTTTAAATATGTTTTATATAAAACTATATTTTTTCGGAGCAATTCAAATGCTAATTTACAAAAATATCTGAAATAAATTTATTAACACACGTATAGATTTTTTTTTTTGTGTGTGGGGGGGGGGGGGTATTTTTTTGTATACATTAAAATATATATATTTTTTTTCGATTAGACAAAATAGAATTACTATGTTAATTTCTACTTTTCTGAATAAATTTAATTAAAGATGATTAATATTTAAAATATTATTGATTTAAAACTATATCAATATAGCTTACTGTTCTGCTACTTTTTTGACTAAATGATTCAAGGTGTTGATATAAATATAAAAAGAGGCCTTAATTAAACTAACAGTACTCAGAGTGTTCTGTAGCGCGATCTCATTGCGAGAATGCAGACAAATTTTATAGGGTGATTAAACAAGACGGTGAACGAAGAATTCCGGGAAAAATGATTAGTTTCAAAAGTCACCACTAGGGATACGTGGCTCGGTTTTTATTGCGAACTCATTCGTTCATGTCTGGTTTAAACTTCCGTTTACCAGACAGGTCAAATTGACTCGACAGGTGCATTAAAAATGACGATACGAACCAGAATTTCTTTCGTAAAATAAGTTAAATATAAACCAAAAGTTGCCGAATAGTTGATGTCGGTTAGGTGGCGTCCGATTTGCAATGAATCACCTTAACGCCCGATGTATTTCAAGTAGAGTGTCTTGTATTAACTTGAACCATTGGGAAAAGTTAACATGTAGTATTAACTACATGATAAAGGAACAATTAAATTTAAAGTAAATATATAAGTTAAATAGTTTGAAATAAAAATTCTGGTGTGAAATGTTTTAGTGAAGGTTGAGAATTTTTTCCGGTAGTTTTAGGTTTAATCTTCCTACAGGATTTGGCGCCATTCTCGCAAATAGATCGCGTTATAGAACACTCCGAGTACTGTCTGTTTAATTATGGCTACTTTGTACATAGATAATGGATACATTTGACCTTATAATATATACACCTTATAGACCTTATAGACACCATATAGACCTTATACATTTGACCTTATAAGCACCCCTAAAGTGGTTTTTTTTAATAGTCTCAATTTCATTTTTGAATTATAATAACAATTATTTAAAATTTTTCATAAAATCAAGAATATAAATTTTACTTATGGAAAGAAAAAAAAATCAAACAAACTATTATTTCCATTGTTCGCAAAAAATAATAATCCTTGTTTAAATAACATAAAATGTCTCTGTTTATTATTAACTATTTCGATAGCTTATTTTTCGAAAACAATACGCATAACGCTAGCATAATCTCTAAGGATATAACAGGAGGAAAAGAAAACTAGGATGAATTTTTTTTCGATTTTTTATTGGATTTTCCGTAATACAATGTTTTCTGATGCGTTTGAATGGAAGTAAGTTTAAGTTAACTGAGGTGTAAAAAAAATTGTTACTTAGTTTTTGTTTAACAGTATATCAAATTCTTAACATTCAGAAACAACAGATTAGTTATTTTTCTTTCGGTTTAGAACAGAAAACCATCACCATCTAATACAGTATCTTTTAAATTTACAAGTAGAATAAAAACATTTCTATTTATATAAAATGAAGTCAGAATATGTAATAAAAAGCATATTTTCTGAGCTCTATTTATGCGTCAAATCCATCATATTTGAGGAGCATATTGTGGAAAAAAACAGCAAGTTATATTAGAATGCAAGGGTTTCAACAATTTACCTTTATATTATTAACTTTATTTTTCCCATTACGTTTTTTCTACATTTCACCAATTTATAATTTTAATGTTATGTTTATCTCCACCCGAATTTAAAACTGTTTAAAATTGCTTATGTATTTTCTCAAGGACCACAAAATTAAAGCTTGCCTAACTTAAAGATGTATATATATATATATATATATATACACTATATTGCCAAAGGTGACCGGTCACTTGCGATTTTAGACGTTTTGTTAACTATCTAGAAAAATACAAGAGGAATTAACTTGTAACTGCAGGTGTGTAAACAGTATAGTATGGGTTATATATTTCCGTGAAAATTTTTTAACGAAACCCCATAGGGGACTGTGAACAAATTGAAAAAGAACGAATATCTTTTGAATAACCAAGTAAAAACTAATGTAGCAAAGTCGTTCAAACTCGAGATTATTAATACGTGGCTTATTGTAATATACTGTGTTCATTTCTATGAGGATAGCATGTATACTCGTAGAGAAATTAAGGTTTTTATAATAACAGTCCCAAATTTCGCCTAATTTTTTGCTTATAATTTGCAGAGTTCTTAATATAAAAACAAGTTATTTTCAGAAAATATGACAAACAATATTGTACATAATACTCTGCAATCAGAATTAAAAAATAATAAAAATTGGATGAAAAATGAGCAGGTTTATTAAAAATGTTTCACTGCGCATGCGCGATTGCAATCAAAATATAATATACATAATGTATTACCTAAGTATTTAGAGCAACTTTTGTGAAAGTCTCAAAATCATAGCTTGAAAATTCTGAAAATTATCGTCCATAGAATAAGCTCGAAATCCGTTGTTCCCAAAAGCGAGCAAAAAGATGAGGGGTTGTATCCAAATATAGTAGTACGTGCAATATTGAGTACGCTATCTTGGCACTAATCAACAGATATTTGATCCTTCCCCTATCTTTTTGCTTCTTTTTGGGAACAACGGATTTCGAGCTTATTCTATCGACGATAATTTTCAGAATTTTCAAGCTATGATTTTGAGACTTTCACAAAAGTTGCTCTATATACTTAGCTAATACATTATATACCCTATTAAAATCCGTGCGCGTATCTATCTATGTAACCTCAAAAACTCGGAAACCACAGGGTGCGGGGCTACGAAATTTGATAAACGTGTTGCTGGTAGGGAGCCCATGAATGATTGGGGCAAAAAAATCGAAAATTTTAAATAGTTTTTAATGTTTTTGACGAAGTTTTGACTTTTTTATGTCAACCCGTAATCGTGTGAGTTCTAAACAGTTCTAAATGTTTACTGAAATGTGAGATATACATATTACGGACGCCACGCTGCAATAGTAAGAAGCTGTAGCTGGTATTACGATAATTCTTTTACCTCGCATTCAAATAATTAGATATTATTTAATTGCGCTTCATTATTTCATTTTTTTTAAATAAAGAAAAACATTTTATTACAAACATCAACAAAATTTTTATTCTATTTTTTCCCTTATTCCAAATATATTGTTTTATCGTCTGCTGCCATAGCAACATAAATTAAGTTTCATTAAAAAATGCACAGAAGTAATTTTTTTTTCTAAATCGTATAGTTATTGAACAATTCAACACTTTAACAGGGGAAATAAATTCACTTTTTAGAATCAAATTCATGAACTCCCGTGCGTAGAACGGGTTAAACAGCTAGTTCATATTATATTTTGATTGCATTCGCGCATGCGCAGGGAAATATTTTTTAGTAAACTTGCTCATTATTCATCCAATTTTTATTATTTTTTAATTCTGATTGCAGAGTATTATGTACAATGTTGCTAGTAATATTTTCTAAAAAGAACTTTTTTTTATATTAAGAACTCTGCAAATTATAAGGAAATAACTAGGCGAAATTTGGGACTGTTTTTATAAAAACCTTAATTTCTCTACGAGTATACATGCTATCCTCATAAAAATGAACACAGTATATTACAATAAGCCACTTATTAATAATCTCGAGTTTGAACGCCTTTGCTACATTAGTTTTTAAAGGGTTATGCAAAAGATATTCGTTCTTTTTCAATTTGTTGACAGTCCCCTATGGTGTTTCGTGAAGAAATCTTCGCGGAAATATATCACGCATACTATATTTGTGAGGATTGCGCATGCCTCTTCTTGCTCTAGTAGCGCCCCCTTTTGGAGAAACGAAAGCGCGCGGCAGTAGAACTTGGAATGCTAGCGGCGAAGAACGTCGTCTGATTTATGGAAACAGAAATAGTATGAAAATTGCCGTGAGTAAATGTTATCGATCATGAACCTTGAAAAATATGAATAATCTTTTATGTTCATTTAATGTCGTGTGATGTACCTGTCTTCGTCATTCTTATGTCACCTTTATGTCAAGAATTAAACTTGTGTTCGTCGTCTAGAACGGCCTGTTTCCTTTAGAACGCCCACACCTATAGAAGAGACATCACACTGGTGTCGGAACTAATGGATGAAAACAGGCTGTAAATTTTGATTACTGAGTGAACGATTATAGTGAAGAAAAATTTTGGATGACCTATACAGAGGTAAGGTAAATTTTATTGTTTAAGTATGGCCGATCAACTGACTAAACTTAAAAAAACTAGAGGGGTAATAAAAGCATCTATTACATCTATTATTAAAAAGATCGAAGACGCATGGGTTTTAGAATCGCCGAATTTGGTGGAATTAGAAGAAAATTTAGCTCAGCTAGAACAAAAAGGTATCGATCTTAAACGAGAAGATGAACAAATTTTAGCGCTAATTAATGATGAGGATGAAATCGAAAATGACGTGAAGGCCTCCATAGAATATCATGAAAAAATAACTTTATGGAGATTTAGAATTAATAAGAAATTGAAAAATAATAGCAAAAGCCAAGTTTCCCCCGTAACTCATGTCGATAATAAGCACGCAGAAGTAGTTGCACAATCTGTTAAACTCCCTACATTAAAAATTGAGAAATTTTACGGCGATATAAGTAAGTTTCAAAACTTTTGGAACTAATTCAAAATAGCAGTTCATGATAATGATTCACTGTCAAATATTGAAAAAATGAGCTATTTACAAAGTTATTTAGGTGGTAGTGCATATAATTCTATTTCCGGGTTTGCGTTATCAGATAAAAATTATTTGGAAGCTGTCCAAATTCTGAAACAACAATTTTGCCGAAAGGATCTCATTGTGACGACACACATAAATACATTATTATCTTTGAAACCCGTATTGAAAACAAATGATGTAATCGCTCTGCGAAAATTATTTGATACCATTCAATGCCAAATAAGAAGTCTCAGGTCTTTAGACATTGAATCAAATGGATTTGATAACCTGTTGACACCTATAATTCTTAAATCCCTGCCAAATAATCTTTCGTTAGAATATAATAAGCAATGTATAAAAAATTCTAGTGACACGCAATCAAGTATTGATGATTTGTTATTATTTATTCGTACCGAAATAGAGTCGAGAGAAAAACAAAATTATTTAACTGGTAATTTAGATAACCCAAGGTCAAAACAGTCGTATAATAATGATTCCCCTGCATTTCGTAGACAAATGTTCACTAGTGATAGAATTAATTCTGAAGTATCTCATATTAAAGCCACCTCTGAAACGTTTTGTATATTTTGTTCTTGTAATAGTCATTCGACTGAGGAATGTAATAAATTATCCGTTGAGCAGAAAATAGCTAAATTAAGAGCCGAAGGGCGTTGTTTTTTATGCTTGAAGAGAGGTAAACACGTCGCTAAAGATTGTACCATAAAAGATAAAAAATGCACGAATTGCGGCAGATACCATAATGTTACAATATGTAGTTATTTATTTGGCAATGCCAATAAATTTGATAGGGAAGATAATTCGAATGCAAATGAAAAAGCACTCACTGCTAGAATAAGGTCAGATGAGTTATTTGATTTGAAAACACCGCAAAAAGAAACAAAATGAATTGAAACATTACCGACAGTAGATATCGAATGTGGTAATAAAATATTACATGGCGTAGTAGATAGTGGAACTCAAATTTCTATAATAAAGGCTAATTGTGTACCCGAATACTTTAAAAATCCTTGTGGTACCATAATATTGCAATCTGCATTCGGACACCAATTGAAAGCTCTTTTAATAAATATCCCATTGAGTATTGCAGTTGATAAATTAAACCCCAAGATATATCCTAATATTATGATAACATGTGCTGTAGTTGATAATTTAATTAATGATTTATTACTTTCTCTTGATACATATAATGAATTGAATGATTTGAATAAATATAATGAAACTGAAAAGGCATTAAATTGTAATGTTGACGCGATAAGTGACAATACGAAAGAAACCAACACTGTAGATCTGTCTGCTTCAATTTTAGACCCTGTGTCAGTTGAAAATGCGAATGCAAACGAGAACATTGACCACGCACCTGATACTTTTGTAAATGATTCAGATAAATTTAAATGGCAACAGAAAAACGACCCTTCGTTAAATCAGTGTTCGACAGCTAACAAAAATGAATTTAATAGCTTTTCCGTTCATGAGAATTTCTTATATTACTTGGATAAATTATTTGATGAGACAAAAAATAACCCTCACCCGCGTACTAGTATTACACAATCGATCACGAAAGAAACTAATAATAATGAAAATGACACATGTACTGTTGCCGATTTAATCGTCATAGAGAGTGGAGATCAAATCGAAACAGAAATTTATTATAAGGAAAAAGATCCCCAAATTAGGCAAGCAGAAGAAATTTTACATAATTCAAAAGATTTAAAAGTCCAAAATTATTTACAGAGTGAACACAATATTATGAAAGATACTCCCATAGTTAATAATGTAACTTATATTTTCGAGCCCTCAAACTATGCAGTCACACCTGATGAAGGAACCGAATACGAAACCGCAATTTATGCTAAAAAGAATGCAAGTGCTTCGGATAAATATTTGATTGCATCAGAAGACATGAAGGAAGGAAATATAAGACGAAGCATAATTTCTGAAAATAAAGATTCAAAAGTTGATGTCACGATAACAGAAGAATCTTACTCTGTTTTCAATAATACAATGCCTGAAACACTTGATGGAAGTTCCGAATCCAACACGATTGAGTTCAGCGAGAAATAACCTCTTGTTTACGATGAAGATTACGACTACATTATAGTCAATGGCTGTGTGAAATCGCATGAAATAGCAAACAAAGAACCCGATGTATTCCTTAAGTTAAATCATCCTGACAACATGATGTTAGAAAAATGCCAGAAGAAATCTGAGACGCTTGATGAGTTTACAGAGACTAAGGGAGTGACGATCGACGAAAATAAAAATGAAACTGAACTTTCTAAAAATTATGATAAAGTGGAAATAAATGAAACTGTAAGGAAGAAGCAGTATACACGTGATGGCTTTCGCCCAATGAACAATACATTTAGTACAGGAAGACGGCGGAAACGAGAAAAAATAAAATTTCTAGGTCATGTGGTAGGATCCGGTATACATGCACCCGATCCCGACAAAGTATCAGCGATACAAAACTTAGAAGTTCCCAAGTCAAAGAAAGATATCCGAAGCATATTAGGTCTTTTATCTTACTACCGATCCTATGTTCCTTCATTCTCCGACATAGCTCGTCCATTGATTGAACTTACGAAGAAACGTGCCCCTAATGAAGTTACTTGGTCTGAGGATTGTGACAAAGCCTTTTTTGAGTTGAAACAGGCGATCAGTAAATCACCCATCTGTTATTCCCCGAACTTTCAGAAACCATTTATTATATATGCAGATGCTTCTTCATATGCGATAGGCGCTTGTCTATCTCAAAAAGATGAAAATGAACAAGAGCACCCCATTGCTTTTACAAGTAAAAAGTTCTCCAAATGCCAAGAGGGTTATGCTACCATCGAAAAGGAAGCTTATGCTTTTATCTTCGCCCTGAAAAAGTTCGAACACTATATTTATGGTTTGCAGGTAACTGTGGTGAGCGACCATAATCCTTTGAAATTTCTCACGGACTGTGCACCTGAAAGTGCGCGCCTTCAAAGATGGGCCCTTGCACTTCAGTGCTTTCAAGCCCAAATAACGTACCGACGTGGGAAACTCCACGCGAATGCTGACTCTCTAAGTAGGCTACATGCCTCACATTGGACTTAAAAACTTTGAACATTCTTTTGTTTCTGTGTTACAAGTCTGAACTTTAACTTTAAAAACTTTAGCTTTATCCTCGAACTTTAAAATATTAGTATTAGTGTTATAGTGTATTCTGTTTTTCTGTTTGTTTATTTTCTTTGATATTCTTTAAGTGTTTGAATTTTTGTATTAATGTTTTACTTGTTTATTTAGATATTTACCAGATATTGATTTGTCTCAAAAGACTAAATCAAATTCTTGAAAGGGGGAGGTGTGAGGATTGCGCATGCCTCTTCTTGCTCTAGTAGCGCCCCCTTCTGGAGAAACGAAAGCGCGCGGCAGTAGAACTTGGAATGTTAGCGGCGAAGAACGTCGTCTGATTTATGGAAACAGAAATAGTATGAAAATGGCCGTGAGTAAATGTTATCGGTCATGAACCTTGAAAAATATGAATAATCTTTTATGTTTATTTAATGTCGTGTGATGTACCTGTCTTCGTCATTCTTATGTCAACTTTATGTCAAGAATTAAACTTGTGTTCGTTGTCTAGAACGGCCTGTTTCCTTTAGAACGCCCACACCTATAGAAGAGACATCACAATATTGTTTACACACCAGCAGTTTCAGGTTAATTCCTCATGTATTTTTCTAGATAGTTAACAAAACGTCTAAAATCGCAAGTGACCAATCACCTTTGGCAATATAGTGTATAATAAATAAAATAAATAATAATAATTAATTATATAATTAATTAAATAATATATAATAAATTAATATATTAAGTATAAGTTCTCGATTTACTCCTTTACATAAAAATCGCTTATTTAATCTATCAGTATAGTTTATGTATCTACATTTTAATTAAAATAAATGCAACATATATCCCATATCGAATTATAATTTACTACGAACAATAAATTTGGATAATGTTGATGCTTTTCCTCTTATATTATTGTTTATAAAACAAAAAAATCCCTTTTCTAAAACTGAGTATATGTCAAAATTAATTTAATATAAATTAAATGAAAATTCCACACAAGTGTAACATGATATTTAAATTGAGTTTTGTATTTCGTATTTTATCAATAGGAATAATTTGCAAAAATAATGTCAAATTTTCAGTTTAAAAAATATCAGAGTAATCTGAGCAGAGTAATACTAAGAAAATATGATAAATGTGATTTCGAATTTTATACCGACAAATAGTGTGCCATTTTATTCAATGTACTGCAATTCAAACTACGGAACGGTATAGTGATATTTCTATTTAGATGCGAATTGTTCATTTATGCTCATTTATAATCTGCGCTGGGAATTGATTTGTCAGGAAGTTTATTGCTAAGCATTATATTCATTTCATGACAAGCGAAATGGTGTGGAATCCATGCAATACCCATCGTTCACAGATATTAGCGAAAATGTGTTTTCATCCAGTTTTACAAAATATTTAAAAAGTTTTTTCACTGAATATCTTTTATAAAAGATTCCAGATGTAATATGTATGTACAGATAGGGTACACACAATTGTATGAAACTTTGAAATTATGCTTTAAAATTATGCATAAATCAGCAATTTATAAAATATTGAAAAACATGTATTCTCTGTCAAACATGGTTTGTAAAACATCATTTGGATTGCATTAATATGCATTTTTTTCTTATTATACAAATATATACTGCGATCTATTGATATTGTTTATGGGGCTTCGCTACCCTCTCAATTTATTTTATCATTTCAGAATTTTTAACACGTTTTTGGGATGTAAATAAGTGATTTTATGAAGGAAAATGATTTAATCAAGCAAATGTGTAATTCTAGTTGTAAACTCGGGATTTTTTTTTAATGTAAGGAGATTTTAAAGACCTATTCTTCTAAAAAATTGATATTATTGATACTTTTTTGCATATTTTTCTTAAAGTGTGTTGCTGTTGGTCAGTTTTCCAAAATGTTTAGTTTAAGATAAAAAAAAGTGCCATCAAATAGGTAAAAAAAAAACAGCAAACGTGATGATCTAGTTATTATTTCTTTTAATTTATTACTAAAAATGTTATCTATTATTATATGAAGTATACCTTAAGCATAGTCCAAAAAATAGCGAGCCAATTGCTAATTAAACGTTAAAATTTTATATTTACATCATATATTGAGAAAATAAAAACTAAGGAAAATTAATTTAAAGATTGCAACCGCGATTCAATTAATGGGAATTGGCGCAGTAAAAAGCATCTTTCACTAATTTCGAATCATGGGATCTTTAAATTAGGTAGAATATCCTAGAGATAGTCTATTTAAGTACACATATTAAGTAAAAAATTGGACAAATTACACTTTCATCCTATTTCAAAAAGTGAAGGGTAGCAAGTTACTCTACATGCATTATACAGTTTTCTATTACATATACTAGGGGGCACTGCCCCCTACGAGCTACGCTCGCCAACCACCGTTCTGACACCACAAACTGTAAAAACACTCTGATTTGATCAACCTTAAAACGATTGCGGAAGATTGAATTATAATTAAACGACCTGCTGTAATCGGCTGCTATAATCGGCCTTGTGTAATCAGCTGCTTGCTGTAATATCTGCTATAATCGGGTTTCCATTCATTTTCCTTTGACCAAGGGATTTTAAAGCCGAATCAACTGCTGTCGAGACAGCTAACAACTGTTGATAAAATAAGGTTGATTAAACATTTGAAAATCAACTTGTGCAAAATGGTTAAATAAGGAATGTCATTGCATCGCGAAATTTTATAACGATGCTAATAAAAAATAGGGTATTACTTCATTATCCCGACTACTACTTTCTATAAAAGAAAAGAACTGTCGCCAAAATATAGGATTTAAAGCCAAAAGCGCATATCTGTGGCGTCGCATTCAGTTGATACCAGATGCGTTACGCGTGGTAGTTATGTCATCGAGTGATCTTTAATTCAACGTTTATCTGTATTTTTAATTATATTTTACCAATTTATTAGTTTTTTTGTTGATTTAAACGTAATTATTAAACGTAAAAATATACTTTTAATTGAAGGGAAATATTATTAATTACGCTGTTTTAAAATTTTCAATAATAGATACAATATTTTGTCGAAATAGATCAATCTTACTCTACTTAATGCTTTAAAACGCGGAATAATTTAATTATTTATCTTTATAATATTCACGCGCAAGCATATTTTTTTATTCCGTCATTTCTACATTTATTGCTTTTAACACATGATTATTTAATTATTATTTTAAAGTTTTATTTCTGTTTTTAATAGTCACGTGTTAATACATTTCTTAATTGAAAGGGAATATTATTACGTGCGCTATTTTACAAATTGGCAACGATTCAAATAATGGAATTTATGAAATATGAAATGAATCTTCGTCAAAATAATGAAAATTTTGAATAAAAAATTGAAATATAACCTCAAAAAATGAGTCAAATTGAAAAAATAATTGCAGTCTGCACACCCCAACCTTGTCAACTATATCCTTACAAATTATGTTTAAATTCCTGTGCATAGTTTTCGTTTCTATAAAACTTTTATAAGAAAACTGTTTTGACCAACTTTGATTTTAAATATCTCTTAAAATAAGTCTTCGATTTAAAAACTGTCTACTTCAGCGTGTTTATCGAACATTTCTTTATAAAACCACCAATGTTTAAATTTTTATTTGCAATAGTTTTCTGGATATTAGTCCAGAAAGACTTCAAGGCACAAAATCTTAATTGACAGCGGCGGCCGCGGCGGTGGTTACTTTTTTTAAATATAGAGAGACTGTTAAATGACGTAACCATAAAAAACAAGAATTTTGGGATGTTATAAGTTATTTGAACTAAATTTAAATATAAAACTCGTTTAAAGAATTTACTTGCCTAAAAATAAATTTATATTTAAAAACGGAGAAAATATACACATTTATATCTATTTTAAACATCGTGCTTTTTTCCCATTTATAAACACAGTGCAATGTGACGAAAAATAAATACAATTTTTTTGTTAATTAGAATTTATGCTTTTCGAATTTAATTGTAAAACATTTCTGACATACTTTAAAATATTTGAATTTGGAAACAATGATGAAAAAAAAATGTTATAACACTTAAGATTGTAATTTAGAAGGGAACATCTTCAAAGTAAAATTAAAACACGATTTTTTACGTAGAATTTATAGATGTTGATTATCATTTTAATTCTGAGTATGTGTAATTGTACAAAATTATCTAGCAATGTTAATCTTTTTTTTTATTTTATTACATACTGTCACTTAAAAAAAATGTATAAATAAACAGAATAAAATATAAAAATGACATTTGTTAGACTTTGGTTAGTATTCATGATTTATTTAATGGATTACATAGAATTTGCGTAGTAATAAATCAATGAACCTAATGCATTGGAAAAAATATTTTAACATTAAAAAAAGGTATTGAAGAATCTTTTATGATTTTTCTATACATGGTAAAATACTCAAATATGCTTTTCTTGCATCAGGCGTACAAGTGGTCAAAAATGCTATATGTAAACTACTTTCACAGTTAACATCTATGCTCAATTGCTATATTCATGGAAACAAATGCATTCTTTTGGATAGCCGTGACCAGTGCCTATAACTATGGATCAAAATTTCCGTCATACTAGATTTTTTTTCTCAGAACACTCAATTTTCTTAGAAAAGCCAATTTTCTCCAATGCCTCGTCGGGACCACATTATTTTCCATTAAAAATATATAGAAAATTCCATATATTAAGAACGTCAAATTCACCTTCTCAAACTTGTAAAAACACAATACAAATACATTGATAAAAATTTTGTTTGTTACTAAAATAGGTGCAATAATTAAAAACACAGTTTTAAAACATTAAAACTATTTATGATGTAAAATCAGATGTCAAAAATACATAAGCAGGTGGAAAACGAGCGAAACCAACCAACTATGAAATGAAGGCAGTGAAGGAAGATGTGAAGATACCACTAAACGCTGAGGAGGGGGGTCAGCAAAAACTAAAAAAAACAGTGACACCAAGTACATTATACCAAATATGTGGGATCTGATAAGACAATACATCATTACATGTATTATCACCTCTTTTAAAAATTTCTAGGGACTCTCTGATTATGCAACTAGTATACTGTGAACCATGTGCAATTATTTTAGAATTACTGAAAAATACATCATTTTTTTAGCTTGATTTAATCTGGATAAAGCGGTGGATAATTTACCTTTTTTTTTTTCTCAGCTATATGTTGTCTAATTCTTTCCATTAATTTGAGAGTTGTTATGCCTATATATGAATATGATAACTGCCATTAACTTTAAAAGGAATAATATAAATGCCAGATTTATCTCCGTTATCAATGAGGTTAATCATACTATGTACCAGATATTTTAGCTTTGTTGGGGGCTTTGCGATAAGAGTTACATTATATTTATTTAATGCGTATTTAATTCTCTCAAAAAGTTGTGGGATATAATCAATACTGTAGAATTTTGAAGATCGCATGTTTTTTTAAACTATTATAGATTGTTTATTTCTATACTCATAAATTAACTTATTGATAAATTTGTTTGAAAAACCATTTTCATTTGCAATCAGTTTAATTTTGTTCAACTCTTTGTTTAAATAAATTTCTGAACAAAGCTCAAACGCACTTTTGATATAAAACCGATATGCTGCTGCTTTGTAATTAAAAGGAACATTAATATTTTAGGATATTGTGTTATTAGACCTGCAAGGTTTTCTATAAATTTTTCTATCGATGCTAAGTGTTGAAATATTTTTGATAAGTTCTATGTCTAAAAATGGTAATAAACTATGTTCTTCAAATTCACAAGTAAATTGCGTATTTCTATCTGTACTGTTAGCATGCGCCAGAAAATCATTTAATGTATAAATAGCGTGATTCCATATGATCAGTATGTCATCGACATACCTGACACATAATGCAGGTTTAAACGGGGATGTAGAAATGATGAGTTTTTCCAGAGGTCGTAATTTTAATTCGGCCAGTAATCCAGATATAGGTGCACCTTTAGGGGCTCCCTCAGATTTTTATAATAACATCCGTTAAATAAGAAAACAATGTTGTTAGTAATTAAGTTTATACTTGAAATCAGCGTTTGTTTAATGTTGTCATTATAAGTTGGGTTATTTATAATGGTATTTTCAATGATAGGTTTAACTTCTTGAATATCATTTTCCATGTTCGTGAATTTTAACAAGCCAAGTGCAGAAAAGGAATGTAGGAAGCGTCAGATTATTTTGCATGTATTATTTTTAGATGGGTCACAAATTATTTACATTTATGATTATTTCTTTGCTAAATATTCAGCGTTTGACTTATGAAAGGGTCACTGGAGGCTTTGTTCATATGAATCTCGATTGATGCATTGTCCATATAAAGAACGAATTTATTTATTTTTCGTGTAGTGCTGTACCAATTATATTTGGATAAAGTACATTTCAGGTTTTGTTTGAGAGTCATTTTATCTTACTTATAAACGAAAAGTTTAAAAAAAAAAAAAGTTAAATTTCTTTTCTCTTTTGAGGATTTTTTTTAGATTTGAGTAAAATGCTCATAAGCAATTTATATCAGCCAAAAATGCAAACAATAATTCCGGTATATACTCGGCAAAAAAAGAATTTATAAGCAACAAATGAATAAAGCAAATGGAGGAATAAAAAAGGAAATTAATTTAACAGATTTTTTCAAATGAGCTTTAATTATTACATATTAATCAACATGAAAAAATTAAAAAACATAACAAAAGTCAGTTTCTATTTTAAAACATAATGAATTAGTAATAGAAATTGTGAGATACAGTAATGATTTTGGTAATGATAATGGTCTGAACGTTTGTTTGGTAGGTACACTATTGTAAATTTCGATGCATAATTTAAATTATGTTTTATTGCATAATGTACTTCAATTTTTTTACGCAAAAATAAACTGAATTTATTTTTACTATCTTGTTAACTTGGATATATTAATTTAATTTAAACATTTACAAAACCCTTTTCAAACCACTTTAACAATGTGCGGCCAATTTGGCACGTTTTCTTTTCAAAATTCCTTACAGACTTTTCCAATCGTAATCTTGGTTTTATTTAAACACATAATGGCTCGCATGAAATAATACAAGGATTCGAAAACTATGCAAGATATTTCGAATTAAAAGTAGCGCGTCATTTGTCAATTCTGATCTTAGAAGAAAGTTTCATCTAAGTAAAATTTTCTCACATTTTCTTTAAACAGCAATGTATTTCTTTCGCCATTCAAAATAATGACAATTTTTATAATAACACATTGAAATATTTAGAAAAACAAGAACACTTATTTGCCAGAACTTTTATTTCAGATCAAAAATTCAGAATAATTTATAAATTTATCGACAAATTACGCACCCTTTTAAAAATATCATTACCGTTAAACACTGATAAGAAACTTGAAACTAATTGTTTGGAAAGGAAATGATAATGAGGCATGATAACCATATCCTTAGTTCAACCGATCTGGAAATTATCTTTATTCTCATGCGTAATACTTTTAATCAGTTTTTAATCATTTCAACGAATAATTTTCTATTGTATGTATTAAATGTTAACAAAAACTCATGACCAAACATTACGGTTTATGATTATTTATTTTCCTCAAAATTAAGTTTATTTGAATATTTTTTTTTCATGTAATTTCACTTTTGTGACAAATAGAATAACTATAAAATCCTGAAGACAAATTCTGTTTGACATAATATTATTAAATTGTTATATTTTAGGGGTCATGTTAATTTTTAATTTTTTAAGAAAAGCTGAAATGCTTCTTTTTATAAAAAAAGTTGTTTTTTTTTTCTTTAAAAATAAATTTTATCTTTTATATTATATCAAAATTTAAAAATAAGATACATGTTGTATATAAGAATTGTTTTAAAAGAACTACCAATTGTTACGAATCTTTTTGAGAACATATTTTGGATAAACATTATTTACTGCGGTAGATTTTTCCTGCACATACCGTAGTATAAGTTAATGGAAGATATTCTTTTCAAAAAGTGGTACGAGTATAATTAAAAAATAGTCGCTGAGTCTTATGCATCCCAAAACCGTAATCAAAGGATTATACTTAAAGAGTATTACATAAACGGAATAATTAAGCATAATTAAAATTTTAGTTTGGCATAAAATTAAAACATAATTAATTATTAATTTGAAATTAACGTTTGTATATTTGACACAATTTATTTCGATAATTAATTGGATTGCTTTCGATTATACTGATTTGAAATTTCTGTAACATATTACTCAATATTACTCAGACAGTGTTTCATTTTACTTTATATGTTTGTCAAACAATTGTTTTGAATTGATCAAAGATGTATTAACCTTGATTAAAAGCATCGAATCTATAGAAACGTAAATGAATGATGGGTATATTACTATCAAAGATATATATGGTCATTTTATAAATATTTCTAATGCGTGTGTAAAGAAAGATTTCAATAAATTGTTGATTTTATATTCTTAGCATATTTTACGAATTACTTTAGAAATGCATGAATCATAATCTTTTAGAGACTGTTTTGAAAATAAAAATAAAATTAACACTGTTAAAGCTCAAGTAATTATTTTTAATATCTACCAAGATATAAGAAAATATGATCGATTTGACTACGTTATATACCACATCCATAAGATACTCAATTAGTATTCCACATTCCATATACACTGGCGAGAAAAATTAAAGGAAAAACTATAAAAACTCTATAAAATACTCTATAAAACTATAAAATAATTTTGCAGATAAGAACGTGAAACTTGCACAAGATCTTCATTTTGTCATGGCTGACATATATTCAAAATGTAGAACTGCATATCTCTGCAGAAAGTAAATTTACATAAAAATATAGGACTCTGTGATATAAGAGGGGATAAGGAAATTGTACAGTTACAATATGTTAGAGACACACAGGAAAAATCAATACGGTATATGGTCACTCCTGATCGAAGATTTACTGTGGATTAGATTAACCAGAAGTGCTTGCAGGAACGATATGTATTCAAAATGAATATTTCTCCGAAGCTCCTTGAGAGTGCTAGTTGGGGGTTGCCGAGATGTAATTCGGCGTACACGTGCGTCCCAACCATACTCTATCGGATTTATATCCAGAGAATAGACAGGCCTTTAAATTCGCTGGATTCCTTCGTCCTCAAGATTCGATGTCACTAGTGCAGCATGATGAGGTCGCGCATTATCATCCATTCAGACGAAGTTATTACCGATTGCATCCTAAACAACTTGACATGAGAATCAAGAACTTCATTTATGTATATTTCAGCATTTACGGTTGCACAGGTAAAAATGTGTAGGTCAGTGCGACCATTTAAAATGATGCCCGCCCATACCATGATTGCAGGACCTTTGTATCGATGCCTTTCACGGATGTTTGCAGCCTTATTGCGTCTGATTTTTCCCTCCATATCGTATCACGTCTGAAATCACTCTCCATACAAAATCGGGATTCATCGGTACAGAGAACTAGTCTCCAGTCCGTGGTACTCCAACGACAATGATCTATGCGCCAATTTACTTGGGCGCATTTCGCTGACGGGGTTAGTGGAGTACAAATCATGAGTTTCTTTGCAAACAATCCTCTTTTATGCAGCCTGTCACTCACAGTAAACTGGATAACTTGTTACTGCCGTGAACTCCCTTGCAATCTGAACTGACGTCAGTTGTCTGTTTTTTTAGCAATTGTTGCCAAATAGCGGTCCTGGCAGTCTGTTGTGGCACGTTTTCAACCTTGACCTGGTTGTCTATGCACATTGCCAGTGTTTTTAAACCATTTCCAGATTCTTGACATGGCACTTTTGGCTATTTTTAAGTCTTCGCATACCCCTTTCTTTGTCTGTCCTGCTTCCATTCTCCCTCACGCACGCCATTTCTCCCAATCGTCCAAATACCTTCTGGATGACATATTCCACCTACTACAAGCGAAATTTTTATGAAACTACACGTAAAATCCTTGAAATTAGACTTCAAATCACCCACGTGTACTCCTTTTCAAACGTGCGGAAGGAACGGGCTCAAAAATTTGCATATTTTTCTGTGGCAATAGTTAATTCCATTGGACTATGTGATGACTTTAACAAAAGAGTTGTCAAAAAATCACATTTGATTGAAGTTCCCGCAATAGAATCCACATAAAGCACCTTCTAATGGTTGTTCCTTAATTTTTTCTCGCCAGTGTAGAAGAAAGGTCTGTGGAAATTTTGTTTAGCTTTAAAGCTATTGCGTCTGCTATGGTAAAATTTTGGAACAAATTGTTTTTATTTCTTTAAACAAAATTTTCTGCCATGCAAAATATTTTAATGATAAATTTCATACTGGTACTCCAATTAATGGATTTCTTAGAATCTATATATTTAAAACGCTAAGCGATTTCTTTCGACAATCCATGAGAACAAACTACTGCATCAAATTACACCATTCTTTTTTTAAATGAAAGATATTTGGACACAGATTTGTTATCGTGCATTCGTTTGTCGAAAATGTAATTAATTAGCTGTAATTTCAATTACACATTTACTTCTGCTTATGACGTCATAAAGTCGGCAATTCCATCTTTTGAGGGCATAGAGTTTATTTTCTGATCTCTGTGGTTCGCCAATCTTTTGACATTAGCTAATATCAACTAGGTAATATTTTAACATTGTAGTATAAAATCTTTAAAAAAAACTTAATTAGCTAGAATATAATCATAATAAAATATCTAAACGTAAAAATATCAATATGAATAACAAATCTCACGTAAAATGTTGCAATTTAAATGATTCCAATTGAAACAAGATTTGGAGTGTTATCCTTGACGCCCAGCTAACATAAAAGTACTTATTTTATTTTATTTATTTACACACATATTCAAATTTATTATGAAACACCAGGTTGCCATACAAAGCAAAAATCGTCATTTAAGCGCCAAAAAATAACCCAGGTGCGTCTGCGATATTTGTACCGATTTAATCAAAATTGTTTTGGTTGCACCGCATATTGCAAAATTAATTAAATCCATGATTATTGTTTCTTTCTCAGATTAAAAATAAGAAAATTAGTACGTCTCTATTATCCCGTCGACCACTTTTCATAACAAAAAACTATCGCCAAACTGTAACGCCAAATAAACGGGAGAACGTTGCCATTTCAATCTTAACCCCAATATTGCATAATTTAGATCTATATTACATACTAGAAAATCCACCCATTTACTAATTTTCCCAACCCTGATGAGCACTCTGCACTTCTGATTAATTTCCATAAACCCTTATGCCTGACCAATAATAGTAGTAGGAATTTTTTTCAATTTCAGCATTAAGTTTTCTTACAAATTTCAATGGTAAAATGGCAATTGTGGAACCACTATCCACAATACAAGGTAAATTATAACTAGGGGTGTATCCATACACTATTAATTGTCATTCATTACCAGGATTACAAGCAAAAGAAGGAGCATTATGAGTATCAGAGGGAGTAGCATTACTTATAAAAACAAATTATCTTTCCCAATGGTAAGCATTTCTGACCCCCTTATTGGTACAAATTCTGCATGGTCTGCTTGGATAAAGGTTTTGAAAATGATTGTTTTGTACAGGATTCCTATAATTAAGAGATCTCTGATTAATTTGGCGTGCTGGTAGCCAATTCCGAGGAGCATATTCTTCCCTAGGTGGTCGGAAAGGCAGATAATTTTGCCGAAAATATTACATTGGGAAACGGGGAGCAGAAAAATTTGGCTGACGAGATGGTTGATTGATTGGTTGTTTAGTATTGAGCGTTGGAGAAACTTCAACAAATTGTTTTACAGTCCTATACCAGTCAGTGGTATTTTCAGGGTGATTTACATTGATAGAATTTTGATATTCTGGTCGTAATCCATCAGTTAATCCTTGTAACAGAATGGTTTCACATAATTTTAACTGCCTACATATCTCTACCTTTTTTCTAAAATAATTTTCTAAGTCACTTAATTTATCCAGTTTCAGTGTAGTAAAATCAGAAAATTTTGGGAATTTTAAGTCAATAAACCTCTCTATTAAAATATTTACAATTTGTTCATAATCATCACAATTTAAGCAATCATTACCATACACTTTAAGAGCTTCACCTTTAAGATATTGAGATATATGATTGAATTTCCATCCCTCATTCTTATTTTCTCTGTTACAAATTTGGTTGAAATATTCTAGCCACTGCTGAATCCCCATTCCCGAATCAGGGTCAAATGCAATCATCTTAATTTCATCCATATTCTTATTACTTTTATCAATATAAATATAAGAAGGTACTCTATTATCTTTACAAAGCCCAGATCTTAATAGCATTTAAATAACAATAGAATTTAAATAATCATTAACAATAAAAATAAAAACACATAAAAAATTTTCAAAAGGCGTAAAATCACAAAATAAAAATTTCAATCATAAAAACATAACTTACAACTAGAACCACCGTGTCTTCTTTTTTTATTTTACTTGGCCGCATCTCATAAAATAAGTCTTTCAAAGTTTCAAATTCATCAAAGTTCCAATTAATTCCATCCGAGGATAATACATTCCAAATCAGCGACACATCATATTTCAATCTAGATTACAACATATCAAAACAAAGTACCATCCGTCGCGACAGTTGCTGTCTACTCACACCGGCAAATGGCTGAACAAAAGCATTACTTCTAGCATATTCGCTAGACTCCAAAAATGTCTCGCTATCCTGTCGACTAATATAAATAATGTGACGATTCTACTTGCATTACCATACTTTTTGTAGACTCATACTCCAGGCATGGGTTTCCACCTTAGGAAATTTTCAGTAGAGCACCGAGTCTTACTTCATGTGTACGTAAAAGAAGGCAGATAAGAGGCAGTCAATTTCCTTTTACTTTTATTCGAAAATTCAAAGATTAATCGACTAGGCTTTACTCTATTTGATATCTCACTCCATACTTGCTAATTTTAATATCGTGGCGAAACTTGATTATTAAATTTTAAATATAAGAAGACATCTTTGATCAGAAGACAGTTGTTTTTCGAATTTACCGGCGGCCAAGGAGAACATTCGAAGATTAGGAAGTACATGACGGAGCTGCATACACCGCCAGATCCCGGAACAGTCTGACTCAAAACGCGGGAAAACGCCGTATATCATTTTTTCAACGCTCCAGAATACATGCTATCTAAAAAGTCTCTCGACCAATCAGCGCGTTCGGATTCATTTCTCCGGCGCTCTTATATGGAAGCGATTTTACCGTGAGTTGGAAAAAGCGCGGCAACAAATGCTTCGAGAACAATCTCGTGAAATCTACTCCTTTCGAATAAATAAGAAGAGAAGCAAAGAAAAACGAATACATAGGTTTTATCAAGTATGGCAAGACGCCAAGATAATTTTTATATTGAGACTAAAGTCTTTCATAATTTGAGGAGTAATATTTTGTCAGGAATCGTAGGGAAATAAAAAATAAAGAAAAGAAATTCATAGGTTGTTATTTCAAAAGAGTAAAATATTTTTAGCTGGGAGATTGGTGTTTTTTAGAAGAATTAAATTCTAGGATGCATTTTATTTAAAGAAATAAAAGTGCGTAATTTTAATAGAGCATCTATCAGCGCCATTTTTTTAAGAGAATGAATTTGGAATAAACTATATTTTGCTAGATGTAAATTTGACAATCGAAATACTGGAGCGAGAAAATAATTTAGAATAATGGGATTTACACAGAATTATAGTTTTAATGAGGTCAACGGCGAAAATTTTTTAATTTGTTTCATATATATATATATATATATATATATATATATATATATACTTCATTGGCGCCCTGCTAATCGAAAAGTACCTCAAATAATTCGCCAAACTGTAACGCCCAATAAACAAACGGAAGAATGTTGCCATTAAATCTAATAATAATAATAATAATAAAATAATTAAGAAAAGCCCCATTTACTAAAGTATCATTTATCAGTAACTTTTAACAATAAAATGTACAATATATTAATGAAAACAGAACCGAACATAATCTTGGAAATTTATTTATTTACATTATTTCTCTTAATTATGGAAAAGGAATAATCATCCTGATTATGTAAAGGAATGAAGAAACCATACAAATAAATTACACTTGAAAACATTAAAAATCTCCTTTATCTGCAGATTGATTTATTATTGTAAAAAAATTCTTCATCTTTACATAAAAAATGATTAGCTTAAAACAATGGATGCGTTTCAGAAGGTATGGATTTGAAACGAACAATGATTAAAGAAGACATTTTAAAAAATTTGATCAAAACATTTTAAAACTTTTTTTAACGTCGAATTTCGACGGTGCGTTTGGAGAGATGCAATGCACATGCGCATAGGAGCTCATTCGGTTGCATTATCACAGGGGGAGGCAGGAATGTGTGTCTTATTTAATATGTTCTTTTATTGACTGAATATGAGATGAACGTAGGGATATACTATTTGTATGATTATTATGATTTGTATGATTTGTATTATGATTTGTATGATTTGTATGTCCGTCAAGTTTTGACGGGTACCATCTAGTTGAGTTTTAAAATGTGTGTTTTGGCCTACCTACTATATATAACTTAAACAATAGAAATTTAAAACATTGAACTACAAAATATTCATGAAAGTAATCCCTTTTAATAAAACGTATTTAATTATAACGCTACACTAAAAATCTCAAAAATTATATCACGAAGAACAAATTTCATATATTTATTTTATTTATCTCAAAAATTAAATCTCGAAGAACAAATCTCGTAAATTTATGTTATTTATTTCAATATTATTCTGGATGGTTGAAAAACATCAAATTATTTGAACGTTGGATTACTAGTATTTTTAACTACTCTTTATAAGTTGATGAAGAGCTTGTGAATAGAAATATCTGCCCTGCTGAAGTTGATAAAACACTGAATTCGGACACTGAAATTTGGAAAGAACCATCAATTAATAAATATACTTCTTAAATGTGTAAAAAAATTATATTAAACTAGGTTACATATATATTGTAATGTTAGTTTATATTTATACATTTAATTACGGAAGATTAGTTAAGTTCGAATATATTTAGTTTTTATTTATTGGAGTGAGACATGCCTAGATTGTTTTCTAGATATACAACTGATAGTATAGGTACAATTAAAAAAACCCATAATAAAATAATAAAATGTGTTTAAATGGGAAATAACACGTGTTTAAAAAACTTTTTTTTTTATAATTGGACAAATTACTTTTTAAAACATATCTACATTTTTTGTCAACGTATTCGATGCATAATAATGATATTTGAAGTGAAACATTACATGTTAGAAACTTTTGTAATGCAACTTGAAAACTCGCGTGTTTTGTTTTTTTTAATGTGAAAAAAAAATTAACATTTAATTATTTAACAAGAACAAAATTATATAGTCAACTACCACAGAAAAAAAATGCTTTTATAAAGAGGAAATGGTTTTATGATTTTAAAACTAAACAGCATTTTTAAATAATCACAATGAACTACATAAAATCGAAATTGAATTTGGATAAAACTGTCAAATACTTTTTAAAAAATCAATTATAGTTTAAATTTTTCAAAATACATAATACTATTTAATGCAAAGGATTATTTACAGAGAAACGAATCCAAAGACTACTTTAACAGGCCGCCTGAAATTACTTTGGAACTCTTCCAAATACTTTGAACAATCGAATAAATTTATACAAAACAGAAAAGAATAAGCAATGGTCACTATTAAATTGAATATTTGAAATATTTTTGCATAGTACTTCCAACTTAATATTTAAAATAAGATCAGTTTTCATTTAAGAAGTTTTTTTTTTTTCAATATTATTTTGACCTTAAAAAAAGTTCAACGTAGGATACAATGATAGAACAAATTGGGCGAACAAAAATGTGAGCTCTAGCATGATATGCCAGAATTTTCTATTTAATTTTATTTTTCCCACTGAAGGGGCAGTCGTTTTCTAATTTATACCTCATAATTTTATTACTTTACTGAAAAATGTGTATCGGAATTTTCGACTAATATTTTGGTTGTATAATATACGTCAAAATAAACATAAAATCATTTTTAAATCAATTTGTTCGTAAAATCTGGTGAAATTCAATTGTTTCAACATTTTAGCAAGTGATCTGTTTTGTTAGTATTTGTTGTTAGTCAATTAATCGTACTTTTATTATGAACTAGTAGGTAAATGTAATATTATGTGACTTATTTAAAAATATATAGTCATTATAATGTAAAATTTTTCTGTATTGTATATTGTAGATAAAATGTCGTTAAAATTTATTTTATGAAAATAACAAACCAAAGTAATAATAACACCGTTTATAACTTAAAAAAATTTTGCAATGTTGCAATTGAATATTCCTATCTAAAAAATCTGAACAGTAAATTTTAACAGAAAATACATAGTAGTTTTAGACATAATACATAGTTTTAGAAATAATACATAATTTTAGAAATAATACATAGTTTTAGAAATAATACATAGTTTTAGAAACAATATAAAAGTTAGAAATAACATTTTCAAATTATTAAGGATCATAATACAATAACAATAATAACAAAATTAGGATAAATATTTCTGAATGATCTTTAACTATCTATTGGAACATTTTTCAAAATGCTTAAAAATATTTAATGCAAAAAGACTATTTTTAGAAAAACTTATTCAATAATTATTTTCACACGTCGCCCGTAATTCACTTTGGAACCCCTCCAAGTACTTCAAAGAGGGGAATAAATTTATACAAGACAGAAATGACTAACCATCTGCCAGTATTAAGTTGTTTATTTGAATATTTGTGCCTAGTACTTAGAATTCAATTACGAAATAAGATCAGTTGATACCGAAAGTGTTTTTTTAAATATTAATATCATTCTGGTGTTTAAAAATAGAAATTAAATTTACGACACAACGCTACTGGAATGAAATATTAGTAAAGATTGAAAGTAAATAAATCTAATTCCTGCGTTATATGTATGAAAAGAATTATTTAAATGGAAATTTTGATTAATAAAATTGTTATTATTTGTTTATTTTATTCATCACATGTAAAGCATATTGAAAGTAGTAAATAAATTTAATATTATACGATTTATTTTTGTGATTATTAGGATTAATATATTCATTGAAACAAAAAAAAAATATGAACTGAATTCATTCTACAGATTTTATGTAGCATGTGACAATTAAGGGAATTAAAATTAGAAAAACAATATAAAAATTGGTAGATACGACTGAAATGTGATTACTTTTTGTTACTTAAATTTTGTCAACATGCAACAATATAAAGTTTTTTTTTTCTGATTCCGAAGTATTGTTCTTTAAGGGGCAGTTACAAAATATATATTTATTTTCAAAGTTAAAACAAATTAATATTTTCGAGGCTTGAACACTTCGAATTAAGAGAAATAATGAAAAGCATTTTATATTATATGTAATTTTTCAGTGGTATGAATGAAAGATCATACTAAGAGATAAACTACCGAAATATCTCAAACGTCTAAATATATAATTTTTCTTAGGTACGAATAGGAACAGTCTGCAATATCAAATTTTATATAAAAATTACAGAATTTTTATGTGTATTTGAATTTTAGATTCTATAATAAAATTACGTCAAACATATATAAACTGCATAATAAGTCTTCTGAGAAATCATATCATTCAAAATGTATAATGTGTACATCGGAACCAATTAATAAAGCTGACTTCCCAATGTGATGATGATCCGACAATTCTATCTGCTACTATTCTATTAAACTGAAATGCAAAGTGGCCAATAATCACAAAGCTCTGAAGGCTGATAATGGTGAAATCGCCATACTTGTTTACTTGCGTTCTGATTACATTGATTTAAAACTATTATTTAAACGATTATTTTTATAATGTAATTGTGTTTTTATTATCAAGTACAAAAATTATGTAAATAGCCGATCATATCTTGATATTATCACAATTTATGCTAGTTTATTTACAATTTTGTATGCAAAAATAAAGTGCCGAAAAATATAAATTATTCTAACATCAATATCTAAATTGCTGGTGTTTCTATATAGCCTTAACTGATTTCCGTTTATTTATTGTATGAGCAGGTTATGGCACATAATTCATGAAATGTTGTATTACAATCTGATTTGTTTCAATGGTGATATCTAAAGAATGGTAAAATGAGTATGTTGATACTGAATTTCGAATATTGAATTTTAAGTTATGTATAAATATAATATGTTCATTTTATAAAGAAACTATATATATTGTAAAGAACGGCTCCCAATTCAAATTGTTGTTTTAAATATTTTTTATAGTAAATATAATTTAAGGTATATAAATTATTTTCTTCTTAGTTTCGCAAATACCAAGCAAACTCAAAAATGTATTTCCGATTAAATGAATGAGTTTTGAAATATTTTTCTAAAGTTTTAGAAATATATATACACAAAAAAATCAAAATTATTTCACAAATTAAATATAATTTATTTATTAATCCTTCAATACACATTAAATTTATAATCATCTAACATTTAGATTTAATAAAACATATACCGTAGGACTAGAGTAACATTATATGACATTAAATCACATAATACTTTTCTAAAACGGCAAAAATAATTGTAATCTCTTTCAAATGTAAGCTTGTCATAGATTGTGTAATTCGTAACTATTTTTAATTAAGTTATTTTAAATTGTAAAGCGCTATTTCACATTCAGTATTTAGATTAATTTTTATATTTGTAATTTTAAACTATTGTAAATTATATTTTCAATTATGTTATGTTAAAATATACATTTCACATTTTACGATTCAATGTGTGCATTTTTATAAAATTAAATTTTATCATATAATTGCTTTGAAATTTCATGTTAAATTCATTCTATTTTTATATATCAAGAAAAGAAAAAAAGTGTTATAAAAATAATATATACCTGCACATAGAAATATATCACAACTTTTGATTTATCCTTAAAATGCAACAAAAATTCCATAAAATTCGAGTGAGAAAAATGAGAATATTTAAAATTTAATATTAGGGAATAAATCTTAAATTGAATTACTAAGAAAAAGAAATCAGATTTATCATTTTTAATAGAATAGGATGTGTTTTTATTTCATTGAAATTGAAATATTTAATTTAAAGTTGAAAATGATTTCTTCCATTTCAGGTAAAAAATTAAAATAATTTTATATTAATATAATCAGTTAATCTGATGATAGCTTTTTCTATTTATGTATTTTTAATACACGGACATATTGTACATTTACTATTTCACATAAAGCATGCGAATTTTACATTTATGCAAGTGCATTATATTTTCATTCAAATATAAGTCGAATAATTGACAAATATAATCAGATGTCTTAAATCTCTTAAGTTTAGTCAAATATTTTTATAGTAACATATTTTTAGACAAATCTTTTATTTTATTTAACTATTATATGAATGATTTAAAAAATAAACTTCTTATATAACTATGGGAAAAATGGCAAAAAAAATTCTTACTAAATTTAGAGTTTGGTTTAGTGTCCAAATATATTTTATTGCGAATAGGAAATTTTGATCCTTTGTTAAAACATAATATTTATTGATGTAGTTCTGTAACAATTAATAAACGTAATTTCTAATTTTATGAGAAATTTTCTTTTTCAAAAAAGTTACTAATTTATTTTTATTATAAATGCAAACATTTATTGAAGTAACTATAGAAATTAATATAAATGACAAAATGTAATTGTGGTCTTTATGATTTAAGTTTTTTTTGTAGTTGCTTAATCAAGTAACAGTGTTAATTTTTTTTATATATAATAGCATAGTTCAACATCACATTAAAACGTGTATAATAGTGTACCCTAAATTTGTCTTATGTCGTATCACATGAGGTATTCCTTGATAGAATGTTCTTTTTGTGGTAGACATATAAATTAGTTTCATTGCCGTGTTCTTTTAGTAAGATCTTCTGAAAATACATACAAGAAAAAATTTTGATCGTGACTGTACTTTAATTTCATCTAAAAGAAGAATTTAAACTTCATTAAACTCGCTATTTGGTTTTTACTTGCAAATACTTTAGGAGAAATATGAAAATCAGTGATTCAAAATGAAATGAAAGATTTCTAAATGAATCAATCTGTCCATGGTAATTTCTTTATTATAAGGTCTTATGCAAGACCTTCTACTTTATTCAAACACAATTAGTGTGGTATATTCCTAACCGAAACTTATGTAAGTTTCAACACTTAAGGATTTCTTTATCAGAAAATCAGACACTCAAAGTTGTATATTCTTATTGAGATATATATATGATTTTTATGTTCATGGGATATAACTGAAATATGAGATAATCTAGAATTATGCACAAAAACGTCTCAAGAATAATTTCTTTCGATAAATATTCCTTCGGGGAAATTGTGGCTCTCATTATTGCTTTTATACGTGGATAAAAATTCTAATCAAGATATTAATCATCTAAGGGAATAAATAAGCTAAATGTTTAAATGATTAAAAGCTGTACCTTTAGAAAACATTTTAATATATATATATATATAAATTCTAATATTTTTTTCAAATGCAAATGAGCAACAGGAGACATTCAGAAACTGTCATAGAAAATATTTAAAAAATATATTTTCGTTTTAGTTTTCTTATTAAAAGAAACATATTCATTTTAATTAATTATTAAAAGTAAACATATCATATATGGAACAAAGAAAAAGATCTAGAGACCTTTTTGGTGAGACACGTATATGTCACATTTTAAACACATTCAGTTAATATATAATGAAAAAACGCATGATTTAAAAGAAAAATCTTTTAATATGGCGTAACGATTACATTCAATAAAAATAAAATGAATTAAGTTAAAATTACATCTTCAATTTAAGCGATTTATTGAAAATTTTAGTACTTTATTCAGACAAGATTTGTAGTGTAAATATATTAATATTATTAAAAATATAAAATATAAACGAAGTATTGAAATATGTATAGAAAAATGTATTCCGAATAAAATATAATATGATTTAATTAAACTTTTAGATTATATATATATATTTATGTAAAAACGGTTTTGCCTACAACATAAGTACACATTTGAACAGTAAATGTAAATTACTTGATGATTCAGTTTTAATTTAACTAATTGTTAGTAGTAATAAACTTTTAGAAATTGTCAATTATTTATCGATGGATTCTTAGCTAGAGACATATTGTAAAATATTGTCCAAAGCTATGTTTATGAAACATTTTTTCCTTGTCAGATATAATTTTAGTACTTGGAAATTTCCACGTTTTTAATTATTCAGTTAATATACATACTAAATGTGGAAAATGGTAATTAAAGTGATACATATTGTTTAATTTGGAAATATTATTATGTACAGGAATTGAAATATACATAAAATCTAAAATTTAAGACGCCTAAATTTTTCTTTAATCTAAATTTTTTTGCATTAATTACTATATGTAATTGTTACTTGTAATTTTCACTAATTTCTATGAATATTCTGAAAATGTTTAAGTAAAAGATAGTTTTATGATATATATATATATATATATATATATATATATATATCCATAATTATTATTTTCTGAAACCACATGAATATATTCAAGAGAGCAATCAATGAAAATGAAAACATCTTATGTTTTATATCAATTTTATTTTGACATAACAGTAATATGTTAAACGTGTAAAATAAGAAGATAATGAATTCAAAATATGAATCCTAAAACGTCAACCATTTCAATAACTGCATAAAGGTACATATTTTCGTAGAGCATTCTCTCTAACAAAGTAGTAATAATTATCAATGGTAAAGCAGTATTTTTTTACTATTCATAGAAATAAATTTAATTTTATTCCAAATGGAAGCTTCATTGGATTTATTAAAAAAGTGATACAAATAACCCTTTTATTATGGGGCAGTACTTGTGCCTATGTTTATATTCAATCGTGCCACAGTTTACAAAGAAAAATTGATTGTGACAAATTTATCTTTAAAATAATCTAGTATAAGTCTATGTCAAAGATTATTTTCTTAAAACTGGTACAAATAGAATAAAAAAATAATCCACTGGAATGTATATTCCCCAATAGTCAAAAGATTAAGTCTTAATAATAAGGATTCGAGATAGGAAGAACAACAAACGTTATATATTAAATTTAAAGTAAACAGTAAGCGCAGTAAATAAAAAAGAACAAAGCATAGTAATAAATAAGATAATTAGTTATAACAAATAATCTTTCTTGCAATCCACACACCAAGAAAAGTCAGCACTGTAATATAAAATAAAAATTCATTTGTATAACATCAATTGTGTATATAAATCTATTGGGTTGTTTGGTACGTTTCTTTTGTTTGGGAAAACTAATTCGTACCGGAAAATTCTGTCCATCAATTGCTAGACATTAGATATCTGATTTAATGACTAATAATAAAATGATGGAAATTTTCTGAGCTAACCAACTTTCCCAAACGAAAAGAATTTCCCGACCAACCGAACTTTACAGAAATTAAGTTTGTATAATTAATTTTTGAAGTTGTCAATTAATACAACATGTTAAAGTTCAAACATTAGTATAAAACAGAAGAAACGGACCACAGGAAAGATTTCATGCATATTGTTTTATATATTTATTATTGCCGAAACATCTGTGAGGCTTTCTTTGGAGAACCGGAAAGTTTTTTTTTTTTTTTTTTGTTTGTTTGCCCGTGTATTTGTACGTCTCGCGATAACTACCGCTAAGAGATTGTTTTAGGTAGGTATGTTGGCGAGGTACACTTAAAAAACTGGATATTTTTCTGTTAAATTTGGTTCATTCGTTCGAAATATATATAAAAAAAATATTTTAAGTCAATACTTTTCAATGGAAATTCAGACGATTTGCAAATTTTAACATTCATTGAAAGGAAACAGACGCATCAAGATAATTGATTTAGTTGTTAAATTATGAAAAATAAAGTTTCCCAATTAACATCTTAAATTACACAGATTAGTTTGAAATTTTGTGGATACATGTGTCGGAAATTTTAAATTATCGATACATTTTTTGTTAAAAGTTTTTGCGTCTGTTCGAACAATGTAAAGCATTTGAACTTTTCAAATTTAGATTTTGTCATTAATTTAATTCACTTTTTCTCGTTATCTTTAATTGTTAACTAGCAACAGTATTTCATAATGTATGAAAGAAAGTTAATTTATTAAAATTATTCATTTATTGTTACAGCCCGATTATGAAAAAAAGAAAAAAAAACGAACAACCATAATAACTAATTTTTTGTGATCGGATCTGTATGGTTTAAAGTGAATTTTACTGACTCAAAAGTCAATGTACTGCACGAAATCACCCTTGCTAAAATTCTATTATTAGTAATTGGCACGATTACAGAAGATTTCGCAATAGGGTTATACGTTTACACGCAAATGGGCGCAATTCAATGCATGCAGAAAATTTTGTGTATTGATGTAAAAGATAAATATTTGTCAAGTTCTGTACTGGAAAGCTAAAGTACAGACTAATTAAAAAAAATGTACGAAATGCTTCCATGATCGAAAATATTCTAGACGTCAATATTGGTTTCTCCTCTTTTGGTAGAAAATGAAGTAACTAAATATAATTGCGAAAGTGCAGTTTTGCAATACATAGTGTACATTAAAGGGTCATCAAGATGATCGCCACAACATTGTATTCACATTATGCATTTTCACGGAGTATTTTGTAAAATTTTGAATTGAAAGATATTTGGATTTCGTTCGATAAGGGATGTGTTTTAAATAATAACCACCAAATCTGTTTTTTTCCGAAGAATTATTAAAAACCTTAGATTTTTAAAATTTAGATAAATCTTGTAAGAGGATTTACGTTTTCAAAAGTATTCTTTTATTACATGAGATTTTATCCAGTTTTTACAACAAATGTCAATTTTTAGTAGTTATTGACAGGCATGTCAGTATTTTATTACGTTATGAGAAAATCTTCTGCACAACGATGTAATAAAATACAGTTTAAAACGACTTGTAGATACCACAATTATTCACAAATGTAACATGAATTCAATGGGACAGCGGTGGGTTCAGGAGGCAGTGATTTCTGCACATCCCTGAACAAATGTACATTTTAATTTCTAAACATTGAAATAATAAGGAGCTGAAGAGTCTAATTTTATGAAATCTTTTTAATATAATAGTTCTTAAAAGTTCGGTATTTTGAATAATTGAGAAATTCTTATATGCTAAAAAAATACATATAATATCATACATTAATGTCGTTTATGATAATATAGTCGTTCGATTACATAAAACAATAGATAATGTTTACGAACGTTTGTTTATTCTCATTACTGAAAATACATCATAAAATAAGACAAATTTTAAATATATGTTTTTTAATTTAAATGATTATGTTTTCTGAATATGAATAAACTAATAATTTTCGAATCTTTTCTTCCTTCGTGTGAATTCATTTATTTTGATTATGTTTAAAATATTTTTAAAAAAGCAAAGAAAAAGGCAGTCACATATAGCATCCAAAAGCATGTTTTCTATTCCTTATAAATTTAAAGTATAGAAAACAGTTTCGAAGATTTACAAATGATTTCTATACCATAATAAGCTGCAATACAATGAAAACGATTATAAAAATATCGCATATAAATATTTTTCCGGTACAGCCAGTATGTGAGTAATTACATTTAAATATAATTTTAACAAAACATTAATAAAATATAGTAACATGTACATTTCGATGTAATGTATCAATAGGGTGTAACAAAGAAAGTTATTATTATGTATTAAATGTTATTGGTTCACTAAAGTAGTTTAAACCTTTGTCAATTAAGGTTGTTCTACATATTCATATCACAAGATTCAGCACATAACTAATTTTCTTTTAGCTGTACTGCATGTGTTTAAGAATATTACACAACTAAAACTTCTTTTTTTCTCTCCAGTAATTACCTTCTGCAGATTGTTTGAAAATACAACTAATTGAAGCGTGAAGCTCATTTGTGTAATAGTCATTTGTTTAATACCATCCATTTCGGATATGTGGGAAATCATATATGTTTAGCCTCTTTATTAATGTTGTTATTTGTTATTATAACTTAATTTATGTATAGTTTCACATGTAGAAAAGCTTATCTATACTAATAAAAGAAAGTTTTGCTCTGTGTGTCTGTGTGTGTGTGCATCTGTTGGCGATGGCTAGGAAAATTTAGCGCATCTAGAAGTCTGTAAATTTAGATTTAGGGAGTCCAAACACTCTCCTGGTATACCTGAGCCTCAGAATTTTAAAATTTTGAAAAATAAAGTAGTTATGAATTAAAAACTGATCAAAGATCACAAATAAAAAAGTCATTATTCTGAAGCGAGCTGGCGCATGTGCAGAAACCTATTTCCGTATCTTCCGGAACAGAAGAAAAAAAGCAGAAGGCATTCCGTTTTTGTTTAAAGTATTTCTAAATTCGACATGGACAAACGGCTAAAAAAACGGAAAAACCGTCTACATATTCTAAAAGAACATACTTTTACGTCTCGAACGATCTGGTTGGTTTGAAAAAAATTTACATTTAACCCTTTCAAAAAAAAATAATCAAAAAGCATCGAATTCGTGTTTTTTATTTTCTTCCGTTTTCCGAGCCTTGCATCTACCGGAATACAAAAGATAAAGAAAAACGAAGGTCACCAAATTAAAGAACTGTTTTTGTCCTTTTCAAAGCCACCTTTGGTTTTAAAAAATACAAAAATTAACCCTTCGAAAAAGTATATTTTCTGTATGCCGTTTTGCGATTTTTGCGATTTTGGCAATTTTTAAAATTTCGCATCAGCGATTCAGAGACAGGTACGAAAAACTAAAAATACCAGACATTATCTAAAATTATTCCGTTTTCGACATATGTATTTGTTTTTGAAAAATACGAATATTAACCCTTCAAAAAAATTCGTGCGCAGGACTCTCTTTTGCGAATTCCGATTTTCTGCTATATATTAAATCTGGCATCGGCTTTCTAAAATAACCAAACAAAAAGCAAACACACCTAAAGACATCTACGTTCTATCGGGTTTAGGCAGAAACCTTTAGTTTAAAAAATAAATCACGTTAACCCTTTCGAAAACGTTTTTAACCGTAAGTCAATTCCGCTTTTTTAACTATTTCTCCTATCTTTAAAAATCCGAATTGGCGTTTATAAACAAGATACGAAAAACTAAAAATACCGTGCCTAATCTATATCCCTTTGCTTTTTTAAAATCTGGTATCCGTTTTGAAAAAATTTAATTTGAACCCTCCGAAAAAATATCCTTTTCAAAACTCACTCACGCGAATTTCCTTTTTTTGGTCCAGATTTAAAAATCGGCATCGACTCGGGAAATGCAAGTATGGGCAAACAGTAGACTCCAGATCATAGACACGTTCATTTTCTTCATAATGCATCGTTGGGTTTTAAAAAATATCTACATTAACACTTTAGAAATCGATTGATTACGTAACCCACTTTCGCGATTTCCGCTATTTTGGCAATGTTTACCCGTAGTTAAATTTCAATTCTACTAGGAAATTTGGTTGGGTCAAGTGTTCTGAAAAGGCCTCTTCCAGAACAGACTGTGCTCCCTGGCGGTGGAAAGTGGAACTATAGGAGTATATCTGGTTCTATGGACCCGATTACGACGGTGTTAGGCTCATTCGACTTGATATCTATAGCCTTAAATATTTCAGCTGCACTTTCGACCGCCAGGATGCGCTTTCCGATCTTGGGTTTTATGAGCCCGATTACGACGAAGTTTGCCTCATTGTACTTGATTTCGATAGCCTTACAGATTTCAGTCATATTCGTATAGAACATATTATTAATATTTCGGGCGGATTAGCTAGTATTTCATATAAATATAATGATAATTTATTCTAAAGGATTTGGATTGCCCAGTAGTTTTCTCAGACTTCTCATATATTATCAATATCATTATGCATCACATCGATATATGTTTATAATGATTACTAATAATTCAGTAATGTATGCCTCACAGAATATGATAAATATGCTTTTCAACTGAGTCATCATATCTAATCTATCATTTTATTTGATAGATGGAAATTCAGAAGACACAATAATATTCAAACATGATTTATTCATGTATTCTCATTTATGGTCAGTGGTGAGAATCTATTTGGATGTAAAATATGCGTATTTCTTAGGATTCAGATCTCATAAGCACTCATATGATAAAACACTACTTCTTAAATGCAGTCTTTACTATTCTTATTATTCTGGAAAAGAAGTTCGCATTTTCTAGGAAACGTTTTGGATAAAAAACGCGCTAAAGTATTTGGGCATAAAATACCTCTCATATATCATCCATCTTATAATGCGTTTATACACATTTGTAAAGTAATAATGGAATTCCTTTTAAGAAAATTATTAAAAAATAAGAGAAATATATTGATAATCACATGAACCATGTACCATGTAAAAAACGTATCAAAGCCATTTCTATAAAGTATAAAATTTATGTTGGTACCTTCGTAAAATTTATATACACATTATATATATATATATATATATATATGTATTTGTTTATTTATTTTTAAAGAGAGAGAGTGAGAGATCTATGTATATATATGTATGTGCGTTTGCTTGCGTGTGTTTGTGTCTCTGCGCGTTTGTCGGTGTATTGCTTTACTTTTAGAGAAATATGGTATTTGAGACTAGAATATATCGAGCAAAAATAACAGAATATTACATCTGTTACCGAAAGAGAAGCATATTACATTTTTGAGAAACTTGATATCATAATAAGATTTTTTAAATCTAAAGAATGTATAAAATTAAAAAGAAAAATCACTACATCGGTTAATGTACGCCCTCACCTGTTTAGAAAATATTATTCTTTTTCCAATATGATACTTGAAGTTAGACAGAAAAATTAACATTAAATGCATGTATTTTTAGTTTTATACGAATTAAGTTCATTTATATGTTGTTGTTTTTTATTATTATTCTAATAGATTGCAAATCGCTCGTAGAGTGCGGATATAGAGAATGTTGGCATCTGTATGTCTTCAAATAATAAGAATTAATTAAATTATTCATAATAGTCTATTTTAATATTAAGAATGTTAATTAAAATTTAAACAAAATGTTCACACTTAAACTGAAACAAAATGGAAATATAATTTCCAAACGTTTAGTTAGTGTAAGTTGTGTTTCATGCCAATATTTCTGCCGCAAAAATTCAGATATCTTTCAACGCTAATAATTAAGACTTAGATCCTAAAGATAGGACACGCAACTTTTTTTACTACTTTACATTATTTGTGATAAAAGTTTAATAGTAAAATCTTCTTCAAACAATTTCCTAAAAATGTGGATAGTAGTAAAATAAAATTTTGGAGCTACTTTCCAATACAAGTTTCATTCCAGAACAATGTTATT
Source organism: Maratus michaelseni (assembly GCA_963931845.1). NCBI lineage: Eukaryota > Metazoa > Arthropoda > Arachnida > Araneae > Salticidae > Maratus > Maratus michaelseni. The sequence continues at coordinate 83,470,363 of OZ007589.1, forward strand.
CTTCCTTTTCAGTGTTTTGTGTGACATATACCGTCGCCGCTGACACAATTTACGATGAATTTTTATGCGGAAACTTTTAGCGTGCATTTCTCTTTAATTTTATAGACAAAACGTGTGAAAGATTCGTGTCTTTATGTACTGAACAAACACTTTTAATTGTAAACCTAAGTGCAATTTATCGAATTATTAGAATCTCTCTAAATTAATTTTTAAAATCTAATGTTTAAACAATAACTTGACTTGAAATTCAATTTTTACAGAGTTGAACATTTATTTATTTTTTTTAAATAAAAGAAATTTTGTGAAATATTAAAGATATGAAAAATTAATTTCCGTTCTAATTCAAAATATTCTACAGTACTTAAAATGGCATAGAATTACTTTGTTATGATAATGTAACTCTGAAAATAAATAATAGTATTTCATATTTAGAAACAGCTTAATACTTCTGTAAAATAAATTAATTTCAATAATCGAGTTAAATTTCAAAACAGAGGACTACTTATGAATGTTAATCGTTAACAGAGTATCTAGATATAAAATTGATGAAAAATTAAAAAAAAAATCTCTATCCCCATTTTTTAGTCTGTCAAAGGCCTCTTAAAGACACTTTATTTATATACGAAAATTTGCCATAAAATAACATGAATTAGGTAAATATTTCAGAGCATTTTAATTTAAAATTCGGAATTATATGAACAAAAGAAAATATTTAAATTTAAACTTAAAGAAAATTCAATTATTATCTATTTATTTATATTTATTTTGAGACATATATTGATGTCTCTTTAATCGATAGAAATACAAACGTTCACGAAAACCTTACAGAAACAACTCTTTAATACTTTAAATTATTCATCTGATATTTGTTTTACACTAAATTGCATGTCAAACACTTTCTTAACATATTTATGTAGTTTATACATACATATACGAAGAAATAAAAAAATTAGCTCCTTTACAATTCAATGTGCGTTTCATAACAATATTAATACTTTTTTTTTTGTTTCGTTTCGCATATATTCTCGCGCCTTTCGATATTTCAAATGAACGTTTCGAAACTTTTGACATGCATGCCAGTTTAGCATTAAAAGTTGAAGTGATTACGGATGTATATGAAATAAAATGTATTATTTATTGTAAAATAAAATATATGGAAAGAGAAAGAAATTGGAATTTGAAGTAAAAAAAGTGTAAATTACAAGTAAGTACTGATTTTCAATGAAAATATAAAGCCAAAACAAACCTACTGATTTACGCTGGCGTTTCTTTATAGATGGGCTATGCTTTAATACTATATGAGTAAGCTTTTTGGTTTTTTAAAAATATTTGTCAAGTTATTAGTACAGCATTTTATTCTTAAGATTTATAATTACATCATAATACTGTAGGACTATATTTGTACATTATAAATGAAATTGGCTTTGGGAATTGCAACATCCTAAAACCAATATTGAAATATTCACTTCTAAGAATACAGTAAAAATCTAACATGAATACTTTGTAAGACGTTACTACAGAAAACAGAATATTTGTATTTAAATTGAAACAAAAAAGATGCAAATATATTTACTTTTAAGCTTCTTTTTATCACATGCGTCGCCATCTCTTTGAAAGAAAACGATAAAGACTTTCATAAAAACCTTTGACCAAATTCCAATACTTTACATTATTGATACTATATTATTTTTACTCCAAAATGCTTGTCAAACACACATAAAAATGTTTCTGTAGCATAAAAGCAACCCTGGATCAAAAATAAAATTAGCTGGTTTGCAATTCAAGTTATATTCTAGAACAATGTTAGTCTTTTTATTTTTCAATGTTTTGTGTCAAATATACTGTGGCGACTGTCAAGATCTTCTATAGATATTCGAAGATATCCCTTGACGTATTAAACATAAAAATGTAAAATGATAAACTATATTCTTTCAAAATATTTATTATACGGAAAAAGTTAAGTAACTTGTAAACTATATTGTAGTTTTAAACACTGCTTTAATTATTTGCAAACACCGTATTTCAATAAAACTTTTAAATTAAAATACAATCTTCTTTTAAAGTTTAATTACCGTATTGATAAAAATATTCAAATTCATAGAAAAACTTTTATTATCAATGAAATATTTAAAATAAAATTAGAGGATAGAGGATATTATAGGAGGGATATAATTTCCTTGCCCCAGGTTCAAGAATTCTATGTAATAAAAACACTTCTATTTTGTATTTCAAAACACTTTTGTAGCCAAGGGATTTACAATATAAAGGGAAAGGCAGAGGTGGCGTGCTTGTACGTGGAAACCCCCCCCCCACCCTCGATCGTTAAAAGAGTAATTTTACAAAATATTTAATAAAATGTCTTCTTCAGTAAAATTTATTATTTATTAAAGACCTACAATTTAACAATAATTACTAATTTTTGTAATAATTTGAAAGTAGTGTATTCCTTTAATAAAATTTTTACCATATTTAAACCTTTGTCTAATTTATTTTAAGTTTAAAAATAATACAATTTTCTTTAGGGATTTCGGAGTACTATTCCAAATACATTTATCATCAGATATGTGCGCGGCGTCGATTAACCTACTGTGACGTATAATCGAGCATCGGGTGATCATGAGTCCACTGATTAAGTATAATTATGTAAGGATAAATTATAATTGATATTCAACTTACTTATCTGCAAAAATAACATTTTTAGCACTCCTGAAAATTAACAAATTAATCAACTTAATCTATTAAATGAAATTTTAAAAGAATCAATTATAATTTAAACTTTTTAAAATACTTAAGACCATTTAATTAAAAAAAGATTATTTTCAGATAAACAAACCAGAAATCTCTTTTCACTCTTTCTTTGATATTCCCTCTGGAACACTTTCAAATGCTTTTAACATGTGAAACGTTTCAATTTCATATAATAAACGCTTGGCTGTACTATAAATTACATTTGAACATTGTTATTTTAGAGTTTAATTCTAATTTTGAAAACAGAATCATCTGTCAGTTGAAGAAAATTCCCGCCTCAATATATTATTTTATGCAAAGCTGGTAGCTGTTCGTTATATTGTGCGAACCGAGACAAAAGAAAACATATCCAAATGAGTCATGTTACGGCGACCGTTAAAAAGATTAAGAAAGTTGGTAATCTTAAAGTAAATATTTTATATTTGTATTCAGAACGTCAGTTTCTACGCATATTACAGTGTGTTCAAAAACCTTAAATAAAGAGTCACTGAGAAGAGTAGGGTGTAAATATATATTTTCCTTTTCATCCTTCAGTAGCCGGTTTCCAATGCTTAATAAGACCCTGAAAAAGTATAAGGTCGAGTGAAAAAGTCCATTTTTGGGTTATGCAAATTTTATAAATACAAAATATTTAATATAACAAAAATGTCACTGAATTGTGAACTGTGAGGCGATGGTATTAAAAAATAATGGTAAAAAAATTAACAGTATTTTATGTTGGAAACAGTTATAAGGTCTAGACTGTTTTTTGACTTATATGCTAATTATATCATTCTGCGCATGCTTCAAACTTTAACGTTTGAGTTCCTTATATTAGCGTTTTGCAATCATTGGACGGTATGTTTCTGCTGTTGATAAGAATGAAGAAACATAAGCATTTGTCTGGCATTCGGACGTGCGATATCTTGCATGAAGCTGCCATGTTCTACCAACTTCCCAGGTTCGATTCCTGGCGTGGATATTTTTTGCCCAGTTGGAAAATTACAACTCATATGATTTCTTTACCAATTTGAATACTTGTGTTAATATTAATCTAGTAGCGTATCAATATCTACAATCAAACGTCGCCTCGAAGCAATTTACTCAAAGCTGTGTGGTAGCATGAAAACCACTTCTAGAGCAGATTAATAAAAAAAGATTAATAAAAGAGAGATTAATAAAATAAAACGTAACGATTGACGTCGCGATCAGTGGGAAAGGTACTTTTCACTGATGAATCAAATTCGAAATATTTGGTTCTAAGTGGCATCAGTTTGTTCGTCGTGCGGTGGGTCAGCGCATGTTATCCGCTTGTATCCAACCTACTATCAAGCATTTGTATACATCCTACTATCAAGCATGGAGAGGGTTCTATCAGGGTCTGGGGAAGTTTTAATGTAGTGGTATAGTCCGTGAACTTGTAAAAATAGATGGGATCAGGGACTTCAAACGATATCACAACATCCTTGTGCGCAGTGCCGTAGCCAGGGTAGGGGTACAGATGCTCTGAATACTACTAATTTTGTAAGGTTTTCTTTGATTTATCTAATCGGAAAACTTTCTGTGGTATTCAATGAGAAGAAAACTTTACATTATTACTTGTATCCACAACATTAGGACCACCTCCCTGACTATGCCACTGCTTGTGCGGCATCCTATTCTCTCTAGAACTCTGCTTATTGCTTTGGAATTCATTCTACAACAGGACAACGACCCGAAACATACTTCAAATTTTGGAGATTTTGGAGATTTTGTTTAATAATGTGACTTTTTGCATACAAATGTGTACAGAATATTTTAAAACAGTGTTGGTGATGTTGATTAAAAATTGTTGGTAGCAACTGCTCTGTAGAATATTAATGAAGAAGAATATCAAATATCGGACACTTAAGTTTTTAAATAACTAACTAATTAAATTTTAATGTTTCGGCAATTCTTATAAATTCATAAAAGTTCATGCACTGCTAAAAAATACTTTAAACAATTTTGAGAGAAAAAAATCCTTATCGGAATTCTAAGAGAAGTAAAATAATGTGATGAACACTGCATATAAACTAACTAACAAATACTTTATTTTTAAATAAAAGGTGAAAAGAATAAATCTTTATAGGAGATTAAATAAAGGTTTAATTAGCCTTTCGAAATATCACAATTGCGTAAATGATTATACTTATTTGGTTTTTAAATGACAAAAAAGGAAATCGTTATGTTTTTTATGAGCGTAAAATACAAATAAAATTTTTTATAATTATCACCAATTACTTTTTGACATTCTGCATATTTATATCTACCATATATAAAGAAAAAGTAGTTCCAGATTGTGTTATTTTAAAACTTTCCCTTCCATAACCATTTTTATTCCATTCGCAACTTATAAAAGAATACTGATAAGATAATGGCGATATTTTTTTCAAGAAAAATGCTCGATGATGTGTGGCTTTGTATCTCAAGAAAAGATGAAGTATATTCATATTAAAAAAAATCGCAACTTCTTCTAAAAATATTTTAAGGAATATTTTTAATAACGTGTATACAATAACAAATAGTTGAAAAATAATTCTTATGTAAAAGCTAGAAGCAAAAGTTCTTAAGATTTCTTTTCACAACCAGAAAACACATAACATAGTTTTAGATTCTGTTTAAACACATTTATGAAATTTGAACGAATAGCATTGTATTAGAAAAAGAAAACTTTTTATATCTAAGCATAGCTTTGCGATAATTATAATGCTATCCAAATATATAAATGAGTTTTTTTAAAGAAAGAATTCTACACAAATAGAATAATAATTTGAAAAAAAAATACTAGTTTGTGGCATTTCTGAAACATTCATATTTCATATGTAGCTTCAAATTTGTTTACATTCTGATAAAAAATGACACACAAGATTGAAAATTTGTTTATCTGTCGATTAGTTAAAAAAATAAATAAGAGAAAAATACTATACCGATAATACACAGAAAGTCCACAAAAGTCCTGTCCATTCCCATAAATTTCCGAACGGCGGTAGCTATAGTCATAAATATGATGTCTAAGTAATACAGTAAAGGGGCTATTCAACATGCAGTGGGATCATTTACAGCACGAATTAGTGACAAACGGCAGAGTTAGCGTTCCTATCTCGAGAAACGTTGCATTATATGGGAGAAATGTTGGTTACAAAGCTCTAGAACGTTCTCGCTTTATTATTGATATCTTACATGTAAAACTAACTGTGCGACATTAGAAGGCAGACGAATATTTGCTTATCATATATTCTAACATGAGCAAATCTTGTGTGTGGTTATATATATATATATATATATATATATATATATATATATATATATATATATATATATGCAAATTTTATCTTTAAAACGGCTCTAACGATTTTGACGAAATTTTGTATCTTACTGTTTTGAGACACTAGAAAACCATTGGGCTAGGTCATGTGTTCGAGAAAATTCGATTAGTGGGTCATTTTGGGTCATTTTGGGTCAGGGTCAAGCTAATTCTATCTAAAAAACGGTTCAAACAATTTTGACTAAATTTTGTATCTTACTATTTTCGGGCACGAGAAGACTATTGGGCTGGGTCACATGTTTGAGAACTTTAGATTAGTGGGTCATTTTTGGGTCAACCCGGGTCAAGTTAATTTTATCTAAAAAACGGCTCTAACGATTTTGATTAAATTTTGTATCCTACGAGTTTCGGGCACGACAAAATCATTGAGCTAGATCACATGTCCGAGAAAATTCGATTAATGGGTCATTTTTGGGTCACTGTGGGTCAAGCTAATGATATTTAAAAACGGCTCAGACTATTTACACTAGATTTTGCATCCTATGGTTTTCTGGTACGAGAAAACTGTTGGGCTAGGTCACATGTTCGAGAAAATTCAATTAGTGAGTCATTTTGGTCATGGGTCATTATGGGTCAAGTTATTTTATCTTAAAAACAGCTCAGACTAATTACACTAAATTTTGCATCCTATGGTTTTCGGACACGAGAAGGCTGTTGGGCTAGGTCACATGTTCGAGAAAATTCTATTAGTGGGTCATTTTGGTCATGGGTCATTATGGGTCAAGCTACTTTATCTTAAAAACGGCTCAGACTATTTAGACTAAATATGGACTTCTATGGTTTTTGAGCACGAGACGACTGTTGGGCTAGGTCTCATTTTCGAGAAAAATCAATTAGTGGATCATTTTGGTCATGTGTCATTATGGGTCAAGCTATTTTATCTTAAGAACAGCTCAGACTATTTAGACTAAATTTTGCCTTCTATAGTTTTGGGGCACGAGAAGACTGTTGGGCTAGGTCACATGTTTAAGAAAATTTGATTAGTGGGTCATATTGATCATACGTCAGGATATTTGAACTCCAACCTAATTTTGACCGAGCATAGCTCTGTCTTCCCTGCTCGTAAAACTAACACACGTAACCAAGATATAGGTTATTCAAGGGAATCGAGTTGAATATGTTCAATGGGTTCACCATCGGGAGCAATGCATTCTGCATTCTGCATTTGTTCTCTACTTGTCGTATTTCTCTAGTTATTCAAGAAAAAATCTAAAATAAAATGTTTCTGGAAACAAATTATTGCAAATTATACATTAAAAACTATTAATGTTATTAGATTTTTCATTATTTTAAATGCTCCATCAGTCTGAATTTTAGCTTAATTAAAAAAAAAAATTAGTAAAGACTCTTAATTTACATTTCAAAGAAAGTTCTGCCTTCATTTTAAAGTCTGCTTAAATATCGACATTCAAAAATATTTTTTCTCGTTCAAAAATTTAAAATTTTCTTAAAAGTTCAATTTATTTTACAAAACGTTTCTTAAGAAAAAGGATACGATGCATCTACAAATAACTGCAGGGGTACTTTTAAGAAGAAGAATCATTCAAAACAAAAAGCAAATATAATAAAAAATTCAAACGCAAAATGCATTTAAAAAAATAAAATTTGTAAATCAGTTTATATTTACTTCAGATATCTAAAATACATACGTTTTAATTTACATTAATTAATAAATAATTTTTACATCCTCAATTTCATTTTTTATAAAAAGCTTTGTAATGAACACTATCCACTCAACTCTTTAGGATGTTCTTGTTCTTTAGGATGCTTCATCTGTCCTAATGACATATAATTTAAAAAGCGGATAGTTTATATCATTCGCTCTAGATTATTCAAAAATTTAGTGAAAAATTGAAAAAGGGAAATTTACAAATATAAATGGGACAATATTTTTATCGCAGCAGTGATCTTGGTAGCAAATATTTTCTAACAGGAACATAAATCAACTTAAAAAATAAGAAACCGAGAAGGGACGGGGATGTCTTTCAAACACGTGTTGTGAATTAGTGTGTATATTACCCACGCGTGGCATCATGTCTGTTCAAAGTGCAAAATGAGAAATATATGAACAGTATTCATATTATTTATAACAAATCTACTTCCTAATTCACAAAAAATAACTTCAAGAACTAATGTTTAACACTTCTACAAAAAATTCGAAAATAAATATTTTTTTTCTCCTACGAAATGTATCAAGGTTACATAAGTGAAATTGGATTGTATCTCTTCTGTGTGCAACATTTCCGTTTGAAGTAGTCCTGTTGAGCTATTTTCACCAAAAACTAATCAGCACCAACTTATATGAGGAAGTAACTAAATATAAAGTTTTATTAAATTACGTGCATTAGTTCTTGAGATAGGGCGACCACATAATTTTTGTCACATACAGACAGACAGAGCCACAGACAGACATTTTCTAAAAACTGTCAAATCGTGTTCAGGACCTTCTAAAACGTATAAGTCCGTCGAAAACCGGAAGTTGAAAATTTTCATGAATCCAATATTTTGTTCTTGTAAAGATAGAAGAAAGTAAAAATATATCAGGAATGGGGGGGTATAAATTAATCTATTTGTCCTAGCGAACTCATAGCAAGCAGACAAGCCGGTTTTCTTCATATAATAAACGTAAGTTGACATTCATATATAACAATTTAAAAAATGCTCTTTTTCAAGTGAAATTAGATAATTAACGTTGTGAATATAGTTCGATACACCACATTTCTAAAATATTTATTTCCAATGTGAAAGAACTATTGTAAAATCCTGTTTGATATCGATATTAATTTTTAAATTAAACAGCAATTGTTAACGTGGCTAATATATTTGAATAAACTACAGGGTGGGCCAAAAGTCCAGCATCATGGGAGTTTTAATATTTTAAATTTGGTTTTTTCTTTATTTTTTAATTTGTAGGTGAAAATGCTGACTACTGAAGACCGTGTAGAGTTTTCTGTATGGTGTTACACTAAATCGAAAGTTCAGTGAGAAGATCAAGGATAAAAACCATTTGCGTGAGTGAAATGCTACTGAGTGCATATCATAACGCCAATCTTAGTGGCAACATTCTGAAGAACATGCACCCAGAAAAAAGTTTTGTTGAATCAACAAAAATTTGGTTGACCCAACAAAACTTTTTGTTTAAATATAAGTCAATGGAAATTTTGTTTGAATCAACAAAAAAAAAATTTCTGCAATTCTAAAAAAAAATGTGTATCGTCAGCAAAAAATGTTTGGTTAATTCAAGTAAAATGGCTCAATTTTACTTGAATTTTGCTAAAACAACCAAAATGTACTCAACAAAACATGATTTGTAGTTTTAATCATATCCTTTTTCTGGGTGTGAACGATCGCCTGCAGTTGTGTTTTAACATCGGTGGCAATCATATTGAGAACATATTGTAACAATACCTATTTTTCCTATGATGCGTGACTTTTGGCCCACCCTGTACAAGCAGTTACATTTTAAATAAATCTTCGAATTAATATTCCTTTCGATGTTAATAACGGAAATATTATAAGAAGCGTAGAGCGTACCCTTGCAATTGATAGAGTTATTACCTAAAACATGAATAATTTATTTTTTATTCCTCTATAAAATTAATAATTTACCTGAAAAATAAGCTACTTATTTAATCTTTCCGGAAATTACAATTAGTTAATAATTAACTTTTAATATTTATTTTGGGACTTGGTGAATATATACCCATCTTACAGTTGCCAATTTAGCCTCCATGTTTATTAAGAAATTCCGAATTTATACTAGAAATTGCTAATTGTAATTTTTGCTTTATTTAATGGCAGACATTCCGTGTTTACATAAAATCAAAATTGTTCTTTTAGAATTTCCGATATGAATTCGGAATTTCTGAATAAAAAATGCGGTCAGACTGGCAAACTTGACTCAGTATTTCCATACTGCATATTTTTATTAAAAAAAATGGTTTATCTTTCTCTTCCAAGATACTTCAGTAAAATGTTCTAAATATCCCATATGATAAATTAAAAAAAATATCCTTAATAATCATGAAGAAAGTGATCGTAAATAAGTTATGGAAATAGTCCTCCCAATATTTTTGAATAAGTTACACCTTTTAAATTACAGAATGAATCATCTTTGCAAATTTGTTCAATAAGATTTTTTTAAAGAACAAGATCATTATAAAAAAGGTATTCCTTTATCTCTAAAATTAACTTAAGAATAAAAAGCCGAAAAGCGATTTGTTACCAGTTTTTCGTACAATTTAGAAGGCTATTCCATCGGTGAAAGTAGAAATAACATATAAATTGACGATGGTATTTTTAGATAAAAAAGACTTCAGGGTAAATACTCATCATAATGCATTTAAAAAAGCATTACATTGGAAAATACACTATAAAGAAGCAAATGTAATTTAAAATACTAGAAATCCATTTTACAAATGCAGTTTATAAATTATGCTAAAAATTTTAATCCATCAACTTTAATAGTTAACGAAGCTCTTCTAACAATGCTTCCATTTATAATTTATTTTTGTTTTCACACCAATGTAATGTTGCAACCATCAGTTATATTTTTGTTTAGGATCAACTGCGTTGAGAGGGCGAGTATTATAAATTACTGTTCGAATCCAACCCTATGTGTAAAACTCAATTGTTAAATGAGAGAATTGTGGGAGCTAGGGAGAAAAGAATATTGTGTTTCTTGTAAAATTCATAGTAGCCAATTTCTGATGAGTGCGTTGAGTTAGTGAGCAGACACTACAATTCGGTTGTCTGAACACACAAACAAATTTCTACTAGGCAGAGAGGGGACTACAAATACTGCAGTTTGAAACTTATATCTCAGATAACTTAGATAACTTCTCATATACCATGCAAATAGTCGCATTCCTTGGTTCCATATTTTGCCTTCTAATCTACATGAGAAGAACTATCAGATATAGAGGCTAATTTACTTTATTTGTACGCTTTTCACTGCCCCAGTAACAGTAACTTCGTTTTATTTAGACAACAAACTTACAAGGGAACCATTTTTGCTTAAGCTTGCCATTAGCATTGAGACTTGTTGCATTTTATAGTTATAACGACCAAAGTTAAAAAACTGATAAAATGTGTCTAACAAAATAGTACTACATATATTTACGTACGAGGGAAAGTCGGAAAATAAGTTTCCCCTGGCGACTGTGGCCAAAGGTGTGTATGAAAGATAAAAAAATGTAATGAGACATTAAAGATAAAACATAACTTTATTTTTCCACATAAGTACCAAGTACATTGCGACATTTGCCATACCGCTTTATAAGCTTCAAAAAGGCCTCCAGAAAAAAACAGGGCATTGCATACGGATGAAGCGTTGAACGGCTATGGGCGAAAGACGACACAGCAGGTGAACGTGAACGGGCAAGACACCGATACACCATTGGGTAGAGGTCGATCGCGATCAAGCAGATGACGCTGTTGCAGTGCCTGTGCAGATGGCACTGTTGTTCAACAGCGTAACTTGTAAATACGCAACTGTTGTAAATATGCAACTTGCACAACAATGTTGTGCAACTTGTAAATACAAAGTAATGGATTATTAACTGTTCATTTTACGCGAAAAGCGAGTAAAGTGTAGACATATGGTGTTACGAATTGAAAGCAGAACTCACACATAACAGACGAATGTGATATTAGGCAAGGGTAGCCGGTAAACAAATTACGGTAACGAATAAAGCCAAAAAATGCAATTATATATTTTCAAAAATTATTTAAATTTTCATATTTAATTATTCTAAAAATTATATTTTTTCAAAAACATATTTGTATTTTGTTTAAAAAGTACGTTTGTAGTATTCTTGAAAATATTTTGAAATTTTGTTCAATATTTTATTCTTATTATAAACGAATTTGTCTATTAAGGCGGTATTCAAAAAATATTTTTCTACGCTTAACAACTAAAATTTTCTGAACATTTTCAGACTCATTTTTAAAAGTAAAAACATGAAACTTGGCGACGTGATTTTTGAAGAGATTTATTTATGAGCGACTTGTGTTTTTATTTTTCGTTCAATTAATTAGAAATTGATTTACAAACAATTATTTTCACAGTGCGATCATTTTTTGTTTGTTTCCAGCACCATCGCTTCGGGAAATTCGGTTCAAAATGTCCACTTTGACAGCATCTTTTTAAATATATTCTGCCTTTATTAAAAAAATCGACCAACACGGCACATTATAAACTTTCTTAATAAGAGAACATGCATTTTAGCGCAAAAATGAATTTAAAAATGAGTCAGAAAATAAACAGTTTGGATTTGAGTACACCCTTAAAATAGTTTTTTATATGGTAATAACACTCTCGATAGCAGTCCCTTTAAGCAGTTTTAAAAATTGCATTTTATGAAGTTTTGACATTATAATATCCATAAATATGATTTTTGCAGATAAATTTTATTTATTCTCTAATTATGGCCTATAGGACTACAAAATTCACCAGGTCACAATGCTAGGTGCGAGATTTACCGAAAGTGGTTTCCTTGTTGGTCTTCGTTCACTAATTTAACGAACGTTTCAACAACTGCCTACTATGAAGATCACATGCAATAATGCTATATATTATTTGCATGATTTATAAAAAATTTTGTTTCAAACATTGCCTGTTCTGCAATACTATTGTTTTATTCTGATGTTTTACATGTGTTTGTCGTATGAATTTTTTTTTTTTTTTAACTTTAAAAGTCATTCATGTTAAAAATGGCAGACTTTCTACTGTTTTTTTTCAGTGAGAAATACTTGTTTTATTAAAGATCAATCCGTATATGATTTGTATTCAATTTATATCAGCATAAAAATTATTCATACATATCAATATACCATAAATCGGTACATTTTGGTGATTGAAAAATGACATTTTTATCGTTTTACTTTTTTGACGATGGGAAATTTATTTTAATTATAATTTTTATAATCCAGCGGTGGCACAGAAATTTTAATTTTGTAATAAAAAAAAATATTTATCTATTTTGACGTAAATGACTTTTGATATGATAGAGAACAACAATTGAAACATGTTTGCAATTAGAACATTAGGGATGCATACCCTAAAGCACAAGTTTTAAGAACTACCGTTTGGATAAAGACAAAAGAGGTCACCCTGTATAATCCCCAACATTTCTACTAACGTTTGAAAATTAAATATTATTCTATTCTATTATATATATAAAACTGTAAATCTGAAATTCAATTTTTTCTTGCATAAATTGTAGCATTGTTCATATCACTGCAATAATGGTGTGGTTATGAGTGCGATGGTCTTTTATTTAATAATAAATATTCAGTAGTGTGCACTATAATTTATTTTAGGGAATCAAGTGTAACAAGATAAATTAGTGTATTAGTTTCAGCCTTTTCGAAAGTGATAAGTTATACTAGGATCTGAAAGTATGATATCTGACAAAGCATTGTATATCGAATAATAAATAAACTTTGACGTTTTTATGCAATGTATTTCTATTCACTTCCATTTTTAGAAATTTACTTATTTGCTCGTACAATTTTACACACAGAATTTAGTGCATTATAATACGCCTATAAGATTATTTTATTTTCAAAATTATATTGTATAAACTTGCATAACAAATAGCGAATGTTAAACTTTATTGTAATATCTGTCATTTCGATCGCAGTATATTTCTAAAATTCAGTTGTATTTTATTAAATATTATAAACAGAAAAAAATATTGCTTTATCCATCAAAATTAGTAAAACGTGCACGTAAGAATTTGGACAGTTTCTGAACAATGTAGATATAGCTTTTCATTTATGTCTACAGCAATGGAATAATAATTATTGCAACTACTACAGATAAGTCTGCTATTTAATCAAACAGACTCAGTTGTGTGCCATACATTTTATTTCACAGTCTCGAGTGCTGCTAAATGATTCAAAGGATTACATTAGTTCTTTCTGAAGGTAATCAATCATTATCTGGACGTAGAACAGAAATCATGAAAACGCTATATGCATTGTGCAGGTTGATTTCCGAAAAATATGGCTAACGTGAAATTCATCATGTTTTGTTAGCTGATGCATAAGAAACTCGTTTTCGTAAACAATATATACAGATATTTCAGTATCGTTATTTCGTTCGATTGTTTATTTAGAAATATACCAGCTTTGTGTACCTAAATGAATCTATACATTTATGTGCATTCATGAAAAACGGATACCGATTTTCTGTGCTCCCCCTGCATATATATACAATTTGAAATTTCTACGTAATTTATTATTTTTTTTCTCGTTTAGAATGTGTAGACACTATTAATGCAATTAACCCGTGAGCATATAGCACAATTACCTGACTACTGATTTATGAATGTACTCTATAGTTAAGTAAGTTATGAGATTTTTGCGTGCGATCGCATCTTCATCGTGTCTTTAGATCGTCTAGCATCTGTGCATGAATGAGCTACCTATTCTGTCAGCTATTTAAACTTCGGAAAATATTATGACTATCCGGAAATCTGATTTACTAGTATGTCTTGCAATGATATGATAATTATGTATCTGTGGTCGTCTAGCTGCTATATACACTACGGTGGGGGTTAAATTCGATTGATAAAGTCGCATATTGTCCTGTCGTAATTTGGTCGGGATTTTTATTTCTTCGGGATTTGACGTCACAGTTCCAACATGATGTCTATAATAGCCAATAAAGTTTCCATTCAGCTGTTTAGATTCTTCAATTGTGCTTTCTTCGACATGATAAGTAATTACGATCCAATATTTTATATAAAAGAGTTCTTGTAATCCACAGGATACCTTTTGATAGTTGTATTTCCGTCTTTAAAGTATCATTTTATAGTGATATTTGTAGTGTTTCTAGTGAAACATTGCAGTGAACTGAAGGAACATCATGGTCAGTTTGTTTCATGCTTAATATTAGAATTTATTGAATATCTTGAGATATAATTCCTCTCTCTAAGTTTCTTAACGTTTCAAGTGAATTTTTAATGAACGTTTGTTTTGTTTATGTCTGCCAGCTCCACGGTCAATCACCCTTTTTAATGCTTTTAACACTGGAATGGGGGTAGGGGTCATTTTGACCCCTGAGCACATTTGTCGATTAATTTTGTTTGGTTGGAAGATATTTTTTGAAATTTGTTGACTTTTCCGAAATAGATAACAAGTATTTAAAAAAATTAGCATTCTAGATTTGTTAATATTGAATATATATATATATATATATATACCGGGTGATTATAATTAAAGTTACGATTTCAAAAATCGATAATTTTAAACCTACTAGTCAGAATGACTTGATAATTTAGCAGAACAGTCATGAGGCAATGGAATTTTGTTTGGCGTAGGAAAAAAATAGTTCCAAAATGTGCCGATAGATGGCGCTTTCAGGGCTCACATTGTCTGGAGATATGCAAATTACTAATACGTGACATGCGCACCGCAGGCATAGCTGCCATAAAAATGCAGAGCACCAGCTCTTTGCCTGAATACTTCATCATGACTCTGACTATGAAGTTTCGCGCTCTGCTCTTGAAGCTTTTTTATAAGAACGATGACTGTGCACTTACAGATATTAGGAAGTTTCAGACATTAAAATCCATAAAAAAGTGTCCACTAACCACAAATGGTCTGCGAAAAATGATTGCTAAGTTCGAAGAGACCGGTTCATTTCATGTTAAACGGGGTAGAGGAAGGAAACCAGTTAAGGATGCCGCAGCGGAAGATGTGGCTACAACATTACAAGAACAGATTAACAGTGATGCTGGAATCAACAGTGCACGGGGAATTGATCGAATGCTGCATATGCCGAACAGCACGGTGCGTCAAGTCCTACGAAACATCTTGAGCTGTTATTCGTACAAGATAACTCATGTGCAGGAGTTGCTACCTGCTGACATGGAAGCACGTCAGTCTTTTGCACTACAATTTCTTGCACGGGTGGAAGTGAACAACGGATTGGCCATGGAACATTCTGTGGTCTGACGAAGCATACTTTCATTTGCAAGGTTATGTAAATACGTAAAATTGCGGGATATGGGCGACCGAGAATCCGTCTCAGCTACAGCCATTACTGTGATGGCGTTAGAAAAGGAAATAAAATATGTGACTGCATCACAATTACCTCTTCAGTCTGAAGATGTCACTGTGTGATGCGGAATAACGGCAGCATTTATCGTCGGTCCGTTTTTCTTCGAGGAGATTACACCTGCGGATCCCATTATCTGCACCGCTACTGGCAAGCGGTACGAAGCACTTTTGCGTAACCATGTAATTCCGGCACTTCAACAGCGTCAGTGTTTGGATTCATGCAAGATGGCGTTGCTCCGCACATTGCTACTCCTGTGAAGCGGCTACTGAGTGCTAATTTCGGTGATGATAGAACCATTAGCCACTTTTTTTCCAACAACGTTTCTCCACGTTCCCCCGACTTAAACGTGTGTGATTTCTAGCTTTGGGGGTACCTGAAGAATGTTGTTTACAGCGGGCGGATTCAAAATCTAACCAACTTGAAAGCAAGCATCACACACCCATTGCATCAGTACATATACCCTCCGATCTGTTGTGGAGCATGCATTTTTGCGCTTCCAATTAGTAGCGGAGCAAGGTGGAGGGCATATCGAACAGCTTATGCCTTAATCATTAGTAAGGTGTTTGTTCCATGAAGCTCTTTTTTTTAACACTTTCCAACCTAGTTGAAAAGTGTTTATGACTTCGGTTTGTCTGGCAGTCAGCCGTATGCCGTCTGGCCGTCTGCCGTCTGTCCGTGCTCTAACTCCCGTAAATATGCTCGGATTGCCTTGAAATTTTTATGTTATTGTCGTTATCTATAGCTCGTTCCCTATTTCAACGGAAGTGTGTAGCACTTATAGTTTTTTTACAGGGACACTCAAAAGAATTCCCTTACATTACGGTCTATGGGGGAAAATCATTTGCGGTTTATTTTAATGATGTTACACAATTGCAAACACATTGTAATTGATATATATCACTAAAGTGTGTTACAAGAAGCTTAATATGGAATAGGTTGTGGATAGCACTTATAGTTAATTTACAGGGACAGTCAAAAGAATTCCATTACATTATGTCTATGGAGAAAAATCGTCTGCGGTTTATTTAAATAATGTTTCACTATTTTAAACGCATTGAAATTTATATATATCACTAAGGTGCATTACAAGAGGCTTACTACAGAATATTGTGTGTATAGCAGTCATCGTTCATTTACAGGGACACACAAAAGAATTCTCTACTGTCTGTTAACAATAATTCCTGGAAGTGCGTTTTAATTTGCTGAACGCGATTTTAAATTTAACTCACTTTTTGTTTATTACGGGGCGTGTATAAATTCTGTAGATCGTATACAGGGGAATACAAAAGTTCGCGAACACATTTCCGTTTATTGACAAAAACTCCAGAAGGAGAATTTTAAACTGTGCTACGCGTTTCTTAACTGAACTAAAATTTAGCATCCTATGTTGTATATATACAAATCTATACAGGGCTGAATAAAAGTATTCGGATATTTTTCCGAATATTGTATACGTTGGAAATTCCTGAAATTATGTTTTTAAATATGTTGTGCGTTTTTCAAATTGTTTACTTAGATCTTATCTCTCAGCTTATTAAACGATATGATTTGTAAAATTATTTTGGAAGCGTTGGAAAGTGTTACATAATCTATGCTTGACGCATGATTTTTCATTCTTGTTTTTTTTTTTTTTTTTTTTTTTTTTTTTCCTTTTTTGACATTATTGCTGTTGTTGCTCTAAACACGTATTCTTGTCTTTTCGCTAATACATTTTTAATAAATCCCTGAACTCTATTTTTTCCTTTTGGCTAACAACATTCCTGTGTTTAACGAATACATTTTTGGTCTTTACCCTGACAGCGCCATCTATCGACACATTTCGGAACTATTTTTTTCCAAAATTCCATTGCCTCACTATTATTTTGCTAAAATATCAAGTCATTCCGACCAATAGTTTTAAAATTATTGATTTTTGAAATCGTAACTTTAATTATAATCACCCGGTATATGTGAAATAGTGAGGCAAAAATATTAATTTATAAATTGTGTTTTATTTTAGTTAGCATTGGTTTTAATTTGCAAAACCAATCATTTTTTATATGAAATTAATGAGTTATTTGAGTAGTTGTAGTATGATCCAATGGATCACCCTGTAGGCGTTACATTTACAGTACTTTAAAAACTCAGCAAATTATTAGTATTATTAAATGTAAATTAAATATAAATGATGAAATACACGTAAATTAGATATCTTTTCCGATGTATGGAATTTAAAATTGTTTTCTCGTTGTTATTTTAAAAGATGAATCGAGGGGTCACACACACACACACACACACACAAAATGACCCCTTCCCGCCGTTCTAATGTTAAATAAGGTGTTGCTATTGCTAATTTTGTATCAGTTCTGATTTTCAAGCTGACTTCCTGCAAGGGTACACCACACACTTATACATGAATTTTATTTTTAAGTATATATTGCTAAATAATATGACCTCATTTACCATTGTTATAATTAATGTCCATACATTTTATTGCTATCAGATTTACATGTCTATATACATTAAATTGCGCAGTATTAAATATTCACAACTCCGGGTACATATTATTTTTAAACCAATAAATGGAACAGAAGGGAAACTTTCGGAAACTTTAGTATGTGAATAAATAAAGCTTTAAACTCAAAACTTTTATCTCGTTAAAGATGGGAACGTGAATACAATAACTCTGCGATTTCATTTAAAATGCAGTACAATGTTTGTTTTTCTTTTATGTTCTTGTGTCTCATGAAATGACAAGATTGTCGTTAAATAAAACCCTTTAGCTAAAATCTTTGTCAAAAATTACATTTTTGCTTTTACGCATTCAACTGATAATGTATTTTATTTCGACGGGCTTTGCCTCTTTTCAAACAAACCTCTGAATAATATTAGAATTTCCAGTCGTTTGACAAATGAATTTATGTGTATCTTTAAAACTTGGCTTTGTTTGAAAACTGTAAAATGAAGTATGAATGGATATTTAAAGCAGAATGGTTGAAGATGTTCAGTTTTATAATAATATAAATTCAGAATAAATTACGACATTTTCAATGGCTATTGTTATATTCACCTGGAACTATAATGATAAGATATAGTTTTTACTTCAGGTGTTTTAAGTTTGGTAAAGACGAGACATTTCGTTTCCTGTTTAAAACATTCTTCTACTTAAAACATATTCACGGACAAAAATCAAAACAAGTAATATAATTTTTTTTAAAGTCAATTCCTACTTTTTAATCATAAATATATAAAATAAACCCGTGCAGCATTAATGACCCACGTTATCTTTATTGAACATTATTTTATAATCATCGTTTCGGTATTTTATTTTTTGCTGGCATCACTAATTTGAGATAAATCTTTCATTTCATTTATGAAAACAATGGGAGAAAATTTTTTTCTCCCATATAAAAATTAAAATTAATTAATTAAATTTAATTAATGAATTAATATTTGAAAAAACTGTATTAACATCAATTGTCATCCAGTACAAGTTTAAAAAAAATTATTTGAACTTGAATGGATGAATAGAATATATTTTATTAACGATTGAAAATTCCAACAAGATATATATAGAGAGAGTGTGAGCTAATAGTAGGAATTTAATAAACACTCCGTTTGTTTACCGTGAAATACTAGATTTATTTTGTAATCATTTTGTAATCGAATCTGCTATACGAATATTTTTGTAGGCCATGTTTGATTTTTTTAAATGAAGTGTGAACCATTTCTGGTTCGTTTATAGGGACGCTCAAAAGTATTCCGTTGCATTATGGTCAAAGGGTAAAAATGGTATTAATTTTAATGATGTTGCACCATTTCAAACATAATAAAATCGATATTCATCAGTGAGGTGGATGACAAAATATTATAGTATAGAATAAGTAACAATTATAGTTCGTTTATAGGGACAAATAAATGTTTTCTGTTACATTACGGTCAATTCTGTTACATTACGGAGCAGGAAAACGGCACTCAATACATTTTAATGATGTTATACTGTACTGTCCTATAAAAATACCCACAGTGAAATGTTTCCAAAAAAAACCCACCCTAGTAATAGAACAAATATTTCACTAAAGTCAACGTTTTTTGTTTTTTTTTTCTCTTTTTATGCACCATTTAGAATAATAAAAATAGTTAGAACTACCTAAGGGGTGATTATTTAGTTTTAAAATAATTTAAACTAACAATTGCAGAATTCTGACAAAATATGAGCTTCATTTTTACGGATTACCTTGTTATAATAAAATTTTAGAATATCTACATAATTTTTTAATTGTTTTTATATTAAACCAATAATTTGTAATAAAATGCATCATTTTCAGCTGATTACGACAACTGTGGAGTTTTTTTAGGTAATATGGGCAATTTTTCTGAAAAGTGGGATTTTTAAATTCTCACTTAGTTGGCTGCTACTTTGTAATAAAGTGATAAAATGAAGAATGCTCAGCATTAAAATCTTAATCAGAAAAAGCTATAAAAATTTAGCCAAGTTTAACTTTTTCAAATTCTTTATTAGACTTTATATAGAGAAAAATTAAAAAAATGGGTTTTTTTAGAGGACAGTTTTAAACATAATAAATTCATAAGCTGAGATGGATGGCAACATGATATCTACAGTGTATGGGGTATCAAGTATCAATTAAAGTTCGTTTACAGGGACGCACAAACGAATTCTAGCACATTATGATCTATGGGGTAAAATCGTTTTTTAATGATACAACACTATTTCAATGAAATTGATATACACTACAGAGATGCACTGCAGCACGTTCTCTATACATTATCACGTACGTAGATTTTATTGTTTACTTAGCCGCTCAAAATAATTCGGTTACAAGACCGACTAAGAGTCATAAGTATTTGGTCTGTGTTTTCAGCAGTCATAAGCATTTTGAAACTTAATTTTTTTTAGTGCATTAAGAAATATGTAGGTAATATCCATGGCTGCACAAAATAATTCATACACAGTATCTGATATAGACAACAGTTGCGGGAAATCAATGTTTTCTGCGTTGTGTTGTTTTATTAATTTTTATTGAGATATCTTACTTCATTGTATGAAAAGAAAATGAAATTTATTAACACTATTAGAAAGTGTTGGAAAGTGTTTCGTAATGCATGCCGTCATGCATGTTTTTTTTTCTTGTTTTAAAATGTATTGTCATACAGAGATTTTTTCATTACTTTCCAAATCGAAACGAGAATTACTGACATATTTCTAAACTACGAAATTGTGAAAATTAAAATAAAATATTTTGAAAATATTTAGCAAAGTATAAATATGTATGCAAGTTATTTTTTAAATATATTTTTTGGATTGAAAAGCTAACTTGTTTCTTTTTATTTCTATAAAATGATCTGTATATTTATGTAAAACGCGATTTACAACTGTGTGTTCTGAAATTTTTCACATAGACACAAAACCTAACAGACTATAAATTGTATTGTCTTTTAATAATAAAGCTTTTTATCAAATAATGCTGTCTTCAGCAAAAATTGTATAAGATAAAAGCTATAAGAAAACTTATGACTTACAACATATTAATTATGACTAAAATGTGCGTAAATATAATTATCTAAAGTTCCATTAACGTTTATTCAAACTATAGCATAGCAGATAGGTTATAATTTATATAAAATATTTATAAATAATATAATTGAATCACTTGTTAACTTTAAATTAATGTCTAATAATGCTTAAAGTGATAAAAACATTACACAGAAATATTTAAAATGCCTTTTTTAATGTGGATAACATATGTTTCGTTCACAACTATCGTTGACATCTTCAGATCTTAATGATATATAAAAAATTCTCGCATATTTGAAAAATAGCAAAACATATACCACGAGATCGAATGTCCAAGGTTAGTAGGTACTTAAATTGGCCAAAACTGGGAAACGTGAAAAAAATTATTATTTATTTTTATTTTTATTGCTTTTCCATCTATCGATCATCCCGTGCCAAATTTTAGCTAATTCAAATTAAACGGTTTCGTTACAAAGGCAATCTTTTCGCAAATATATTTCTATGGATTCACGGATAATGGATGGGAAATAAGCTCTTGATTGAAAAAATATTTTACTATTATTGAAATCTATCTGCAACTTCTCCTAACTATATTTATTCATACAAAAGAATGGCCGATTTTAAGATAAGGTATAATGATGTTTCAACTGCTTTGAAGTTTTCCTAGATCTTCCTTTAACATTACTCAAATATTATTTTATTTCACCTGATGTGTCTGCGTGACTTCAAGGTAAAATAAATGTTTATTATTATAGAATAGAACTTTATTTGTGAATTTTCCAAGAAATAATAAGTATGTCATTAATGGAGAAAATTCTGTCTATTTTATTGATATGAATGTACTTTTATTTTTTAATTGCAGCCATATACTTTAAACTATGTTTGAACATTGTTTATAAGACACAAACATTTATGAATGATTCTTTCATGTGTCTCATTTAAAAATGATTGCATACAAATTAAAGCAAGCAAAATTATCATTATTTCCTTTAATACATTTAAAACATATCGCCGTAATATGTATGTATATATCACATCTTTCAATATTCTAAAAATCATCTGTACGAAAAAAGGCAACATGGTATTTTTTTTTTTTATAATTAGATTTGCCTTCGTTATTAATGACATAAACTATAAAAAAAATCTAAAAAAAAAAAAAAAAACCAAATGAAAAATTATAGCTACAAATACATTCGTCATTAGCTCTGTTTTTCTCATATAACTGATACACGATATTGATATATTTTCGCTAAAAAAGAAAGTGGTTATTAGATAGTTTTATTTCTTTCTGTCGTCTTGTACGTATAACTTTTTTTTGGTCTTTAAAATTATTTTTTAAATTTTTGTAAACAGTAATAATCTATAAATAAAAATTAAGCTGAAGTGTTAAGGTTTATTTCTTATATTCTATAGATTCAAAACAAATCCGAATATATATTCAAATGTAATATATTTACAAAATAATATTTAAAGTTTTAATATATGTAAACCATAAAATTTACAGCTTTGCATTTTTCAATTTAATTGTCAACAATCAATCTTAAATATATCCAAAGTTGGATTCCACTAACAATAACAAATACATAATTTTGTTGTAATAATATAAAATATATCAATTTAATATAATAATCTCTCTATATAAAAAGTAATCACCGCCGCAGAAGCCGCCGCAGCAGGTGTCAATGAATGTTTTGCGCCTTAAGGTCTTACTGCACTAATTTCCAAAAAGCTATTGCATGTAAAAATATGAAAATTCGTAGTTTTATAAAGAAATGTTAGATAAACACGCTGAAACAGATACTTTTTAAATCCAAGAATTATTTTAAGAGAAATGTAATATTAAAGTTGGTTACGAAAACTATGCACAGGACTTTAACTATAATTTAAATGATATAGTTGATAAGCTTGTGGTGTGCAGAGTGCAATTATTTGTTTTAATTTGAGTAATTTTTGAACTTATATTCCATTTTTTTATTCAACTTTTCATTATTTTCATGGAGATTTATTTCATATTTCAAAAAGTCTATCGTTTAAACTGTTGACAATTTGTAAAATAGTGCACATAATAATATTCCCTTTCAATTAAAAAAATATATTTACAAGTAACTATCAAAAACAGAAATAAAACTTTTAAAAAATAATTAAATAATCACGTGTAAAAAGCAGTAATTGTACAAAATTACGATCAAATATATACTTGCGCGTAAATATTAGAAAGATAAATTATTAAATTGTTACTGTTCAAAGCATTTAATGGGGAAACTTACGTCATATTTAAAATGCTCAAATAAAAATATTTCAAAACAGTTTCAATATAAAAGTATATAAACACTAAAGATTAATTTATTTCGACAAAATATTTTACCTATCATTGCAAATTTTTAAACAGCGTAAATAATAATATTTTCCTTCAATTAAATATTTTTACGCTTAATAATAGAAAGAAAACTTTGAAAATTACGTCATATTGGAAAAGATACTTTTAAAACATCTTACTGAAAGCAATTTTCGGTACTTCTCCATTTTACCATTGATAACTTTCAAGTAAAAAATAAACTATCGCCAAATTATTCGCCAAACTCTAATGTCCAAAAGACCAATGGAAGAATGTTGTCATTGGAATCTAAAGCCCCACTTACTAGAATATCAACTATCGGTAACTTTAAACAATAAAATTTATAATACATTAATCAAAAGAAAAAAAAGTAAACTTAAATATTTATTTATTTGCAATATTTTTCTTAATTTTCCCCTTCTGCTGATGTATAAGTATTTATGACGTCAGTTGAAACGGATCTGTTGTGTTAATATTAATAATAGGATACAGTTGCTTACATTTTTTACGCGCACAAGTTTTTCAACATATACCATTTTCTTACATTTAAAATTTTGTACAGTTTTTTTTTTGTTTCAATTGTCGTAAACGATCAAAGCAGAACGACGAAAAAAACAATTCCGGTGAGTGCAATAATGCTAACGAAAATATTTCCACATTATTTTACTTTACATTAGATACTTCTGACACATTAGATACCTATGGCACCCGTTTATTTAGCACTGTGCTCATTATAATTGATTGTTCCACGTTTGATGACATTTTTCATAATATTAACCGATTTTTTTTGTTTAATATATCTACCACTTTTGTAATGGATATAATGTAGTATTAAGGCAAGTAATTTTGTTCGAAAAAAAAAACTCTATAAATAAACAACGAATAAATCAAAACTCTTAATAATATTATATATTTTAAAAATGTATATTGATCTATAAATATATTCAATACTTCTGTTTTATATTAAATAATAATATCATTAAACGAAAAATACTTTTTTTTCCTTTTTAGTACCGCACGTTTTTGCAAGAAATGCAAAAGTCAAATAGCTTAGAAGATGAAATCTTGATATTATAGTAGTTCTGTCAGCATGAATGCAAGAATAAAATACAATTCAGAGTAATGAACGAAATTTTGAAATATTAAATCAGCAAATACTTCTAAAAGACGTATGACTTTGCGTCGTAAAATTCTTTCAGTTTGAAATTATATTTAGTATTTCGAAGACATTTTCGAATATTCAAATAGGATAAAAAATAATGGGATTTCAGTATCGTTTAAAAATAAAAGTAAACTCAAATAAAACAATTATAAAATAAATATTTTATCAGTTTCTGTTTGCTTACTAATAAAAGGTAAATGTTTTTTTAATAACAAAAAAATAATAAAGTAATTCAATGTAGTAATAGAGATAATACTAAAATGATAATAATAATATAAAAACAATTAGTATCATGCGCTAAAATGATAAATATTAAAATGAAGTGTGAAATAAAATATATAGTAATGTTCATTTTAAAAAAAAACGAAACTAGATAGATTATATACTAGCTGTTACCCGTGACTTCGTTCACGAAACATTAAAAGAAGAATAAATGCATTACTCAAGCAAAATATTTCACTCCGGATAATTAAAAACGAAAATAATTAACTAACTCTTTATAACATTTCTTAGAAGAAATTACGATATTTCTTTGACATAAATCAGTTTTAAACAAGTTGGAAATTGTACGTCAAACGTGACAAACGAGGTGCGTTCGTACTGTAGCTAGTTATATAAATATTCAGATCTTGATGATTTTTAATTCTGTGAAAAGAATTATATCGTCTGCAGATTAATTTCTGTCATATCTCGGTCGCTTGACGATTAAACTTCGGAAGCTCCTATAACAAAAAAGCACCGATTTAAAAAAAAAAATTCAAATTTCTTAATAAATATTTTTATTAATATTTCCTAAAGTTTTGATTCGATTTTAATAAAATTTGAAATGTCTCGACAAAATTCTGCAAAGATAATATATCTTAAATCTCAAACCATTCGGTTGGGTAGTTTTTGCGTTGTTATATGCGGACTGACGGATGGACGGACAGACGGACGGACGGACGGACAAACAGACGGGCGGACGGACAGACGGACGGACCAAGCGACGACAATAGGTGCTACGTATTTATATAATTACGAACGCACCTAAAAAGTAATATTTTGTGCCAAATAGCCGCGAAAAGGAAACTGCAACCAATGGAAAAAAGGACGGCCAAATAAAATCGTGTAAATGGACGAATTGGGCAAAAAGAAATGTCAATTTTACCTGATAAACCATTTTATTTTAACGACTTTGAGAAACGTTTTAACAACCATCATTTAAAAATAATGCATTGGAAATAGTATATGCTTTTTCTTTAAATTCAATTCTTGTGAATAGGGAGGAATAATTCTACACCTAAATGCAAGAAGCTTGAATTGCAAAGCTTTTTGCAAACCAAAATTACATGCAAACGTAACACTTGCAATTGCAAAGCTTTTTGCTACTCACAATTATATGTAAACATTACTTTTGCATGCAATTTTCAGTACAAATTAACATTTATTACTGTTCAAATTAAAATTAATTTGGATGCAAATTACATGTAAATGTTACGTTTGCATGTAATTTGGGTTTGCAAAAAAGCTTTGCAAAAAGCTTTGCAAAAAGCTTTGCAATTGCAAGTGTTACGTTTGCATGTAACAGCAAATTTTCCTCCATGTTTTAATCTATAGCTCAAACAAATCTTGATTTCTTGACGATATGCTGACGATTTTTGCATGCATTGGGTATTAAAATATAAAAATTCACCTTTGTCGTAAAAAATTATACTTAGAATTTTTTTCATAATAATTAAAAATATTGCATAAAATTAACATGCTTACTATTATCATACGCCTTTTGTAAAATTAAAACAATCAGGATAAATTTTATTTAAATCAAGCAATATATAGTTATTAAAAATTGATAGTCATCAATGTACCTATAAATCCTTACACTTTTTATAGAATCTGTAACATAATTATACTCAAAATAAGAAAACAAAATTGCTGCTGAGCTAAATAAATTGATATCTAAACAAGAACGAAAAATCTTGCGTCAAGCATAGAATATGTAACACTTTCCAACGCTTCCAAAATAATTTTACAAATCATACCGTTTAATAAGCTGAAAGATAACATCTAAGTAAACAATTTGGAAAACGCATAACATATTTAAAAAAATAATTTCAGGAATTCCCAACGAATACAATATTCGGAAAAGTATCCGAATACTTTTATTCAGCTCTGTATATTATCTATAAATTTTTATATATACTACATAGGATGCTAAATTTTAGTTCAGTTAAGAAACGCGTAGCACAGTTTAAAAGTCTCCTTCCGGAGTTTCTGTCAATAAACGGAAATGTGTTTGCGAACTTTTGTGCTGCCCTGTATATGATCTACAGAATTTATACACACCACGTAATAAACAAAAAGTGAGTTAAATTTAAAATCGCGTTCAGTAACTTAAAACGCACTTCCAGGAATTATTGTTAAGAGACAGTAGAGAATTCTTTTGTGTGTCCCTGTAAATGAACGATGACTGCTATACACACACAATATTCTTTAGTGAGCCTCTTGTAATGCACCTTAGTGATATATATAAATTTCAATGCGTTTATAATAGTGAAACATTATTTAAATAAACCGCAGTCGATTTTTCTCCATAGGCGTAATGTAACGGAATTCTTTTGACTGTCCCTGTAAATTAACTATAAGTGCTATGCACACCCTATTTCATATTAAGCTTCTTGTAATACACCTTAGTGATATATATCAATTACAATGTGTTTGCAATTGTGTAACATCATTAGAATAAACCGCAAATGATTTTCCCCATAGACCGTAATGTAACGGAATTATTTTGAGTGTCTCTGTAAAAAAAACTATAAGTGCTACACACTTCAGTTGAAATAGGGAACGTGCTATAGATAACGACAATAACGTATAAAAATTGCAAGGCAATCTGATCATATTTACGGGAGTTAGAGCACGGCCAGACGGCAGACGGACAGACGACAGACGGCCAGACGGCCAGACGGCAGACGGCAGACGGCAGACGGCCAGACTGCAGACGGCCAGACAAACCGAAGTCATAAACACTTTTCAACTAGGTTGGAAAGTGTTAAAAATTAACATTAAAACTAGATGCTTAACGTTAATATTTTAAAATCTAGAATCACTTGAAAATCTAGAAGTTTGACATTAAAACTTTTTTCTGGCAGTTCTTTGAGTTGCAGCTAACAAGACAAAATTTAATAGGACATTAATGATGTTTAAATGTTATAAACAAAAATGGATATCTGTGAAAATAACAAATTGCAAAATTAACATAATATTACATGTATTTTACTTATCTAAAGAAAGCATTAAATTTATTAACAATTGTTTTAGGCCCAATATCCTTTTTATTATAATATTTACTATTATTCAGTTGATCTGTAAAATTTATTTATGGAAAATTGTTTTAGAAAAATTGCATAGATAGAAACAGTCCTTATGAAAAGAGACAAAAACAAAATTTATTGTAAATGTTCACACCAATTAAAGTTCTCTCTTCTTAGCTTTTGATAATCATATTTTATATGTTTAATTTTTCATCGGCAAATAAATAAAACTTATTTAATATGCACAAGTCCCATTCCGCATCATAAGGCGTGTTAAACACATAATATGAATAGAAAAAAATGTTTTTATATATATATATTTTTTTTGTAAATATCAAAAATATTCTCGTTATTAACTCTTTTTTAAGTAATATAAGTTATGAATTCATAAGAAAATGTATTTTATTTGTTATATACATTTATGTTCGATTATCCATAACTCCCGGGACCAGGGAGGATAATCCAGGTAATGTTATGAGATGCATGTTCTTTTCCTAAAGAAACTACATTTAAATTACTATAAATGATAAAACTACTAAAAATAAATAAATGTTATTATAAATGAAATATTACAAATAAAATTAGAGGAAATTATATTAGAAATTATGTAATTATGTACCTTTACTTGTTGTCTTAAAATAAGATAATTTTAAGGGAATAGTTATTTAGGTATATATTTATGATTTACTTGCAGCAGGATTAAGAATTTTATGTAATAAAAGCACTTCAGATACACCTGATTCTTTCTTATATATTTCAAAACACTTTTAAATCCATGGGATTGGCACAATGAAGGCGAAGAGGAAATCGGTTGTAGGTGGGAATTATCTCCGAAGTTTTAAAGATTAATTTTATAATTTACATAATGCAATTTATCCTTCAGAAACATTTATTATTTAATAAAATTTATGACTGAAAAATATTTACAAATTATTAAAATAATTAAACGGTAGTTTATTCCCTTATTAACTCTTTTACCATGTTGGAAATTTTCTGTAATTTATTTTAATTTGTAAAACAACGAAATAGATTTCAGAATTTGGGAGTAATACCGGAAATATCACGAGATATGTGTGTAGTGTCTGATACCCAATTTGTCGTAATATCTAGCATTCGATAATTGTAAGTCTACGGTATAATTAAGATTCATTTTTTTTATTGGGTATCAAATTAAAATTATTTAGCACTCATGAATAATATATATATATATATATATATATATATATATATATATATATATATATATATATATATATATATATACAGCTAAATCTATTAAACGAATTTATAAAAAGAATCAATTATAATTAAAAATTTAAAAATAATTAAGACTACTTAATGATAACGAATTGCTTTCAGACAAACAAACCAGAAGCCCGCTTTCTCTGACATTTCCTCTGGAACACTTCCAAATACTTTAAACAACTGAACACATTTAAATTTCATATAAAAGATTAAACGCCTGGCTTTACAAAACAGAATACTTGAATATTTTTATTTTATAGTTGAATTTTAATTTAGAAAACTGAATCGTCTGTCAGTTTAAAATAGAGTTTTCTATTCATTATACAATTTAGAATCAAAGATTGTAGCCACTTCGTATATCGTGCATACAAGAATACAGGAAAATGCGCGATATTTTCAAATGAGTCTTTTTACAGCCGTTACAAAAATTAAGAAATTTGATAACCATTAAATAAATATTTTATATTTGTCTTCAAATTGTTAATTTCTACGTGTATTACAATGTGTTTAAGATCATTAATTAAAGAGACATTGGGGAGGGCTAAAGGTTTGTTTCCTGTCCATCCCTGCCTCATATCATTACTTCACTCTGCGCCGGCATCAGCTACTTATAACACGTCGGTTGATAAGTTCCCGGTCTGGCACACAGATGGCGTTGCAACTGCTAAACCGATGCTTTTTTAGTAAATAGTAACCTTTAAAATGTAGCAGAAAAAATGTCATGACGATTGACATGGATAGAACGTCAGAGTAGTTTTAGTTGAACGACTTTGTTGATAAACAAAAAAAATGGATAAACAAGATTTTCGTGTTTTGATAAAACATTGTTATTTGATGAAAAAAAACACCGTTCAAACAAAAGCTTGGCTTGACAAACGTTATTCGGACACTGTACCAGGTAAATCAACCATTATTGCCTGGTTAGATGAGTTTACACTTGGTCGTATGAACACCATTTATGCACCACCCTCTGGTCGCCCAAAACAGGTGGTTACTTCGGAAATTATAAAAAAAGTCCACAAAATCGTTTTGAGGAACCGTAAAGTGAAGTTGCTGGAGATAGCTCAGACTCTAAAGATATCCAAGGAACGTGTAGGTTTTATTTTGAATGAACATTTGTCTGTGAAAAAGCTGTTGTCAAAGTGGGTGCCGCGCGTGTTGACTTTTGACCAAAACCAACAACGAGTCGATCATTCTGAGCACTGTTTGGAGCTTTTTCTTTATAAAGTTATGTTATTTATTATTAAATTATAATTGTTATTTATTTATTGAATTATTATTATTAAATTATTATTATTAAATTATTATTATTAAATTATTATTATTATTAAATTATTATTATTTATTATTAAAGTTGTGTTATTTATTAAAGTTATAAAGTTATAGAGTTATAAAGTTATGTTAAAGTGGTATTTTCTTTATTAGACCGGGAACTTATCAGCCCATGTGTTATTAATGTATAATAGTAAAAACAAATAGCTTAATTATAAAATATAAATCTCTAAAATAATCTGTGAGAATTCACACCAGAGAAAAAAAAATGTTAGAAAAAATTATAATAAACAAAACTAAATTTTCGTAATTACTTGATGTATTTCGTTTGCTTCCCGTTAAAGTGTTCAAGGTAAAGCGATCTAGGGGAGAGCTTTTCAAAAAGAAATTGTAAGTATTTTGAGTTAAATCTGGCATAGGGTCACTTTCCGTTTGAATTAATTTTTAACACTTCGCAACATAGTTAAAAAGTGTTTATGACTTCGGCTTGTCCGTTCGCTTGCCCGTCGGTCCGCGATTTAACTCCGGTAAATATACACGGATTTCCCTGTCATTTTTGTATATTAGTGACATTTAGTATAGCATGATCCCTATTGAAAATAAAGTTTGTAGCATTAATGGTTTGTTTGCAGGGACATTCCAAAGTATTATGCTACGTTATGATGAATGCGAAAAAAAACTTCTCAAATGCATTTTAATGATGTTACATCATCTCAAACATAGTGAAATTTATATGCATTTATGAAGTGTACTAAATAATGCTTTCTGTAAAATATGGGATGAAAAGAATTTATTATTTATCTACAGGTCCACATTAAAGAATTCCGTTATATACTGATCAACTGTGCAAAAATGTTTCAAGTGCATTTTAATGATGGTGCACCATTTCGAAAATAGTGAAATTTATATGCATTAAGGAAGTGCAGTAAAACATGCTTTCTGTAGAATATAAGATGCAGAGCATTTATTATTCATTTACAGGGGCACACAAAAGAATTCCGGTGCATAATTGTCTGCGGGGATAATATATTTGCAGCGTATTTAAATGAGATTAAACTATTGGAAATACAGGATGTCCCAAAAGTCCTTGACACATTTTAAAATTCAATAACAGATGAAGTAATTGATGTACAAGAGTGTGGTTTGGAAGAAAATCCATCTTATGATCTGAAATTTTGTTTAAGCAAATACAAAAATTGATCCAAAAATTGCTCTTCTGGAAAGTTATCGAATAGGTAGAATGTCTTTATACATAACAATGGAGAAAGACGTACAATGCTCATGCACATTTTTTGTTCAAACTAAGGCAATCCACATTCCAGAAGTTAACAATTCTCGTCTATCCATCTTCAATCGTTTAATCGAACTCAGGAGGGCGAGTATTGTTAAGTTCCTCAACGTGGGTTGCCATAGTTATGCAAAAAAGTATATATGTTCCCATAGTTTCCTCATTGTTATGTATAAAGGCATTCTACCTATTCGATAACTTTACAGCATCAGTGCCATCTATGAGAAAATTTTAAACTATTTTTTTTATTTGCTTAAACAAAATTTCAGATCATAAGAAGCATTTTCGTCCATACCGCACTCTCGTGCATCAATTGCTTGATCTGTTATTAAAATGTGTCAAGGAGATTTGGGACACTCTGTATAATTAAAATGATGTACATTACTGTGGTTTAATAGAAGATATTTTTTGTTATTTTGAAATAATGTGACAGATTGCGTTAGACTGATTATATTTTGTTGTAGGTAGTATTTATAGTGTTACAATATTTTAAATGTCGAATGCTGCGTTATTTGTTAATTATTAATTCATAAATTTCATATTTACTGCTAAACAATATGCATATAAAAAACTTTCTACTAACGTAAAAATATACTTTAATTTACTTGTAAATTAATTTATACAACGTAGATAGTAAGAACGTATTTTGTATATTATTATATTTATACCCAATAAAATAGTTAAATGCAAATTTTTAACATCTATTTTTTAAATTACGGAGGTGAACAAAAGCAAAATATCTCTACTGCATTCTTTAGTGTTCAGTACAAAAAAAAAATTGTAATTATTGGTCTTATTTGGAGGATTATATCTATTTCATTTCAAGGTGTGATTTTAGTATCTAGTTTCCCTTCGCGACGAGCGTGCTTTTGCGTCCGTGTGAATTTTTAATCTTTTACCACCGGTTTCTCAAAACAGAAATTTTCGCCTAATTGAATCGCAGAAATGCTGTCATTAAATAAGGCAAAGCTTACAATAAAAAGTTACTGGTGTGAATAATCGAGGATTCTGAGCATCTTTTGCGTCACGTATACGTGTCGCTCGTCCCCTAGGAGTTAATAATGTTTCATCCATTTACGTTTATGGAATTTTTTTCAACATTGCAACAAATGAAACAAATTAATATAGTTTAAAAACTCACCTTGAATTTTGAAATTCATTGGCATTAAATATTCCACTCTAAATTTCTCTATTTATAGGGGTACTTCAAAAGTAACCACGGAGTTGTACGTAAAACATAAGATTATATGATCCACAAAAACATAGTCTGATAAATAAATAAATAAATAAAAAGTCACAGAGAATCAGATAAATATCAAACCTATGGGGGGGGGGGATTTTAC
Source organism: Maratus michaelseni (assembly GCA_963931845.1). NCBI lineage: Eukaryota > Metazoa > Arthropoda > Arachnida > Araneae > Salticidae > Maratus > Maratus michaelseni. The sequence goes on from OZ007589.1 coordinate 83,503,958, forward strand.
TTTAACCGCCCGTTTGCATTTGTCTTTCTTTAACCAACACAATATTGTAAATAATATCTGAAACATTGTTTCAAATGCAACTAACTGCATATAGAAAATTATCATAAGTAATCCAAATTATATTTTAAATATTTATGTCTATCATATTAGAATTATGATAACAGGCTATTATTAGGGAAGACTGGTACAATAATTTTGTACAGTATGAAAGTAATTTTTTCCGTAGATAAGTATGATAAAAAATTATACAAAGTTTATTTTAGAGCCCACATACGAAATTTCAGATTATCACTAAATTCTGATAATTTTGGGGGAAATAAGCTTACTGATCATATTTTAAACTCTTTCAAACAATTTAAAGTCTTCACTTGGATTTTAAGTATTAATGCTATTTGTATACTTACGCAGTAAAATGATTACACTTAAATATATATATATATGATATACATATATATTGGGAGAGATTTTAAAGAAAACATTTGAAACATTCTTAAAGCCTAATTAACATGAAATACTTGCATTTTCTACAGACATTTTCAGTGTAATGATAAATACATTCGTAATGAACCGTGGGATAAAAAACGTACCCTATTATTTGTGCGCCCATAAAGCACCTGTAGTAATTTGAATATTTTAAAAATGTTCAATAAACATGTACCAGTAGGCATTTTGAAACATATGAAAAAGTATAAACTGAATCATATAAAGCGTCTTTAGGGATGAAAAGGTTTTGTTTTCATATGTAAAACTAGAAATTACATGTAAATGTGATGCGAAACGTTATCATTGCATCACAAAGTGTAATAACTATTTAAATTATTTACTTTTCATTTCTTTTTCTTCAGATCTTTTTTGAACTGCTTGTTAATATACACTCTTTACGTGTTGGGTTTTGAGTGGGGTTCGTATTTAAAGAGCTTCGATTCGTATCAAGATCTTCATTAACATCAATCGTTTTTTTTTTGTTTGTGTCTGGTTAAGCCAGTCTCTTGCAAGATCCTAATATAGAGATTGTTAGCTTGTAAGAAATTATCAACTTCTGAACAACAGGAGAAATATTTTTCCTAAAATTTGGAATAATTAAAATTATTATAAATGGATTTAAATAAAAAAAATTACTTTAGATTTTTTTTTTCTAGAACTACGCAACTACTACGTATCAACTACGTATCTTTACACTGAATCATAACATGAAAATATTTATTGAAAATATGAATACATTTAATGAAGATCTTGAAATTGCGCATTTGCAAGAAGATGCCTACTTTTTAAAAGAGTTTTGAAACTAGAAATATGAAATAGATTTACGAATGCCAATTAATCATTAACTGGTAAATCTGCAGATCAGGAGCCTCAACTTCAGCTCTGAAAGTCATTGATTTTAATCTCACTTTTCATATTATTTAGCATCTTACAATCCGCAATTTATTTCTTTTTTATTGCATACATATTTATAGGCATATTAAATACTCCGGAGTTTTAAGAAATTAAACGCGGTTTAGGCAATGATATTCTGAAATTCTTATTAACTTCTTATTCTTGTAATTTTTTAGATTAAAAAAAACACATTTCTTCAGGTGGGGGGGGGGGGGGGCAAGCCCCTCGTAATCTTATTAAATTTATATTCGTAATTTCCTATTAATTGTCTGAATGATTCTTGGATTTCGTTCTACACAGTGGTTTTATTAGGATAAGCAACAATTTCGAAAATAATTTCATGTTATCCTAATACCAAAATAGCAATATTTACTTACCTGCCAAACATGAAACACCTGCATCTGATGATAAGTTGAATTATATCTTATGTACAAAAGCAGCTTATAATATGTAAACTGAATCTACTATTTTTACTTATCTCTATTTTAGAAATTTAGCCAAAAAACAGTTTCAATGGTCATACAATAATATCTATTTTACCTAAGTACATCCTGATTTAACTTGATGGCAATAGCATACTAAAATCTCCCCAAAATAGGCTTATTCGGAAACTTTAAACCTTTTGAGTAATCATTCATAATCGTGCCCACTAATAGCAAAAGTGATTTGCTATTTAGTGTTGCTATAAAGTATTTTTTATGTTCTCAATTTTAAGTAATTGTAATATTTCAGGATCTTTTTACTACTCTAATTTCTGTAGATTAACCACCTCGTTGTACGAGTGATTTTATACTATTTTTAAAATTATGTTATCTTTTCAACGACGAAACATCCACATGTGTTCCAGTAAATGAATAATATCTCATCTAAGAAATATATATATGCAAATGCAAATTCAAATTACGAGACAAGATAATTAAAAATTTTAGTTCTTCGTGAATATTGTACAAATCAGTTGACGAATATTTTATATGATATTCCTTTACGTTTTTTTTCCGGTATTTATTTATTTTTTTTAATTACCGATAACAAAGAGAGAAATTCGCTTAAACAAACAATGTACTGGATATATTATTTATGTTTGTAAAGTATGGTAATAAATGACCAAATTTTGATCATTATGATCTTTTTGTAGATTTCTAAGAATTTCAAGTGGTTAACATTTACATTTTTAAATAATGAGAACAGTGTATTAAAAAAATGATTGTGTCTTAAAAAAAAGTATTGCTACATTTTATTTAAATTTGTTATTGTCCAAGCTTTGGGCGATTCCTTAAGTGAACATTATAGGGAAACATTGTTAAAAGATTGAATTTTATGGGATATTTCAGTAGCATCCTCATTTTTAGGTAAACCATGTAAGTAATCGTACTCTTTACAATTAAATGTAATATAAAGTGAGATAAGTTCTAAACAGGAAATGTCGTCATATATTTGATTAAAACTGTACAGGAATTTTAATTGATAAATTGCACTAAAATAAGTCTACATATCGCTTAAATATTATAAATTTAATTCAACAAACTCCATTAGAAATGTCATAAAATTGTATATAATGTTATACAATTGTCATAAAATGTAAATTCATATTATGATTAATTTATCGGAAATTTGATATTTTATGTATAAAAAATGAAATATGTCATTTAATTCACGTTTACGAATATATGGGAATTGGAAAAATTTATTTCTGTGTATTTGAAAATGCAACAGTATAACACGAACTTAAAATACGTGTTTTACCTTTCAGCTTAAACATAGTTTATTGAAAATTTTTATCTTGTTAGATAGCGATATAATCGGTCTTTTGCTCTTTTATCTTTTAGATGTTCCAAAATACATTTATGTGCCTTAAAAAACATATATTCAATCTATTAAAATCTTAAATATTTAATTTTAAAATAATTTATGTAATATAATGAAAAGGATTTGAAAAATGGCAAACGGGGAAAATTCTATATTGAGAGCTTTTCATTTTTAATAAATATGGTATAGTATTAACAGGATTAATAGTATTATTAGGATTATATAGGCTAACTTCAAAGGTGTATCACTGAACTTCACAGCTACCAACATTTGATATTTAAGTACAAATAACAGTCGTAATATAGCTATTTGACTCTTAATTTTAAAAATTAAGATATAATTTATTTCTTGGAAGCGGATGAAGTTAAATTCTCCAAATTTTCTCTAATACTATTTAATAGTGTTTGAACAAAAGCTTCGTTATTGCAAATACAAATTATATCCCCTTTTATTATTATTTCAAATACTTATATTATTACTCAAATACTTACATTATTAATCATTGTTGTTGTCATTTCAAATACTTTTGTATTACATAATGTGGTTTGTGTAAATTTCTTTTCTACTTTTTCACATTCTGCAGTATGATAACAAGGGCAATATTAAAATTCAAGAATGCAATTTGTTTGAAATTATAGAGTCAAATTTCTTGTACAAACTTGAGCAACAAGATTTGCTGCAGAGTGGTGCAGAAGGTAATGTTTGAATCAATTGGCATTAGGTATCTTATGAGCGAGATATATCATGCCTGGTGCACTTGATCTTCATAGTGCGCGGCTGTTGATGAGCTCGTATTGATAGTTAACGAGAACTTTAAGTTTGTTTTCTGAACAATGTTACTGCTATTGATGCACATAAAATCCAAAATCTACCATAGTATGTAAACTCCAGCCTTTCCACATGGCCTGCAATATCAAACTTTTTGTCGACTTTGCGATGACATTTGTTTGCCATATGAGAAGTATTTCTGAGAGTGATGTTATGAGTTCAATTATACACAACTTGCATTATCGTCAGTAAGCTTTATAAAGCAAATTAAACGTTATAAGAGGAAACTGGGTGATATAAATTTCATCAGTTACTACAGTCACCCATGCTACGGTTTAAAAAAAAGTAGTATAATATATATATATATATATATATTTTTTTTTTGAGAAATTTCAGTTTACTGCCAAAGTCCGTATTTTATGGTAAATCTTATCTTGTAACTATTTTCAATAATTGTGTCTCCAGTCACCACGTCTATTTGAGGAAATGTAATTTAACGCAAAATTGTTGTTTAAAATCTTTTGTAATATCAACATCCAATTTAAAGGACATTGCCATAGACATAGTACACTCCCATTTCGTTAAAAAATGTATTTTGATTAAAAATTGCCATTAATTAAAATCAAATCGGCATTGTTTTCATAAATGAAATGAAAGGTTTGCCTCAAATTAGTGTTGTCACAAAAATAAAATACCGCAACAATGATAACAAAAAAATGTTCGATAAAGATAAAATGGGACATAGTTGCTGCACAGGATTATTTTATATGTATGATTAAAAAGTTAAATTCAAATGCTCAATTTATTTTTCTTTACCCCGTGGTTTTTTTTTTTTTTTTTTTTTTTTTTTGAAGATTATGTTATCCTCTAATGCAGTTAAAATATGATTGATATATGTATATATTAGCTTTTTACGAGAATGATTTAAAATTTCACGAGAAAATGGCAGTTGGTTACATATGATGAATTATTGCAGTCGCTCGATCAAGAATCATGGCAGGAAGTAAGGCGATGAAAGAATCTAATGAGAACTTCTCCAATAATACTCAGCTAGTTTCCAGATAAATTGTTTATTCATGAACAGGAGAAATGCCAACACAGTTCCCATAGGAGAAAGGTGTAATCTTATAGCCCTCAGGCTTGCCGTTAACTCACTACATTATTTAATATCTTAAAGGGCTGATTAGAATTTATAAGTCGCTTTAACAGCAGATAAGGAATTTTTCAGCACTTCAAAACACGACAAAAATCTACTTTACGAATGCTTGCAGCCGGGTTTTATTAACTGCGTGTTAAGTCAGAGAAACGACGTAACGTATGCACGAGCCAATGAGTGAGAGGCGAAATTGAGCTATGCGAATAATGTGCGATGGAGAAGATTTAACAAGAAATAATCCCGAACACAACGGCGTATTGATTTTGAAGTGAAAAACCCTAGTCACGCGAGGCGAGCCATGGAATACAAATAAAAAAATGGCTTTTAAAAATATTCGAAATGACAAACTCGCGTCTCTCAGAATATTATAGATTGGAGAGTTGATAAAAGTTCCGAATGGACTTTAAGTTTTAGATTAGGATTTGGAATAAGATAATTATTAATATACGTGTTATTAATTTTAAAAGGACATTAAATAGGAATAAATATTTTTAAGAAATAAGGAAAGAATGAATAGGTCAGAAATTAGAATAATTTAAAGCAATATAGCGAAATAAAGTGTTTATATAACATATATATATATATATATATATATATATATATTTGCATTTGCGTTTGCGTTTGCTATCTTCGGTCAGTTTCTAACTGTAACTTTGATGGAATAAATGAGAATATATTCTGGCTTGACTAATGTTGTTTGCAGATATTTTAAATCCATAATTTTTTTAGAAGTTTAAACTTGTATCTAAGAAGTATTAGATATTGGCTAAAAAATATTAGACTTCAGTGCGAAATCTTCGCACGGATCCACTGGTAATGAGATATTTCTTGTAAATTTATGGTCTTGTGACAATAGTTAAATAGTATTACGTGAAGTGAAATCCAAAGATTTCTAGTAGCTGAAATTGGTGAAGATGTTGCTGCAGAAAATTTTCAGACCATTTCTGCAAAAATCTCAGTTATCTACTACTGTTCTCGTGTGAATGCTTTTTGCTAAAGTTTATCTATTATCTAGCATAAATTTTACAAAAGGTCGGACAGAAAATCAGAATCCTCATGGATATGTGATAATAGTTACTTATTGCAGAGGTAGATGTATATATATACTGTATGCAGTAAACTTTAAAAAAAATAAGATATCATCGAGAAGAGCGTATATTATTTGTTATAGTCGAGTTGCTACATATTTGTTGCTTTAGCGTGTTGTAAGATGGGTGTAATTTTTTTAATTTATTACTTGCGGCTGACTAACGAAAAAACGTTTAAAATTAATTTATTAATTTTGAATTAAGTTGTAAATATATTAAAATATTTTAACGTCATCGGAAACACGCCTTTGTATATATATATTTTTTTTATTTTACCATATCAGGAAGTGAGTAAAAAACTGATTACAATTCCATATTTGTATACGAAACCAAGTTATGTTATACAAAAGGTGTAAAAGGATAAGTTAAATGACCTATATACTTATCTCTCTATTAAACAGACAATAATATATGTCAATTTAACGTTGTGTTTTCCTTTTTGCATAAAAATTTTTGCAATAGACTATTTTATATTTTTTGGGGGTTATTTTTCAATTATGTGCAATATAGTAATTTTCCTAAAGAATATCAAATATGGGACACTTAAGGATTTAAATAACTAACTTAATTTTAATGTTTCAGAATATTATATGTATTCTTAAAAATCCATGCACTAAAAACAAATTATTAAAGCAAGTTTGGGAGAAAAAACTCTTTATCATATTTGTAAGAGAAATTCAGTAAACATCGGATCATTTTCTGAATAAGTCACTACTGTACTTTTCGGTTAACCGGGTGCCAGTGAAATATATATATATATATATATATATATATATATACATGTACATATATGTAGGTTTTCAGTTGAAACACTTCACGTAAATGATCATGAAATGAACTGGCACTGAACTGACACTCTATTATTGTCCATGACTTTGATGCGCGAGTTGTAAATAGTTTGAATCGCAAGATTTGGCTAAGAGCCAGTGTTCTAATTTTTATTATGAAGCGATATATAAAAGGAAGATGGAACGGAGAAAGGTATTATTAGGCCTCACCGGATTGTTGTAAGCTAAATTGTTGTTATATAGTTTTAACCAAAAGTGCATATATTAGTTGAAATTAAAGTTAGTATTCTGTTGTTCATCGACTATTTGCAAATATTGGCTCAGTAAAGTGACCATTTATATATCATTTACTTACATTTTTGGGGGCTCGCATGCCGGGATAATTAAAAGTAAAAAGCCAATAAAAAAAAAGTTGTGTACGATTTGGCAAGGTGAAACCGTAATCGTATTACTTCAAGTACAATTTTTGAAAGATGGGAACTCTAAATAAAGCCAAGAGAATTGATCTAATAAACCTCTGCGAGGAATGCGGAATTAAAGTACCAGAAAAACCGACAATTCCTGTCCTAATAAAGCTGATCAAGAGATGGGAGAGTTACAAAGAAGATTTTATAAGAGATCGATTGGAAGTAGTGATAGCAAGTAGAAAAGAGAAAGAAGAAAGAGAAGAGAAAGAGAAACAGAAGAAATTACAAGCAGAATTGGAAGAGAAGAAATTACAAGCAGAAAGAGAAAGAGAAGAGAAGAAATTACAAGCAGAAAGAGAAAGAGAAGAGAAGAAATTACAAGCAGAAAGAGAAAGAGAAGAGAAGAAATTACAAGCAGATATTGAAGAAAATAAACTGAAAATGGAAATGGAATTGGAAGAGAGAAAATGGAATGTGGAAATGGAGCAAAAAGACCGCGAAAGCGAAAGAGATTTCGAAATCAAGAAAATGCAGATACAAGAAAATTCAAGAGAACACATTGAGGATAACCAAAGGACAAATCCAGGTAAGCAATTCGAATTGCTTAGATTATTAACTAAATATGATAGCTCGAATGATATCAGTTTATACTTAGCTATGTACGAAATGCAAATGGCGCAAACGGGCATTGATAAAAAAGAATGGGTAAATTATTTAATTAATCTAATGCCGTTAGATGTGGTCAATATAATAACAAGGGAAAACGAACCTGAAATTCACGATTATGATTATATAAAAAATATTCTACTGAAACGCTACAAGCTATCACCAGAGGAGTTTAGGCTGAAATTTTTCTCATCTAAAAAGGAGCCATCAGCCAATTGGCGAGATTTCGCTTATGAGATAAAGGTGTATTTTCAGCAATGGATTGAAGGTCTTCAAGTAAATAGCTTTGAAGATTTAGCAGAATTAATTGTTGTTAATCAAATCAGGCATAATTTACCTACGGAAACAAAAACACATTTCATAGAGGAATTATTAGTAATAAAGAAAATTGATGACTTAGTTAATAAATTAGATACTTACGAAACAGCACAAAGGGTTTACAATAAACAATCAGTTAAGGATACAAGTAGCGATTTTGATGACAGAAGATCGCGAGTGGCTGATTACGCCAATTTGAAAAGACGCCAAATTGACAATAGACACAGTATGAATTATGGAAGCAAAGAGTCGCATATAATCTGTTTTGCGTGTGGCAACCCTGGTCACGTGAGTGCGAAATGTGCCATGGCGAATAATACAGAACAAGAATATTCAAATTTTTACCCGCAACGTAATCAAAATTGGCGAGAAACAAAATACCAAAATGAGACCCAAAACGCGCAAAGAAAAATAGTTAATATGGGCATGTTAAATGGTAAAGAGGGAAGAATCTTAGATATTAGCGGAATAAAAACAAGCGTAATAATTGATACAGGAAGCGATATTTCAATCGCCAGTTCAAGATATCATACTGCAATAAACGCGCCAAAACTAACCAGCGACAATATATACAAATACATATCAGGCATAGGTGGTGAAGAAATTAAGCCAACAGGTTTTTTCTGGCAAAAAGTCTACGTGGATGAAACAGAAATCCAGGATAAATTTTACGTGGTACAAGAGACGGACTGCGATTTAATAATAGGTAGGAAAGCAGTAGAAGGCATGACGTTAAAAGTAACGGAAGATGGATTGGAATAACAAGCGGCAACAAAGTTCGAGTAGGATACATTAAAATTAAGGAAGTACCGACAAAAATTAATGAAGCAAGTATAAACAACGATAATCGAGGTTGTAGATATGGTTAAAATCGACTGCGTAAATGACTTTAAATGACGGTGAATTTGACTCAATTTACGAATTTAGTGAACAGAAAGAAAATAAAGAAATTAATAAAACCATATAAGCCGAATAGGACAAAAGATACAGGATTATTCGATGAATGGAATGCATCTCCAGAAGAAAATTATGAAAGTAGTAGTCCTGCACATGGTAGAAAAGACTATGTGAAAGATCGCAATACGGATTTTGATCATAAGGGAAATAACAGAAAATTTAATAGACCATTTGATAACGGAAGCAATAATAGATATGTCCAGAGATATTTTAAACCATCATTTAACCATGGAAATTTCAATAAATTTGGATATGGGAAACAGAGTTCCGAGAATTCTTACCATAATAAATCTGAGATTTCTGAAAACTTTGAAACTGAAAATTCTTTGATACCTCAAGACATAGCAGAAAATACTTCACCTAATTCAAAAACAAGGTATAATCCAAAATTTTCCCCTAAATACATGAACAGAGGCTACTATCATGGTCGAAATAATTATAACTATGGTGGCCGACGATCGTGCAAGACTAGTTATAATGAACAAAGATATTCACAACCTTCACATAAGAATAATTCTCATCATGGATTTAAAGGAGCTTATAGTGGACGAGATGCTTATTCAAATTCTTATCATAATAGAGAGCAATATCCAGAAAGGAATCACAGAGGTATTAGATATGCTGATCCTAAAGACAGAGAGCAATACTCAGAAAGAAATAAAAATCTCAAAAAAAAAATAACTGTTAAGCATAAAAAAAACATAACGAATCAAGATGCTGATGTCGAGACGCCATCACGTCAGGATGACCGATTTGTAGGATTTCAGTTGAAACACTTCACGTAAATGATCATCAAATGAACTGGCACTGAACTGACACTCTATTATTGTCCATGACTTTGATGCGCGAGTTGTAAATAGTTTGAATCGCGAGATTTGGCTAAGAGCCAGTGTTCTAATTTTTATTATGAAGCGAAATATAAAAGGAAGATGGCCGGAGAAAGGTATTACTAGGCTTCGCCGGATTGTTGTAAGCTAAATTGTTGTTATATAGTTTTAACCAAAAGTGTGTATATTAGTTGAAATTAAAGTTAGTATTCTGTTGTTCATCGACTATTTGTCATATTGGCTCAGTAAAGTGACCATTTATATATCATTTACTTACATATATATATACATATATATGTGTATATATGTATATGTATACATATATACATATATATATATTTCAGTGGCACCCGGTTAATCGAAAAGTACCGTCAGTGCATATAAAATAACAAATACTTTATTTTTTTGTAAGTAAAAAACAATTCTTTATAGGACATTAAATAAAGTTATAATTAGCATTACAAATTATCAAAATTGATACAAGAGTTATACTTGTCTTACTTAAAAAGTGACAAAAGTTAAATCTCTATGTTTTTATAGGCATAAGAGACGAATGAAAAATCATTTCGTTATAATTATCATCAACTATTTTTAGACCCTTATTCTTTAATCCTACGTATTTATATCTACCACGTATAAAGAAAAAGTAGTTACACAGTGTGTTATCTTAAACCATTCTTAAACCATAACCATCTTTATTTCATACGCTACTTATAAAAGAATAGTGATAAGTTAATGACAATATTTTTCGAAGAAAAAGCTCCGTAATGTGTGGCTTTGTATCTTTCAGTAAAAAAAGATGATGAAGTATATTCATATAAAAAAAGTCACTTCTTCTTTTGAAACCATCTTTAGAGAAAAAGAATTTTTAATAACCTATCAACAATAACAATATGTTGAAGAATAATTCTTATATAAGAGCCCGAATAATAAATTCTTAAGATGTATTCTTCACAACCACGAAAAACAGAAAATAATTTTAGTGTTTCTAGTAGTTAAACACATTTATTATATTTGAACGAAAAGTATTATAATAAAAAAAAGATATAATAAAAGAAATAATACCGAAAGAAAAAGTTTTATAGCTTTCATGTAGTTATCATATTATATAAATGAGTTTCCATAAATGAAAAGGATTGTACTAAAGTAGAATAATTATTTGAAAAAAAATCAACTATTACTTTGACTGTCATTCCTCGACACCTTGAAGGACGCCGATAGATCCTTGAAGGGACAGGTATTATATATACCAATAAATTTTAATTCTAAAATGTCACAAATACACTAGAAATTTGGAATTAAATTTTGCATTTATAATGTAGGGCTTTATAATGCACACAAAGAAAAGCTTATAATTATTTTCAAATAAATTTGTTCTTAAATCCTGGTGTCATTCAAATATTGGAATATTTTAGAAACAGAAGTAACTAACAACAGAAGTTACCCACAAATGGGTTAAACATTCAGATTTCTTGTGTGGCTTCGATTTTATTTGCTTGTTTGTTTGTTTAATAATGGCAGCACGAGATTGAAAATTTGCTGGTCTGTAGATTTGCTAAAGAAATAAACATAGAGGAAAAATTCTAATGGCAATAATATACAAGGTGTCCGCCAAATACCTGCACACGCCTATTAATTACCGAATTGTGACATTATTCATAAACATGTTGCACTGATACCGTTGCGCTATGCGATGAGGTCGCTTCTAGCACCACCTACAGATAAACCTCTGAGTTAGCGTCTTATGTCGAAAGCACTGCGTGACGTAGGGAAACGTCAATTACAAAATCGTAGAACGTCTGCGATTTTGTATAAAATGACTTGAAAATGATTTTATTAGAAGAAATGTAATGCAATTTTTTATATCCAGTCATAAATAACGTTACTAAATACCTTGAAAAGCGAAGCATTACGAGACAAGGGAACATATAATTTAAAACAAACCAGCGTAACCAAGGTACAGTTTTATTTTAATAAGAAAATAGAGTCACGTATGCTCAGTGCATATGTAACAATCCCCATCGGCAGCAATGCATCATGCACTCTGCATATGCTCTGCACTTAGTCTACACAAATTCAGTATTTTTCAAGCTATTTCACAAAACATCTAAAATCGAAATTTTTATGTTTTTAATTATTTTTTTTATTATATCTTTTAAAGATTTTCCTTTATTTGAAATGCTCCATAAGTCTCAATTTTATCTTAAATTATTAAAAATCTTAGTAAAAATTTTTACTGCACGTATACAACTAAATCACTGTCTCCATTTTAAATTTTGCTTAAATTTATATATAAAATGTATGTTTTATCATGTAAAACGTATGAAATTTTCATAAAAATTCACTTTATTTTACAAACCATTTCTTAAAAATCAACTTTACAACGAATCTACGAATTGACAGATGTTTTTTTTTTTCTCAAAATTGTATTTATAGTTAATCACAATGCAAAACTAAAAGCCAAAACTAGAAATTTTAACACAAAAAATATTTCTTAATATTTAAAATAATTTTTTTTATCGTAAACCTGTTTAGTATTTCTTCAGATATTTAAAATATTTATGTGCCAAACTTCATCCATTAATAACCCATTCTAACTCCACGGTTTTCATCAATAAAAAAAAATCTCCTTAACTTATGTTGTTCGGTAGTACGTTTTATATAACCCACAGGCATAGAATGTAAACAATGGATACTTTATATCTTTCTTACGAGTTTTTCTCCTTTTTATAAATAATACTAAAAACGGAAAATTCAAAGTAAAAGATTCTAATCGTAATATTGAAATTCTGTTCATTTTGAGAGAAACGCTTTCCTAAGAAGTACTTCAGTTTTTATGAAATAATGATATAATGAAAACATGAAAACATTTCTTTGAAGTGAATAAACACATTCTTATGCAGCAAAACCTTTCTTTCCAATCGAATATTGCTTACACATTAGATTGAAATGACGAAGAAGCCGAGTAGGGACAAATTCGTCTTCAACGCACTTGTGGTGAAACGGTGTGCTTTTACCCATAAGTGTCCTAATGTCATATCAAAATACAAAATGAGTTATATATAAACAATATTGATATTATTTTGAACAAATCTACATCATTATTCATTAAAGATAATATCAATATATAAAATATACGGCTTCTGCTAAAATTCATTAATCCTACGAAATATATAAAGCTCGTATAACAGAAATTAAACTCTTTCTATTCTGTGTGGACAATTTCATTTAGTATTAAACTGTAGCGTTATTCATATCTGCAGTAATGAGATGTTAATTAGTGTAGCTACTAATAAAGAGTCGTCTACTTAATCAGAGATATACAGTAGTGTGCGCTATAATTTATTTTACGGAGTCAAGTGAAACTAGATAAATTAAAGGATTAGTTTCAGACTTTTCGAGTGCAATAAATTATTCTAGTGCCTTAAGGCATGGTTTCTCTTAGGATCATACACATTGTATATCGAATAATAATGGTACTGCTTAATTTCTAGGCAATATATTTCTGTATAGTTCTATGAAATATTCCATCTTTGTACAAGAAAATAAGATAATTATGCAGTCATATTAAAGTGCGCCTATAAAAGCATTTTATTTTTTAAAATTATTCCTGAAAACTTTTGTATTAAACAGAAAATGTTAAAGTTTAATTGTGATACGTTTCACTTATTCGATCATCTTATCTGTAGTTAAATTTTATTGTCATATGTTTAATTTGGATAATGTTATGCATTAAAATATATGCATTATTCTTGTATGATTTCGTTATATTTTATAGAAATTTGCAAATGGAAATTATGTTTTTAAACCTTTTAATAACTGTCTTATTAACCCAGTTGATTCTTATGACAATATTTTCTGACAATATATTTTTGAGGGCACGTACCACTATTTTCGAATTTCGTTATTTAATGCTATAAGTTTGTGATTAAGTAAACATAACTAGTTTGGATATAGTGGTTCTGGAAAGTTAATTGCATGAACACTGTCTTCTTCACCCTTCCACATACAAGTAATCTAAAAGCAACATCAGTGCATTTTACTGCGATTTTGTAAATATCCTCTATTACACTTAATCTGTATAAGCTGTCATCACTAAATTTGTGCTGTCTCATGAAGATATCCTTCAAATTTACTGTCAGACAAAAAAAATTATAAAAAATTCAATCCATATCCTCAGGCATTAATATAATTTGACGAAGGAAACAGCTGTTGAAATGCATGGAATCTCAAGAAATATTACTCTGAGCAAATGGGTTAAAACCGATATATCTGAAATTCGCCTGTGCTTCACAAATATCGATATCATTTAGCATTAATGTATACTGTAATGAGATAGTAATTATTGCTACATGCAGACGAATCACGTATTTATTCCAAAACATCTAGTAGTGTGCCATACTATTTGAATTTTCTAAAATGCGGATATGGCTGATGCAATGACGGGTTGATGAAAAGTTCAGTCGTAAGTTATTACATAATTGTAACACACTTAAGATAGGTAAAATTTTAATATATAATAATTTAGTTATACATCATTGCTTTGAACTGATATGTCAAAGTATCAGGTATTAAAATACGACAGAACTTTTGCGGCAAACTAAGAGAATTTTTAAAAGATTTATTTACGTGTTTTCGAGTACAATAATTTATCACATAACCGATAGGTGGACATAAATTTCTGATTACACACTGATACATGATGGATCTCGAAAAAATACTCTTTGCGTGATTTTCAATTCCTTATCTAAACTGCAAAAGAAATTCATGTCATAACCAGCATGTAGGAATATTTGCATACGTGTAATTATTTTAGTTAAACTTTAAAAATATAACAGTAATGTGTATATAAATAAACCTATTTGCAGATGTGCACTCAACGGCAGGCAGACATATAGAATTTTGTCATATAATAAATATAAATTGATGTTTATATAAAAATTATTTTTTGTATTTATCGTTTTAGAAATCGATGTCTTTTCAAGTGGAATTAGATAATTAGACGCTGAGAATGCCGTTTGACACAGAATATGTCTTAAATATTTATTTAAAATGAAAAAGTATTATTGCAAAATTCTCGTTGATATTTACGTCAATTACAAAATAAAGAGCAATTTTGCACGTGGGAAATCTAATTGAATAAACTATTAAAATGTACCTTTTTATTAAAATTTCAGATTAAATTTCCTTTCGATGTTAATAACGGAAATATTATAAGAAGCTCGGAGCATACCCATAGAATTGTAAGAGCTTTTATCTAAAAAATGACCTATTTATTTTACTAGTTGCATAGAATTAACCATTTACCTTAAAAAGTGCCAATTATTTCATCCTTACATTTGTTACGTTTTGTTAACTAACACATCGGCTGATAAGTTCCCAGTCTAGCACACAGATGGCGTTGCAATCGCCGAACCGATGCCTTTTTTTATTACAACTAACCTTTAAAAGGTAGCAGAAAAAATGTCATGACGATTCGTCGTGTGGATAAAACGTTAGAGTGGTTTTAGTTGAACGACTTTGTTGATAAACAAAAAAATGGATAAACAAGAATTTTAAGAATTGTTATTTGATGGGAAAAAACACCGTTCAAACAAAAGGTTGGCTTGATAAGCGTTATCCGAACACTGAACTAGGTAAATCAATCATTATTGACTGGTTTGTTGAATTTAAACGTGGTCGTACGGACACCAGTGATGCACCACGTAAAAGAGGTGGTTACTCCGGAAAACATCAAAAGAGTCCACAAAATCGTCTTGGGAAACCGTAAAGTGAAGTTGCAGGAGATAGTTCAGACTCTGAAAATATCCAAGGAACGTGTATGTTTTATTTTGAATGAACATTTGTCTATGAAAAAGCTGTTGTCAAAGTAGGTGCTGCGCGTGTTGACTTTTGACTAAAAACAAAAACGGGTCGATGATTCTGAGCACTGTTCGTTATAAAATTATGTTATATGTTATATAATTATTATTATTATTCATTTATTAAATTATTATTGCCAAATTATTATTATTAATTTATTTTTATTATTATTATTATTTAAAATTATTATTATTTATTATTATTAGTTATGTTATTTATTAAAGTTTTAAAGTTATAAAGTTATAAAAATATGTTAAAAAGTTGTGTTTTCTTCATTAGACCGGGAACTTATCAGCCCATGTGTTATTAACTTTTGAAACTTGGTTTGGAACACGATACATATACTCAGCACAGCCTTCATTTTAATTCAGAAATTCTGAATACTACTTTTTTCATTATTTAAGGACAGGCATTTCTGGACTATATATAGTGAAAATTCTTCTTTCGGAATTTCCGCTTTGAGTTAGGAATGTCTGAATGAAACAATGGAGGTCGAAATGGTAATACATATGCATATTAATATATTTTGTTTTATTTTTATTTTTTAAGTGACGCGTTTTGAAGAAAAACCTTTTTAAATATCTCAGAAAGTACTATTGAGAAATATCCTTATGCATCGTTCTAAGTATGAGTGAGAGACGTCTAACGTTTTGCATTTGATGTTAATATTAGGCAATTACTGGTGAGGAAGTTAAGTTACTGTGCGGAGACTTTAAATCTGTTGTCTGAACAATTAATATTATTGCTACTGGGACAGAGAAAGGCCTACAATTTATGTAGTTTGAAACATCTATCTAAGAAAACACCGCGTCGTTACATTATTTTTCTAATTCAACGTCATCACATTATTTTTTGGAACACTTCCACTACGCAATGATATTGCATTTTATATGACAAATATTTTAAAATGGAAGGTTTAAATTATAGTGATTATTAGCCTTTCTCTGTCCCAGTAATAGTAATTTTGTTTGTTCAGAAAACAAATTTAAAGTCGCCCTTCAAAAACGTAATGCACGAAGAATGTATTGCACATTTAAAAAACGTGCACCACGTTAGACTATGACATCCGATCCTAGTCTTGCCATGTCCACTGCCAAAAAAAGCGCTACAACGGCTTCTAAATCAGAACATAAAAATACAGTAATCCTATGATAACAGAATCTATCTATGATGTAATGCAATCTTAAACGTAAACAAATCATGTTGTCTACAGAAGCAATACCATACAATTATACATATTAAGAATAAAATCTGCTTAAAACGGAATATGTCACCAATGTGTTTAGCAGGTTTTACGTATGAAATATAAACAATATATAAAAAAAATCTGTGAAAGTGTAAACGCTAGAGAACGAATTAAAATTACGTTTTGGAGAGTTTGATCATTACTAGTTTTATGATATTCCTTATGTTGGCATTGTGAACATTTTACGTATAAAGCAAGATTCCGTTATAGACAGGTTATCTTTTCACACGTTTCACTAAACATAGTACAGGGACATCTATATAAACAGAACAACAAGACGAAAAAATATTCCGTCTTAGACAGATTTCCTCACCAGATAGCTTTCTCAAGTATTCTTTATCACATCAAGTATTAACATTAAAGTCGTCCTTCACAAACTGAATGCAGGAATCAGTAATTGCCCACTTTTAAAATCAAGTGCAGTACGTTAGCGCCTATGCCGTTCACACCTAGCGTTAACATTTTCACTATCACAAAAAAACTCTGTTCACGGCTTCTAAAACGGGACATAAAAATATAGTAAATCCTATGGAACATATCTATAACGGAATGTTATTTTAAACGCAAAAAAATCACGGTCTCTACTGAAAGAATACCATACAATTATACATGTTAAAACGAAAATCTCTTTAAAAGGGAATATGTCCCCAATTACCTTACTAGCGTATTAAATAATTGCTATAAATTTCTGTAGTAAAATCTGTTAAAGTGGAATCGCTATAGACGTCTGTTAAAGTGGCGCATGATGTTCATCGTAGGAAAACAGCTTTCAATGATAAAACAATTAATTGAAAATTTTAGGAAAGGATTTTATGGCAGAAATGCAAGAAGAAATTAATTTCTTCGTATAATTACACAGAAGATTAATATTTAAACAAATACAACTTTCCTTATAAAAAATAATAAAAAAAAGAATCGTAAATAAATAAATACTTTCAAAATTTTGTGCATTACTAATTCTCTTTTTAATATATTCGTACTTTTTCAGGAAAATCCTTAACAAACATGCTTATAATAGAAATACAATAAAACTGCAAATATTACTAAATCCGTATATTAAAGTATTAATTAAACCTCTGAAACTAAAATTCTAATAGTAGTTCTTTTTTTAAATAGTGCAAATAAAAAATTTATATATGAGTTTATTAATGTTTTTAATGTCATTGAAAAAAAGCTTAATATATTAAGAAGATTATTAAGAAGATTAATTATGTCCATCATTTGAATACATAATAGTAATAATAAAGAGGTTCTTTGATTTTTAATCTCAGAAAACATTAAAAATCATACATTTCAATATACAGGGTGATTTTTTTAAAGTTGTGAAAGTAAAACACTATAACAAAAGAACCACTGATCCAAATGACCTGAAATTTCACCATTATGCTCCCAAAGCAATGGGAATTTTTCAAGCATGGTTAAAAAAAGACTTAAAATCGCACCGACAGATGGCGCTGTAAGGTAGCAGAAACAAAGAATATCGTATGTAGGAGGAAAACAATGGACGGTACTTTGAGAAACCATCTTCCGTAGGCCCTCTGTCGTCATTGGACCTTTTCTTGAATTCTTAAGTGTCCTAAATCTCCTAAGAGTAGTTGCTGCGCTGTCATTATTCTGATAATACAGTTTCACTAACAACGCACGGTCCGTCAATGAAGCAGTCATTGCGAGGATTTCCTTAGAAAAATTAACACTAGGTGTGCGTACTTCAGGTTTTTATCGTCAATGTGCGTGTGCCGGGCGCAAGTACGTCTCCCGACTTTACTGCATGCACAGTGCCATCTGTCGGTGCGATTTTAAGTTTTTTTAACCACGCCTAAAAAATGCCCATTGCTTTGGGAGCATACTGGTGAAATTTTAGGTCATTTGAATCAGTGGTTCTTTTGTTATAAGGTTTTACTTTCACAACTTAAAAAAAAAAAATCACCCTGTATAATAACATGGTAAATTATAGATACTGGAGAACGGAATTTTTATTGTTTTACTCTTTCGACGAGAAAAAAAAAATCATTTTAATTATATTATTCATGAACAAGGGGACCAACTGGAATTTTCATTCGTTAATTTTTCAAAATGTATCTAGTTTGAGGTAAATTACTTTTCATATGATAGAGAACAACATTTGAAACGGATTTGCAATTACCTCTAAATTTAATGGTTTATTGCTCTACATCTAAATTTAATGGTTTAAAAATCCGCGTTTCAATAAAGACAATACAGGACTATA
This sequence comes from Maratus michaelseni, assembly GCA_963931845.1. NCBI lineage: Eukaryota > Metazoa > Arthropoda > Arachnida > Araneae > Salticidae > Maratus > Maratus michaelseni. The sequence continues at coordinate 83,523,451 of OZ007589.1, forward strand.
AATCCCTATAATCCCTTATAATCAACCAGTGTAATCCCTAACATTTCATCTAAAATTAGAAAAATAAATAGTATTTTATTCTATGATATGTCAAAGTCAAAATCTGAAATGATATTTTTTCCCATCAAACATCAATGTCCATTTTAGTATAAATTGCAGCATTGATCATATGTGTAGTAATAATGTTATAATGAGCGTAACTGCAAATAAATAGTCACCTTATTAACGGAAAATATCCAGTAGTGTCCGATTTAATTTATTTAACGGACTCAAGTGCAACTTGATTAATTAATGGATTAGTTTCATCCTTTTCGAGAGTGATAAGTTATTCTAGAACCTGAATGTATAACGTAAGGTAAAGCATTGTATATAGAATGATAAATATACATTTATATTTCTATGCAATGTATTTCTATATACTTCAATTAAAAAAATAAAAACATTTTTGATCGTAGAAATTTACGCACAATATTTATTGAATTAAATTACGTGTATAAAATTACATTTTTTCAAGTTTGTCTTGTTAAAACATGTATATCAAATACACTGTAAAGATAATTTAAAATATACTTTTTTATACTTCTGTTTTAAGAAACTTGCAATTTTGCTTGCAAAATTTTATACACAACATTTAGTGCATTCAAGCACGCTTATAAAATGACTTAATTTTTAAATTTGTCCTTAAAACTTGCATATTTAAAAACGTATTTAAAAAAGACAGATGTTTCTTTATCAAAGAAAATAAAATATAAACACGAACGAAAATATACAGTAACTTCTTCCGAGTTACTACCGATTCCGAAAAGCGTTCTTTATATTTAGAAACCTCCGGAAATTAAAAAAAAAACATTTTAAAAACCAAAGTTTTTTTTTTCTGCCACTGGTTTCCAAAAACTTTTTTGGGAAATTTTTATACTGTTTTTACGAATATTTTTTTAACCCGGAATATAGGTATTTCGGATGCCATTACTTTGCAAGTAAACATGTTTATGTTCAACAAACATACTTAACTGCAAACATGATGCATTAAAAGCATTAACATTAGCATTAAAAATGATATTACGTATGACGTGTTGCGTGTATAAATTCATTTACGAATCAGAAAATGTTTAATTGGGAATTCATGAGATCTTAAAAACAGATATCCCGTTTTGAGAAAACTGAATAATCTACTATCCTATCCTAATCCTAATCCTAATAATATTATAAATCTGATTGTGCGCAAATGTTAGGCTGAAGCCAGCGTCAAAATGGAGCCTTTAATGATCCTGTATTTTTGCATACAGATTGATTATAACCCTCATTTGAACATAGACTTGTTTTTATTTATTTTATTCAAATATTTTTCTTAATAATTCAAAATTTCGTTTTTTTTCATAGAGAGTAAATGGACATTTTTTTCGTATAATATTTTAACATGGTTAAATTTACTTTACCGTTGCTAATACTTTATCGTTGCCAAAACTAATTCAAAACCCGGAATAATAATTTATACTAAACAATTTAGTTTCAATTGAAAAATGTTCACGTGAAAAATAAAAATTAAATAAAGAAATTAAAGAATTAAAAAGATGATTAAATAATATTATTAGAAATAAAACGTACTTTTTTTTAGTTTTTGATAATAATATAAGGTTTCAATATGAGTAACCATAGGAAACAGGCGAATATGACGCCATACATCAAAAATAAAGCGGATATCTTTGATTGGTGAAATAAAATGATCTTGGTTTTTTTTTTCTTCGCTTTTTTCTTTTGTATGGTAATAATTCTTGGCGTTTTACCGTCTGCGCAGGGCTAATATAACTATACCGTATTTTTTATTTAAATTTCAAAAAAGTAAAAAGAAGTTTCAAAAGAAAATGGTCAGCAAATGTCAATAATATGCTCCGCAAAATTATCCATATCGAAAATGATGTCATGGATAGCGAGAAATACTTATTTTCATTCTTAAAACTAAAAGAAATAACTCGATTACCTAAAAAAAAAATTACGAATGTTAATAGTTCCATTTTTGTTGATAAAAACTAAAGATTTAATATTATTTCGTTAAAGCAACATAATTTCCCCTATGCCAGTACTGAAATTAATTGCCTGGAAAAGAAAATTAACAAGAATTATGTCATTAAAAAGGGATTTCTCTGCGGGAAAAAGAGGCGTCATATTTGAAATAAAACGGGAATTTTCCAATGTGTTTTAAAATGAGTGTGAATCAATTCCTTACATTAATAATACAGGGATCAGCAAGTATAGAAAGTAGATGAGTTTCACGCCATATTTATAACGAAAAATTTAAATGTTTTTTTATCTATACTAATTATTAAGCATGAATATCCGTTATATACAGACGAGAATTTTCTGCTAAAAATCGTATCATAATTTTAAGAAAAGGAAAATGAACAAGAATCTATGTTTGTATTTCGCAACTACTCCTCACTGTAAAAAATTGCTGCAGTAAAATTACTGCAGCAGAGATTCCAGGCAATGTCCATAAGAAAACCGATTTTGTGACTAGATAAACGAGCTTTGTTATTAGATAAACGGTTTTTGCCCGTAAAAACATGAAATTTACTGAAATGGACCGTTTACCTTGAAAAGGGGGCATTTCCCGTAAAATTACGGCATCAATTCACGGAGAATGCCCGTGAATTTACAATTTTCATTTGCAGTGCCAGAATATCGAACGCAACGTGATTTACTTTATACCGGTTATCATTGATCCGAGGATGTTACACAAACTGTCATAATTTTAAAAATTAAATTAGATGCCAAGATTTTTTTTTCTTTTTTGTTAATTTTAACGAAGTTTCTCTAAAAACGGAAAGTAAATTACTCCATATTTGTGTATAAAAAAAGGAGAAATAAAATAGATCTGTATATTTTTTACACCATTTTCTCATTAAAACTGAAAAACAGAATTGATTTTCACTTTGAATAGATAGTGAAAACAAAATCTTTATTTCAGTAAATTATCCGAAAAATAAAAACATATTTTCACATATTCAAACTTCATGAATCAATTTATTCTGGAGAACAAAAATTGCCTGTCAACATACTGTCATTTAGAAAATAAGATTTGTTTCAGCTATACATTAAACCAAGGAGGCAGAACTGAATTTAAAGAAAAAGCATGTACTATTTCCAATTAATGTTTTTTTGAATGATGGCTGTTAAAACGTTTCACAAAGGCGTTAAAAGTAAAATTATTTATCAGGTAAAATTGACATTTGTTTTTACCCAATTCGTCTATTTCCACGATTTTATTTGGCCCTCCTTTTTGCATTGGTTACAATTTCATTTTTGCGATTATTTGGCACAAAATTTCACTTTTTAAAGACTGAGTTATGTCAAGGTCCCTATAACAAAAAAATACCGTATTGTCGCCTATGAAATGTGATAAATAGTTAGTTAATTTTAATGTTTTTAATTATCGGGAGTGAAATATTTTCTTAATTACTGTATTTATTCTTCTTTTAATGTTGCGTGAACGAAGTCACGGGTAACAGCTAGTCCTAATAATATTATAAATCTGATTGTGTGCAAATGTTAGGCTGAAGTCAGCGTCAAAATGAAGCATTTAATTATCCTGTATCTTTGCATATAAGTTGATTATAACCCTCAAATGAACATAGACTGGTTTTTGTTTATTTTATTTCAATATTTTTCTTAATAATTCAAAATTTCATTATTTTCATAGAGAATAAATGGACATTTTTTCGTATATTTTAAAATGGTTGGTTTGTTTTGTTGGTTTGGCCCAAAGGGCTCGGTTTTGCAGCTTTTTTTAAAATGGTTAAATTTATTTTACCGTTGCTAATACTTTATGGTTGCCAATATAAAATCAAACGCCTGAGTAATAATTTTTAATCAACAATTTATTTTCAAGTAAAAAATTTCCACGTGAAAAATGAAAAGGAAATGAATTATTTAAGAATTAAACAGAATATGAAATGACGTCATGTTAGAAATAAAACGTGCGTTTTCAAATATTTGATAATACAAAGTGCATAAATACGAGTAAGTATGGAAAACAAGCGAATATGATGTCATATATAGAAAAACGAGGCTAACGAAAAAGACAGGCTACCGCGGTTCATTCCACTTGTCTTTTTTTACAGACCGCCAGAGTCACGTGATGCTCGAATGCACCAATGCAGGTGTACGAAAAGAGCATCGCGTCACTCTAGCGGTCTGTAAAAAATGATAAGTGGAATGCACCGCTGTAGCCTGTCTTTTTCGTTAGCCTCGTAGAAAAACGAGGCTAAATTGCTTTGATGTTGAAATAAAATGATCTTCTGTTATCAAATTATTTGTGATTAATTTCTCCCTTTTTTTTTCTTTTTCTTTTTCACATGAAAGGAATTATTTTAAATGTACATAATATATCTATTTTAAATATATGTGTTGTAAATTGAAGTTCTGTGTTTTAAATGAAATGAGTGAAAGATTTATATTTTTAATGAATTAAATACGAATGATGGGATAGGTTGGCGATTTATCGTCTGCACACGGCTAACATAAAGATACCATATTTTTAATTTAAATTTTAAAAAGTTTAAAAAAATAGAAAAAATATTGGATGGCAAATGCATCGCAAAATTATCTGTATCGAAAATCAGAAAAGCTTAATAAAAATAACTATATTTTTTAAAAGAAAGTTGTTTTTCTCATAAAAACTAAAGATTTAATATGATTGCGTCGAAGTAACAGCATTTTTAGGTGCGTTCGTAATTATATAAATACGTAGCACCTATAGTCGTCGTTTGGTCCGTCCGTCTGTCCGTCCGTCTGTCTGTCTGTCCGTCCGTCTGTCTGTCCGTCCGCATATAACAACGCAAAAACTACCCAACCAAATGGTTTGCAATTTAAAATATATTATCTTTGCAGAATTTTGTCGAGACATTTCAAATTTTATTAAAATCGAATCAAAACTTTAGGAGATATTAATAAAAATATTTATTAAGAAATTTGATTTTTTTTTTAAATCGGTGCTTTCTTGTTAGAGGAGCTTCCGATGGATGTTAAATCGTCTAGCGACCGAGATACTTATTTTATTACAGAAATTAATCTGCAGACGATATAATTCATTTCACAGAATTAAAAATCATCAAGATCTGAATATTTATATAACTAGCTGATACATATATATCTGAATATTTATATAACTAGTTAAGATATTTGTATGAACAGTGTCATAAAATATATACTTAACTAGCTGTTTAACCCGTTCTACGCACGGGATATCATGAATTTAATTCTAAAACGTGCGTACGAACGCACCCCGTTTGTAACGTTTGACGTACAATTTCCAACTTGTTTCTTTATCATTTTCCCACAATCAAAACACATTTCTAAATCGTCGTTTCGAACCGGAATTTAATTTTACATTTCTTTTAGTTTTAAAATAGTAAAAACTTTGTTGTCGCTTTTAAATATAGCTTTTTTTTTATAGTTCTGTTTCATAATAGATTTTTGTAAAGTCTTGTAGGATGAGAAAAATTGCATAGATTTTAAAGCAATGTTTAAGTAAAATTACAATATTTTTTAAACTTAAAAAAAACAACAATGTTATCGAAAAGAAAATCGATTTTACCAACAAATTCGCGTAATGCAAAAACAAAGAAGAAATAAAAAAATAATGAATCTTTTCTTCCAGTCGAATTGTGTAAGCTTGAACAAGCCAATCGTGCCAATTCATAACATTATAAACGTGAAAGCGCGTTCTATATAGTAGAAAAAATTTTACATATAGGTAGAAAATTTCCGAGAATAGGAAGGTTAGGGGTCTGTAATCGGGTCCATAGATAATTTTCTGTTTTCTTTTTTTATCAAAGGAAATTTGGCGCAAAATTAAATACATTGTTGCAAGCAGATTTGTTTTTTTCGAGGTAAACACTTAATGGTATTTTAGATGGTCATTTCTCCGCTCACCTTTGATGCCAACTATGACTCTAAAACAAAAAATATTAGCCGATAATTTTCTAATTGCTTCATGATGTAAATAGGTATGCAGGGTTATGTTCATACTTTAAAACTGAATCGGTCATGCCATTGTCGTTCAATTTTTATTCCTAATCCTAACTCTAATCGTATCCAATCCTAATCCTAATAATAAATTTAAACAATATTCTTTGACACGAATATGTAAATTAAATCAATATCTATAAATGGAATGAATGAAAAATAGAATAAATAGAAATGGCAAAATAAATTATCAAGAAAGTACATTTATTCGACACCTAACCCTAGAGAAAGCGTAAAAAATTTCAAACGCACGAAATAAACTAAAATAATCCTATATACACAAACAAAAATATGTAAATTGAGATTATCAGATTGGTGTTGTCAGTATTTATTTGCTTGACGCGATAGAGAAAACATCGAGGTTAAATTGGGTAGAATTTAAAGTACTTCTAGCAACCTTTGTTTACATTTTAGAATTGCATCAGATTGTTATATCTTTATGAAATATCTATCAATGTATAAAATCCACGAGCAGTTTGTTCACTATTTACACCCCTTAGCGTGAAGCACTTTATTTAATATATACATAAACAATACATAAAATAATAATTTAGTAAGAACTATATAACATATGTCTATGCAAATAAACAATATAATAATGCCCATTTAACAATGCACAAATATACAAGTTTCACACCGAATACCACCTAAAATGCACTGTTGTATAGAAGAATTCTCCCAGTGTTGTTTTTCGTTTTACGAAGAGGGATTCGTCGATTTTCGCTATTTTACTTGGTCCTTCTTTTAGGTAGATTTCGTAAGAAATACTACCTATTACATTCTCACCTAAGTTGGAAATTTTGAAAAATTTTTGCAGATCTACGCCGATCATGACTCCCAGAACCCAAAACCAAACCCAGTTCAAAACTTTATCTATCTATCTATCTATCTATCTATGTCACTTTTTTCTGACCACGATAACTGGAAAAATTCTGCATAAATCTCATCCAATCTGATACATAAAATCAAGGGTCATAAAATCTCGGTCAAGTTCGTTAATGGGCAAAATCGAACCAAGGGGGGGGGAAATGGGGGGCTTTTTGTGAAAACAGAAAAACCCTCATAATTTCTTTATTTTTATACGTATCGAATCCGTTTAAAGTTATTATTACTTCTAGGAAAAGGGCCGAAAATTTATGTTTGACAGATTTTTGATATAATTAAAAATGGCCCCAAGGGGAGGAAAAAAGGGGGGTTTTAGAAGAAAAAAAATCATAGCTTCGTCAATTCACAAGATATCAAATCCGCGTAAATTTATTATTAATCCTCTTAGTATTATCTAAAACTTTTATATTGACAAGTTTTTTATAGGACCAACCGTTATAGCAAAAAAAAAATTTTAAACAAAAAAAAAATCCCTGCCGGCTCCGCCTGCAAACAAGTTATATTTCGAAGTAGGCGGTTCCAACTCCCGCTTCTTTTCGAAACTGATACATAAAATCAAGGGGCATAAAATCTCGGTCAAGTTCGTTAATGGGCAAAATCGAACCAAGGGGGGGGGGAATGGGGGGGGGGACTTTTTGTGAAAACAGAAAAAACCCCATAATTTCTTAATTATGATACGTATCGAATCCGTTTGAAGTTATTATTACTTCTAGGAGAAGGGCCGAAAATTTATGTATGACAGATTTTTGATATAATTAAAAATTACCTTAAGGGGGGGGGAGGTTTTTGAAGAAAAAAATTCATAACTTCGTCAATTCCCAAGATTTCAAATCCGCTTAAATTTATTATAAATCCTCTTAATATTATCTAAAACTTTTATATTGGCATGTTTTTTATAGGACCAACTCTTATAGCAAAAAAAAAAAAAAATCCTTGCTGGCTCCGCCTGATAACAAGTTTGGTTTCGAAGTAGGCGGTTCCAACTGCAGCATCATCGCAAAAAGGTCATTAATTCCGCAATTCCCGACAAACAGGCGCCCCACGGTCTGCGTCTTCGAAATCTACCTGTGCCTGTAGGCCGAGCCGTCAGGGATTTTTTTTCATTGGTTGCACTTTCATTTTCGAGATTGTATATATTATTTGACATGAAATTTCGCTTTTTTAAGACTGGGTTATGTCAAGGCCCCTATAGCAAAGAAATACCGTATGGTCTCCTATAAAATGTGATAAAGATTTGGTTAATTAGATATGTTGTCAATAATCAAATGACATGTTTTGCTAAAATAATGCATTTATTCTTTTTTTAATGTTACGTGAACGAAGTCACGGGTAACAGCTAGTAATATTATAAATCTGATTGTGTGCAAATGTTAGGCTGAAGCCAGCGTCAAAATGAAGCATTTGATTATTCTGTATCTTTGCATATAAGTTGATTATAACCCTCAAATGAACATAGAATGGTTTTTGTTTATTTTATTTCAATATTTTAATTTAAAATTTAAAATTTCATTGTTTTCATACAGAATAAATGGACATTTTTTCGTATATTTTAAAATGGTTGGTTGGTTTGGCCCAAAGGGCCCGGTTTTGCAGCTTTTTTTTTTTTTTAAATGGTTAAATATATTTTACCGTTGCTAATACTTTATCGTTGCCAATGTAAAATAAAACCCCTGAGTAATAATTTTTAATCAACAATTTGTTTTCAAGTGAAAATTTTCCACGTGAAAAATGAAAAGGAAATGAATTATTTAAGAATTAAATAGAATATGAAATGATGTCATATTAGAAATAAAACGTGCGTTTTCAAATATTTGATAATATTACAAAGTGCATAAATACGAGTAAGTATGGAAAACAAACGAATATGATAGAAAAATAAAACAAATTTGTTTTGATGTTGAAATAAAATTATCTTGGGTTATCAAATTATTTGTGATTAATTTCTTTTTTTTTTTTTTAACTTGAAAGGAATTATTTAAAATGTACGTAATTTAAATATATGTATGTATTTTAAATATATGTGTTGTAAATTAAAGTTCTGTTTTTTAAATGAAATGAGTGAAATATTTATATTTTTAATGAATTCAATATGAATGATGGGATAGGTTTTCGATTTATCGTCTGCACACGGCTAACATAAAGATACCATATTTTTTATTTAAATTTTAAAAAGTAAAAAAAAAAATAATAAATATATATATATATATATATATATATATATATATGTAATAATAAAAAATTTTCGCCCTATTTCTTTAGTTAAATTATTCCAAATTCTTCAATTCTTTTTTCCCTTTCTTTTTAAAATATCTCTTAAATCTATTTTGTAGTTTATTCCATAACTTAATCAAAATATTCTGTTATTTATCATTCTAAAAATCTTAATCTGTTAAAAGCTACACGTATTTATTAAAACCTTATTCTCTTAAATTTCAACACTGCCTCTAAACGCACCTGCCTAATTTCTTCTTTTGAGACATTTAATTTTTATTCTTTGGAACTTTTATAATACCATTTTTATTTCTATTTAATTCATTCGGCATCCCATGATTCCAAGCGGTTTTCGCGCCCAAAGGCCTTTTTACCTTTTTAATTTGCCGCTTCTGTTAAAGAGTTTTAATCATACGTCAGAGACACGTCTTCGTGGCCTCATTTTTTCATCCATTAGCGAGAAAGCTCCGCCTTCTTTATCCCCCTAGCGCCCTCCGAACATGGATGCGAGTGGACCAGCTTGTTCGCGCGTTTTGTACCTTTGGGCCAAATTTTGAAGTATTTATACGGTTACACTGGCTTCGGAGACAGAATTTACACGAATTAGTGGTTGTCATCTAATTGCCGTCACTGGGGAGTCTACACTAATGCATCGGTAGTATGTTCTTCAAGCTCTGTTAATTCTTCAAGATCTTCAAATGTGTTCAGTTTTTATGAAGCGAAAGTTGGTGGAGTTGCTTTCATCTCTGTGATCACAATAAAGCCACTGCTCATCTATTAAGTTATTAAGTCTTCTTTTTAATGTTTTTGGGAAATTTCTTCTGGATTTCACTGCCTCTGCTCAATTTTTACGACTGCTAATACACTACGATTTCCGATGTGATATACTTCGAGATTTGTCTTCATGGTGAGCGACTCGAAGTGATGCCCTGTCCGGGTGTCATGACTACATTTCAACGATCTCGACTGCGGCTACCTCGATATGATTATCAGGTAATTTTAGTGGTTTCGGACTGAGATGTTCCGATTGTCTGGTGGAAAGAACGTTCAAGTCGACAGCAATAGCGATCGTCTATAATGTGCCAATTTTCGACAGGAATGTATCAAAAAAGCCGGTCAGGATAACTGATGACCTGTGTAATAAAAACATTTTGGAGACTTCCCAGTGATATTGGAGAACAACTACCGATTAGTTGTCAAATTATCACTCATAAGTGTTTATAAATTTATCCCAGAAGTGACGTCTGTAAGTTAAATTATTCTTTTATTTTTATTAATTTCTTATTTTATTGATTTGTTATTATTGGCTTATATAGAACAAAAATTGTTCTTAGAATACTTTAGAAGAATTTTGTTCCTTTTATCCTGAACATTTAGAACTTACGAAATTTAATATTTATTCTTATGTATTGTTAAAAAATTAATTTTATTTGGTTAAGCTCACAAATATTACTGAAAGTTTTGAACTGCTCTGATATTTATTCCTATATTACTTCATTTTACAAGAGTAACTTCATTTTATGTTCTTATTTTATCATTTAATTATAGTCCCTTTTCATTCGGTGATATTTATTCATAGGAAATAATTTCTATTTATTGAAAAAATATATGAGTAATCTCTTTTCAAGTAACATGTATTGGAACATATTCTATGCCATTCTAAAAATGCATAAAAATTTATTAGATTATCTGAAATTACAGTTTCACTGATTGCATAATAATCGCAAAAATAGCTTTTGAAGTTTATTAATGTGAAAAAAAAAAAAAAAAAAAAAAAATGTGTGTTATCTCAAAAGAAAGTTGAGTAACATTGAAAGGGTAAAATTATTGTGCAGTTAATTTATTTGTTTATTTTATTACTTTTGTTTTTTGATGCTATATTCTGAGAGTACAATTCAAGAGCCAAAAAAATTGTTCTTACGAAATAATGATACTTATTTTAAAAAAGTGTTTTATTTATTTCATTCTAAATTGTGATATTCATATATAGTGGATCTATTTATAGAAAGATTATAGTAGTAGTTTACATTTACTATTTAAGTGAAATGAATTTTAATATGAATTGGACTTTTTTACTGTTGAATATTATTTAGTTTGTTATTTAAATTATTAAGAGTTAGATATTTACAGTTGTTATTAAGTTAAAGAATTCTTTATACATTGTTATTTTTTTTTACATGTTATTAAAGTCAGGGTTCGTTAAAGTTATTGTTGAAAGTAAGGGTACTCAAACCAAAATGGCTGAAAAAGAGCTTAATGTTATTATTTTTGACCCAGAAAGTTGGATGAATGTTGTGTCTTGGCTTAGACACTTTGAAGGATCAGCCCCTCCAGATAAAAAAGAGTGGAAAATCAACAATATTTCCAAATATTTGAAGGGCGAAGCATTAAAAGTGTATGTTAATGAATGTCTAGATTGTAAAGAGTATGAAAAAATTGCTGAGATCTTAACTGAAAAATTTCTGAAAGTAACAGTCCCCCGTTTTTCTGATTTCGCCTCGCTGAAATTGCATGACCTAAACAACTTAGAAAATTATTTCCGTCAGAAAATAGAGATAGGTCGACAACTTAAACTATGTGAAACTATTATTTTACAAGGATTGACAGATGGCTTAAAACCTGAATACCAGAACTATTTAATAGTAAATCCTCCTGAATCTACTACCGATTGGTAAAGATTAGTTGAACAACTTGTTGTCATTCCATCTCATTCTAGCAGTAACAATAATAGTAATGTTAGAAATATGTCTCAAAATTCCAGACCTTTTTCTCTACCAATTAATTCACCTAGACATTGGATTCGCCCTCAACCTAATTACAGGAATCCAAATTTCCAAGCAGCAACTAATTTTAACCCTTCAACGTCCAGGTTCGTTAGTCCCAGATTGCCTGTCAATCATTATCAAAGAAGGCTTCCTAGTCGACCATGTCGAATGTGTTTAAATAGAGGTATCCAAAATGCTTATCACTGGGAGAGGGATTGTGTATTCAATGTTAGGCCTCTGCAATCTTCTGCACCCCCTCTTAGTCAACCACAACCATCTACTGATAATATATGACAGTTAATTGTATCAGGATATGTAAATAACAGGGAACTACCTTGTGTGATTGACTCTGGCTCAACCATAAGTATTTTGCCTTTTAAATTTGTTAAATTCTTAAATGCTAAAGTTATAAATATTCCACCTGTTATTATTGGCCAAGCCAAAGGAACTGTTGTAATAGATAAAGCTTGTAATTTATTGTTTAAATTAGGTAATGTGCAACAAAATATTAGATTTTTAATATGTAATACAAATTTAGATTATGCTATACTAGGTTTAAAAGGATGCTGTAAGTTTAATTTAATTATTGACTGTGCTACATGTAGAGTATTACAAGGAGACCTTGTTTTAAATGAATCTAAGAACATATCCAGTGATAAATTAAGGTTACTTCATTTTAATGTTAACTATGATTATCAGAGAGTGCAACCCGATTATGGAAAGATCATATCTCCTCAATCCTTTGTTCCATCTAATGTTGATAATTCTAAATTAATTGGGGAAATAAATTCTATAGAAAATGAAACTTTAAGGGAAAGTATAAGGGATTATTTAGATATATTTTCTAAAAATAAATTTGATGTCGGGAGAATTACTATCGAACCGCAACGTATTCTTCTTAATTCTGACCTACCAATATCTCTGAGGCCATACAGAACTTCCCCTTTAGAAGAAAAAGAGATTTCGGATCAAATTCATTCACTATTAGATGCTTGTTTAATTAAAGAGAGCAATAGTCCCTATTCTGCCCCTGTTACATTAGTAATGAAAAGAGAAGAATGTAAAAAAACTAGATTATGTGTTGACTATAGAAAATTAAATGCAATAATGAAAAATGACGCAGAACCCCTACCTCGTATCGATGGAATTTTAGATAACCTGAGTAGTGCGCAGTATTTTTCAACTTTAGATTTAGCCTCTGGCTACTGGCACATACCCATACATCCATCCGATACTGAAAAATTGGCTTTTGCTACCAACTTTGGGCTCTTTGAATGGTTAGTTCTGCCCTTCGGGATTAAATTAGGCCCCCCGATATTTAATAGAACCCTTAGAAGAATACTTACTAAATACAAAATAGACTTTGCTTGCCATCATTGACACCTTAGACAAATTCTATCATTATTTTCATGGTGTAAAATTTACCATTCATACTGATCATGCATCTCTTGTATGGTTAAAAAATACTAAACATTTGAGAGGCAGGTTATTTAGATGGTCTTTGAAGTTGAGCATGTTTGAATATAATATAGTTTACGAAAAGGGATCCACAAATGTCGAAGCCGACATGTTGTCGAGAAACCCAATTTCACATTTTATTCAACCACTTACTTTTCTTCTGGACGTTAAAGAAATTATAGAGAGGCAGGAAAAAGATAATGTGTGTGGTAAAAATTATCTAAAGGAAAATGGACTTATGATAGTAAAAAAGAAAGGTTTTAGAAAAATAGTAGTCCCCATGTCTTTAAGGAGAAAAATACTAAATGTTGCTCATGAAAAATTTGGTCATCCTGGTATCCAAAAAATGTTAAATTTAATCTCCCCTAATTATTATTGGCCTGACATGACGCAAGATATAACCAATTTTGTAAAACATTGTGATATTTGTCAAAAGAATAAAAAACCCAGACAGAAAAAATTTGGCTTATTACAAGCTATGCACACCACAGATCAACCTTTTGAATGTCTTTCTATTGATACTGTGGGAGGATTCAATTATTATAACTCCACCAAAAATATCTACACATCATCATCGACAATGCTACTAGATATGTTTGGGCTTTCCCCTCAAAAAGTGTTACCACAGAAACTTATACTAATTGTCTAAACCAAGTTTTTAATATTCAAACACCACAACAATTATTCTGTTTTAATAAAATTCTTAATGTCCAGACCCATCAAAAAGTGTTAAGTGATAGAAATGCAGCCTTTACTTCATCTAGATTTAAAAAATTTCTGCGAAACCACAATATTAAGCAACGTTTAACCACATCACATCATCCTCAAACGAATGGCAAATGTGAGAGAGCGAACCAGACAATAGTTACTAGATTGAAGTGTAAAGTCAATTCTACCAACTCCAAAATTCCTTGGACAAAAATTTTGACAGAAGTAGTTAATGAGTATAACAATACCCCTCATTCTATCACTAAATTCCCTCCTGCTTACTTACTTTTTGGCCAATTACCCTATGATTCTCCTCTTCAACAAAATTATTACCCTCCTGTTCAAGAAGCCCTTAAACTTGCTAAAAAACGCACTGATGAATTCTATTGGAGAAGTAAAAAATATTATGATCGAAATTATCTAGAACCAAAATTTGAGATTGGAGATCTTGTAATTTATGAAGAGTTCCAATATCCTAATACCAGAAAACTTTCACAAGTCTTTAGTGGTCCTTATCAAATCCTTAATAAGTTATCTGATGTCAATTTTGAAATTGATAGACAAATTCAAAATAAACCTACTGAAATAGTACATGTATCAAAATTACGCCCTTATTATCCTCCTGATCAATTAAAATTATCCCATGAGAACCAACAACAAACTAATGTTAAATTTATAGTTTCGTCTTGATTTTAATATAATCCAAAAATAAACGAAATAAAATAAATTAATAATTAACTAATCAATTCTCTTCTGTATAACCGTGGTGTTCTTGATTGTGCACACGAGTGTGTCACTGTTGAAGTTTCCACTTGAGTCAACTTTTTATGCTGGCGTAATTTAGTTGATTTAAGTTAGGAGTTTCTGATACTGAATTGGATTAGATTAGAATAATAAATTAAACAGTATTAACTAAACTAATAAAATAAACTGGATTAAATTATATCTTAAACTAATTAAATATGATATCTTAATACTAATTGAGAATTGTCCAACCTTTCTTAATATGCTACAAGGTCCCATTTTTTCATTTCACAACTTATGTTTTCTTGTTTGACTGAAAGCAAGATAGTTACATAACCATCATCTACAAAATAATGATTGTTTTCACGAATTTTTCTTATTTATTCCTTTTTTTGTATTATGTATTTTATTGAGTATATTTCATACCTCATTCACTACTATATGGATGAGATATTAATTATATACTTAAGAAAGTAATTAAAGAAAGAGTGTGATATTTTTGAATTATAATGCTTGTTATTGCTGAACTTATTTTGAATATTATTATTATTAGTTATACTATTTATAATTTGATATTGAGATTAAATATTACTTGAATTTGAATACTACTTGAATTTGAATATGTTGAGATATATATAAGTTTTTACTTCTAGAAGTAAACAAGTAATAAAGTAGTAAAGGTAATGGAAGTTATAAAGGTAATAATGGTAATAGTAATTTTGATGTTGAGTAAAAAACTCTTATACTGCTTACATTACCTATTTGCCTTTTTAGGTAATTACCATTTGTCAGACAAACTATACCATAACAAAATACTCATTTCTCTTAAGTTTTTCTTAGCATTCCATTCAGGACTGAGTTTTTCAGACAAACATAAGTTTAACATTTGAAAATTAACTTATGATTATTGTTATTGTTAAGTATTATTATTTTAAAATTTTTATTGTTGATATTCTTCTTTTTATTATTATTATTATTATTGTATTATTTGTGTTTTATTGTTGTTAATATTAATCTTAGTACTATTTTCGAGTTGTTGCTAGTAAATATAAAGCATTCAGATGAACTTTAATTCTGAAATAGACTTTCATAAGGAAGATCAGTAAGATCTAAAATTTGAAGGATTTTTCTCTTTCAATTTGTAAACTGTTCAGTTTGTGAGGTATGCAAATAACTTTTTTGGATGGACTATCACTCAGACGAGAACTGAACGACAAATTAAGCAACAATTCTACAAGCAATTTGCAACAAATTTTGTAAGATGATACTCTGGAAATATGTTATCTATTATTTTAAAGTGTTACAATTCTTTTCTTATTTTGTTTAATATTTTCTAAAGCTTTTTATGTCATTGTTAACAAGATTAATATCTTGTAATTGTATTTTTATTAACAACTCCACCAATTCGCGTTATAGTTATTAAATTTAATGTTATTGGGCATTAATGAATAAATTTTGGAAATGTACTTATTTTGACTTCCTCCAGTTGATAAATTGTAATCCAAGTCCGTGTAACATTTCCCTTCAATGAACTTGCAGGTCATATGACCTACCGGTTCATTCGTCTTTTTGGGTGGGGGGATATGTAATAATAAAAAATTTTCGCCCTATTTCTTTAGTTAAATTATTCCAAATTCTTCAATTCTTTTTTCCCTTTCTTTTTAAAATATCTCTTAAATCTATTTTGTAGTTTATTCCATAACTTAATCAAAATATTCTGTTATTTATCATTCTAAAAATCTTAATCTGTTAAAAGCTACACGTATTTATTAAAACCTTATTCTCTTAAATTTCAACACTGCCTCTAAACGCACCTGCCTAATTTCTTCTTTTGAGACATTTAATTTTTATTCTTTGGAACTTTTATAATACCATTTTTATTTCTATTTAATTCATTCGGCATCCCATGATTCCAAGCGGTTTTCGCGCCCAAAGGCCTTTTTACCTTTTTAATTTGCCGCTTATGTTAAAGAGTTTTAATCATACGTCAGAGACATGTCTTCGTGGCCTCATTTTTTCATCCATTAGCGAGAAAGCTCCGCCTTCTTTATCCCCCTAGCGCCCTCCGAACATGGATGCGAGTGGACCAGCTTGTTCGCGCGTTTTGTACCTTTGGGCCAAATTTTGAAGTATTTATACGGTTACACTGGCTTCGGAGACAGAATTTACACGAATTAGTGGTTGTCATCTAATTGCCGTCACTGGGGAGTCTACACTAATGCATCGGTAGTATGTTCTTCAAGCTCTGTTAATTCTTCAAGATCTTCAACTGTGTTCAGTTTTTATGAAGCGAAAGTTGGTGGAGTTGCTTTCATATCTGTGATCACAATAAAGCCACTGCTCATCTATTAAGTTACTAGGACTTCCCTCAAAGGGATTAGTCTGAGTGGCATTGCTGAGAATATAGGGTTAACAATTACAATATAAAGAAAAAGAGCAAATTAAATGATAGAATTACAAAATATCATATATAAATTCATATACACTGTTAAAAAAATAGAAAAGAAGTACCGTTCATCAGACGTGCTGTCATAATTTTTTGTAACATGTGGCAAAGAATCTCATTTTCTTAAGCGCGTATTGTGCAAAACTTGAAAAAAAAAAAAACGCCGGATCTTTTAAAACGCCAAGCTTTTTAAAGTTACGTAATTTGATTTGCAGCCAATAGATTATTCTATCAAGCGTGGCTTAACGCAAATTTAATTTCATTGTTGCACCCTTTCTTGTGTGTGAATTTAAAATTTTTCTTCCTTGATTATATATCTATTACTAGCGGCCCTCCCTCGCTTTGCTTCGGGTTAACCTTGAAAACCTTCATCTCTTTGTGTTTTCTGTAGACCTTTTTAATGTGTACAATAATTAGTACATTATTTTGATAAATCTTGTAGGGTTCAGCCTGCGTTTGCAATGTATAAGCGGAAAAAATGAAATTATTTACGACATCACATTAAAAACCTCAAAAATAACAGTATTTCTCCACTATTTAATGGATATACATATAAACCTTCCTCTTGAATCACTCTATCTATTAAAAAAAACCGCATCAAAATCCGTTGCGTAGTTTTAAAGATTTAAGCGTACATAGGGATATAGGGACAGAAAAAGCGACTTTGTTTTATACTATGTAGTGATTTATCTGAAATTACAAAGCAAAACATATGGTTATTATACATATAAACCTTCCTCTTGAATCACTCTATCTATTAAAAAAAACCGCATCAAAATCCTTTGCGTAGTTTTAAAGATTTAAGCGTACATAGGGATATAGGGACAGAAAAAGCGACTTTGTTTTATACTATGTAGTGATTTATATAACTGTTTATAGAAACTCTTACACTTTAAACCACATTGATAGCATGCTTTTCTACAAACCAGATTGCAAAACTATAGTCTAAATTACTATTAAAGTATACAAAAAATCATTCGATGACTTCTGTAAAATAACTTTTACATTAAATCTCCATATCGGCAAAATTGAAAAATTATATATATTACAAAGTTAAGCTTAACAGATACTTCTTGATTATTCTGTAGGTGGCTCTGCCCCCTGCGCCTTTACTGCGCCAATCTGCAGACTTTTCTTTTGCCTGTTTGTCTGTCTCTCCACAATTTGTCTGCTTCCCTATCCGTTCTTCTGCCCGTCTCTCTAACCGATTGTCTATCTCTCTACAGGTCTCGCTACCCGCCAATCTATTTCTCTAACCGTCTGTCTATCCATCTAACTACTTGTATGTCTAGTCGTGTCTATCCACTTCGCTACCCATTTGTCTATCTGTCTCACAACTTGTCTATCTGTCTCTCTACCCGTCTGGCTATACGCCTCTCTACCCATCTTCTTACCCATCTCCGTACCCATCTACTGTCTCTCTACTCGTCTGTATACCCGTCTGA
Source organism: Maratus michaelseni (assembly GCA_963931845.1). Classification (NCBI taxonomy): domain Eukaryota; kingdom Metazoa; phylum Arthropoda; class Arachnida; order Araneae; family Salticidae; genus Maratus; species Maratus michaelseni. The sequence goes on from OZ007589.1 coordinate 83,542,137, forward strand.
CTATCCGTCTGTTTTTGTACATGACTCTTTACCCGTCTCGTTACCAATCTCATTACCCGTCAGTCAACTCGTCTCTGTACTCATCTTACTACTCGTCTCTTTATCTACCACGCTATACGTCTCTCAACCTTTCTCGCTACCTTCCTGTCTGCCGGTGTCGCTACCCGTCTCGTGACCCATCTCGCTACCCCTCTGTCAACCCTCTTTTTACCTTTCTCTCTAGCCGTCTGTCTATTCGTTTCGCTACCCGGCAGCCTACCTATGTCTCTACTCGTCTCTCTACCCATCTCACTACCCGTCTGTCTACCCGTTTGTTTACTCGTCTTTCTACCTCTCGCCACCTCTTCCCAATATTTAAACAATTCATTTAATATACAGAAGCCGTTTATCAGTTATTAAATGCAAACAGAAGTAATTTATCTATTAAGTGTAATCAGATGCAATTTTTTTAAAATAGATACATAAACCTGAATAATAATTCATCAGTTTTGTGTTCATAGTTGTTTATTTCATTTGACAGTAAATCTCAACTTCTTAAACCTGAATTGTCTCAAGCTTTTTAAGAAAACCATAAGGTCTGTATAACTGCAAAGTACCCTGAGGGCTATATTAGCTACATGTTATTAAGTTACGTGAAAGTTTCGTTATCGCGTTTGCAGCCAATTGCTTATGTCAGAAAGCGTGGGTTAACCCTTTCCGGCACAGACAAATTCTGTTCGTAAAATACGAAATTACTGACTGACACCGGAATTTACAAACGACTTTTTTAGAAAATAAGAACTCCTTATTTTAAGCTTTCATCCTAGAAGCAAAATTTTATTAAAATTTTCTTTTTTCCGAATGCAAGTTTAGAATTAAAATTAGGTGTGCCCGGAGTGGGACCACTGTGCCGGAAAGGGTTAACGCCGTTTTAAATTCATTACTGTACTGTAACTTTCTTTTTTTTTCTTTTTTTTTGGGGGGGGGGGGGGGTAAGGAGGGAAGGGTTTCAAATATATACATTTAAATTAAAACTTTTGCCTCCATGCCATCAGTGTTGTTTGTATATTATTAACTAATACCTTGTAAACCGAGCTTCATTTGAAACAAATCTAAAAGACTTCTTCTACAGTTTTTTTTAAGAGAAACTTTCGTAATTGGGCCCAAAGCCAATCGGAGCATTTAATATCATTATTGTAACTCTTATAGAGTTAAAACAATATTGTTGCTAGATTTACTCTTGTTTGAGACCAGCCTTGCCTGTGTATCTGAATGGGGAAAAGTTTCGTATCCTATGTCGGTTGGCGAAAAAATTTTTAAATGGTGCCAAAATGTAGTTTTAGCATCTTAGAAAATTTTTCAACAGAGCGGTAAAACATGTTTTTCAAATATTTACAAACATACGTTTATTAAAGCATGTTTTTGCACCATCTTAAAAATTTAAGCACGATGCTAAAATAAAATTTTATCGCCATATTCGATATTTAAATAAGTAATGAAAATACATAAACAAACTTATTTAACAAACCTAAGATGCATTTTTGTGATAAATAATTGTTATTGTCAGGGGGATAAATTGTAAACAATTAATAAACGGCTGGTAAATAATAAATAGCATTTAAAATCTAAAAATGGAAAAGTGGTCCGTATAAAAATGCAATACATAACATTATACGCTTGATATATGTAGATCTTTTTTTATTTTTTAATATTTCCGAAGGCACAGATAAAAAGGTAAAAATCTCTTTTCCAAATGCCAAATAGAAAATATACAAAATAGAATGCCAAATATATAAAATAGAAAAATATCTGCAAAAAATATATTTACGTAATACTACATCTGCAAAAAAATAAGATTTAGAAAAAGTAAGCCAAATCCTGCAGATCCCAACAATCACATCGAAAAACTTATCACCAAAAAAGAACTCGCCAAATCTTACGGCACAGGAGATGGATTTTTACCTCTGAATGCAGAATATTAGTTTTTTTTCTTATACGATGGGTGATTATAATATAATTGTTTCATTTCACATTCTACATGCCGTTTGATAGGTACTTTTATGTTATCCTGGCGCAGTTGATAAATCGCCAAATATTGTTCCTATAACATTTTCATATTGAATTCATTTCATTTAAATATAAACCTTTCACTCATTTAATTTAAAATACATGCCTTTCATTAATCCCATTTAAAATGCTAAAAAGAGAAAAAAAAAAGAAATAATGCCATAAATCGAAACCTTTTATTTAAACATCAAAGAATTTTTTTTTTTTTTATTTACACACGCGAAATAAAAAAAGCTGCTATTGCTGAGATTTGCGCCAAATCTCTAATACCAAGTCTACCAAGTTATTGAGGGGTTTTTCTTTCGAACAGAAAAAAATCCAGATTAATTTTCGATTTCTACTAAATTGAAATATATTTTATTGTGCTGAATATTAGTGCGTGCATATTTTTTGCTCCATGTACTCCATGAACGTTTCAATTCCGATTGTCTACGAAAATCTCCCACCGGTGAAAATGACGTACGCACAAAATTTTCGTGACGTATGTATTTTAATTGTGCTTTTTTTATCTATTTTTTTAATATAATTTCCAAACGGTTTGACATTTATTCTTGGTAATAAATAGACGTCGTTGTCACCTTTATAGGTACCTGCTGTACAAATTTGAACGAAATCCGTTCAATATTTTTTGAGTTATGCTTGACGAAAGGTTTTAATATCCATCGTAGCTATATATGGGGCAAAGTAATACTGCGCTGTGTATGAGTCTTCGTTGCACTCAGACAATTAAGTCTTCTTTTTAATGTTTTTGGGAAATTTCTTCTGGATTTCACTGCCTCTGCTCAATTTTTACGACTGCTAATACACTACGATTTCCGATGTGATATACTTCGAGATTTGTCTTCATGGTGAGCGACTCGAAGTGATGCCCTGTCCGGGTGTCATGACTACATTTCAACGATCTCGACTGCGGCTACCTCGATATGATTATCAGGTAATTTTAGTGGTTTCGGACTGAGATGTTCCGATTGTCTGGTGGAAAGAACGCTCAAGTCGACAGCAATAGCGATCGTCTATAATGTGCCAATTTTCGACAGGAATGTATCATATATATATATATATATATATATATATATATATATATATATATATATATATATATATATTGGATGGCAAATGTCAATGATATGCATCGCAAAATAATCCGTATCGAAAATAAGAAAATCTTAATAAAAATAACTATATTTTTTAAAAGAATGTTGCTTTTCTCATAAAAGCTAAAGATTTAATATGATTGTGTGGAAGTAACAGCATTTTTCCTCTATCATTTTCCCACAATCGAAACACATTTGTAAATCGTCGTTTCGAACTGGAATTTAATTTTACATTTCTTTTAGTTTTAAAATAGGAAAAAACTTTGTTGTCTTTTTTAAATATAGCTTTTTTTTAAATTGTTTGTAATAGATTTTTGCAAAGTCTTGTAGGATAAGAAAAATTGCATGGATTTTAAAGCAATGTTTAAGTAAAATTACAATATTTTTTAAACTTAAAAAACAACAATGTTATCGAAAAGAAAATCGATTTTACCAACAAATTCGCGCAATGCAAAAGCAAAGAAGAAATAAAAAAGTAATTAATATTTTCTTCCAGGCGAATTGTGTAAATTTGAACAAGCCGATCGTGCCAATTCATAACATTATAAACGTGAAAGCGCGTTCTATATATTAGATTTTTTTTTTACATATAGGTAGAACATTTCCGAGAATAGGTAGGTTAGGGGTCTGTATTTAGGTCCATAGTCAATTTGCTTTTTTTTTTTTTTTTTTTTTTTTTTAATTAAGTGAAATTTGGCGTAAAATTAAATGCATTGTTGTAACCAGATTTGTTTTTTGCGTGGTAAACACTTAATGGTATTTTAAATGATCATTTCCCCGCTCACCTTTGATGCCAACTATGACTGTAAAACATATTAAAAAATATTAGCCGATAAATTTCTAATTTTCTTATTGCTTCATGATGTAAATAGACTTCCTGGTTCATACTTTAAACCTGAATCGGTCATGCCATTGTCGTTCAATTTTTATTCCTAATCCTAACCCTAATCGTATCCTATCCTAATGCTGATAATAACTTTAAAGAATATTCTTTGACACGAATATGTAAATTAAATCAATATCCATAAATGGAATGAATGGAAAATAGAATAAATAGAAATGGTAAAATAAAATAACAAGAAAGTACATTTATTCGACACCTAACCCTAGAGAAAGCGCAAAAAATTTCATGCGCATGAAATAAATCAAAATAATCCTATATATACTAACAAAAATATGTAAATTTAGATTATCAGATTTGTGTCGTCGGTATTTATTTGCTTATAGTGCTTCTTGAGGCAATAGAGAAAATATCGAGGTTAAATTGAATTGGCAGAATTTAAAGTACTTTCTAACAACCTTTATTTACATTTTAGATCCGCATCAGATTGTTATATCTTTGTGAAATATCTATCAATGTATAAAATCCACAAGCAGTTTGTTCACTATTTACACCACTTAGCGTGAAGCACTTAATTTAATATATACATAAACAAGATAATGCAGTAAGAAATATATAACATATGTCTATGCAAATAAACAATATAATAATGCCCATTTAGCAATGCACACATGTACAAATTGTACGCCAAATACCACCTAAAATGCACTGTTGTATAGAAAAATTCTGCCAGTGTTGTTTTCCGTTTTACGAAGAGGAATTCCTCGATTTTCACGATTTTATTTGGTCCTCCTTTTTTCATTAGTTGCAGTTTCATTTTCGCGATTGTATATATTATTTGGCATGAAATTTCCCTTTTTTAAGACTGGGTTATGTCAAGGCCCCTATAGCAAAGAAATACCGTATGGTCTCCTATAAAATGTGATAAAGCTTTGGTTAATTATACATGTTGTTAATTATCATGTATAATGTTTTACTAAATTAATGCATTTATTATTTTTTTAATGTTACGTGAACGAAGTCACGGGTAACAGCTAGTATATATATAACACAAACGGAAATTTCGTTTCGTTCCTTTATATTTCGAGTTCTGCTGAATGGAATTTAATGGAACTTAAACTGTTGGATAGATAATTTTTCAGGGAAGGTTTTAGTATATAACACAACGTTTTATGCAGATTAGTTATAGAATTATGATGGAAAATTCCGTTATTTTGGGCGATAAGTTTACCATAGGTAATTTTGTTGGCGACCATTATCGTTGGCGAAAGAATTGAAGTGGCTAAATCAGAAAATAATGCAAACACATAAAAAAAATAAAATAAAAATTCTGTTATTAATTTTATTTAAAATACCCCCTTCCCCCGCAAAAAAACTGTTTTAATGAGAGATAATATTATAAAGCGAAAATATTTAATTTAAACCCCAAAGAAATGTTTGTAATGCTTAAAAATATTTGCAATGCATGAGATTGCAATTAAGTCAATATTTGGCGTTTTATCGTTTGCGTCAGGTTAACAAAAATGTATCGGATATTTTGATTAGATAAAATATGAGTGATAATTTTTTTAAATTTTTTATATAACGCCCCTATCATGTGACTTACAGGAGGTACTAGCAGATGTAATTGTGCAAATGACTGCATTTATGAGTTACATATAATTTATTTATTTACGATTTTGATTTTACTTTTATCGCCAAACAATGTGATTTCAAGCCAAAAATGCATAGGCGTGACATCAATTGGAGCGACATTAGCAATAATAGTGTTTTTTTGTGTATACAAGATCCTTTTTGGAGTAAATTTTTATATTCAAATGCAAACTATATAAATAGCAGTTATTGTTATAAATATATGAGATCAAATATTTAAATTTTAGTGACTATCTGCCACTCAAACACATATTGTAAAATAATTAAATTTTAGACATTTAAAAATTTACTACGGAAACATGCCGGTTTTTTTTCACCAAACATTTGATTTTTATAGCCTCGAACTCGGATAAGCGAATATTGTTTATTCTTTTATTTATTTATTTTTTCTAATATATCGCCAATTTCACTTATATAAATATCCACTGCGTCAAAAATTAGAAACTAAAGAGTATACTTAAGGCGATGTGTGCAATTATGCGTTATTACTATCAGAAAAGGCGACATTTTGAAATAAAAATTGCTTGCTGAAAAAAAAAATCGATGATCTTTTCGATTCGTCATTTATTTTTATTGTTTTCTGCATATCTTCCCTTCTTTCAGGAAGGTTTTTAAAAGATATTAGACTAATCGTCCGTATTCCGGTCACCTGCCAGTTGGCATTTTTACTATATTGTCGGATGTTTCGTTTATGTTTGAAGGTTACTCTGGACGACGATTCAGATTACAGAAGATTGATTAGAAGACTTTTGAAATTAGCGATTGCTAAATTTATGGTGTTTTTTTTTCATTATGAAGCGAAGTTTTACCAAAAAACAATGCTTCCAAAGTACGGAAAAACTTTGTAATGTCAATGGTGGCGAATGGAATAAATAATATTTGTCGATTTATCATTTCAGCCTGGATAAGAAAAACGAGTACATGAAATTCTGATTAAATAATTTTTCGATCTTTATAAAGCATTTTCGACTTCCACAGAGCCCTAACAGCTAAACATAGTGACAAATGAATTTATTTCCGCGCGTTTCTCCTCTTTAGAGAAATGCAAAGAAAGTCTTTGGTTTAAGTAATCACCAAAAAGATTATTACTAAACATTTTGCATAACTAACTTTATCATTGTCAGTTTTATTTAAGGTATGGAATTTTGTTAATGAAAGATCTATAATTAAATTAACAGTAATGTGACATTATTTAATGGAACATAGTTTGGCGCGTAAATAACGTCGTTTTGTAACTAACTCTGGTACATTAGTAACCATATCGTTTCAAGCACTTCTAATGTTTGACGTCAAACTAGGCTATCGACAAGATCTTGGAAGATTAAGAAGATATTACAGTTTTATTCTTCTACCAGAGTTAATCATCGGGGTTTTTTTTTCAGGTTAATGGTTACACTAATGCAACTGGTCTAAAAAATAAAACGTCAGTGAAAATGGCGTCATTTTAAATTTATTCAAACTATTCAGCTTTAAAAATGCACTTTTTTATGTTTCACCATTTTTTTTAAGTATGAAAGTTAAACATTGTTCTTTATGTGCAAACAATTTATTACAATTTTAATTGTATTTACTCTGTTTGAATCGAAAGATGAAAAACCGTAGTAGACTTGCCAGAAGATGACGTATAATACGAAATATAACGTAACATAGAGTGAGATTGTACTTACTTTACCAGAACTTCACATATAGACAAGAAAGAGAGATGGAGTTAAAGAACTTACAGACGAAAATGAATCACCTGAACATTATTTTAATTCAATGGTCAATCTATGCAATCATTGTAATGCTCTCTTTTTAGTAGTATGTTGACTAGAAAACATTTTAGTTCCTGTTTCCATAATCCCATAATGACCTCATTTCTCAACTCTACGATAAATGATCAACTAAATGAGTTGCTTCTTATTAACCCAAAGTTTGTCCAATGTATGATATAATATAGCGCAATGTCGTTCACATCGTTTACAGCAATATTGAAGGAAAAACCAGGTGAACGTCCCTATTGCTTTAAAATACATTCTCAGATCCATTGACATAATTCGGTTTGAATCGAAAAATGAAAAACCGTAGTAGACTTGCCAGAAGATGACGTATAATACGAAATATAACGTAACATAGAGTGAGATTGTACTTACTTTACCAGAACTTCACATATAGACAAGAAAGAGAGATGGAGTTAAAGAACTTACAGACGAAAATGAATCACCTGAACATTATTTTAATTCAATGGTCAATCTATGCAATCATTGTAATGCTCTCTTTTTAGTAGTATGTTGACTAGAAAACATTTTAGTTCCTGTTGCCATAATCCCATAATGGCCTCATTTCTCAACTCTACGATAAATGATCAACTAAATGAGTTGCTTCTTATTAACCCAAAGTTTGTCCAATATATGATATAATATAGCGCAATGTCGTTCACATCGTTTACAGCAATATTGAAGGAAAAACCAGGTGAACGTCCCTATTGCTTTAAAATACATGCTCAGATCCATTGACATAATTCGGTTGATTCAAAGTTCGATTGAAAATTTTGACTAGGGTAGTATCCGTAGGTGAAGATCCATATTCCTTTAAAATAAAAAGCCATTTCGTTTGATTTATTTAGAAAAATGGCCCAGCGCAGCGGGCGTAGCATTCTAGTACTCTATAAAAGCTACTCGCTTTCCGAAAATTCGTTGCAGCAAACGAAACCTTTGTTTTTATAAATACTTATTTAAATCTTTAAAATACATTGGTTTCTGATGTTTGTAATGATAAAAACACTTTTGAATTGCGAGTATCAGGAAAGAGATTATTGCATGTTTTCATTCGTTGATATTTTCGTAGATTAAGAAACATTTGTCTTTATTACAGTATAGTAAAAGTTAAACTGTGTTGAACATATGTTTCGTTTACATAACAATACATTGGATTACATTAATCAGTCCTTATGTTCATTTCGATTACATCATAAAGTAAAAACAAATTGGCTCTATGTTTCATTTATATGGCAATACATGCCTAAATATCAGCGTATTACACTGGCCTCCAAAAGTTAAAGTACAACCGGTTTTTTGCGTCTAATTTACAAATGAATGAATATAGAAAAAACAAATTTGGAAGAAATGTGCGCTAAACTGTTATTTATTAAATGCGACATAGAAATTTACTGAAGATAAACGTATAAATGAAATTACAACAGAAAAGCACTCATGGTGGAAAATTCCATTCTTGGAGAAATCAGTACATCGCAGTATTATGCAGTAAAATGTGACAGAAACATTAAAAATCTGGTTCTAATACGGAATATGTTCACCCCGGACTTGTATGCATTGGCGGCATCGACTTTCCATGCTCTCAATTAAATTGTCTTATACCGAAATAGGTAACGCTGACCAGACTTGGGGTAAGCCTTGTTCCAGCTCATTTAATGACCTTGAAGGACGACTTAAAGTCGCAACTTGTCTTCCAAGATACTCCCAAAGATGTTCTATTGGATTCTAGTCTGGAGAGTGAGCTGATCATTCCATTCTCTCCAAACTGTGATCCTCATGATAATCCTCAACAACCACAGCTCGGTGTGGTCTCACATTATCATCCATTAGAATGGAACCATTGCAAATAGCACCGGCATATGGGCGCACATACGAATCAACGATCTCATCAGGATATCTCGCACCAGTCACAGTTCCTCCATGGAACACATGCAGGTCAGTGTGGCCTCCGAGTGAGATACCTGCCCAAACCATGATTCCACCGTTTCGGTACTTTTATGTTTCGACAGTGTTTGATTGATGGTATCGAGTGCATTGTTCTCTCGCGATCAGAAGACGACCTGAATAGCTCATCAGTGTGAATATGGACTCGTATGTGAAGAGTACAGAAGCCCATTGTTGTCTGGTCCAGGAAAGATATTCTCTTGCCCAACATAAGCGGGCCCTTCTCTGTCGTCTGTTGAGGGGGACACACAGCACTGGTCGCCTTGCATAGAGACCTGCATTGTGAAGACGTCTTCGCACAGTAGTAGCGGAGATTCGTCTCCCTGATGCTGCAAAGTGGTCTGCAATGAGTTGCGGCACAGTAGTGCGTCTTCTCCTTCGTGCCGAAAGAGCTAGAAACTGGTCTTCTGCAGGTATTGTAACACGTGGGCGGCCTGGAACATGTCTTCTGAACACAGAATCTTCGGATTCACACTGATCCCAGTGTCGTTGGACTACACTGCGAGACATAATGAGCCGTCTAGCAGTATCGGCCTGTGACAACCCTATTTCCATACATCCTACCGCCCGTCACCTTAATGAATCGGGCAAACGACTTCTTCTAGACATTTCTAGATTCTACTGGCTGTTGTGAACAAAACTGACAACAATAGTTCGAATACAACAAAACTTACACGCGAAATTACGAAATCTTCGTAATTGCATATTTTTCTCTCATTCACAAATACCTATTCTTTTCTATAAAATAAAAGAGGTAGCTGTAATTTTCGAGTAATTTTTTTAAAGCTTATTATTGTCATTGATATAAAATATGAAGTTTAATCTGACTGCCATTTTTTGTCTGGTGATCTTCGAAAAACTTGCTGTACCTAAACTTTTTGTGGCCAGTGTATCTCCAAATGCATTTGTATTTTATCGATAAACACAAATGGAAAGAGTTATATTCTTTTTTCTATCAAAAATATTAAATTAAGCATGTCTCAGTTTCGACAGTTTCTGATCAATATCGATATATATTAACATTCATGTCTACAGTTATATTATGTGGAATGATAATTAATGCTACTACTGCAGATGAGTCATCTATTTAATGCCACAGTTTCAGTAGGGGACCATAAATTTTATTTCACAGTTTGGAGTACTACTAGATGATTTAAAGGATTATATTTTGTAGTTTCAAGAGTAATAAATCACTGTAGACGGAGAGCATGAATCGTAAAAACGCTATATGCTTTGGACAGTATGATGCACGAAATGTAAGGCTAGCGTGATTTTCATCATCTTTTGTAAATAGATGTGTAACATATTCGTTTTCGTAAACAACATACATATATTTTTGAAGACGTTTATTTCGTTTCATTGTTTATTTACAAATATATCAGCGTTCTTTACATAAATAAATCCATTCATCGGAAGCGACGGCTTTTTACGCCACTCGGAATAATAAATATAATTTGACATTTCTGCGTAACTTTTTTTTTATGTTTCTAGTTTAGAAGTTTTTACTTTTGCAAATGAAATTATATGATTAGACAGTGTTAAAGCAATAAATCAGTGAACTTATACCTGGATTTTAGTTAGAAATATACAGTTAAACAGTTTTCCACTTTTAGTTCTGATTCATTTTACAGCTCATATTTTTCAATTATATCAGATTTATATGTAATGCATGTTTAATTGTGCAGATTTATATGTAATGCATGTTTAATTGTGCAGATTTATATGTAATAAATGTTGAATGTTTTATAGCTTCAGTTACATTTTCTAAAAAAGATAAATTTAACAGTAAAGAAACTTCAGAAATTTTATTATTTTATATGATTAATTATGCCTTTATTCTCAAAACATCGTTAACAATAGGAATCTGAATAAAATAACTCTTTGATTTCATTTAAAATCCAGTACAAGGTTTATCTTTCTTCCTCCATGCTATGTCACATAAAATGATAAATCTGTCAGTCAATAAAACACTTTAGCTAAAACCTTTGTCAGAAATTACATTTTTACGTTAAAGAATTCAACTGATAATGGCTTTTATTTCGACATACTTTGCTTCTGTTCAAACAAATCTTTGAATAATATTAGAATTTGTAGTCTTGTGACAAATGAATTTATTGGTATCTTAAAAAGTATATATATATGGTATATAAAAATTGCATTGTTTGAAAACTGTAAAGGGAAACAGTAACTGTTATTTAAAACATTTGAAAATTTAAGAGTTGAAGATGTTCAGTATTTGAAATTGTCATTTTAGAATATGTCGCAATATTTAGAATGGTTATTATTACATCCACCTTGATTATTATTGAAAATATTTTAATTTTACATTTACTTTTCTTTTAATTTGGCAAAGACGAGACATCTCGTTTCCTGTTTGAAAAATATATTTTACAGTAAAATGGAATATCTTTTCAGAAGAACTCACGGGCGTAAAGAGTGTTTTTTTTTTTTTTACCTTGAAGTACTATACTTTTGTTGTAATGTTTTTGTAAACGTATTTCGTACACAAGAATACAAAAATTGTTATAATTATTTTAAGATTTATAAGTGGTTTCAAACTTTATTTTCAATTAACTAAGATAAACCATATATTAAACATATGAAAAATATATTTATCCAACAAGAAATGGTGTAGAAGCATTACACCGGAAACATCATTATAGTGTAAAGAATGTGTAAATATTGGAATTATTCTAACACATTTCAACGTTGTTAAAACTTGAAAAAAGTTGTGAGGGTGTTAGTAGAACACAAAAATTTAAGAATGCTCTTCCAACTAGGCACTCTGTGAGACATAATTCTCCCAGTCAACCATGTGACATTAGCAACTAGTCTGCAAACTATGACGCAAGTCAACATATTAAACCACCTGTAAAGGAACTCCATAATAATCAATGGATACGTAATGATGTTGTATTTTTTTACTAATGAAACTAATTCGTAATAAATTATTTATATTTTTCTAACTGTGTCAAAATGTGCAAAGCCGGGAGATGAACCGAAAACCTTTAGCTTAAGCTATTTATTATTATTTATATCGACTTCCCGCCTCGGCATATTTTCACTATTTATTATTCAGTATTTCTGGGGAATTGTGAACTTTATGAATTCTTTACCAATTACTAAGTTTCGCGTTTGTAGTTTCGAATTCCTCGTGTGTCTTCACTCTAATCTTCCTAAATATACTTGGACTGCCAGGAAACCAATGTATGTTGCACTGTAAAAAAATTGCCGCACACTGTCCAGTCATTTGACCGTTTTTAGAGAAAATGGTTACCTAACAGTAATTTAACTCTATTCTGACGATAATATGGCCAATAATATGGTCAGAATAGAGTTAAATTATGGTTATGTTACCGAATTCTCTAAAAACGGTCAAATGACTAAACAGTTTGCTGGAAATTTTTAACAGTGTATTGAAATTCGCTACAGAATATTTCCTATTTAAAAAAAGGTAGTATCTATGGTTCGCTTTCAAAGACACACAAAAGAATTCGGATATAAATCCGTCGATCCGTAGTAATTGTAATCATAAACAAAATAGCGCATTTCATGTATTTACATATAATTATTATATTTGTAAGAGAAAATAATATGTATTTGAATGAAATTTGTGAACTCAAACAACAGTAGATATCTTATTTTGTAAATTGGTTTAAATTTAATTTTTAAAAAAATTACAAAATATTGATTGTACAGATACATTGAATTATCTTGAACTTAATGAATTTCAGTTTCAAATAGGTTAACGGAACAGCAACAAATTTAAATTGTTGTATTTTACTATCATTTATTCGCCCTTTCTAACACAATATTAAAAATTAACGTACGTATAATTAGCACTTAAATTTGTTATTTTCGTTATTCTGACATTTTTATTTTGCATTACATATATTTTTTTCTTTTAAATAATACATTAATATCCTACAAATAAACGCAATATTTACATTAATAATTTACTCAATATGAACTTAATGAGATGTCTAGTTATGATACGTAAAAATATGAAAGTAATAACTCGATTTTGAGATCAATATTTGCTGAGTGCATTTTGAATGAAATCTTTATTAATAGAGTACTTAAATGTGTTTTGTTTTCTCCAAATTTATATCCGTTAATTATTTTTTATGTACTTGAAATTATATTTCTCAATTTGTCATTAGGATAGCTGTAATTTCACTTTTATAAATTTCTTGAGAGTTTATCTATGATCACAAATTTGTTGTGTACGTGCATACATATAAGCTAAATAAATTATTTAATATCATACCTTATTCTTAATTAAGGATTTTAAGGGAGTTTAAGATAAAATTACACATTATATGAAGATTTTCTCGTTATATTTTAGATTTTTTTTTTTTTTATAATAGTGTTAAAAGCTTTTAAAAACTGAAATATTTAAATAGTTTTATAATTTATCTAGTAAACTGAAAACAATCTGACGAATAAAAAACTAACATTAATGTAAGTATGTAATGTAAAATTAATAATTTAAAGTGTTTATATAATGTACCAAAATGGTTGAAACAAGATTTATTTATTTTTTACTTGGTGGAGATCAGGAATCTATGTAAAAAGCAAATAGTACTAATGATAAATGGCTAACTAATGGTACTAACTCGGTACCATTAGTTAGTATATATAAGATTAAGTTAATACCACTAAATTACTTAATTTTTAAATAGTCTAAAATTATATTTAAAAAAATAGCATACATAAATCTTAAAATTGACGATTTTTGATTAATTGAAAATTTACCACTAAAAATGTTATGTCATACAATACCACAGAAAAAATCCGATATATAAATTGGTGGGCTATTGCATAAAAAATTAAGCAAATATGTTAGTACATAAGTAACAGTAACTAACAATGGTGGCTCAATTAAGGTAGATAAGAACATAACCATTCTGAAAAAATAACAACAGATAAATACTTATAAGTAATAATATTTATTAACATATATTCGACACTTAATGTACAATACTATCAAAATATTTGCCTTGAAGCTTCAGTGATACAGAGTCGAATTCAAAATGTAACAACTCTGTGAAAGATTTCGGTATCAAATACAGTGGTGATCAAAATTATAAGGACAAGGCAAAAATCGCTAAATCTTGGTTACATTTGGCTGGAAACTTATGCAAATTTAATGGTGAGAAACCAATGAAAAATGAAGAATATTTTTATAAGTTTTTATGGAAACATGTGGAAAATTCATATTCATAAAATATATTATGTATTTATACAGCCATGTGATTCGGACAAAATTATAAGAACAACTGTATTTGTGTATTCTAAAAAGTAAAATTTGCATGTTTTTTGTTCTGCACATGAAACTTACAGACGATATAAATAAGTATTAAGCGTTTGGGATTGTCATATTCTGTTTCTCAGTCATGCCGCTAGATACAAAGATTTCGGAGTTTGAGAAAGGAAATGTGGATGCATTGAAATGTTCAGGACTTTCTGTACGTCAAATTGCGAAAAAGCTTAATAGATCAAGAACGGTAATTTACAATTATCTTAAAAATCCCGGTAAATATGGACGGCAAAGTCATACAGGTAGGTCATCTTCTGTTTCTGTACGCGCGAAAAGGATGATAATAAGGCGATGTTGCTACAAAAAACAAACGTCAGCAGAGATAAGACGTGAATTGAACTTAGGATACAGTGCTCGAACTGTTCGATGTGTTTTACAAAAATAGCAAAAAAGTCTCTATGGCAAACATATATCACGACCGCCTTTTACAAAAGTTCATAAGAGACTGAGGGTAGAGTTTGCCGAAAAATGCATTAATATAGGGGGGAAACGGGATGATGTTGTCTAAGTTTAATTCAGATGGACCAAATTGTTTTCGCTTCTTCTGGTATGATCTCCGTAGAGAAAAAGAAATTTTCTCAAAGCGTTTATTTGGAGGTGGATCAGTAATGATCTGGATAGGTATCGTAACAGGTGGTACTACTTCAATAGATTTTGTAAAGAGCGGAATGATTTCTGACAGTTATGTTGAGGTATTTGGGGATAATGGTTTACCAGAAGCATCGTTAATAGCGAGTGGAGACTATTTTTCCAGCAGGACACTGCTTTAGTACGTGTTTTCCAAATTTCAAAATCATGGTTTGAGGCTCATTTCAAGATAGTACTTAATTGGCCAGTCAGAATTCCTGATTTGAATCCAATGGAAAACCTGTGAGGTATTCTGGCACTCGAAGTATACAAAAATGGTATACAATATGAAAACAAGCGAGAGCTCAAGTCCTCCATCGAAAAAGCGTGGTCAAAAATTTCCAAGAACGTTCTCAAAGAACTGTTAAACTCCATGACGTCATGACTGATAAAAGTGATTGAGAAGAAGGGATAGACTATTAATTCAGGTAAAACCATTCATTGTTCTTATAATTTTGTTCAATTTTTACTATGACATATTTTGTTAATTATGGCAAAACATTTATATTTTGCATTTTCCAATGTTTTGCATTCTAGAACGATGTTTAGTATAAAAAAGCATTTTATGTATAAATTTCACTTACTTAGTTCAGAAATAATTTTATTCTGTGCAATTTTCTGTTGTTCTTATAATTCTGACCACCACTGTATATGCATCTCACTTTGAATCGCTGATTTCAGGTTTTTAAATGTAATTTTTATAATATTTATCATATATTCGAAAGAAAAGAGTAGCTTCTGTTTATTTTGGGTCTGTAAGGATAAACATTCCTTTCTATCTGCAGTGAAATTGCACAAATCCAGTTGAATTATTCGCTTCCTTAATATTAATGTTAGCATTGACCGCCCGAGATGGGCTGGTCAGTCTAGGGTACCAAGTCTATAGAGCATATCTTAGAAAATGAATATTTGATCTTGTGGTATCGTGCTTCTTCCATGAAACAGTATTTCAGAATCATGTTACGACAACGAGGATAAAGTGCAAAGTCATGTTTGAATAACTCACAATATTTTTCTCCGACAATAATACCTTCAATATATATTGGGTCAACGACTTGGTGGGATGATAAATACACACCACAGCGTACATTTGAGCAATCTTTGAACGCTGAATTGTACTGAGATAGAAGGGAGGCCGGTTTCTCTGTAACTCTAATTCTGCTTATTGACGTCTCCGTTCAATTAGAATTCAGTTTCGTTACTGAACAACATTTCGTGACTGTTAATTGATATATTTTTCAACATTTCAATGATAAAATTTTAAAATTCAAATTGCCTATAAATATTTGTACTTTTTAGCAGTTTGCACAGATTTTCTTCAGGGATGCAGTTCCATAATTTTCCATGATCTGTGTAATGAATAATTCCAGATTTGTAACTGTTGTGATGTAAACGAGTGTTCATGAAAATATTGCATGTTTTCTTTGTGTTATTACCTGTAGCAACACAGGATGTTCTGCCAGAAATCAGTGGCAAGCACGTCCAGCTAGTCAAATCTATTCATCAACATAAAAACATATGTGCAAATTTAACCATTTAGAAGTTACAATGCCCTTTCTCTACAGTAAATCAATATAAATTTATGTGAAACAAAAAACCTATTACTATTATTATTTTTGATCCACCTTTCTTACGGCATATCCGTCTAACTATGGCAATAGTTCGATAATTTTACCTAAAATTCTTTTACAACAAATGATATCTCTCCAAGAGTTAGAAATTTCATATGTAAAATTCTTGAACTAATAAAAAAGAGAATGAATATAAAATGCACTTATAATATGATTGATACTATTGGGTTGTTCGGAAATTCTTTCCGTCTGTGAAAGATAGTTCGTACCAGAAAATAGGTCATTTAATTATTGCACATTAATTCCGATATCTAATGTCTCATAAAAATGATTATATTTTAGTCCTTTTTTTAAATTTCTATCTTTATAATGATAATTTATACTCGCTTTTTGTTCTTTATTATCTCTTATTTCCTGATTGGCTGCTTTACGCACGCCATTCTCAACAGGCTAGCTTCTAATTTAAGATTGGCTGTTGAAGCTGACAGTCAATTCCGTTGCTTCTTTTAATGTTTTAAGTGCATTTTTGCTATATTTATAATTTTTTCGCATGGCTCCTTTAAGATGCGATGTACAATTACTCATAGAGGGTGTGGAGTCGCTTTAACTAGTTTGGGTATCCCCTTAAAACAATCCACTGTATCGCTGTTTTGCTGTCTAATAATTAACGGGCAAAATTTTCCGGTACGAATTGGTTTTCCCAAACGGAAGGAACTTTCCAAACAACTCATTATTACAAAAATGTATAAAAATAATTTTAAAAAGGAATTGTGAGAATAAAATTCCTTTTACCATTTTATTTTGCCCACGCTGTATGTACTTCTGAGATTCAGATGTGCAAATTTTACTTGGAAAAATTTTTGCTTTTCGTCTATCCAACTATCAAAATTTTGACTACAGCATTCTTCAAAGAATTACATTGTGTTTCCTTTATTTTAGTAGTGTTTAAAAATTCTTTAAAATGTGTATAGGAAACAATATCTAACAAAAATACTTTGTTTTTGAATTAATTTATTTCAATAATTAATTTAACTGAAAGTTTTTTTTAATAATATGCAAAATCAAACAACATTAAAAATCATTCAGTAACCTATCAGCATGTGAAAACACTGAAGAAATCAGAAGACAGAACTGTTTGTATATTAGGACATATTTTACAAATAAACAATTTTTAGAATTAACAAATGGTTTGCACTTGTATTAAAGCAAAAATCGCTGATTAATTGCACAAGATATATGAACGTGTGTTTGAAATTTACATTACATTGCCCTCATGTCGTTTATTCTATCATATCGGTAGACGAAAGGGTAACGTCTGTCTCTCCATTTTATAATGCTTAATTCAAGTATTGTCTTTCATTATAATTAATTCCGTTAATATTTAACTTATTTGTCATATATAATAATATACGAGGAAAAATTGTATATATATATATATATATATATATATATATATATATGCGAATTTTATCTTAAAAACGGATCTACGAATTTTGTCCTCCGTTTTGTGGAACCAGAAACACATTGGGCTAGGTCACATGTTCGAGAAAATTAGATTAGTGGGCCATTTTGGTCCCATGGGTCAGGGTCAAGCTAATTGTATCTAAAAACAGTTCTAATCATTTTGACTAAATTTTGTAACCTACCATTTTGGGGCATGAGAAGACTATTGGGCTGGATCACTTGTTCGAGAACGTTCGATTAGTGGGTCATTTTTGGGACAACGCGTATCAAGGTAATTTTATCTAAAAAACGGCTCTAACGATTTTGATTATATTTTGTATCTAACGAGTTTCGGACACGAGAAGACAATTAGGCTTGGTCACATGTTCGAGAAAAATTGATTAGTGTGTAATTTTGGTGCTGGGTCATGATATTTGAACTCAAAGCTAATTTTGACCTAGCATAGCTCGGATTTCTTTGCTCGTAATAATCTTGTTGCTGCAATAGAATTGTTTTCTGCTGTTTAACGAATTTTGTTTTAACATATCGTATAAAAATTTATAGAGTAACTTCTGGAAAATACATTTTAGATCACTTATATTAACCTAAAATTATCTCCTTACTTTACTTTGATCATCTTTGATAGAGTTACATTGCCGTTACGTGCAGCTAATGAGTGAAACACTCATTTTAATCTGTTTTGCGCTTTATGCACAGTGAATAAATGAAGTGAGGATGTAAGTGAAATGAAGTGAATTTATTTTACATAATTACAATTCATATGTTTCAACTTACTCTGGGAGGGGTTTTTGTGCCGGTTAAAAGTAAGATTTTCTTGCTTTTAATACACGATTTCAGAAGCATTACTTTTTAGTAAAAAAATAATATATATATAATAATACAATTTATTAATAATATTATATTTTAATTCAAAATATAACAAAATAGAAAAGCGGAAAAATCGGAAATGACATGGAAAGCGATTTGGAATTTCGCGATATTTACAACGTATCTGTATAATAATAGGATATTGTTTGATAATTTTTCGAAAGAGAACACTAACCATTGTCGAGAATAACAATCGAATCATTCAATATTTCGTATCCAAATTCTACATCCGAGATGGTCTGCATCGATTGTGTTACCGAAAATTAGATTTGCGACAAGAAGTTAAAAACTGCAATTGTAAAGTTTAGCGTCTATTGCGAGAGAGAATCTAAATATATTAAAACACAGTATGTTGATTCCTGTACGAACTTATCGAAACCATGGATGGGAAACAATAGATTACTTCCAGTGTTGCAAAAAAAAAAAAAAAAAAAAAGAGAAATAATAAAAAAAAAATATTCAGACACGTGGCATTTCGAATGTATTTTTTAATTTGCAGGTTAAATTTCGGTACAAATATTTCTTAAAGTGTTACTTTGTTTTTATAAGTGAATAAAAATTGACATTTACTGTGAAGTCACGAGAATAGCATCTATTGAGTTTATTTTATCTGTATGCATTATTGTCTGAGTGCAACGAAGACTCATACACAGCGCAGTTTTACTTTGCCCCATATATAGCTACGATGGATATTAAAACCTTTCGTCAAGCATAACTCAAAAAATATTTAACGGATTTCGTTCAAATTTTTACAGCAGGTACCTATAAAGGTGACAACAACGTCTATTTATTACCAAGAAAAAATGTCCAACCGTTTGGAAATTATATTAAAAAATAGATAAAAAAGCACAATTAAATACATACGTTTCGAAAATATTGTACGTACGTCATTTTCACCGGCAGGAGATTTTTGTAGACAATCGGAATTGAAAACTTCATGGAGTACATGGAGCAAAAAAATATGCACGCACTTATATTCAGCACAATAAAATGTATTTCAATTTAGTAGAAATCGAAAATTAATCTGTATTTTTTTCTGTTTGAAAGAAAAACCCCGCAATAACTTGGTAGACTTGGTATTAGAGATTTGGCGCAAATCTCAGCAATAGCAGCTTTTTTTATTTCGCGTATGTAAATTAAAAAATATGATTCTTTGGTGTTTAAATAAAAGGTTTCGATTTATGGCATTATTTCTATTTTTTTTCTCTTTTTAGCATTTTAAATGGGATTAATGAAAGGCATGTACTTTAAATTAAACGAGTGGAAGGTTTATATTTAAATGAAATGAATTCAATATGAAAATGTTATAGGAACAATATTTGGCGATTTATCAACTGCGCCAGGATAACATAAAAGTACCAATATATCAAACGGTATGTACTATGTGAAATGCAACAATTATATTAAAATCACCCATCGTACAAGGAAAAAAAAACTAATATTCAGCATTCAGAGGGAAAAATCCATCTCCTGTGCCGTAAGATTTGGCGAGTTCTTTTTGGGTTATAAGTTTTTTGATGTGATTGTTGGGATCTGCAGGATTTGGCTTACTTTTTCTAAATCTTATTTTTTTTTGCAGATGTAGTATTATGTAAATATATTTTTTTGCAGATATTTTTCTATTTTGTATATTTAGCATTCTATTTTGTATATTGTCTATTTGGCATTTGGAAAAGAGATTTTTACCTTTCTATCTGTGCCTTCGGAAATATTAAAAAATAAAAAAAGATAAACATATATCAAGCCTATAATGTTATATTTTGCATTTTTATACGGACCACTTCTCCATTTTTAGATTTTAAATGCTATTTATTATTTACTAGCCGTTTATTAATTGTTTACAATTTACCCCCCTGAGAATAACAATTATTTATCACAAAAATGCTTCTTAGGTTTGTTAAATAAGTTTGTTTATGTATTTTCATTACTTATTAAACTATCGAATATGGCGATAAAATTTTATTTTAGCATCGTGCTTAAATTTTTAAGATGGTGCAAAACATGCTTTAATAAACGTATGTTTGTAAATATTTGAAAAACATGTTTTACCGCTCTCTTGAAAAATTTTGTAAGATGCTAAAACTACCTTTTGCACCATTTAAAAATTTTTTCGCCAACCGACATATAGGATACGAAAGTTTTCCTCATTCAGATACACAGGCAAGGCTGGTCTCAAACAAGAGTAAAGCTAGCAACAATATTGTATTAACTCTATAACAGTTACAATAATGATATTAAATGCTCCGATTGACTTTGGGCCCAATTACGAAAGTTTCTCCTAAAAAAACTGTAGAAGAAGTCTTTTACATTTGTTTCAAAAGAAGCTCGGTGTACAAGGTATTAGTTAATAATACAAACAACACTAATGTCACGGAGGCAAAAGTTTTAATTTAAATGTATATATTTGAAACACTTCCCCCCCTACCCTCCCTACCACCCAAAAAAAGAAAAGAAAAGAATGTTACAGTAATGAATTTAAAATGGCGTTAAGCCACGCTTTCTGACATAAGCAATTGGCTGCAAACGCGATAACGAAACTTTCACTTAACTTAATAACATGCAGCTAATATAGCCCTCAGGGTACTTTGGCAGTTATACAGACCTTGTGGTTTTTTTAAAAAAGCTTGAGACAATTCAGGTTTAAGAAGTTGAGGTTTACTGTCAAATGATATAAACAACTATGAACACAAAACTGATGAATTATTATTCAGGTTTATGTATGTATTTAAAAAAAATTGCATATGATTACACTTATAAGATAAATTACTTCTGTTTGCATTTAATAACTGATAAAAGGCTTCTGTATATTAAATGAATTGTTTAAATATTGGGAAGAGGTGGCGAGAGGTAGAAAGACGAGTAAACAAACGGGTAGACAGACGGGTAGAGAGACGAGTAGCGACATAGGTAGGCTGACGGGTAGCGAAACGAATAGACAGACGGCTAGACAGAAAGGTAAAAAGAGGGTTGACAGAGGGGTAGCGAGATGGGTCACGAGACGGGTAGCAACACCGCTAGACAGGAATGTAGCGAGAAATGTTGCGAGACGCATAGCGTGGTAGAAAAATAGACGAGTAGTGAGATGGGTACAGAGACGAGTAGTGAGATGGGTACAGAGACGAGTTGACTGACGGTTAATGAGATTGGTAGCGAGTCGGGTACAAAAACAGACGGATAGTGAGACGGGTATACAGACGAGTAGAGAGACAGTAGATGGGTACGGAGATAGGTAAGAAGATGGGTAGAGAGGCCTATAGCCAGACGGGTAGAGAGACAGATAGACAAGTTGTGAGACAGATAGACAAATGGATAGCGAAGTGGATAGAGACACGGCTAGACATACAAGTAGTTAGACGGATAGACAGACGGTTAGAGAAATAGATTGGCGGGTAGAGAGACCGGTAGAGAAATATAGAGACAGGTAGAGAGACGTGTAGAAAGATAGACAATCGGTTAGAGAGACGGGCAGAAGAACGGATAGGGAAACAGACAGATTGTGGAGAGACAGACAGACAGGCAAAAGAAAAGTCTGCGAATTGGCGCAGTAATGGCGCAGGGGGCAGAACCTCCTAGAGAATAATCAAGAAGTATCTGTTAAGCTTAACTTTGAAATATATATAATTTTTCAATTTTACCGATATGGAGATTTAATGTAAAGGTTATTTTACACAAGTCATCGAAAGATTTTTTGTACACTTTAATAGTAATTTAGACTATAGTTTTGCAATCTGGTTTGTAGCAAAGCATGCTATCAATGTGGTTTGAAGTGTAAGAGTTTCTATAAACAGTTATACAAATAATAGATGTATAATCAAGGAAGAAAAATTTTTAATTCACACACAAGAAAAGGTGCAACAATGAAATTAAATTTGCGTTAAGCCACGCTTGATAGAATAATCTATTGGCTGCAAATCCAATTACGTAACTTTAAAAAGCTTGGCGTTTTAAAAGATCCGGCGTTTTTTTTTTTTTTTTCGTTTTTTTTTTTTCAAGTTTTGCGCAATACGCGCTTAAGAAAATGAGATTCTTTGCCACATGTTAAAAAAAAATATGTCAACACATCTAATGAACGGTACTTCTTTTCTATTTTTTAACAGTGTATATGAATTTATGTATGATATTTTGTATTCTATCATTTAATTTGCTCTTTTTCTTTATATTGTAATTGTTAACCCTATGTTCTCAGCAATATCACTCAGACTAATCCCTTTGAGGGAAGTCCTAGTAACTTTATTGATGCCATTTTTTTTTCATTTCAATTAAATTTTTTTTTTTTTTTTGTTTGAATTTATGGTGATTAATCATAAACGTACGTATATATAGTACGTGTGAAAAGTTTGAGCAGGTGAAAATGACGTTATGCTTAGCTTGAAATGTATTTTATATTGAAAAATAAAAAATGAAAAATATTGATTTGATTGCGCTAACATAACGTAATTTTTACTAATTTTTCAATTGTTAATTATAAAAATTAGAATTGAAGCCTGTATTGATTTCTTGATCTTGATTGTATACCCTCATTACATGTTAATGATTGCTTTTTTAAAACACTAAATTATACGTAAGAAGAATTAATTTTTGAATAAAGAATTCCGAAAATTATTAAGAGTAGTGTTATGTTAAAAAAAGACTTGAAACAATTACGGAACATTAATACGTTTCCACTTAAAATAATATAAATAGTTCAGCGTTTGTTTCCGGCTAATATACCATAACACATTTAAAACTGTATTATAAAACACAAATTATGGAACAGATGTTACAGACATACCGGGGTTGGCGAGATTTTTGTTTTGCGCCATTTTGGCGAGAAAACGGGTCAATGTTAGGCGTAGCTTGCGAAAACAGTATGTTAGCTTTGTTTTATTATGGAACAGTTTATTTTACTATAATAAACACACAACTTTATTATAAAAAACACACAGTGTTTAATTTAATATAAAGCACACACAATCTGCTTTACCGGGTTGCCATACAAAGCAAAAGCTTGTCAAAATCACCGGGTTACTCCGTCATAAAATCGCAATCTTGGCACTAAAAATATACCCCAGTGCATCTGCGACATCTGTACACAAATTAGAAATATATCTATATGTGTTTCCTTTTAGTAATTAAGAAATATTTTTAATTTATTTTCTGTTCTGACATCTCATTTACACAAGATAAAAAACTCCAGAGCATCTGAACTTAACGTTTCAGATAAGTTTTCCTTATTGTCGATGAATAGTATGTAAACATGTTTATATTTTTCAATGTACAAGCCAGTCAGTAAAAACTATTTATACTGATATTCCATTCAATATACGTATATATATGTATACTAATTAAGATACATCTATAACTTCCCCTCATCTTACTTACATCAGATTGAAAAATTGTTGTTAAAATCCCATAGTTAAAATCCCACTTACTAAGCCCTCAACGTAACGTTTTATGCCAGTTTTCCTTATTTCCTTATTTTTTTTTATCAATTATTTCAAATTTTAAGCGAAAACCACGATTTCTACCCACCGTCCTAGGACGGGCATTAACACTAGTTTGATCATAATGACGGGTGATTTCTCGATTAACGATCCGAACAATTAGCTTGCTAATGATTGGCATTTCAAGGAAAATAAGGTTTCGAGGAGTCGCCTAAAAATCTCCTGTTTCCAACGAAATAAATGTAAAGAACGAAAATGTTGATTTCGTTTCGTAGACTCTCGCTGCCTATTGTTTGCGAAAATAAATTATAGTGTATTTATTTAACAGAATCTTTAAAAAAAATTTTTAATTTTTTTTTATTCAAAGAAAAATATTTTTAGAAATCTGCTTTATTTTTTCATAAAGAGTTACTAAATTTTTATTTTTTAAACTGTCTTTTTTTTATAAATATTTTTGAAACAGATATGAAATGTAACTTTTAAATTTTTTAACAGATATTTAGTTCTAGAAACTTCAAATCTGCAAATCCAAAACTTCGGTTTTTTCCGCTATGCTTACAAAGTTGTGTTTAAAATAATATCTGCACTACAATCTGTTTTGCAACGATTCGTAATAAGTATAACATTAGAATTTCCAAACTTTAAAACTTACATTATTCTGAATGACTTCATGTTTGCTATCGTATGGTAAAATGTACCAGAAAAGCAAAATATGGTGTCGAAATTCTAGGTTGGTATTTAAATTTTCGGAGTTTGGTACAATTTCAGTTTGAAGAGGACTCTCTAATCTTATTTTTATAACAAATGGAAATGAGAATTAATTTCAAATCGGATGGTAATTTTAATTTTTTACTTTGTTCTATCTTTACAAGAAAAAAGTATTGGATTCATGAAAATTTTCGTCTTCTAGTTGTCGATGGATTCGACCTGAATACGATTTGACTGTTTTTAGAAAATATTTGTCTGTGAGTCTGTCTGTCTGTATATGACAATTTTTTGTGGACGCTCTATCTCTAGCACTAATGCACAGAATTTAATAAAACTTTGTATTCATTTAGTCCCTGATATAAATTGCTGTTGATTAGTTTTAGGTATAAATCGCGCAAGAGATGGCGCTGCTATGGTGCATTTTTCGCGATTTCCGCAATAGTTCTATCTCAATAACAACTGCACTGATGTTCATCAAAATTCAGATTCAGTTAGACCTTGACGTATATAAACGCTGATTATGTTTTGGCGTAGATATGCCAACAGGTGGCGCTGCTATGGTTCTTTATACATAATTTACATGATAATTATTAATTATATCTCAAGAATTAATATACGGGTTTTCATTATACTTCAGATTGAGTTTGATGTTGATATAAGTTGTTGTTGATTAGGTTTTGGTGTAAATCTCCCAACGGGTGGCGCTGTTGTGCTGCATTTATCAGGATTTACACGATTTTAGCGATAGTTATTTCTCAAAAACTAATGCACGGAATTCAATAAAACTTCAGATTCAGTTAGACCTTGATATAAATTGGTGCGGATTCGTTTTCAGTGTATGCAAAACATATGTGAGAGAGGAATTTTTCGGATTGGCACCTTCGACTAGTTTTTTATGGAAATTAAAATGCATAAGGGGAGTTTTTGTTTTTCTTGGCCGACTGTACATTATCAGTATCATTTATTAAACTTTTATGATTAATTAAACTATGATTAATTAAACATTTATGATTAATTAAACTATGATTAATTAAACTATGATTAATTAAACTATGATTAATTAAACATTTATGATTAATTAAACTATGATTAATTAAACTATGATTAATTAAACTTTTATGATTATTTAAACTATGATTTATTAAATTATTATTATACTTTTATGATTAATAATAATTGTACAATTCAACCTGCAATTTAATTTAATGAAATTTAGTAAAACTCGTTTTTAACGGAGCTGAAGGAGCCTAAAAGTTATTTGCCATGTAGAGGTTGCGTTATAGTCAGTTTCGATACCACGTAACTTACATTTGGAAGAATTTGCAGACATATCTGTTAACACAACTGGCACATCTCAAAGTCCCAATGGACCCTATTCTCCGTTTGATTTCGAGGCTACGATTTCCGAAATGTTTCCCCAAAGCACGTGACTCAACATCACGAAAATCTGATCCGTTGCTACTCTATGACATGCAGGCTTGAGTTACAAACGAGTCGTTGCATAATTAAGGACTACAATTTCGGCAAAGTTTCCCCAAAGCACGTGACTCTGACGTCAGTTGGAATAGGGTCCGTTGTACATATAAAGTTTAGAATAATGTATAACAATAAAAGCAACCATTTAATTTCCAAAATGACTGAACACTTATAAATCATATTTCCTTAGTTATCCTTTATATTATTCCATTTACAATAAACAAGGTTTACAGTTTTCACATGATTCCATAGGAATTATTGCTATGAATAAAGTTTTATTTTAATGTGCTGAACAATGTTAAAACTATCATTGCCTTTAGAACTAGGAATTTATATGGAATCAATATAGTAAAATAACAAAAAAAAATGTTTACATTATTCATAATTTTAATTTGTGTAATAATGTACTGTCATACAAAAAAAAATTTTCATGAAAATTTTCAATTACTGACATTCTAAAGTGATGAGAATTGATGGAATTGTTGAAGCAATGATGGAGAAGATTGTGAGGATGAAGAAATTACGAATGTTTAATAAAAATATTTTTAAAATCTTTAGGAAAGGAAAAACAAACCTGCTTTGTTTATTTTTAAAAATGATGCACATATGCATGCTTAACATGATATACAGTTGTGCGTTGCAAATATTTTCATATAGAAGAGTAGAATTTTAAAAAAAATGTTTTAGTTTTAAAAATATGCTTTTTGTGAATCAATGATACTCTCAACAAAACTTCTATAAGATAAAATGCGTAAGAAAACTTATCACTTATAACATTTTAATGATTATTGAAACATGTATAAATATATTTAAATAAAGTTATGTTAACGTGCATTCAAACAATAGCACATAAGATAGGTTATAATTTAAACAAAATCTTTGTTCATACAAAGTCAGACTTTAAGTACATATATACCGTTTGTTTCAACTGCTTTGAAATTTTCTAAGCTATTCATTTATTCAAAGATTCAAGTTTATTCAAATGTTATTGTATTTTACGTATGTGTCTGCCTGGTTTTTGTTCCCCGGAGGTAGAATAAATAACTTTATTCTTAATGAATAGAACTTTACTTCTGAAATTCACAAGAAATAATAAGTATGTCATTATCGGAGAAATGTCTGACTCTTTTATTTATATGAATGTCCTTTAATTTTTCAATACCAGCCATAAACATTAAACTATCTTTGAACATTGTTTCCAAGACGAAAACATTTATGAATGATCATTTTCTGTGGTCTGTTTAAAAATAATTGCACAAAAATTCAAACAAGCAAAGAAATTACTATCTATTTTAACATATTTAAAACAGATCGCAGTAATATGTATGCATATGTCACATATTTTAATATCCTAAAATCATCTATACAAAGGACTTAGTGTAATAAAAATCTTTATAATTAAATTTGCTTCCATTATTCATGACGTGAACAGCAAGAAAAATTAATCAGAAAACAATTCAATCAATAAATTTCTAAAAAATAAACTAAATAAATAAAAAATACTAATTACAGTTATAATTACAATTACAAATTAATGTTGTATTTTTTTTTAATCTGGTACAATTGTTCAAGTTTCACTTGAAAAAAAATACAGCCGCCATTAGCTTTTTCTATTGTAATTTTTTTTCTCATATAACTGAATATGATATTTCTATATCTTCACAAATAACGTAGTCATTAGACATTTTTCTTTCTTTATGGCCTTTTGTAATTAAGACTTTTATTGGTTTCTAAAATTAATTATTTTATGGTTGTAAAAAAAAAATAATAATAACAATAATATGAAAATAAAAACTTAACGGCATGATTAAAATTTATTCCTTATTTTTTTCATTCTAAAACAAATTTAAATGGATTTCAAAAAGAAATCTATATATTTAAAACGCTAAGCGATTTCTTTCGACAATCCGTGAGAACAAACTACTGAATCAAATTACATCATTCTTTTTTTTAAATGAAAGCTATTTGAACACAAATTTGTTATCGTGCATTTGTTTGTTCGAAAATTTAATTAATTAACCGTAATTTTCAATTAAACTTTTACGTCTGCTAATGACGTCATAATCGGATAACGCCTACTGTTCCGAAGCACAGAGTTTATTTTCTAAACTCTGTGGTTGAATAAAAGAGAAATAAAAAATATTAAAAGCACGTGGTTTTAAGGCCGAATTTGTTAATTTGCAAGTTAAATTTCGGTAAAAATACATATCCGCGTGTTTTATAAGCGAATAAAAATTCATATTTATTGTGACGTCACGGGAATATTGTCCATTGGGTTTATTTTATCATTATGCATTATAACTTTGTTGATGCCATTTTTTCATTACAATTAAATACAAAATATATTTATATTTGTGTGCATGGCGTTTAAGCATTAATGTAAAGTATATGAAGCAAACCCATTTATTTCTAAACATAGCAAATTTAATTTTTATGTGGTCGAATAAAATAAATATACTCTCAATGTTATTCGTGTGAAAAGCGTATCTCAATTTACTGATGTTTTTTAGATTTTAAAGTAATTTTAAAGGGTACTTCTCTATTATCCCGTCGACCACTTTTCATAACAAAAAACTATAGCCAAACTGTAACGCCAAATAAACGGGAAAACGTTGCCATAGGAATATCCAAATAAATAAATAAATAAACTATAAGAATTTAAGGACACAATTGTTGTTTTTAATAATGAAATAACGGTACTTTTCGGTTAGCCGGGCGCCAGTGAAATTTATATATCTATGTATACATATATATACATATATCTATACATACACACATTTATATATGCATGTATATATATATACATATATATACACATACATATATGTGTGTATGTATACATATATATGTATATATAGATATATACATATCAGTGGCGCCCGGCTAACCGAAAAGTACCGAAATAACTAATACAACAGTAAAACATAATGAAAAATACACGCAAGTGTCGAATTAAAAACCACTTCATGATATAATAAACACGTATAATGCTTCTGACATCAAGTAAATGGGACTGCATTTTTGGCGTTTAATCTTACAGTTTGGCGATTGTTTTTTGTTTTGAAAAGTGGTCGACGGGATAATAGAGAAGTACCTTTTAAAATAATTTAATATTCTGGAAAATTGTACGGTAAAAGGATGTTAAACTTATATTTTGGCGACCAATACATTCTGTGGAAATTACGCTATTTTGTGTAATTGCTATAAAATACTAATATTTTGTGAATGAAAACCGGCACATGATTTAAAATATGACGACACTTTCACCGGGGTAGATTTTCCTCTGAACCGATACGTGTCTAGTTAAAACAAATTCTTTCACTTCATGAATCATGTACAAATATGCATTTATATTTGTAGATAATGTGCATGTTTGTCAACTTAACGTAGGCAAATTATTAGTAGGCATTACGTTGAGCTAAATTGCTTGAAGTTTCGCCAAGTTTCTCGTAATTTTCAAATAGTTAAAATACATTATATTATGTGTAGGAAATAATACATTATGAATTATTAACTCTGCAAGAATAATTGTTACTTTTCGCTTACAGTTAATTGAGAAAAACGACTTTACTTGAGTGCGTGTGACGTCACATGCTCATTTGTATTTAAAACATGAAAGCGATTAAATAAATTCAATACTACTGTACTCATAAAAAAAATTTAAACAATATTATTAAATACTAAATTTAACACCGAAATTATGTTTACAATGTAATTTAAACAGAATTTTCTAAAATTGCGTTTTGAAATTATGTGATTTTTGATGCAAAACATTATTTTTCAGAAATATAGCGTTGTCTTAAGAATTGGATAATAATTTCGAAGCTGGTGAGATGAAAATGTCACCACGTTGTCGAACGTATAAAAAATATATTAATTTTAAAGTGAAAATAAACGTTTTATAATTAAAAATATGATTCGATAAACCATTTTACTTTTAATCCCATTTGTTTTAACACCCATTTTTGAAGAAAAATAATGGAAAACACCGTATTGTTTTCTTTAAATTCAATTTTTATTAATATGACATCTACTGTCCACCTACATCCAAGGAATTTAAATATGCCTCCTTGGTTGAGGCTCAAGCTGAAAAAAGTACTAAGTAATTATTGCTAAATGTCAATATTTGACAGACGATTTTTGATTATGTTGAATAAATTGAATCATGAAGTTTGAATGCGCAAAAAATATGTTTTTATTTCATAGAAAATTTACTTTAATATTAACAAACCAGTGGAAACAATTTGCCTTTGTAAAATTAGGAGCTAAGTTATTTATTTTTCTCTAAACTCATTTAAATATAAGTACTATGTCGTTTAAAGCACTTATACTAATATTTGTAATATGCGAAAAAAATCACAACTGACAAAATTGACGTCACTTTCAGATTTCAATTTATAGCGAGTTAATCTGAAATTGGTTTATAAAAATATTGTCCATACGCAGTTCCTTTGAATGGCAACGGGAAAGAAATTTAATTAAAAACTAGATGAAACCCGTCAAAACTTGACGGAAAAAAAATTACTATAACAATATTAGTAAAATAAGCTTCATTATAACAAAAGATGTATGAAACAGTCTTTCAAATATTTTATTTTAAAAGTCCCCCCCCCCAGTGAAATACAGTACTATTTCCGATGCAAACTCCAAACAAACAATCTATAAACAACTGTGTAAAGCAAATCAGTTTGACATTATACTGCCATATTCCCCACGGCAAGAAAGAAAATTTCATGTATCTATGATGTATCATACAAATAGTATATCCCTACTTTCATCTCATATTCAGTAAATAAAAGAACATAGTAAATAAAGCACACATCCCCCCTCCCTCTGTGATAATTTAACCGAATGAGCTCCTATGCGCATGTGCATTGCATCTGCCCAAAGGCACCGTCGAAATTCGACGTTAAAAAAAGTTAAAAAAAATTTTAATTAAAAGTTTTAAAATGTCCTCTTTAATCATTGTTCGTTTCAAATCCATATCTTCTAAAACGCATCCATTTTTTAAGCTAATTAATTTTTATGTAAAAATGAAGAATTTGTTTACAATAATAAATCAATCTGCAGATGACTGAGATTTTTAATGTTTTCAAGTGTAGTTTATTTGTATGGTTTCTTCGGTTCCTTTATATAATCAGGATGATTATTCCTTTTCCATAACAGTCGGGGATCTTTTCCCTCTTATGCAGTTAAATATCCAATGGATCTTTAAAAAATAATAATAAAATACAGTTCCTAGCATGTTCTGATGAAATATATACATCAACGAATTCAACATATCAATTTTAAATTAATCATAAGCTGAATATATATATATTTGACAGGTTTTAGTTTAGCGCCAAAATGGTCTATCTTATGGATAATCTGATCTTATGATTTATCAGGTTTTTAATTAATATTTTTTTTCACTTTTCATGATGGTTAGGGAAATCTATTTTCAATTGTGGCAACTTTCTCAGGAGATAACATTATTAAATCAAAATGATGGTCATTGTTCAGATAGAATTGAAAAATGTTTCACGCTTGAAAATTATTTATAAAGTCGTTAAATTAAGCGGCAGTTTTCCAATAAATTTCAATGGAAAGCTAATTTTTTTTTCTAATTGATGATGTAAAAATTGAAATTCTAAAATTTAGTAAAAAATTGAGATTTGTAGTATTTAGAAGTGATGTAAGCGCGACGAAATCTAAAGCGATAGCGCCGTTTGTTATCACAACCGTTATACATTTCTAAAAATTGCAACTGTGTTTTGGTTGGCGTCCAAAAGTAGACTACCATTTTTTGACATCGAAAGAGAAGTGAAATAGGACTTTGCCGCTAATAAGGAACTGTTAAATGAACTTATAATAAACGTACCAAAATAATTCCTATAGAATGTTAGCCTTACATTGTTTATTCTAGATAAAAATACAATCATTATTATTTTTATTTTTTTTTAACCATTGGGAAAGTGGTTGTTGCTTTCGGTCGAGAATGCAAGTTCGCATTTTACTACTTTAACCGTTTTTAACGAAATTCTGTAATTTAGAAGAATTTATCTTTGAATAGGCAATAGAACTGCATAAAAGCG
Organism: Maratus michaelseni; assembly: GCA_963931845.1. Lineage (NCBI taxonomy): Eukaryota > Metazoa > Arthropoda > Arachnida > Araneae > Salticidae > Maratus > Maratus michaelseni. The sequence continues at coordinate 83,575,002 of OZ007589.1, forward strand.
TTACAAAAATATTAAAGTTACAAAAAGAATCGATGCAAATTATCAGATATGAAAAATAAAGTAGAAATTTGGTACTTTCGTGTTATAGCGGCCCCCAAGGATGAAATATGTTTGTTTCTGTTTTCATTAATATATTGTAAATTTGGTACTTTTGTGTTATAGCGGCACCCAAAGATGAATCGCCAAGTGACCAAAGATTTATCGCCAAATTATAAAGCATGTATAACATTATACTGATATATGATATATATATATATAACATTTCTTGACGTATGTGGCCAAGTTATAGTCATATAGGATGCATATATGATGTATATATATGACATGTGTATATGATGTATAATCGACATATAAGACGTAAATTATCTTTGTATAATGACGTATATGGCACATATAGGAGTTATATATGCGTATATAGAATGCATATATAAGCTTTGCGATGATCTTGGCGAAATCACAACTACAACCTACATGATCATAAATGTGGGGCCGCTATAAAGCAAAAGTACGGGTTTTTTTATTTACTTATTTTTTTTTAACCATAACATTATTTTTAATAATTTTAATTTTCCTGAAATCCTTTACTTTTGTGAATTTTTTTCTTAAAAAATCAAATCTTCTAACCTATAATTTAAAAAAAGTAATCGGTAGCATGTAATTAAGGAATGCAATCTCGATGAAGCAACCTATAAAGGCTCCAGTTCTAATCTTTAAAATTAAAAATTGAAAAATCAATTAAAATTACGCCAAGTTGACACAATCATATACATTTTTCTTTTTAGTTTTATCAATGTTACAATGCATTTCAATCTAAGCATAACGTCATTTTTACCGGCGTAAACTTTTCACACTTACTTTGTATATGTTACTTTTATGCGTAAATACCATGTATACAAAGAAAAATATATTTGTATTTAATTGTAATGAAAAATGGCATCAACAAAGTTGTAATGTATAATAATAAAATAAACCCAATGAACAACATTCCCGTGACGTCACAATAAATATGAATTTTTATTCGCTTATAAAACACGCGGATAAATATTTTTACCGAAATTTAACTTGCAAATTAAAAAATTCGGTCTAAAAGCCACGTGCTTTTAATATTATTTATCTTTTATCATCTCAACCATAGAGTTCAGAGAATAAACTATGTACCTCGCAACAGTGTGTGTTAATCCGATTGCCGACTTTATGACGTCATAAGCAGATGAAAAAGTTTAATTGAAAATTACGGCTAATTAATTAAATTTTTGAACAAACGAATGCACGATAACAAATCTGTGTCCGAATATCTTTCATTTAAAAAAAGAATGATGTAATTTGATGCAGTAGTTTGTTCTCACGGATTGTCGAAAGAAATAGCTTAGCGTTTTAAATATATAGATTGAGGGAAAAAAATAGATTTCTGTAATGATAAACTATGGGAAATGTTTGAAAAAAGTGGTAAAGAATGGTCTGAGAAATTTTTAAAGTTGACAATAATTTTACTCGTGTTCTAAAGTATGTGTACATCAAGTTTCGTTCAAATCGGATAAAAACTGTAGATTTGTATAAGGAACATACATATATACCAAGAACGGCTTTTATATATATAGATTTTTACATGTTTTAATAAATATAAACAGCAATCTTTTATTTTTTTTTCTTTTCAATTTAATTGTTAATAAGTGAATGTAGTATGAAGAAGTATATTCACATATTTGTTGTGATAATTAACAAAATATTACAATTTTAGTATAAAATATGGCATTTTAATATAATAATAATATACAAAATTATGATGAGGTGAAGGCGTTTAGTGTCATGAATTAAAAACAAATATTATAAAATTCAATTTCTAAGATAACATATTTAACCCCATTATACATGATTTCCTTACTTTATGCGAAAACCTTTATCTGTTTTCATTTCTAATTTAGTTCCTTTGAAAAAATTTAGAATAATATATTTCAGTTGAGTTTTTTTTTTCGTTCAAATATTCATTATCACTGATATTTGTCAATAACAAAAAAGAGGTAGTACTTTCATTTCTTAGGCACACAAATTTCTCAAAATACGACATTTTTTTTTTTTTTTTTACATTTAAAATTCTGCACAAACGTTTTATTTTATTTTATTTTATTTTATTTTATTTCCGCAAACAAGCACTGCAAAACGACAAAAAAAATAAAAATAAAAATAAAAATAAAATATCCGGTGCCCCCAGGATACCCAGGATACCAAACACGATTCCACACTGTTTTCCTTTACATTAGGAATTTTAGGTACTTCTCTTTTCATCTTCACATTTGTTAATCGGAGAACTCCACGATTAAGTAAAGTGAAGATAACTATTACGAAAAAGTGGTACATACTTTGAATAAAAAAAATTTCCGACTCCGCAACATTGCACTGAATACAATTTAGTGTTAACGCGTATGCATTTGAAAAACAAACTATAAATGAACCCTAAATAATATTCTAAAATTTTTAAAACTTACATTGTATTTTAAATACAAATTATGTATATATATATATATATATATATATATATGTATTTATATATTTATATATTTATATATTTATATATATATATATATATATATATATATATATATATATATATATATGTTATATAAAAATTTTATTTCACGATATTACTTTAAATTATTCTAAATTACGACATATTCATTATTTCCCTGTTTCTTAATAATATCTATTTCTATTTAATTCCTTTTTAAAATTCATAACGCGTGTATTAATAATCACCGTATTCAAAATCTTACTCTAAAACTTTAAGTCAAATCATAAACTTTGATCAATTATCCAATCTATAATATTCTGTAAGAAACTATTTTTTTCATTTCGAATGTTCTTAAAAGCCATTTTGTTATTTTCATTCCAGGAATCTGCTTCTAGCCTTAGACTATTCACTTCAAAAAGTCTCGATTGTATTGTCAAGGATTCTTTCTCTTTAGATCATTCCCTGTCGCGTTCATTAGTTTAGCCGCTCAGCTCTCGAGCGATCCTTTCACCGATTGGTTCGTATGCGTATTACATCGAGATATGTCGTACTCCCCGCGTCTAACAAAAAACGAAAGTAGTGCTTCGGAACGCAGAATTTTCTATCGTTTTCAAGTGTTGATCAAACGGTTATCTGGTGTTTTAACATTCGTAGATTTCTAATTTAGCTGTTTAAGATCAATTAAAAAATGTAATGAATTATAGTCAAGCATGGAGCTTTTTGGAACATGGGCATTGCAGTTGTTTATTCATTTTTCCTGTGCTTAAAAAAGGGCTATTGGAAAACTGGCTTGTTCTTTATGTAGAAATTACTAAATGGGTACATACATTTCCTACTACTTCTCGCCATGATTATCAAGATCTCTCGACTGCAATTTATCACCACTGTTAACGAGTTGCCAGTTTCGCACGAATGTTTAACTCATCCAGATAAAAACTTTCATATATATGTATACTTTTTCTCCTTTCGAATACATCACGTTTATACAGGAGATGTGGAAGTAAAACAGTATAGAAGATTTAATATTGATATTACAGGAGTAGTGTCAGTCTGAATGACAGACTATGTGATGAAAGTTACGTATGTGTCTGCCTGGTTTTTGTACTGTTTGAAATTTTTAAATGATAGATCAGTAAATATTTCTAAAAGACGCATGACTTCGGTTTGAAAATTCCTTCAGTTTGAAATTAAATTTAGTATTTCAAAAACGTCATCCACTCTTCAAATGATAGGGAACAAGAATAATCAGTTTTCAGCATTGTTTGGAAATAAAAGTAAACTAAAAGCAGAATGCTGTAAAAGGAGTCTTTTGTCTTTTTAGGTTACTACTACTAATATTGTAAATGTTATTTTACTAACGGCAGATAATAAAATAATCAATGTAATAACAGAAATACTGCTACAACTACTACTAATAATAATATAAAGGGATTTATTGTCATAGGCTAAAATTATACGTATTAAAATGAAATATGAAATAAAGTATATATAATATCGTTTAGACAAAAGTAGATATAAATATAAAATTTATGTGCGATGTAATATCAGGCAATCCCACCCGCGTTTTAGGGGTAAAACAACATGTACAGTAGGGTGGAACGAAAAAACTTTTTTTTTTTTTTTTCAAAATGCTATAGTTTTTAAAAGTTGCCTTTGATCAAAATAAAGACGGACATTAAATATTGGCTTATGGATTATGTTTTCAGGTGCCGCCAGAAGGGTAAACTTTAGGTTTTTATTAAAATTTTGACAATTTTCGCAGTTATGTAAAATAATAATAATAATAATAATTCCAATATGCTATAGTTTTCAAAAGTTGCTTTTGATCAAAATAAAGACGTAAATTAAATATCAGGGTAATTGGATTATGTTTAGAGGTGCTGCAAGAAGGGTAAACTTTTGGTTTTATTAAAATTTTGACAAATTTCGCAATTATCTTTAATTTTTATTAGTAGGCTACAGTTTTCATAAGTTGTCTTTTAAATCAGTTTTAAATCTTTTTAATCAGAAAACATGGTAAACTTATTGCGTAATACATTTTAGTTACAAAAATAATGAAACATAAATAGTATACAATGAGGTAGAAACAGAACAAAGTTCAGAAAAGAACACTATTCTATCACAATTTTTTATTGCCTCTACGTCCAGTGTCTCTGAAATCTCAAGTAATCAAAATCATACTCAAATGCGCATGAAATTGCGATTTATGGCTTCTACTTGCGATTGAACTTGAGTATCAGACAAAATTGCTGCAACAATTCTAAGCGCAGCTGGATATTGGTCTGATTAGTGATGAAGAAAGAAGTATGACAGAAATGTATTGACAGAATGAAAATTAGATGAGAACAAATAAAGAATCGAAAAAGATATGTAGAAAAAACTGTAAAACTAGTTACAGAAAGCAATTGTTTTTTATGTAAGAAAATAAAGGCAAGAAAGAAACTAAGTATTACAAAACATATATCGCTTCTTCCGGAACTTTGATCAAAATTTTTAAGACACGTAAAACCGATTTCTGGCACTGGAAAAGGTATAAAAGACAACATAATGACATTTTTAAATGGCAAGAACCAATACTTAAACATTACTGCAATTAGATATGATGGAACTGCCTCGAACACTGGATTGAATAATGGGGCGAATGCTTTATTGGAAAAATAATTATGAAAGCCACTGCAGTGCTTGATTTGTCTGTTTCAAGCAAATGAACTACCCGTTCGTGTTCTATTTTCTTTCCTAGTTTGAAAAACTAAAAATCCAAATGAATTTGGAGTGAAAATTAGAAAACAACTTGAAAAGTTTTATGAGTTTCCAGTCACTGAGTTTTCAAATAATATTCCATTGCTAAAATTTAAGGATAACTTAAGTATGGACCAAATATATTTCTTAGAAATGTGTAACACAATCTCTGTTAGAAGTTGCTCTTGTGATTTGTCTATGTAGAAACCAGAAAAAATGTCATTCACCATGGTTTACCTTAACAGACAGAATAATTCTCTTGTACGTGGAAACAGAATATCCATCACAAAATCTCCAAATACTGACTGAGTACATTTTGAAAGTGTATGCAACTGTTTGGTTTAACATAAAGTTGAATCTATGGTTGAATCTAGTCTTTTATCTATGGACGAAGCACTTGAGAAAACGTGTCAGCTATTTACGTTACCTCAATTACACTCCTAAAAATCTAATTGATCCAATCAGCCAAAGCAATGCATACTTTGCTGCACATGAAAATGTACTCTATTTTTTGTATCAGGTGATAGAATTCATTAAGGAGTTTGCATTACGCTGAATTGTAAAAGAATGTTGATGAAATGAAGTTGGAATCAGAAATGTTTTAATTCCTGTATGTATAAACTTTGATGTCACGGATTATATTGATATGATTCAATGGCATGATGTTAAAGTAACATAACCTCCTATGACGATGTATATTGCTGACGACAAACTAAAGCAGTAAATAAGGCAGGCAGAAGAATCTGGCCATGAGAGTCAACTTCAATTTTTCCCTATGTCACACACAAGCAAGTAAAATGATTGTTAAATTAGTTACCGAGTCATCCTTGTCAGTTTGCAGCACGTCTGCAAGAGATGCATTGATAAAAAGCAAAATAAATTTTTAAAAATTATGCCAAGATTTGAAAAAAAAAACAAAAAAAAAACAATCCAATGTGTCAGTGTGATTATTATCGACCATGTGTGATTACTATGGACATTAGAGAAAAATTAATGTTTCTGAAAAATAACGTTTTGCCTTTAAAAACAATATAAAGTCAAACCTCTTTTAACGTACACCCTTATATACGGTCACCCCTCTCTTACGACCAAATTAAAATTTTTCAGCGAACATTAACCTCTCGATATAACTGACAACCAATCCCCTGCAGTCACTTCATTTTTTCAGACCATTTTTTTGGTCATATAGGTGTCCGTTTATCAGAGGTTTCACTCTTTTAAAGTTTTTCTAAATAAGTGTGATTTGTTTAACTAAGATACGATAATTAAAGATTGCATTTCTTTCATTTCAATGTAGTACTATAAGAATATGTTACTGTAAAATTAATAAAAATTAATATGGTGAAAATCGCTAAATTCTACAAAATAATTCTTCCTGTAATGGCTTCTAAAAAATCGTAATACATAGAATGTGCAATTTTCCTGCAAAAGTATCATATTTTGAATGTTCTGTTTACAAAATATATGTATATTATGTTAATAATCAAGAAAAGAACGTTTTTTTTTAAAAAGGCATTTTTTATCGTTTTTTTTTTTTTTTTTTTGCATAGAAAAGTCATTTTTGAAGCTCTTTGCGGCACCTGAAAATATTTTACTACAGCAACAAAATTTTATAATCTTCATTCTAATCGCAAAAGGCAACTTTTGCCGACTATAGCAAATTTCTAACTGAAAAAAATAATTAACCATTATTTTCGTTCCACCCTAATGTACAGCCATCGGAAAAAATTGTTTTTAAATAAAAACTGTAGTAAATATTTTACATTTAATTATTATTATTTTTTAAATTGCCCACTAAGAATATTATAAAGAATTTTTATATGAAAAATATTAATTATTTATTAAAATTAATCTTTAAAACTTATTAAAAATTGTCCATTAGTATTAGCAGCAAGTCAGGAGTTAAAAGCCAAATAAATCGCTAAATATTTTACCATTAATAGAAATCTTTTTATTATGATTTTTTGAGTTTTTAACGCGTAGTTCGATTATATATCTATTAAATCAATGTTTTATTTATATTATATTACAACATTTATTTATTTATTTATGATGATTTATTTTCGCTATTTTATATTATTCGGAAACAGATGCTTAACTATTTATACTGATTTGAGTGGAAACATGTAATCTTCCGTAATAGGGCTGCACATAACAGAAAATGAATTTAACAAACTTCTTGCATGAAAAAGATTTTAAAAACCATAACAAATCAGTAAACTGAGATGGAGTTTTCAAGCAAATTGTATCCTCCCCAACCATTCGATAAAAGTTTAAATTGAGCAATCATTAGACATTAATAAATTTGCAAAAAAGCGAAATGTATTACTCAGGTCAGTTTCATCGTCAATATATCGTCAGCGTTACTCATGCGACATATTTTTGTTTTATAATATAGACATGCTGAAAAATACATGAAATTTGTATCTCGTGATGAGTAAAAATATGGCTTCTATATTAGATGGACTAAAGTATGATCGTTAATCAAAACCCATATGTTCCTATAGAGTATATCACGTTTTTGCATGAAATTGAAAAACAAATGATGATCGAATCTTAATATTGTATTAGTGAAGTCAGTCCGACATGCATAAGTAAAAAATGTCTTTCGAAGTACTTTATATCAGTTAGAAATATTAAATTATCCTACAAGAAGAATGATTTTCAGTTATAAAATTCCTACAAATTAAAATTAGATTTAGTATTGCTAAATTTTCATTGATTATTTGAATGATAGAGTACAAATGTAATGGGTTTTCAGTATCATTTGAATATAGATTAAAATTTGAGACTAAATGCTTTAAAATGAATGTTTTATCAATTTCTGTTTACTGCTAGTGAATAAGTAAATTTTATTTACTTCACTTTCGGAAATAAAGTACTGTACTGTATTGTAATAATAATGGTGATAATAATAATAATAATACTAATTTAATGTTAATTATCGTCATGGGATAAAAGTAAAAGTATAAAATTTAATATAAAAGAAAATATATTTAATTAATATTCTTCTATCGATTGAAAGCAGAAACTATAAATAAACTCAAAATTATACCTTATAATAACAATAATATATAGCAGCGTTTCTTAAACTGTGGTCCATGAAACCTGGGGATCCGCGAGCTTACAGCTTAGGGTCCTCAAGGCCGGTGTTGAATTTCTATATTTTTCTTCGGAATGAATTTCTGTAGTGTCAGCGGGGAAGGGGGTGTTACAGGATTAGAACTACTAGTCAAAGACTATTAATAAACACCTAAATATTTCGGGGGAAGAGTTTTCAGTGTCCGGAAGGTCATTCCCACACCCACTACCTATTAGAGTGACACTCTGAATTACTCTCTGCGCAAACGGAACATTTTTTTCTGGAAGAATGAAACAACGTACACATCTTAATAGATTAACATAAACCTAAGCTCGCTTTAAATATGCATAGTGTTTCGTTTTGTTATAGTAGCATTACAATACGTCAGCTTATTAAGAAAGACGAAAGCAAAGTTCGTTTTTAAGAAAGGTTCTTAAAAAAAAAAAATCTTAAAAATTCATGTAAGGAATATTTTTCAATTACTTCGGGTTCTAATTTAAAAAATCGATAAACGTTCATTTTTAAATTTCCTAGAAAAAAGTCGACGAAGCTACGAACTTTTGAATTCCTTTGTTTAAAGTCCACAGCCCATTATTAGCCAGGGTTTTGAAATCTACGAAAAGCCCAGTTTTTTCCAAAACTAGAAAATACTTTTATATTAGAACAAACTTCACTAAATTCACAAACTTTTAGCAATTATTTCCCTTCTGCACCACATATTTTTGTGAAAAGACTTCCTCCAGCCTTGTGCACATGGAAAACAAATGTAGAATTCAACTGAATGAACTATATTTATGGATACATGTTTCCAACAATAAATAAGACAATGCACATCTAGTAGCAAAAAAGCAACAGCATCTTTCTCATAGGAAATAGTAGCATGTACATTTTAACCTTCTTAAAATGTATAGTATTTTCCTCATAAATGCAGCTGATTTTTTCCAAAAACTAAACACAGAATACGTGAAATTAGAAGTATATAAGGTGCACACATTAAATATTTTCTTATTTTATATTAAGTAAAAAATGTTGAGGGGTCCCCTAAATACATATCACACCAAAGTGGGTCTGCGAGATTGCAAAGTGTAAGATTCGCTAATATATAGTATTAAAAATTATCTTAAATTCAAAACTAAATATGAAAAATATATTTTAAATAAACGAAAATATGATCGATGGACAATATTCCTCTTTTCCTTTAAGGTGCATCACGTTTTTACAAGAAATTAAAAAATAATACATTTTATAAAATTAAAATAATTAAAATGTAATCTTGATTTTATATTAGTGGTATCTAGTGATATTAAACGGACCTGCATGACTGAAAATGAGTAAGATATTAGATTACCCCGTTATCCTAAAAGACGTATGACTTTACGTCATAAAATTCGTACACTGTTAAAAATTTGCAGCAAACTGTTCAGTCATTTGACCGTTTTTACAGAAAACGGTTACATAACCGTAATTTAACTCTATTCTGACCATATTATTGCCCATATTATGGTCAGAATAGAGTTAAATTATGGTTATGTAACCATTTTCTATAAAAACGGTCAAATGACTGGACAGTTTGCTGCAAATTTTTAACAGTTTACAGATTATTCGTACAGAAATTCGTTTAAATTAGATTTAGGATTGCGAAGACGTTGTCAATTATTCGAATGGTTGGCAACAAAAGTAATGTGCGTTAAGCTTTGTTACAAAATCAAAATAGTCAAATTCAAAGGTAAATATTTTGTACAATCTGGTTTAAAGTTGCATTATCTGATTATACAGTATATACTTTCTTAATGATACATAAAGTAAAAATGGTTTCAGATAATTTTGTGAATACAGTGCTATTAATTCTGTAAATCATAGAAAACAAATATAATACGTTTTTAGTATTTAAAAAAATAAAAGTAAAATTTTTAATTTAATTTGAAAATTGAATATTTTGCCTATATCAGTTTAAATTAGAATTACAGAGTATTACAGTTCATACTTTGTTACTTAACTATCATTAATGTGACTTTATTTTATCGATAAAGAAATTGTTACTTATATATCTTAGCTAACGTTCTTTACTAAATATGATTTATTGAAAAACATTGTTGATTATAATTTTCAAATTTGACGATATTAATTAATATTTCAAGTTAGAAATATATTCGTGAATAATTGATAAAATTTTTAATATTTGAAAAATAAAACAGATATTGAAAGCTTAAAAAAATATTTGAAATGTAAATAATATTTTAAGGAAAGAGAAAAAATGGTTAACTGTTAGAAAAGAAACCAAAAATATTAAATACTAAATTATGTGGGTTAACTGTATGCTAATAGTTTTATAATTAAATATAATACGAATTTTCATATTCTTTTCTCAACTTTAAGAAAAAAAAATACTGTTATCAAATCATGCTTTAGATTATCAAATTATGCTCGCGAAATCTGTTTCTCGGTGATTAACACGAGCTCAAATCGTTTGACCATGTTGTTATAACTTGTTCTGAACAAATTTTATTTTTCTTAAAGTTGTGTTCATGAGATGTTTTACAGTACTGTTTTTGATTTTACTTTTTGTTCTATAAATGTAAATAATTTCTTACATCCACCGTATATAGAAAAATATGTGAAATATGTTTAGCAATATATCGCATTTAATGTTTAATATAGTAATTTTCAAAATTTAAATGTTTACCTCCGTTTTAATAACTTTAGTATAGATATATTTATTCTAATATTCCATATGATAAAGTGAGTGCAATTATCCTCTTATATTTAAGATTACAAAGTGCATTGACAGGTTCTGTTTTGGTCACTTAATAACTCACCCTAATTTTTTTCATAATTTTTCAACTCTATCAGCTTTATTGAAACATTTAGTTTCTTCATTTAAACAAAACTAAAAACAACATAGCTTGAGCAATTCATTCAAAATTTAGTGTATTGTTATACAATAAGAGAAGAAATTTTTCGGATGTTTATAAAAACCAACTTCTTTATTCGATTTTGTTTTGTGGTGGGACAAAAAGTTGAATACGAGTTACTGGTACCTAATTGGTTAAAGTTGAATACCAATTACTAATTACGTAGACTGAACAGTAATTCTAAACCAGATGCAGAAATTTTTGCTCTAAGAAGTATTTAATTATTTGATTAAAAAAACACAAATCTAAAAAGTGTATGTTAAATACATTGAACATTACATTCTTCACGCAAAACCTTGTCACAGAAAAAAATAGATCTTTTATTATATGACGAAAAAAAATATCTATTGTTAAGCTGTAGAAACTACAAATTTGTAATATTTGATTTAAAAGAAGACGTTAACATCTCAAGACATTAACACAGTTAATGTATATTATCACGCAGGGATAGTACAAAATTTGTATATAGATTTATAAATAATAGTCAATTTTAAAAATAAATATCAGATGATTATCTTGAGAACAAAGAGAAGGTATTCTATTCAGAAAAAATCTGAATTCTGAAATGATGCTTTTATTAAATTAACATATTTTTTATAAGATGCATACATATTAAATATCATAAATTCATTTACGCTGATATTCAAGTCCTATTAAAGCAGGAGAATTAATAAAAATAAGAATTGATTATGAGATTTAACATATTATCTAAACTGCCTTTTGGAAGCCTTCCAAATGTGTACGCAAAGGGAAAAATTTAAGGTCTCATTAAGGGTTTCATCTGTACACTTTATTTTGTGATAAATGATGAAATTAGCAATTTTCCATTTTTTGCTTAAGATGAATTTAAAAATCCGTATAATAGTATAATACCCTGACGAAAGTTTTGTAAATATCCGGAAATTACACTATGCATCCATTTTCCTTTAAATGATCCTGAGTTGCAATATTTAAATTTATTTCTTCCTTTGTGTTTATTAATATATGAATGTGAACAGAAATGCTAAAAATTCAACATATATTTTTCAAATGAGTCTATATTTTTTAATGATCGATGTATGTGGTGCATTTCATAAGAATCGTATTTTCGCATTTTAGATAAATAGTCATTTCTAATATATTTTACTTACCCATCATACGTAGTATAGGGTAAGTCTTGTAATCGTTTTGAAAATAGAAAAATTTTTTTGACGGATTTACACGTTTCAGACACTGGAGATTCCGAAAAACATATTTAAAAAAAAAAAAAATTGCCGTCCGTCTGTGTGTCTGTGTGTGTGTGTGTGTGTGTGTGTAAACGCTCTATCTCCCGAAAAAATTGAGATAGAGACTTGCAATTTGGTATGTACTCAGTATATAATGATGGGAAGAAGCCTATTTCATTTCAATAACCTCGATTAAACGGAACTATTTTTTTCGGACTCTCGAAATATTCGTTCTGATAAAAGGTACATAAAAATTTTCGAAATTGTTTATTTTAAGAAATGAATATGAAAGACAATAAAAAAACATAAATTTTGCATAAAGCATGAAGTCGATCGGATTATTAGTTGCCGAGATATTTGGAATCCTATTTCCCACACTCTTCGATTTTTCATGACCCTGTATTTCATCCAAATTTCACTTTAAAGTTATATTTTAATTGGAAATTTGACGCTTAATCAGATGCAATAAACCGCTAGTTAATAGGATTATTATTTTTGGAGTTATAAGGAAAAACCTCTTTCAAGCAATTCAGTAATCAAGACTTTAAAGTTTATGACGTCATCAAGCCACGATTTTATTTGAATTGCAATGCATTTTATAAGTAGTTTACACATTTTTATTTTAATATTTTACATTATGCATATCCATGATGGGTAAGTATTACGGTGGCCCCCAACGACTAGTTTGCATTTGTCATGACATTTTATTTTACTTTAAATAAACTAATTAACGTTTTAGAAGTATGTTCTTTACAGTTATGTAGACATGAGATTACTCGTGTGAGTTATTCTCGATCTCGAATTGGGATAAATCAAATCATGAGAGGGAGTCCTTGACTAGTCGCTGGGCCCTGGTTGCTCCTGAGAGCTTTCCAGACAAGTTCGGCGTCGAGGATGTCACGGACTGTCGCTCATGAACCGAGCCTGTCCGGCCACCGTCGTACTCATGAAAGGGGTTACGATCGCGCCGATTCAGGCATCCAGAAAGTCAAAAGGGGGCAATGTCCAGTAATGGATGGGTGCCGCGTATTTTTTTTTATACACCCGCAGTCGTCTTACAGTTATGTTGCCGGCAATGTCCAGTATTGGATGGGAGCCACGCTTTAGCAGGCCGTACTAGTCTTACAGTTATGTAACACAATATGTACAAATGCAATTATATCCGTTGTATTGCATTGTTAATTACATCACTTTAAATATGTGAATATATCCTCTAGCAAAATAAATGCCATATCTAAACGCTGTACTTTGTATATTTTTTGTAATTATAAGTATGCTTATATCATCAGTAGTTAAAGCGATAATCGCCATGAAGTCTATTTTGAATAACACTGAATAGTGTATATAACTTAAATAAACTGTCAGCGGGACAATTTGAAAATTCTGAAAGAAAAAAAGCGATGTAGGCACCTGAATTTCTAAAAAAATCTGGGCAATAAGTGTCCGTTTATTTTTTATTATACATGTTTAAGATTTTACAAGCGCACGCTTTATTCTGCGCGGAGAAATCATACACCTGTTTTCAGTTGATAATTTTTAACTATTTTACTTTTTCGCCTCACTTGTATATAGTACTAGAAAACTAAGAATTGCTTTGATAATTGGTTTAAAATAAATAAAAGTATTTAATTATAAATAATACAAAAGTTGATTACATAGAAATATAATGAATATTGATTTCGATAAAAATGTTACTTTTTATGTTACTATCTTATGTTTACATTATTGGAATGGCGTTGATTGCGTGCAATTATACATACGAGGTCATTCAAAATGTTGTGCTATCTCATAGAAGAGTAGGGGAGACCGGGGCAAGATGACGAATGTCTTAATTTTTCCGTTTTCCGCTAGGTGGCAGCATCAACCGGACACTACTGTCTCTCCTATCGGCCGTTCGTTAAACAATACTATAGAGACGCTGAAATCACCGTTTTTGTGTCAGTTGTGAGGCTTTGATTGTTTTCCGCTCCCACGTTATAACTTTTATGCATGTGTAAATAAGCTCTGTTACAGATACAGGTAAGATATATCGTTTCTCTTTAATATTTATGAGTAACTTAGTTTAAATACTACCTATTACCATGAATAAATGTCAATTAATCGCCTTCCTTCATGGCAATGAAAACGAATATTTTAAAACAGGCAGTCCGGGGCAAGATGACGAGCTCGTCATCTGGCCCTGTGTTTCGGAATTTATTAAACTAACTATGTTGTCCATTCTATTTAAATCCTGTAAACGCTTGTTTGTCTGTGTGTTTGTTCGCACGACCTTGCTCTTCTATCTCCTCTGGGGCTAAGGGGCGCATGGGATCGGGGGAGGTGTCGTTCGAAAGGGGGCGACCAGAGGAAGATATTTTTGACATCCGCTAAGCCCCCCCTAGCCTCCCGAAAGAAAAACCCTATCGGGGTCCGTATCTCCACTTCCAAGCGTCCGATCGGTAAGAGAAGAGTACCGTTCGACGGGGTCAAAACCTCCCCCTCCCCCGCTGGTCCCCATCCTCCCAAAAAATTCAAAAAGCTTTTAAGGCCAACTTCCGGCATTGTGACCCACCAACAGAAGAGTGGATCCAGTGCTGAAAATGCCAAGAGTGGTGGCATGAGGAATGTTCCAATTATGAAAATGGCATTTTTATTTGTGACTATTGTTAGCTGCACAACCAAACACTTCAAAATTACGTTACAATCAATGCATTATGCTTAGTTTGATACTTTGTAAGATGTAAAAACACAGTTATCATTTGTTAAACCATGTAACATATTCAAAAGATAAAATATGTTCAATCTTTTTCAGCGTTGTCATCTTGCCCCAAGGCCAAAGTCATCTTGCCCCAGTACTGGGGCAAGATGACGATTTGTTAATGTTATGAAAAAATAAAATTATCCTTTATTTTTTTATTTGAAAAATTAAATGGTTATGTATTTAATACTACAAAGGTATACTCTATCAGTTCATGTAAAATTAATTTTACTATTACTTCAAAATAAATTAATAAACAACAAAAATTGTTAACATAGTCATTTTGCCCCGGTCTCCCCTACTTAACTTATTTGCGACGTGCCAGTAGGGTGCACTAACTCTTTGATTATTGACACCAGTAATTTGAACAGAAATATTCGCCTTATTTAATCTCAGTGTTTCAGTGATTAAATATTATAGGCAATTGTATACTGAAAATGTTGTGCCCAAATATTAAAAAATGTATACTTCACACTCGTTTCGAAGTCGTTAATACTAATCAATTTATATCAAATATACTTCGTAAATAAATTCTAAACTATTTAAGTAGTCTTGAAGGAAGTTATAAACGTTATGAAAATTTACAAATTCATCTTCGTATTATACAGTTTTTTTATTATTTATTCTGCGAAATTAATTAATATTGAAATAAAAAAATAAATAAAGTACTTTTCGAAATTACATTTTCTTTTTCTATATACTTTTCACCTTTGTCTAGTGAACATTAATAAAATATAAATCTACAAAAGTCTCTAATTATAAAAATAAAATTAAATGAAAGTATTTTTTGGTTACGCTTAATTAATCTTCTTTAGAAGATTTTAGGATCTAAGCAGGAAATCTCGGTATTCAATCCCATGTAGTCTTGAAGAAGATTAATTTCTGAAATTCTTAGTTTTTTATGGTGTGATGAAAGTTTAGGAACTTTTCTGAAAGACAGATTACGATATTATTGGGTATCTCTTTTAATCTTTATAAACATTCCTACAAATAAAATAAATGTTGTGTCTTTTTATTTTGTCTTTGCATAGACCATTCAGAAAAAAAAAATTCTCTTGTAAAAGATTGTTTATTATAATATTAAAAGGGAAATTTACACTATATACTATTAATTAATATCCGTGATATGCTTAGTAATATTTTATTTTAAATTCAAAATGATATAATTCTAAACACGTATGATAAAACAGAAAAAAATTTGTTTTGCGTTTCATTTATTTCAATTGCTTTGATTTTTGATTGGAATAATATTTTTATTAATACTTTTTTGAGATTTTTTGTAGTTTTGTGTATAAAAACAATGTACAAATTTCAAATTATAATAATTCTTTAAAATATACCTGGAAACAATATCCGCATTTACATTATTTAATTTAAAACTGTTATGGGAATAACGCCATCGCCGCTAATATAGTTTCAGCATTAATAGCAAAATTAGCTAACACATATCTCCATTACCTTGAAAAGGAAGTTAAAGAAGAAACAGGGACCGAGCGGGTTTGTTCACCAACATTCCTGTAAAGAAATTATCTGTATTCATTTGCGACCTAGCGCGATCGTCGTTATTTTGATATATACATACCTATGATATTTGTACACCAATTATTTTAATTTGCACACCATTATTATTTGTACACCAATTGTATCAATGAATTGGAAAAAAATCCTGTACAATCTGCTAGGTTTACATAAGGTCTTTAATGATAATTAGTGATTTGTGTTTTCGAATCATTTATAGTTCGTGCATGAATCACTACAGTTTTCAGAAACCTAAATGCAAATATAAACTACCACAACAAAGTAAAACAATTTTTTTTATGTGTCAAAATTACGAAAATTGAGAAGCCGTGACATTTTTGTTTCATTTTTACTTGTAATTGGTTTGAAACATTTTCAAACGTGTGATTTTTTGCCAACTTTCGGAATGTTTAATTTGATCTTCTATAATTATCCTATTTATATTTGATTCGTGGGGAGCTAAAAAGTTATTGACATTTGAAAGTGATTGGAAAATTTATATTTAAGAAGACTGTGGGGAAAAGTACTGTGAGAGGTGTTCTAAATCGATAAATTCTGCCAGTAAACAGAATTGATGGGAACAGTACATCGCTTGTCTGGACCGCAAGCTCTACATAACCTGGGATTTCTTAGGAATCTCCAGTTCCAGTCTTCATTCATAAAAAGCTATCAAATAAGTCTGTACTGGAGCACTGATGAAAGCGCCACTTTCTCTCCCTTGTCGGTTTCAAGAATTCTTTCTTGAAACATACGTGCTGGGGCTAGATCCACCCAGAGTCAAGGTTTTCTTATACCGATAACGTATTCAGTAAGGTAAGGTTAGTCATTTAACATGAGCGACAAAACTAGAGTCAATGAAGGCTCGAATGAGGCTATTACACTTTCAGAGATATTCTCCTGAATCAGTGACTGCTGAAGGAGATATAAGATTGGCCGTAAAAATGTCACGACTATGCTCGCTAAGAGCAAACACAGGGAAGTTGTACGAAGGGTGCTAATCAAACAGCCAGGCTTTCTGACTCTACGATATGTTTATAGAGCAAGCTTCAGACTTGCAGGGGATAAAAGAGATATAGTACATTTCTGAAAACAACTGAGTGACTGAAGAGAGCAGTTGGATAAAACAAGGACATATGCAGAGATATCAGGGATCTCTCTAACAGAGATGGGATCTAATGTTGATCGCAATATCAGAGATCAAAAAGGAAGCAAAGGAAAGATCCAAGACAATACTACCGCCACACATCATGTTCTGATAGTTTATCCAATGGATAAAACAGTGCAGAATCGGCTGATGGATGCGGTATCTCTCAAAGAGTTCAAAATTGAAGTCAATGGAAAGAAGTATGTGTCAGCCGGAGGTGTAAGGTGTCATCCTTGCTACCAATGCATGATCAGAATGCATGGTACATTTATGTCTCCAGTGAACATTGAGTATATTTAATTTGATTTTCTTATTAAAATAAACTGTATCTTGCTTACATGCGCTAGATATACTAATAAATAAACATTTGCCTAAAAATGCCACACTTCTGTATGCAATTAGTGGCATATATAAGCTTGTGATTGAGTACGAAAAAATTACATTTCCGTGCTTCTAATAAAATATTTTTTGTAAAAAATAATTTCATATTAAATCTCTCTACAACTTTGTAATCTCATTTTATTACGTATTTCGTACCGTTAAACAGATCGAAAAGTTAACTCAGCAGTTTGCTCTTAGGATCACTGGCAGATATCAAATACATGTTTTGTTATACATAGAAATGACATTCATGGCTGTATCTAACTAGGTTCACGGTTACATACAGGCGAAATGGAATTATGGAATCACCATACATATTTTAATTCTTTAAAATTCAATAGTAAAATAAATCAATATGTATCGCGATAAATTTCAACTTAATATGATAATAATATGTGATGGTGACACGCAAATATTCTATACATAAAATGTATTTTTCCTGATCTATATCTGCATAATTTATTTTTGAACTGACGCGACGTATCCATCATAACTACAATAATAAGATGGTAATTACTGTAACTTGTGATAAAGATGATATAGTTAATCAAGAAGTTTCGAAATGAATGAAACAATTAATTTTGCATTCTCGAAAACGTTAAAGAAATTAAAGAAATTAGTTCCAATACTTTCGAGAGTTGCTCAATTTAGAACATTATGAAACCAATTAAGTTGGTTTAGATGAATTTTGTGCTTTTGTTTCAATTAAAATTTCGTGCGTACTAAATAGATATTTCAGATATTAATTATTAAATGAGATATAATTCTTATTTTCTTATAATTTTATTTTAAAAACTGAAATCCTACATAATCGATGTTAAAACAAAAAATTATCTAACAAGACGATATTAAATACATTTTTCACTATTATTAAAGAAAACAAGAATATCCTACCAATATATTGTAAAATATATTGTTCTAAGTTTTGTACATCATTAAAACTGTTCGTTATTCTCAATCAGCAGTAAATGCACATTTATATTTAAGACACTTTATAATTTAGTAACATAATAAATCAATGTACATTGTAATAAATTTCAACTTAATATTCGACTTAATTTAAATAAAATATGTTTGTGACACGGAGTTATTCAACATCTTATATCTTAAAATCTATTCCTCCCGTTCTATACCCACATATTGTACTTTTTAAACGTTGTATCATTCATGTCAGCAGCAATTAGATAGAAATTAATATTACTAGTAAGAAATTCGATCCAGCAATTAAAAAAATTAGGAGTGGCTGAAACAATTAATTTTGCATAGTTGAGTACATCAGATAGATTAATTAATTAGAGAAATTAGTTAAAGTTCTTTCATAAGTAATATACCAATATGGCTATAATTTATTAATATTGTTAACAAAATGTGCTTTATATGATAAAGTACTTAGATGTCTCTATACATCACACTTGTTTAAAATTAAGAATTTATGAATTGTAACTTTTAATGCTCATTATGGGATATCAACTTAAGTAAAAATGTACATGCTATATGTACGCATAAGATCTTATATATATGCAAATAGTCATACATATTTAATTTGCACGCAGTTTCCGTATTATGGATTAATGCTCTATACTGTTTTTCAGATAGTATTGAAGAATGAACATATTAAAAGAAACTAAATGCGTCTCTTTAGGAAAATATGCTACTAAAAATTATTTAAAACAGTAGTGTCATTTGACAGCGTCTTTAAAGTAGAATGTAATCCAAATTTGTATCACTATCATTTTATGTTACTTGAGCAACATTAAATAATGAATGAGTGGAAATATTTTTTTATGAATAGAAAAAAGAACTATATATATTATAAAAAGGAAATGACAAACTTTCACAGTGTGAAAAAAAAGAAAAAGGGAAAATGTACTGACAGCAAAGTTGCCGTTTGTTGTACTTTTTTCAGAAATCTATTGTTGTTGTATTACCCCGTTTCAAATTTGAAATTTATCGTTATTCAATACAGAAATTTTTGTATTCCGAAATAAATATGAGCACAAGCATAGTATTAAGAAAATATAAAATAATTATGAAGCCCAGTAGCGTAGTGGTCAGCGCGCCTGTCTACCATGCTACAGGTCCAAAGCTCGACTCCATCCTTGGAAAAGTTCACTCAGTCTTATATCACTTCGGGGTTGATAAAATGAGCGCCAACCTTTCTGAGGAATTAATGTTTCGCGTTAGGCTGACCACATGGCCTTGGCATATGCTATATAGCACCTCAGAGCCCATAGTCAAGAAAACGGTACTGCATACTGCATACCATGGTCATTAAGAGAGCGACGCGCCACAGATATTGTTTAGGTTTTTTTGTAATAATTATATGTACTGATGCTCGTTTATCCGGAACAGGTAGTTACATTTCATATTACCACATTTGTTTTATATCGATTTGAGGTCCTCGGGTTTAAAACTTCAGTATTGGAAATTTCGGAGGATGAACAATCTTCACCACTTGGCCTCATCGAATGACTTGCTTATAGTCCGCAACAACAATTTCAAAAATTTAACTCTTTATTTTGCGTTTTCTCTCGATTGCATAGAAGCATTCCCTCTTATCTATCTTTGGAAGGTACATTTTTGTTTTTAATGCCTACCGATTTAGGATAAAAAGGAAAATTTTATTTTATTCAGAGACATTCTGTGATTTCCCCTCAATAAAAAAATTTCTGATAAAAATCAAATATTTTACATAAAATCATCCTATATATATCGAATTACAGTATGTAATGTATGTTATTAATGGGTATTTTAACGTATTGTCACCACTAAAAACTCTTGAATTATTTATAACTACATTTAAACAAATAAACAATACATAGTGCTGAGCGAATAAATAATAATATGACATAAACGTTTTTAATATTTTCTTTATATCTTAAGTGTGACACATGCTTCCATGCAATTGATTTATAGTATTTTACAATTGATATAGTTTACAGTTTATGTGGTTGTTGTTTGGAATATCATATATTCTAATAAGAGCAAATGGTGTGTTTTTCTGGTTATATATGAAAATTTTATCTTAAAAACGGTTCTAACGATTTTGACGATTTTTTTATCCTACCGTTTTGGGGCACCAGAAATCCATTGGGCTAGGTCACATGTTCGAGAAAATTCGATTAGTGGGTCATTTTGGGTCCTCATGGATCATTGTCAAGCTAATGGTATATAAAAAACGGTTCAAACGATTTTGACTAAATTTTGTATCCTACCATTTTCGGGCACACGAACACTATTGGGCTGGGTCACATGTTCAAGAACTTTTGATTAGTTGATAATTTTTGGGTCGAAGCGGGTAAAGTTAATTTTATCTAGAAAACGGCTCTAACGATTTTGATTAAATTTTGTATTTTACGAGTTTCGGCTACGATAAAATCACTGGGCTAGGTCGCATGTCCAAGAAAATTCGATTAGGGGGTCATTTTTTTGTCACTGTAGGTCAATCTAATTTTATCTGAAAAACGGCTCAGACTATTTTGAGTAAATTTTGCATCCTATGGTTTTCGGGCACAAAAAATATTGTTGGGCTAGGTCACACATGTTCGAGAAAAGTGGGTCATTTTGGTCATGTGCCATTATGGGTCAAGCTGTTTTAACACTTTCCAACCTAGCTGAAAAGTGTGTATGACTTCGGTTTGTCTGCCGTATGGCCGTCTGTCCGTGCTCTAACTCCCGTAAAAATGCTTGGATTGCCCTGCAATTTTTATATGTTATTGTCGTCATATATAGTATGTTTCCTATTTCAAAGGAAGTGTGTAGCACTTATAGTCTTTTTACATGGATACTAAAAAGAATTCCGTTACATTACGGTCTATGGGGAAAAATCGTTTGCGGTTTATTTTAATGATGTTACACAATTTCAAAAACATTGTAATTGATATATATCACTAAGGTGCATTACAAGAAGCTTAATATGGAATAGGGTGTGCATAGCACTTATAGTTACTTTACAGGGACAGTCAAAAGCATTCCGTAACATTATGGACTATGGAGAAAAATCGTTTGCGGTTTATTTAAATAATGTTTCACTATTTTAAACGCATTGGAATTTATATATATCACTAAGGTGCATTACAAGAGGTTTACTACTGAATATTGTGTGTATAGCCGTCATCGTTCATTTACAGGGACACACAAAAGAATTCTCTACTGTCTGTTAACAATAATTCCTGGAAGTGCGTTTTAAGTTGCTGAATGCGATTTTAAATTTAACTCACTTTTTGTCTATTACTTGGTGTGTATAAATTATGTAGATCCTATACAGTGCAGCACAAAAGTTCGTGACCACAGTTCCGTTTATTGACAGAAACTCCAGAAGGAAAATTTTAAACTGTGATACGCGTTTCCTAACTAAACTAAAATTTAGCATCCTATGTAGTATATATACAAATCTATAGATCATATACAGGGCTCAAAAAAAATATTCGGATATTTTTCCAAATATTGTATATGTTGGAAATTCCTGAAATTATGTTTTTAAATATGGTATGCGTTTTCCAAATTGTTTACTTAGATGTTATCTTTCAGCTTATTAAACGGTCATGATTAGTAAAATTATTTTGGAAGCGTTGGAAAGTGTTACATAATCTATGCTTGATTTTTCTATGCTTGATCTATGCTTGATTTAGCATGATTTTTCGTTCTTGTTTATCTTAAAAAAGGCTTAAACAATTTGAACTAAATTTAGTATCCTACAGTTTTAGGATACGAGAAGACTATTGGGCTAGGCCACATGTTCGAGAATTTTCCGTTAGTGGGTTATTTTGGTCATGGGTTATTATGGATCAAGTTATTTTTATCTTAAAAACGGCTTAAACGATTTGAACTAAATTTAGTATCCTACAGTTTTAGGATACGAAAAGACTATTGGGCTTGGTCACATGTTCAAAAAATTTCGATTAGTGGGTCATGTTGGTCATGGGTCATGATATTTGAATTCAAAGCTATTTTTTACCGAGCATAGCGCGGTGATCTCTGCTCGTATATACAGTGCTAAGCACACGTGGTTGGTGAAATATGTCAAGTAGTATTTGTGTGCCTATTAAAATAAGCAAAAATTATACAACTATGGCTAATATAAATAATACTAGTTAAACTATATTTCATAGAAACTTCATTCCTTGTACGGCGTTACGTGAAAAGGAGACATGAATTAATGTGAAAACCTTCGTGCCATAACAATTTCAGACTTCCTTTTACAAAAAAAAAAAAAAAAAGATACAATGTAGCTTACTTGGGAGCTTTGTTTATTAACAATCACATATTGAAAGATTTTTTTATATAGGTATATTAGTTATATTTTTACAATATTAATATAACTTAGATCATGATAAAAATTAAAATACCGTTAATTAATAACCTGGAAAACAATTATTTCTTATATGTAACCGTTACATTTGTGCAGGATAAATTTGAAGTACGTTAAGATGATTTCATCCCGTAATTTTCAATCTTATTTCTTTATTACTATCATTTTAATTAATTATACCAGTTACTGTATTTACGTTTTATCCTAATGATCCGAAAAGTGATATCTAACACGTGATATAATTAAAAAAAACAAAAAACATTTTTTTCCTTTGACACTTTCTGACACTTTCTGAAAAATCATCGTAAAATTATAACAGCAGATAAATTTATCTCCATTCCAATCATGTAAATTTCGATTTTTTTTAAACTTTTCTTTAAGGATTCATTTCCTAATAGAAATCTGTATGTCAAATTAAAATTTCTAACCCCTATAGTTTCGGAGTAATCTTGATATAAAGATTTTTCTAATCATTTCCTTCTTTTAAATATGGAATATTTAACAAATCTTGTTAGCAAGTATTTATGTCTTAAAACTAATCACCATTTAAATATCATGTTTTTAGACTAAACGGAATACAAAATTACAAATTTTAGAACGTCTTTCATTATTGCACCAACTTGAGGGCATTTTGTATAGATATAATATATAGCCTAGTTTTAAGCGGAGACTGTCATAATTGATATCATGAGAGAAGATTTGAAATCGCATCAGTATTTACAAAGTAATCGTTTTAGAACAACTACCGCTGATTTGAACCTTTTGAATTCAGGAATCTTTGAAAGTGTTCTGATCGAGCATGTGTATCTTAAAAATAACTACTATGTGGACTTGCACTCTAGTTTCTAGCTCTCTCTCTCTCTCTATATATATATATATACATAAACTTATTTTAGACTTGTAAATTTCAATGTTTTTAGAACCTCTCTTAGGAAACATTTACATCTTAAAGGTAACCACTATGTCACATTTTCACATTTTTTGTTTCTCGCTTCAAAATATTAAAAGAAAAAGTAATTTTAGAGCATGTGTCATTCTTTCACCTGTTTGAGGTCATTTGTAGTTTGAGAGATAAAAGGTAGCCCAGTTTTAAGCGGAATCTGTTGCGAGAGTTATCCTGAAAGAATACATATGGTTCAATGTTTACAAAGTAATAGTGATTAAAAAAAAATTTCGCTAATTTCCCCCTTTTTAATTTTGATTTTTTTAATATGTTCTCCATTTATATCTTAAAAGTAACAGCGATGTAAAAATGTCAAGTTTCTATGCCGGAAAATACCAAATAAATCGTAGATTAGTACATTTTTGGATCGATTTTTTGCTTATTTCAAACTTTTAAATTTTTTTAGAAACCGTTCTAAGCTATCATATTTTTTTAACGTAAATATTATGTCAAATTTCAAGTTTTTAGTCCCCCCAGAAGTGTTGCGTAAATTACCGTTTTAGAAATTGTTTTGTTCCTGTTTTTTTTTTTTTTTTTTAATGTGTTTAGAAATTGTTTTGTGTGAACTTTTACGTTTAAAAATAATATCTATGTCAAATTAAAAATGTTTAGACAAACAAATACACATAAATCGTAATAGAATGTTTTCTGGTCATTTTATAATTAGAAATTTTATTTCTTTCAAAGAGCTGGGTGAGTATTTACATCTCAAAAGTAAACTATGTCAAATTTCAAGTTTCCACACCGTCACAAAAGTCACAATTTTAGAGCATTTTCTGATTTGGCATCCCCTAGGAGTTAGTGGTACCAGCATAAAATATGTCTAGATTGGAGCAGAGACTGTTGCCATCAATTTAATACAATTTATTTTGAATCGATTCGGTAGTTCCATAGATTACATCTTACAAACAAAAAAACCTCCCAAATAAACTTCCTTGTTTATAATATTGGTACATTAGATGCGTAATAGCATAGGTGATGTCATATAATATCATTGATGTAGTATATGATGCCATATAATATTACTAATACTCAAAGACCGGATAATATCCTTTCAAAAGTTTTCTTGAAGTTCTAATTCACTAAAATCTGCTAAAGATGGAATCTCAAGGAACCGCAAATAAATATTTTAGACAATTTTTCATCTTAGCTGGTATATAGTTATATGGTATTTTTTGAACGGAATAATGACACGCTTCGTTTAATTTAAACATTACGTTATTTACATATTTTGTTTTTGCATGTTTTACTATCTTGTTTATTATTTATTATTTACTATCTTGTTCATTATTATTATTAATTTCTTTATACGGTAAACCAGTAAAAATATCAACTGTATACGATGAAAATTTGCATTTTATGAAAAGTGCGACTGTTTTTGACGAAATGAATCCTATTCAATTTCACCTGCTAAGACAAAAATCTGTCTTAAACGGAATTTCCTTCCGGTTTTTCGCTGATTTTCCCGTTAGCTCAAATATATATATATGTGTGTGTGTGTGTGTGTGTTTATTGGGTTACTTACTATTCGTTTGATATTTGTTTCTATCAAAAATTTCTTTAACAGATACTGTATCTTTGGTATGAAAATATAAATCCTCTGTCAGGTAAACTGGATCTGAATAAGAACGATTCACGTTGTATATTCAAAACCAGTACAACGTCTGTTTGTTTCTTGTCATTTTATAGTATATACAATGATAATGTCTGTAACAGGTACCAAGAAAAGTCTAAACTGAAATTCTTGACATATATAAGTAGTATATAGGGAGTCCTTTGGGACACTTTTCATACTCCACTAAATGTAAATATTTATCGATTTTTGTAAGATTTTGATCAAAAAATTTGTTTGTTAAAATATCGAGTATTGTGACGATTTCTATCAAAAAGAGTGACTGATTCGTGAAAATATGTACATTTTTGAACACCTTTTAGAATGCTAATATTTTACGACTTTTTATCAAAAAATTTGCCAGTCGCCCATTGTAACGATTATTGTCCGATTAAATAATCATGATTCGCGAAATACTAATATTTACCGATCAAATTTTAGACAGATTAAATAATAATGATCCAGCAAAGGCTAATATATAGCGACTGATCAAAAAGTTTGCCTGACACAATTTTTGAATAGTCTACGAAATGCTAATAAACAACCTTCCTCTGGGCTAATATGAATCATTATATTGAAGTCTGAAATAAAAGTTAAATGATTTTTATCCTATGTTTTAATAGCTAACCAATTCTTTCTTTTTACTTACAATTATCAATCCTATTCTGGTAGTTCGATAAAATTAAAAAAATAGTTTGATGTGTCGAAATGAACACGTCATTGACAGAAAAGAAATTTGTACTTAAAACCGATATATTCAGTAAATATTAATTAGAGAGTTTGAAAATTTCATAGTTCGATAAATGGTGCATCCGATTATTGTAAGATTTAAAACAAATTGCAGGATTAAGGTTTTTCTAATTCATAATCATAATAGCCGTCATTATTTTTTCCTTTAAAATGAAAGATATAACCACCTTTATTCAGTTTTGTTATTGCATTTTCAGAAATTTTTCCATGACTCTTTTTAAGAAAATAATCTTTTTCTACATCATTAACTTCCAATCTCGCAATAGTCGTATTTCCAAATTTAGTTTGAATTTTCTTCAACGAAATCAGTTTGTATTTCCCTGTCTCTAAATCTTTTAACTTATGAGTTACAGGGAACGATCTGAGGCTGTTGAATTCTTCCATTTATTAAGGAACAATTTTTGAAAGACAATTTTTATAGTACAGACATCTGTACATAGAACAACCCGGTCCTAGGATTCGAACGCATCTCGGTACTTCTAATATTTTTATAGGAATTCCCCATTCTTCAAAGGTACTTTTCAGAAAAACTCCTCCCTTAAAAGCAAATGTGCCTCCGTATATCTGATGCAATTGTATGAAATAATCTTTTACATTGTCACTACTAATCCATAAGCCTGTATTATCTGAATATCTTTTAAATCTTAAACCATGGACATCGTTAGTACATCGACGAACTATTCCATGGTCTTTTTCACCTAATTCATAGTTAGGTGTAAACACAGAAATCGTTTCACCTATTTCTTGTTTTAAATGAACCCAGCTTATTTCTCTCGCTATAGATTTAAAAGGAAATATAAAACCTTGAACATTTATGATAAGGGTGACATCGTCCATTTATTAGAAAACAATTTTTATAAATTAAAAATTCGGCTTAAAATCCAAAGGGTACAGTATCAAAGTTATCTAAAATTCTTCTTTTATCATAACCAAACATATATCTTTTATTCATTTTATTCACTTTAATATTTCTATCTTTTTGTATCTGAAATTGGTTTATTTCTACATCTATATGGTCAATTTCCCCCGTTATTGTTTTCATTCTCTCATCAAAATTCAGCTTAGTTTCGCTCTCATAACTCATTTTAAATCCTTTTACTTTTCCTCTTACAGAACCATCGTTCAGAATATAACCATAATCTTTACTTGCTCCAGATATCCACGATTTCATATATTTATCTTCTCCTAATTCATCGGTCCATTCGCCTAACATACAGCCCGTTTTTACTTTATTGGAGCCATCATCGATATAAACAATACTATCTGTATCGTAATACATTACTTTATCTCCTAATTTATCAAGCATTTCATATAATCTTATTCTAGCCGAACTGGTTGTAAAAGCCGCTATATAAATATTCGTATTAAAGTTATTCTGGACATATTCATCTTTCATCTTATAATCCATTTGCACACACTCATCATTTAAAAATATGATATTCAAGTCTTTAATGCGGTCGTTCAGTATAATTCTATAAAAGTCTGCCAATTCTGTTACATTCTCTGTTTGTTTCATATTTTTTCTCTGTCCGAACTTTCCCCATAAAGAGTTTAAACAAATTTTAGATATAAATCTCATTCCAGGGTTTTCTTTGATTTCTCCTAACCTTAAACCCAATTTCTTTTCTACGCACCTTTTATATTCTTTTTCAGTTTTGAAATTTTCAGACCATTTATCATCTGTTTCTAATTTGATTTTCAAAAACATTTTAACATAATCCTTAAATAATATATTAGATTTTTCTTCAAAATGCCAAACTTCATAGATATTTAAAATCTTATAACCTTTTTCAATAGCCAGTTCAACTTCGGTAGTTGTCCACGTACCAGTAAAACTTCTCTCCTCATCCGTATGATTACATTCATTATTCCGCATATCATAACATTTTTTACATTGTTTCTTTTCGCATTTTATAGGTTTTGAACATAATTTACACAAACTAAATATTAATTTTTCTCCTTTATAAGGTAAAACAGGATGATAGAGTTTTCTTGGTGGAAGTACTTTGCATTGTATCAAACCATACCAATTCTTATCATATTTTTCCGGATTATAAATCTTTACCGGATGACCAACAGGATAGTAATCAAAGTAATTCACAGTTGGATAAAGCGAACAAACATCGATATATCTACCCTTTTCGTTTTCTTTCATTTCGTAGATTAATTTGGTAGGTTCACACCTACCTCCGCTGAATGCGTCTCTAGGATTTAAAGGTTCTACAAAATCTCTTTTCCATTCATTTTTCATATATTTTTTAATTTCTTTGTCACTATCAAAATCACATTCCCACATTTCAATCAATTCAAATCCTTTATCTTTTATTTTTTTATTTATTTTTTGAGTTCTTTCATACAAATCTTTCATACATATCTGATTTTGAAGATTGACAGTGGATTCTGTAAAACAGCGAGGACAACCGTGCCAATGACATCCTTGAAACTGATAAACGGTGTTATTATAAAAACCGTCTACTTTATAAGTTTTATCACCTAGTTTTAGTTTTTTCTCACCCCCGTTTAAAGCATGTTGTATTTTGATATTGTGTTTTTTAGACAGATAGTCTAGCCAAATGATCGATTTCTTACTGAATTGATCCTTTGGAATACACTCCTCATCAATCGCTATTGTATTCAGTTGTGTGAATTTATCTCTGTATATAGCCATACAAACGCCAGCTAAAGTGACATATTTAAAAGGATCAATATTAGCAATGTTTAGAAATAACCTTCGCAATTCTAAACATCCTTTTCTTAAAATATCAACATCAGACCTACAATATTTTATAATTTCTTTTTGAAAATCAAATGTTTCGCTTTTTACGGATTTATACCATTTATCAAAAGTTTTTCTTTGATCGAAAGTCATAGTATCATAACCATAATAGTATTTTTCAGGATATTTCCCTACATAATTTTGATTTTCCTTAGTGTTAAACAAATGAGGAAAATAACCTTTTGCCAATTCTGTTAATCCAAACGTTTTAGGAAATTCTCTTAACGGAATCAGTGTAAAATTAATAGAATCGATAAACCTTATATTATAAGCGTTTGCTTGCATATATATGAGTTTATTTCCTTGATATATTGTAAACACTTTAATTTTATTTTTAAAGCAGTATTTAGCTAGAAATTGAAAATCGAATCCTTTTCCATAATGCGCTAATACTGTATAACCGCAATGTTTCTTTTGAAATAACCATTTACAATATTCATTTTCATTCTGAAATATTTTTTCTTTTCCATTAAAATCATGATTTATCACTAGATTGACTTGGTGATTTCCTGTCTCTTGGTTCGTTTCAACGTCAAAAAACATATATTTTTCTGTAAATCCTGACCTTTTACATTTCTTACACCATTCTTCTCTGTCTTTTATATTTTTAGGACAGATATTTTTACAGGTTCCCCCCTTAGATTCTTTCCCGCGTATATAACATTTATGATCTTCCGAATCCCACTTTCTGCAGTTTTTACATTGTCTTTCTCCACAATTATGATCTTTCGGTTTTCTTTGACTTCTATCGATATTTCTCTTACATTTTAAACATTTCCACAGTGTTTCACAGACTGAGTATTTTTTTCCCTCTTTATTTTTATGATTTTTGAAACAGTTTTTTCCTTTAAAAGATCTAGAACAATCATTACACTGAATATCATCGCCTTCGCAATTACTCTCTTTCATGAAACATCTATTGCATTTTAAAGAACATTTATGTTGATCACTTCTTTTATAACTGACTTTACAATAATCACAATAATTGTTTTTTCCTAAAAACCCTGTAGCCGTTGTAATGACATCAAAATGATTTCTATTTTTTAAAATGTAAACACAATTAGAATTAGATTTATAGGCGCCGCTATATATTCTTTCGTTAAAATTTTCTCTGCAAAATATAGTTATTTGAATATTTAAAAAATTTTCGAATTGTTTAACATGCTCTAAATTACACATTTCTAACGGAATATCACACATTTCATGCAATTTTATCGCTAAACTTTTTTGTAATTTTCTACCTTTTTTTATATATGTTACTTCATTATCTGTAAGTTTTTCTAGATTCAATTTTTCGCACAAAAGTTTACGATTTTGAATAGCTAGGGCTGTAACGATTGATCTAGCCAAACAGATATTATCGTCATTTTTAATTTGAAGAATACTTTTTTTATCGACAATATCGTTATCGTTGAGAAATTTCGATGGTTTACCTCCTTTAGGCAAATCAACGACAGTAAAAATAAATTCACAATCTTTAATATCCAACTCTTTGTATTCAATTTTATGCGTTAAAACATCTAAATAGGTTTCATAGGCTTCTTTCGTTGACATCATTTTAGGGTGAAAAGGCTGTGTCAAATCGAGATTGTGTACTATAATATCAACCTTTCCTTCAATTTTTCCAATTGCTCTCCTGAATAAATCTTTTAAGATACTGTAATACTGGCCCGGTGTGAGTTTGTTTA
Organism: Maratus michaelseni; assembly: GCA_963931845.1. Lineage (NCBI taxonomy): Eukaryota > Metazoa > Arthropoda > Arachnida > Araneae > Salticidae > Maratus > Maratus michaelseni. The sequence continues at coordinate 83,606,306 of OZ007589.1, forward strand.
TTTGTTTTATTTTATAAACATATCTATAAGTATTAAATTTTTTTACAAATTTTTTGTCTTTCTCAACAATTTCATAATCGGGTCTAAACAGATTTTCCAAATTTGTTTCTAATTTGACTTTTTTTTCTGTCTTTTTGATCAATTTTTCATCTTTATATTTCAATCCGTAATAATCAAAGAGTTTCTTAAGTTTTGGACGGTTTTTCGGTTCATTTATAAATTGTTTCAATTTTTCATATAAATCAGGAAATAATTTTTTAAGGTTTACCACTGTTTTTATCTTTTTTTCTTCGTTATTTTTTGGGTTAAATTCTGCTGTGTTATTGTTAAATTTTAAATCGAAAGAATCTAATATTTTTTTCAATTTATTTCTTTTTTTAGGATTTTCAATAAATTTTTTCTTCATTTTATTTAAATAATCTGTTACATCTATTTTTAATAAATCTACTAAAACATATTTATATTCCCCAGTTTCTTTTATATATCTTATTATCAATCTAATTAATTCATCTTTTTTACAATGTTGGGGTTGGTGTATATTTAACAGTTTTACGACCTGCCTTAATTTTGAAATATGTATTTTTGAAACAGATATCAATCTTAGAGTTTCCTCCATTTATATACAAACATTTTTATAAATACTTTTTGCTACCCATTTTTAATAGCGATCCAATTTCGGTTGCAGCTAATTTTAGGTTAAGCGATTTAAAATGAATGTCGTTAAAATTATGAATTAAATTAAATTGAATAATTTCTGAAAACGACTATTAAAAAATATATTCCATCGTTTACTCAAAAGGACTAATTGCTGTCCATTGAAAGAAATCTAAATTTTTTTCTACAGGTTCGCCATTCAATTTTAAACATTCAAATCGAAATCCGTTTTTATCTATTTCTGTTATTCTAACGAAAAACGGTTCGCCGTATTTACATACAGGCGTTATATGGACATTAGGATGAACATTAAAGGTATGATTCCAATCTACATTTATTCTTTCAGTTGTACAATTACCTGTCAAAATCTTTGTACTTTTTGAATTACCCATTTATTTAGCCGAAAAATCACTGTCATAATCAGGCACTTCTATTTTACGTTCATTCAAAATACGTTCAAATAAATACTCTACATTTAATATAATATTTTCATCTAAAAAATATGTTCAATTTAAAACACAACATTCTGTATAATACTTTCATTCAAAATATGTTCAATTTAAAACACAACATTCTGTATAATACGTTCAAATAAGTACTCAACATTTAATATAATATTTTCATCTAAAAAATATGTTCAATTTAAAACACAGCATTCAATATCTTATTATCTGTTTAAAATAATAAATAAAATATGTTTGAATAAAAACACGACATTCAATATCATAAACTTATTTCGACGTTCGTTTGATATGATAATTGCTTTTTAAATGTCGTTTTTTATGAGCTAGAGTGTATGTTTTACCACATTCGCAATCATTTTTTTTATTTTTCATAGCTAAATGACAACTTTTGCAATTAGCGTAATGTTCTGTTTTGCCGTAACGAAATCGAGTATAAAATTGGTCTAAAGGTTTAGTCATCTGACAATGCTTGCAAATTTTAGACAGCTCCATTTATTAAGAAAAATTTTTAAGAAAGCCATTCCAAATGTCTTCGTTTTTCTTATTAAATTTTACTTTCAAATTATTATCAATATTATAATAATCTAATATTTTCTTTATGAAATATAGGTAATTTATTGACTTTTTATAATACACTAAATCTAAAAATTGAATAAACATTTCTTCAGCTTTATATGGAATATTTAACTTCAATTTCCATTTCAATGCTTTAAAACGACTTATTCGGGATTTGCGTCTTTCGCTTAAAAAACCATCTATATTTTTATATGTAAAATATTCACCATCCGAATCGTACATTATTTCACATTTTTTCATCTGGTCATAAATTTTGAGATATTTTTCGGGTATTTGACATTTGTTTTCTTTGTCAAAAGAATCCATTAAGTTAGAATCATCTATTAAAACGTCTTTAAAAAAGTCACAATTCATTTATTTAAACTTATTTTAATGTAATGCATTTCCCCGTAGGAGTTATTTGAAAAAGTCCCGTCTAGGCGGGAGTTTTGATGAGTTATTTTAATAACATAATCATATTTGAAAAAGTCCCGTCTAGACGGGAGTTTTGATGAGTTATTTTAATAACATAATAATATTTGAAAAAGTCCCGTCTAGACGGGAGTTTTGATGAGTTATTTTAATAACATAATAATATTTGAAAAAGTCCCGTCTAGACGGGAGTTTTGATGAGTAATTTTAACAACATGAAAAAAGTCCCGTCTAGACGGGAGTTTTGATGAGTTATTTTAATAACATAATAATATTTGAAAAAGTCCCGTCTAGACGGGAGTTTTGATGAGTAATTTTAACAACATGAAAAAAGTCCCGTCTAGGCGGGAGTTTTGATGAGTTATTTTAATAACATAATCATATTTGAAAAAGTCCCGTCTAGACGGGAGTTTTGATGAGTTATTTTAATAACATAATAATATTTGAAAAAGTCCCGTCTAGACGGGAGTTTTGATGAGTTATTTTAATAACATAATAATATTTGAAAAAGTCCCGTCTAGACGGGAGTTTTGATGAGTAATTTTAACAACATGAAAAAAGTCCCGTCTAGACGGGAGTTTTGATGAGTTATTTTAATAACATAATAATATTTGAAAAAGTCCCGTCTAGACGGGAGTTTTGATGAGTAATTTTAACAACATGAAAAAAGTCCCGTCTAGACGGGAGTTTTGATGAGTAATTTTAACAACATGAAAAAAGTCCCGTCTAGACGGGAGTTTTGATGAGTTATTTTAATAACATGAAAAAGTCCCGTTGATGAGTAATTTTAACAACATGAAAAAAGTCCCGCCTAGGCGGGAGTTTTGACAGAAAAGAAATTTGTACTTAAAACAGATATATTCAGTAAATATTAATTAGAGAGTGTTAGTTCGATAAAATAAAATAAAAAAACAGTTTTGAAGAGTTTTGATATTATAGCGGAAAAATTAAATTGACTTGATATCTTTTTCGTCAACCCAAGAGTTAAATTCTTCGGAATAATTTAACCATTTAACTAGACATTTCTTTCCTTTCTTTTTTATTATTTTTTCAATTTTAAACATTTTATCTTTCTTATTATATTTAACTAATTCCGGTTCATAATAAGTTCCTTTTATTTCGTCACCCTTCAAATCCTTTATTCTATAAGTAATGGGGTCAGTGTTTAATATTTCTGAAACGATGAAAATTTCCTCCGTAAAAGTAGGCTGATAACCGCGGGTAAAAGCAGTCTGGTATTTCGAAATTCTTATTCTATCGCCAACCTTGAATTTCGGTTTTCTTATTATTTTTTCTTTGTATAAATTTTTATAAACTTCAGATTCGTTTTCTTTTTTACTCGCTTCGCTAGGCGCCATTTTGATAGACCTATGTCTGGTATTATTATAATTTTTAACTAATTGGTCCAATACATCTATATATCTTTTAGTATTGTTGGCCGCTAGATAGGTTCTAATTTTTTTATTAATTGTTCTGTTAAATCGTTCGACTACAGAACATTTTATTTCAACATTTTCAGTTGTAAACCACTGAATATTATTATCTTTAAATAATTTTAAAGTTAACTTATTTACGAATTCGGTTCCTTTGTCTGTCTGCAGTTTTTCAGGAATTCTTTCTTTAAATATCTTTTTAAATGCTTCAGTTACTTCTTGTCCTGTTTTTCTCTTTATCGGAATGGCCCACCCATATTTACTAAATATATCTATCACTGTCAATAAGTAATTAGTTCCGTTATTATATTTACTAAAAGGTTTGATAAACAATAAATCTGCTTGCCATTGGTCATCGATATGACTGACATAAATGCGTCTTCGTTTAAATTTACGAATTAAAGGCTTATGTCTGGTATAAACATCTTGGCTATGTAAAAAATCTGTAATTTGATTTTGACTGAAACCTGTTTTCCGTTTTAATTCATTGATCCCACAATAACCACTTTCAGGATGATAATATATTTTTTCTAAGATACTTTTAGGATCTTTCATCCTTAAGATACTTTTAGGATCTTTCATCCTTAAGATACTTTTAGGATCTTTCATCCCTGAGATTTTCCTAAAAAAACACTCTTTTTAGAACCACAATTTAGACAAATACCTTTCATTATTGGTCTGTTATTTTTAGAAATTGCATTTTTAATATCTTTAGTTTCTGTGTGGTTTTTACATTTTAAACAATAGATCTTTGTATTTCCCATACCAAAAGATTTTTTAGTTTTAATAATCGGTTTTACAATTCCTCTTTCAAATCTTTCTCTAATCGTAGGATTTTGAATATTATCTAATTCATCAATCATATTCTTATCGCATACTTCATTTCTACTTTTTGTATCTTTATTTTCTAAATAACATTTGTCATGTTTATATGCAATTTCATCCACTCGGTTAACAGGTTTAGATGAATTTTTATACGTTAAATCAGGATTTAATCGCGTTTTCCCCCATAACAATTGTGTCCCCGGCCCTGTGAAATTATGGCCAGGTAAATGCATTTCAAAAGGTAAATTACTAATGACTTTATTCAGAAAACCCGATCCAGTTTGTCCGCATTTTAAACATCCACCTTTAAAATTACCCTTTTTAGTTAAAGACGTAACAACAAATTTTTTACTTTTACAACTCATTTATTAGGCAGCAAAATGCTGACGCTTTCTAAGAAGAATATTTATATCCATTCAACTTTACTTTTTTCACATACTTTTCGATTGGGAAATATACTAAATTATTTATAAAATCTTGTTCTCTAACATACACTTCTTCTTCTGAAATTTTTTTAGCTTTCAATAAATTTAACTGTTGTTTATAAAAATTATAACATTGCTTGTATTCTTCTTTTCGTTCCAAAATATTTAAAGATTTCTCAATGACTTCTACAATTCCTGCACTCAAACTCAAAGCGGCCAGTGGTACGAATGCAAAAGCTGATAATCCCGAAGCACTTAGCATAAATTTGCTAACAGATAAGGAAACACTTATCTTTTGATACAAATTGTAACTTTTCCGATAAACATATAATTTCTTTTCTAAATATTCTTCCATTTATATAGGTTCAAAATTTTTTCTGTATCTCATTTCAGAATTTACTAAATCTAGCATAAAGAAGTTACCCTTACAAGAATTATATTTTTCTAGAAATTCTTTTTTCGTTAGATTTCCGTCTATTTCTCTGATTATCCGATTAATTTCCCTAGGCTGTAGTTTAAAAAATATGAAGTAATTACAATTTTTTCTAATATTTATAGGAGTTGAGTAATAAGACTGCGTTAAATAAATAATGGATGCATTTTTCTTCCGACCTCTTATAAACAAATCCTCTATAACTTTCTGGTCTTTTTCTGTAACACAATCGTCGAAAACAACTAGATTTTTTTCTGAGGAATCTAAATCGTCGACAGTAATAAATTTATTCAAATCTGAAGAAAATAGTACTTTCTTTTTATATTTATCATACAGTTTTAATAATTCCCTTCTATCTTTTTTACTTATTTTTTTACATTTTAAAATATCGTCTCTTTCAACACCTTCAAACAGTGTATAACCTTCTTGCAATTTAGAATACTTTGGCTCGGAAATGTCTTTTGCGCATAAATATAAAGCGTCGAAATCTAATCTTAAATTACTAGGATTCTCAAAACCATTTAATAAATTTAGTAGCAAATTCGTTTTTCCGCAACCTGATGCCCCAGTTACTAACAGTCTAAACGGATGTCTCGGTAAAAAAGGATGCTGTTTAGGGTCAGGCAATTCTTCCGGTTCTGTGTAATCTTTAATTTTAATCATTTATTTACTGAGAAAATTTACAGCTAGTAAAAATAAAATTACTGCCAGTAAAAGCATATTTGCTGTCAGTAAAAATAGAAAGCGTCAGCTTTTGCTGTCTAATAAATGGATAAAATAAACGATTTAGAAAAAGATCGAAATAAGAAACAAAAAGAAGAATTAAAAAATGCAATAAAACTTGTCAAATTACAAGCAGATATTAGAAAAAATAATGAAGAACAGCGTGATAGAAAGCTAGGTATAGACAAAAGTTTAACTGAATTTCATAAACCTGTCACTAAAAAATTAGAAGAACAGGATAAAAGTAGAAAAGAAAATATTAAAGCTATCAATGATAAACTGGACGAATTAAATATATCTTTACAGCCTATTGCGGAATCATCTAGAATTATTCCTGAGGCGATCGAAGATGTCAAAGAATTATATAAAGAACCACCGCTTACTTACAATGTTGATCAAAATTTAAATCTAAGATATTTAAAATCTGTACAGTTATACAAACCTTCGAAACTCCTAGACAATAAAGAAAAATTAAATGAAATGCATGCAAAGGCAAAGCAGTTAAAAGAAGAATTATCGAGGAAGAAAGGCAACTTACAAAGTACAATTAATAGGGCTAGAAATCTTTCAGAGGAGGAATTAAGTCAGAAAAAGGTTGAATTAGACGCTGTTAAAAATAACGAAGAGGAACTACAAAGATATCTGGGTAGATTAACTACAATTCAAGGTAGTGAAGTAATGAAAGTGGGAAAAGGATTAGATTTATTATCTGAATTATTGGATAAAATATGTCAAGGTAGCAAGTCGAAAAAATTAAGAAATGAAGTCAAACGGCTAATAGACAAACTCATTAAAGCTAAAAAAATAACTAACGGAGATAAAGAACGATTATACAATCAATTTCTTCTTTAAAGATTTTACTGCCTAATAAATGAGTTATGTAAAAAAGAAGATTCATTTGAGTGACGGGCAGATTAGTAAACTGAAATCAGCGCTCAGAAAAAAAGAAGAACTGACACTGCAGATAGACAATTCTAAAACTCCCAATTATGAGATGTATTTAACCAAAACACAGATAAATCAGATTAGCAAAGGTAAAAGAATAAATATAAGCAAAACTCAATTAGATAAAAACGGTGGATTTTTACCCTTTTTAATTCCTATTTTAACATCCCTAGGACTCGGTGCTGCGAGCGGTGCGGCGGGTTGGGGAACTAAAAAAATCCTAGATAAAATATCGGGATCTGGAGTTTTTCAGCCTTGGGAAAACAAAGGATCGGGTCTAAAAGCGTCAGTGTCTAAAAAAAAAAAATCCCGGTAACAGAATTGGGTATATCCGATGAAACGATTAAAGAAAATATGAAAGATGAAAGAGGATTCAGGGGTGTTTTCACTTCCGATTTACTTCCTAAAAAGATTGGAAATTTTGAAAGTGGGATTATTAATTTAGATATTTCGACAGGTCCTGGAACACATTGGGTTTGTTACTATAATGATCCAAAATATAACTATGTAGAATATTTCGATCCTTTTGGGGAATATATATATAAAAATATTAAACTCAAAGAAAAATATATTCCCGAAAATATTATGAAATTTCTTAAACTGTCCAATAAAAAAGTCAATATAGCTCACAATGATAGTTTTTTACAAAAACCTACTTCTGTAAATTGTGGATTATTTTGTATGAAATATATAAAGGAAAGAAATAAAGGTAAATGTCCAGAATGTGTACTTAATTCATTTACTCAACAGCCTAGCGATTATAACGAAGAGTTTGTTTTTCATCTTTAAAGATTTTTTACTGTCTAATAAATGATCAAATTGAAACCAAAAAGTCATGAAAAATCAGAGGACTTCACTGTTGAATTTCCTCAACCTCTTAAATTAAAAAAATTAGCATTTCAATCTTTTACTATGACAGTTTCATGGTTTAACATAACAGATAAAACTAATATGTTTGACGTATACACAGATGAGAATAATGTTAAATCTATCACTATTCCTTATGGTAATAAAAATGTTGAAGATTTAAATATAGATGTAATGAAAGCGTTTGGTTCAGACGATCCTCCGGTAAAATTTGGTAGAATACAATCTAGACTGAGAATGCTTATTAAATTAACTAAAGGTTGGAATATCGACTTAACAAAAAGCGATTTTCATAAGTTAATAGGCTTTGAAAAAAAGGTCTACGAAAGTCATGATGAAGAGACTGTAATAGAAGGTGAAAATATAGCAGATATAACCAACGGAAATGACATTATATATATTCATTGTGATGTAGTTAATGGATCTTTAATCAACCAGAATAATTCAGAAGTTATTTATTCTTTTACACCGAGGGATGTACCGGGTGTTATCATTTCGAAAGAATTCAATAATTTAATCTATTATCCTGTGAATAGGGATTCTATTCGCAGAATAAGGATGAGAGTTACGAATCAAAATGGTGAATTAATTGATTTAAATAAAGGTTTAATTGAGTATAATTTTAGAGTCGTAGGTGAAAAAGAAGATTATGTTGAAAAAATATATCAATTGATGTTAACTAAAATTTTCTCAATAAATAAATGAATAAACACAGATTATATAGGAAAAGTAAAAGAATTCAAGGAAAAGGATTTTTTAAGGCTAAAAAAGTAGAATTGAATGAAAAAGCAGTTGTTGACAAATTGACTGATGCTGACATATTGAAAGAAATATTTTCAAAAAAGATGAAAGGAACAGGTCTGAAAATTCTTCCTAAATAAATGGAAAAAATTTATGATCTGAGAGATACTCGTTATTATTATAATAACGATATAAAAAGTAGCGAATTAAAAAAAATAAGATTACCTAGTACAAGCCATAATGACAAAAAAGAAAATACGACGTTTCATTTCGAAATTACTGATACCAATGATCCTGTTTCATTATCGGAGAGTTATCTGGAGACAAAGTGGAAAATTGTAAAATCCAGTGGCGCATCTATAAATGATGAAAATGTCGCAGCTGTATGTTCTATGAAAGGTGTAAAACTTCAGATAGGTAAACAAATAATCGAATCAGTTGGAGACTATCACTCCTACATTCTACAGGTTAAGAGACTGAAGGATTATACCAGAGATTATTCAACATCTGAAGCCACCAATATAGGTTTTTATCCAGATACCAGTGATAGTGCTGATAGAAATAAAAGTTTACTTCAAGACGATGGTACGATAACGGCCACCACCCCTGTAACAGATATCGTCAATAAATTAAAAATTGTAAAAAATGAAAACTACAATAAAGGATTTAAAAAAAGATGGGAATTGTCGAAAAATAGTAATTCAGTTACAACATGGACGCCTTTAAAGGAAATTTTTGATTTTGTCGCAGAATATAAAAAAGCCATTTCTGGATTCATAATAAGACTGGAATTCCAAAGAGACGATAGTAGAAATATGATTTACACAGACGCTGCAAATCCAGATTATAAAGTAGAAATTGAAGACATAGCACTGTGGGTGAGATACGTCGACTTTAAAAATGGTGCGGAGATTCTCTATAATGAGTTAAAATTATCTAACACGGATATAGAAATAAACTGGAATCAGTATGAAATTAACAGATCTAGTCCTATTAATAAATATAAAAGTGGATCCGATTCTATATCTGCTACATCCGATGAAGTTTTAAGATTATTTGTAATTCCGCAATATTTCGAAAGAAATGAAAATCCTAAAAAGAATAATATGATATTTGATAATTTGGATATGATCGAATGTTGGTTGATGATTAACAGATCACCGTTACCAGCAGAGCGATATACTATGGATTTTGGTAAAAAGGAATATAATAGATTATATGAATCTTTTCTGGAATCAGGTCTCAATAATCTAAACACAGAAACCGGTTGTATGGTAAATTACTCAGATTTCGGTAAATTATATCCCATAATTCATTTTGATTTGTCAAATCATGTAAACTATACCACTCTGGAAAATTTGAGAATAGAATTCAATTGGAAATTAGAAAAAGAAACAACCAAAGAATATGTATTTTACTATATTTTAGAAGTAAGAAAGAAATGTATATTAAATATGAATAAAAAAGAAATTACTATGATTAAAACCTTAGGAGAATAAAATTTTTTAGTCTTTATAAATGGCTGTTTATTATCCACCGTATGATAATCCAGAGCGAAAAGGCCCTATCGGACCACCCGGTATAGGTTTTAAATTAACTGACGAGGGTCATTACGATATGGAAAATAAAATATTAAAAAATGCTTCAGATCCAATCGATGATTTAGATTTATCCACTAAACGTTTCGTTTTGAATAAAATAGAGAATAATCATTTTGAATTAAGAGATTTTATAGACAAAAATAATACTAATTATGACAGTAATTTTGTAACTTTCACAAAAGAAACGGCCGAGAGAATACAAGAACTGGATGAAAATACTTTACATCTAATTGAAGGAAAAGCTTACGATGCTAAAGGAAAAAGAATAGGCAATGTCGCAGACCCATTAGATGCAAAAAATGTTATCAATAAGCGATATTTAGAAAAAAATGCGTTAATATTAAAAAATGATAAATTTGATGCAAAAAACAAAATAATTACAAATGTTTCAGAACCCGAAAACGATAAAGACTTAGTCAATAAAATATATGTAGACAATAAAGATATCTGGGTTACTATAAAAGATGATTTTCAGACTTTTCCAGAAAAAGAATTTACCAAAATAAATTTCGACTTGATGAGTTCTAACTTATTGAATAAGGATATGAGATTATCTACAAATATGTATATGAAAATTACTATATATTTAATAGATAATAGTAGATATTTTGATACAGAAATAGAACTTAAATTCGGAGATAAAACAATTTTACACAGAGAGACAAGTGATAATTATGAAACTTGTTTTGTCAATGGAAATCGCGGTGAAATCATTACAGTCTGGATAAAACCCAAAATACCAATCACTTTAAAACCTTGGATGCATATTGAAAAAATTGCTTTTTAAAATAGGTTCGTTATTAAATGGATATCAACTGGGACGAATTTTCTAAAACTAAAAATTTATCCGAAGATGTCCTACGAAATTTGAAAGATCAACTCAATTGGAAGTTAGTTTGTAGATATTCCGTATTATCCGAATCTTTTATGGAAGAACTCATAGATTATATTGAATGGAATGTTATATGTATACACCAAAAACTTTCAGAAGAATTTCTAGAAAAATATAAAGAAGAATTCGATTGGAATCTAGTTTCTAGAAATCAAAAGCTGTCTGAAGAATTTATACTAAAACATTCGAATTATATAAATTGGGTTGTTATATCTCAATATCAAACCTTAAGTGACGAATTTATTCAAAAATATCATGAAAAATTAGATTTACATAAAGTATCCATGTTTCAAAAACTTTCAGAAAACACTATGTACAAATTGGAAGAAGGACTAAATTGGTTGCAAATAGCCCGTTTTCAAACATTTGGTGAAAGGTTTTTAGAAAAATATATGCATAGACTAGATTTTTGCAATCTGATTGAATATAAGTTTGATCAATTACCAGATAATTTTTATAACGATAATTGGAAAAAAATACTTTCCGTTCAACTGGGTGAATTAAATAAAAAATTTGGTCATTATTATGAAGAAGAAGAACCTCATAGAGAAAGATTAATGGATGAAATTTTTGAATTAAAAAATATTTTAATACGATTTATTAATGAACTGAGACTACTTTTGAATAAAGATGAAAAATAAAAGTATTTATAAATCTTTCGATTACTCTAACCATTTCTTAAATCGCCTTCCTTTTTCTTACATACTTTAAGAGTATTAAAATACTTATGATAAATTAAAAATCTCCGAATGCAATAATTGTTTGCAAGTATCTTTCAAGTTTCCGTTTCTTTCTCTATTCAACGCTCTGGTTTTATGACAATCACTGGCGAAGGTCAATGTCGGCAGCGAATTTCCTGTCTGAGATAAACTACCTCATTTCTTTTCTAGGAAATGTCAAGCTGCTACCATTTTGTTTCTGAAGAACATTCTAGTAAAGCGTGGGCAGATTAGACGTTTCCTGTTTTCATCATGTTTTTCGTCATTTGCGAATTGATCGTTGTTGGAGAAAGATGTCTGCTTTAATAGAAGATTTTAATATTACAATTAAGAATTACATAGAAGAATGTGTAAGAACAGGAATGGTTCTACCCTGCTTCGATGAATCATATTTGCTAACTGAAGGTAAAGTTGTTACGATTTATAATCAAATGCAGAAGGAAAGAAAAAAAATTGGAACAAGTTTTGATCCAGACGAATTGAAAGAATTATTACGAAAACTCGAAGAGAAATATTATTATTTTGGTAATGTGGTGAATTTTGTTCTACCTGATAATTTGTCATGGGATGCTACTTTAGAAAATACCAAAAATGCTTTCTTTAATTATTATAATTCTAAGCAAAATGCAGTTCAGAAATGCTGGGAAATGGGGTATATATTATGCGATCTAAAAGAAAAACACAGAAAGTTAAAAGCAAGAGAAAACTGGCAAATTTTTCTTGAGAAGTTTTTAGAACAAAACAATATAAAAAAGATGAAAAGTACATGCGAACAAAATTTACGGAAGTTTTGTAAAGATATCGGCGTATATCAGAAATTATTATACACTACAGAATCTTATACCGAATTAAGAAGGCTCCTTCCAAAGATATTAGCAGCCTTCGAGATGTATCCTCATGAAAAAGATAAATGGAAATACGATTTAAGATCCCCACCAGCTTCGATTGATGTAAAGATGATTTAAAATCACGGACTTGAATATGGACTAGATTTCTGGAAAATGGACTGGTAATTCCTATCGCGACTCAACCGCGGTTGGAATTACAGAGGATAAAATATTTATTTAATTTTTGAAAATTAAAGTTTAATTATCCTCTAAAGCTGCCGCTATTTCCGGTGGTCCCAAGCCCACGAAAAGCTGAGGGGAGGATAATTAAACTATAAAAATTGTCTTTCAAAAATTGTTCCTTAATAAATGGAAGAATTCAACAGCCTCAGATCGTTCCCTGTAACTCATAAGTTAAAAGATTTAGAGACAGGGAAATACAAACTGATTTCGTTGAAGAAAATTCAAACTAAATTTGGAAATACGACTATTGCGAGATTGGAAGTTAATGATGTAGAAAAAGATTATTTTCTTAAAAAGAGTCATGGAAAAATTTCTGAAAATGCAATAACAAAACTGAATAAAGGTGGTTATATCTTTCATTTTAAAGGAAAAAATAATGACGGCTATTATGATTATGAATTAGAAAAACCTTAATCCTGCAATTTGTTTTAAATCTTACAATAATCGGATGCACCATTTATCGAACTATGAAATTTTCAAACTCTCTAATTAATATTTACTGAATATATCGGTTTTAAGTACAAATTTCTTTTCTGTCAATGACGTGTTCATTTCGACACATCAAACTATTTTTTTAATTTTATCGAACTACCAGAATAGGATTGATAATTGTAAGTAAAAAGAAAGAATTGGTTAGCTATTAAAACATAGGATAAAAATCATTTAACTTTTATTTCAGACTTCAATATAATGATTCATATTAGCCCAGAGGAAGGTTGTTTATTAGCATTTCGTAGACTATTCAAAAATTGTGTCAGGCAAACTTTTTGATCAGTCGCTATATATTAGCCTTTGCTGGATCATTATTATTTAATCTGTCTAAAATTTGATCGGTAAATATTAGTATTTCGCGAATCATGATTATTTAATCGGACAATAATCGTTACAATCGGCGACTGGCAAATTTTTTGATAAAAAGTCGTAAAATATTAGCATTCTAAAAGGTGTTCAAAAATGTACATATTTTCACGAATCAGTCACTCTTTTTGATAGAAATCGTCACAATACTCGATATTTTAACAAACAAATTTTTTGATCAAAATCTTACAAAAATCGATAAATATTTACATTTAGTGGAGTATGAAAAGTGTCCCAAAGGACTCCCTATATACTACTTATATACATGTTTATATTCAAAGTTTCAATATATATCAGAATTTATTTGAAAACTCTTTATTTCGTGAGAATAGAAACTGGAAACAAAATAAAAATTGAATGTGTTCTAGAATATATAAACACTTGTTTACTCTGAGAACAGTGAATAGAAATTTCAATAAACAGCAATACTGCAAATAATGTAACACATAATCACCTATTTCTTAATATTTGATGTAAATGCTTTTATAATTTGTAAATCAAAATTTTTAGATTTTGCAGAAGACATTTTGTTCAGAGATACTACTTAGAATTACCGTTTTTAGGTGCGTTCCTAATTATACAAATACGTAGCACCTATTGTCATTGTCTGGTTCGTTCGTCTGTGTGTCTGTCCGTCCGTCCGTCAGTCCGCATATAACAACGGAAAAACTACTCAAATGAATGGTTTGAAATTTAAGATATATTACCTTTGCAGAATTTTGTCGAGACATTAGACGATATTAATAAAAGTATTTAGTAAGAAATTTGAATTAAAAAAAAATCGGCGATTTCTTGTTATAGGAGCTTCCGAGGTTTAATCGTCAAGCTAAAGAGATACTTATTTTATTACAGAAATTAATCTGCAGACGATATAATTCATTTCACAGAATTAAAAATAATCAAGATCTGAATATTTCTATAACTAGCTATAGTACGAACGCACCTCGTTTGTCACGTTTGACGTACAATTTCCAACTTGTTTGAAAATTAATTCAGGAATGAAAGCAGATTATTGTACAAAATCAAAAATAAATAAATAAAAATCGATTAATTTTTTTTTTATGTTGTTTGGTAGGATATACAGTATACCCCTATTTTTAAATACAGATTTTGAAAAGATGTATATGACATTGGTATGAAACATATCAATGTCACTGGAAACCGACAGGGCGCGTTTACATCAATCAGCTCTTTTAATTGACATTTTGAACACGACGCATGTTCCCCACATTCAATTGGTGTATCAAGGATCTATTTCTTTATTAAAACTTTTATTCCGAATGAAATTTGTGTTCATAATTATTGTTAATTCTTTAATATATATCAATTAATTCTTTAATATATATTAACTAATCTTGAAGTCAGTTTCAAACAATAACCACTTTCTTCGAAAAATATGTTTTGCAGTTCTGATTTTCAGCTGTTTAACTATTCAGAAATAGAAAGCGATTTAGTGCATTTTAGTTTAAATATTTAAGCGAATTTCGAGTAATTAGATGGAAAAGTGCAGCTAGCTTCTCTGTTACCAATTCATTAACTTTAATCACAGATAAGAAATTTAAAACTACTTTAGCTGAACATGAATAAAAATGAACATACATTATCAATACTTAAACTGATGTTTTCTTCCCATGAGAAAACTGGGATAATCGGTTTGTACTTCTTTAGGCCAATTCCCGGTTTGTTTAAAATTAATGTGACACGATTTGTTTATCTTTCGAAAATTCACATAGTTAAACACAACTTTTACTTTCAGATAGATATAAACATTTATGTTGTGTTTAAAAAGTAGGCGTATTTAAGAATTAACCAAACATTTAAATTTCAAATATACGAAAGAATCTTTTTAAAAATGGATTTAAAAAAGCTTTACAATATGCAATGAGATATGTATAAAGACATAAATCCGTAAATATAAATATTGGAGATGCATTATTTATATGCTAATACTCACATAATCTTTCAGAACTGCACTTTTAATATTTACATGAATTCAGTTTTTTTCAAACTTCTCTGGCAAGGCCCACAGACAATTTTACAGTTTGGAGAGTTTTACCTACTGATATTTTCAAAATATTTCATGCGTTTTACTATATCACGTAACAACATAAATAACAGCTTTTACGAATATATTTTTCCAGTAATATTTAAAACAAATATAGTAGTTAAATGAATAAACCTATTTTCATAGTTAATTTCGTACTAATAAGATTTATTCAATATCAATTTTAAATGAAAGAGTTCGATGTACAAATTTATACGGATTTAAAAATTTATTTTTTACATATTTTTATCGAATTAGAAGATTTTCCAATTTCGTTTGCGTATGAGATAAAAATATCGCTTCTACATTGCAAAAAGGACATATTTTTGTATCATATCGGAGTTCTAATTATATTTTTTAAATATTTTAGTATTTGTTAATACAAAAATATTTATTTGACCATGTAACATGAAACTCTAGCAATACGAAAGCGTCTCGATCATTTTATTTTAAAGCCATTAACATGACATTTAAAAATAAACTTATTTTATTTCCGTTTGAAAATAACTCTTCTTATTTTCAAACGCAAATATCTTGAAATTCACATCGATTCTGATTTAAGTATTTGTAAATTTTGCTAAAATGTTTAATCTTGATTAATGTACCTTATTATCAATTGGTTAATATACACTGTAAAAAATGACCGATGTTTCTGATTTTATGAAAATATACTATAACCACGAACGAAAATATAATATTATCTTCTGAGTTATCCGAAATTCCAAATATCATGTTACATAGTATTTTGATTCCCCAGAAACCAATACATTTCGAAAATTTAAAGAATAATTTATAAAAAAAATTATTTTTAGCTGCCCGTATTTTTCAGAAACGTTTCCGAAGGGTTTTAACCCTCTGAACGTTTTGAAAAAGGGTAAAATTGTAATGTTGTTTTCTCCGCATTTTATTTTAAATGCTAAAAAAATATGACTCTTTCAGCAATATAAATATAAAACTTAATTACAAATATGAATGTAACCCTTGAGAGTATTAATCATTCTTCAATGTTTTGAAAATTCATTAAATCTATAGAATTATATTATCTTAAACATTGCATATATTGCAGTGAAACCTGGAGCTTAGTGAACGGAATATTACGTTCTACACGCTTAGAGGGTTAATAGTGTATTAATTAGTGTTCTCAGCCTGGAATACCTGTTTTTCGAATGTTATCAATTCTCAAGTACACGTTTTCAGCCGCATAAGTTAATTTATACATGAAAGACTAACGATATAATCTTAATTTTAATGTTATTGTTAACGCTGTTAAATTTTGCATGTTTGTGAGTTAAACATTTTTTTTTAGCATGAAAATGTTTACTTGAGAATTGATAGCATTCGAAAAACATGTATTCCAGGCTGAGGACACTAATTATTACACTATAAAAACCCTTCGGAAACGTTTCTGAAAATTACGGGCAGCTAAAAATAATTTGTTTTTATAAATAATTCCTTAAATTTTGGAAATGTATTGGTTTCTGGGGATTCAAAAGACAATGGAACACGCTATTCGGAATTTCAGATAACTCAGAAGATTATATTATATTTTCGTTTGTGGTTATAGTATATTTTCATAAAATAAGAAACATTGGTAATTTTTTACAGTGTGCATTACTGGACATTGGTAATTTGAAAGTTCATCATATTTCCAAGATTTTATTAACCATATAGAGTTTCTTCATTAATAATTAATCTTATATGTGGAAACACTATGGTAATCTAATTATTTTGCAAAACATTTATTTTCATTCAATTCTTTTGTCGGATTTATTTTATTTAAAGAGTATATTTTCTGCTAGTCAGTACCTTTTTGTGCTATGTAGAAAAAATATGACAATTCATTTAAAATAGATTTTAATTGTTTCTAAGAACTCAAAAAATGTTTTAACTCACAGTAATGGTATTTTATAATTAAATTAGGCTATTAAATGTTAGTATAATAGGACAACTGGAATTTCTTAAATTAATGCAGATATAATCTTGTATGCCAAATTACCTAACATTTGAAATTATTAAATATTTTTATTAACCCTTAACCGGAAACGTACCGTCTGTGAGACGGTGGCGTCTACATATCTACCCTTTATGCAAAAATGAATGTATCCTCAATATTATCACTCCATCTAATCGTTACGCTTTTGGTCCTCTTCCCCCCGACCCATTTGCAACACCTGATCTTTTTTAGTTGTTGAAAGAAAAGATATTTTCTTTTCGCCGCAGTCTGTCAGACGGTGTGTTTCCGTTTATGTAATTTTTTGCTTTGGGATATCGAGATGGCGGAGTTGTCAAAGCGAGTACGCTTTGGTGATAAGGACTTTGAAGAGACTATTTTGCGATGGTTTGATGAAGTAGGAAGTGACATAAGCGATGTTGAAAGTATTTCAGATGATGAATATATAAATTCTGAACACAAAAGTGATTCAACATTGTCAGAAAATTCTAATGAAAGCGAAAATGAAGATATAAGAAATGATGAAAAATTAGCAGACGCAAATACGAAATATATATATGGAAAAAATTGGTACCGATGGTCTGCTTCAGAAGTTCGCCCCTCGTCAAGAACAAAAAAACACAATATTATAAAAGTGCCAGTTTTAAGAGGAAAAGCTTGAGATCTCGGAGAAAAGCTAGATCCATTCTCTGTCTGGCAGTTGTTGTTTACAAATGATATGTTAGTGCATATAGTGAAATGGACAAACCATAAAATAATTCAAATGCGAATGAAATATACTCTGACCAGTAATATGAAGGAAAGTAATATGGAGAGACGACTAGAAAATCCCCAATTACCCCGGGAATTGCGCTTTATAATAGCTCGCATTATGCAAAAACTTGTTGAAAATGTGCCCCAGGTAGATGACTTAATGCTTCTCAAACGCAAAGCATGTTTTTTGTGTCACAGATCTAACCATAGAATGACAAAATACTTGTGTGTACAGTGCCGGAAGCCTGTATGCCTGCAATGCTCGAAACCTAAATGCAATGATTGCATAAAAAATGCTGATATTTAGAACATGCTGCAATATTTACTATTAAATGTTTTGTTAATTTTACTGTCTAATATATTTTTTTAATTTATATTCTACTAATATATATATATAAATAGTTGCATTTATTTCATCATTTTGTCGAAAATGTAAATATTTGAATAATAGTGTGTAATTTTGAAATATTTCCTCTATCCAACATTCAAAACTTATTTTTATGCTGTTATATTAAAAATTTGTTCCTGTTAATGCATTACTGTTAAAGAATAAACGTTTAAGTTCACTATTTAGTAAATTATTATGAGTTGTTTTCTTTTTAGAATTTTATAGCAATTTTTTAAATTTAGCAGTCTCACAGACGGCACGTTTCTGTTTGTGTTCTGAATTTTCACGTTTCCGGTTAAGGGTTAATTTATATAATTAGTCACTTTCCTCGACTCTCATCTCGAATCATTATTTTGTTTTGAGTATTTGTTTACAAATCTATTCTTTTTAGAAATATTTTGAAAGTTTTATTGATTGCTGATATAGCTGTTTTGTATGGCCTTAGGAAAGGATAATTTAATAGTAAGTAAAACATTCAAGTTATCGTATGCTACTTTACCTGTAATGAGAAATGCCCTTCAATTACACAAGGACTAAATATATTCAAACCGGATATAAATACAAGTGGGTAAGTGTGATCGAAGATCACACAAAGGATTTCGTTTAAGATTCATTTCAAAACACTTTATCCTTTTTTTAATAAATAAGAATAAATTTCATAAAAAAATAAAAATAATAAAATAAAATAAAAGTCATGTTTTTAATAAAGTAAAAATTTCCCGATCTATTTTTCAAGTTATGTCGAATATCTGAACCAGTCCAATAGCGGGCGAAGCCCGCTATTATACTCTGTCAAATAATATCTGACAGAGAATTGCAATGAATTATGCCCTCCAGATTCGACCGGGATAGCTCAGTTGGTAGAGCATGGCAGCTTCAGCAAAGAGATCCCAGGTTCTGTATATGCACCTAGACTTTTTTTAGAACACTAACTGTCACAATATATATTTTTTAATGTGTGTTTAAAATTACATATCCTAAAGTTAATCAGATGTGGAGTTATGGCGATCCATATTAGGGTCATTTTTACATCTAATTTGTCAATTTCAAAGGTACCTGACCTCTTAATTGTAAGAACAAAATTTATTTAAATTTTAATATAATTATATCTTACTTATAATAAAATCCAAAGGCGAGAATCTGTCTGTAACGGTACCGGGTTATACCACTCTGGTCTGCGAGTCGACCGTAGTTAAACGCCATGATAGGCTTACTGAAAAAATATGCTAACACATAACCATTAAATGATAATTTCTTCTACTTGAAATAATGTCTGTTCAGCATATTTTCGTATAAAACATGTATATCATATCCAGTTATAATGTTTTAAGTTTTAAATTAAAAATAACCGATTAAACATCCGATTACCTGATGTAAACAAACAAACAATGTTGCCATTCAAAAACACAAATTCTATATCTATTCCATGAATGACTCTTTGAACGTTTCATTAAAAAATCCGATTATGCTCTTAAAATATTCGTAAAAGCATATTAAAGTCTTTAAATAATTTAAAGGATTTTTTAAATTTATTTCTATAAGCATTTTATTCCTCTAAGTACTTTTTCAGAAATAGCGATGATACCTTTTGAGGCTTTGCGATGATCTACCGGTATTTTAGATATATTTCTTAAATACTGTTCTGGCGCCACCTATTGACAATAAATACAAATTATACCCTTGGAAAAAAATTTAATAATACAACTTTATTATAATTTACATAATAATAAAGTTGTAAAATAATATAAAATGTACATAAGCATATTTTTAAAATAAAAAAATTCAGGATGTATTGATTTATTACAAGATCACCTTTTTTTAATGATTTAAATTATTTTTATTATTAATTTTGAAAGGGAAATATTTGACTTTGTGTAAAAATTAATGCATTCTTTTAGATTATGAAGAAACTAAAAGATCGTTTTTGTATTATTGAGAGCGAAAATTAATACCTATAATTTACTTACCATAGTTAATTATTGAGACCTTAATTAATTATTGAGATCGTTATTAGGATTAAAATTTTAATTATTCAGAAAAATATTTGGAAATTTTGAGTTGTAAATCAAAAATAAAGGAAAAGATTACGTTTCGTAAAATTTACCATTAACATAAGGTATGTACATTCAGGATTTATTGAGTTATTACAAGATCAACTTTTTTTAATGATTTAAATTATTTTTATTATTAATTTTGAAAGGGAAATTTTTGACTTTGTGTAAAAATTAATGCATTCTTTTAGATTATGAAGAAACTAAAAGATCGTTTTTGTATTATTGAGAGCGAAAATTAATACCTATAATTTACTTACCATAGTTAATTATTGAGACCTTAATTAATTATTGAGATCATTATTAGGATTAAATTTTAATTATTCAGAAAAATATTTGGAATTTTTGAGTTGTAAATCAAAAATAAAGGAAAAAATTACATTTCGTAAAATTTACCATTAACATAAGGTATGTACATTCAGGATGTATTGAGTTATTACAAGATCAACTTTTTTTAATGATTTAAATTATTTTTATTATTAATTTTGAAAGGGAAATATTTGACTTTGTGTAAAAATTAATGCATTCTTTTAGATTATGAATAAACTAAAAGATCATTTTCGTATTATTGAGAGCGAAAATTAATACCTATAATTTACTTACCATAATTAATTATTGAGACCTTAATTAATTATTGAGATCGTTATTAGGATTAAGCTTTTATTTATTCAGAAAAATATTTGGAAATTTTGAGTAGTAAATCAAAAATAAAGGAAAAGATTACGTTTCGTAAAATTTACCATTAACATAAGGTATGTACATTCAGGATGTATTGAGTTATTACAAGATCAACTTTTTTAAATGATTTAAATTATTTTTATTATTAATTTTGAAAGGGAAATATTTGACTTTGTGTAAAAATTAATGCATTCTTTTAGATTATGAAGAAACTAAAAGATCGTTTTTGTATTATTGAGAGCGAAAATTAATACCTATAATTTACTTACCATAGTTAATTATTGAGACCTTAATTAATTATTGAGATCGTTATTAGGATTAAAATTTTAATTATTCAGAAAAATATTTGGAAATTTTGAGTTGTAAATCAAAAATAAAGGAAAAAATTACGTTTCGTAAAATTTACCATTAACATAAGGTATGTACATTCAGGATGTATTGAGTTATTACAAGATCAACTTTTTTTAATGATTTAAATTATTTTTATTATTAATTTTGAAAGGGAAATATTTGACTTTGTGTAAAAATTAATGCATTCTTTAAGATTATGAATAAACTGAAAGATCATTTTCGTATTATTGAGAGCGAAAATTAATACCTATAATTTACTTACCATAATTAATTATTGAGACCTTAATTAATTATTGAGATCGTTATTAGGATTAAGCTTTTAATTATTCAGAAAAATATTTGGAAATTTTGAGTTGTAAATCAAAAATAAAGGAAAAGATTACGTTTCGTAAAATTTACCATTAATATAACTAACATTAACAGAAATATTTACCATTAACCCTGAACTTAACGGTTCAGGTCAGTTTTACTTATTGTCGATAAACAGTATATGAATATTTTTATCAATTATTTAAAATTTTAACTGAAAACCCCAATTTCTACCCACCGTCCTAGGACGGGCATTTACACTAGTAATATAAATAATATATAAAATATTAAGCTTTTATAGAAATGCAAAATAGCTGAACTATGTTACCAATATTAAGCAGAATGCATCTGGAATAATAGACGACAAATTATTCTTTTCGAATTAAATGAGTAATAGCTAGATATATCAAGTGGAGAAAAAACATCTTTTCTGAAAAATCTAAATATAATAAAACACAGTGTAACGATTCCGGTGCTAACCCAGCCATCTTAACAATCCGAGATAAGATGAAGCCATGTTAGGCTTAATTTCGATTTGAAATGTACATGAGAAAACATACGAGCCTAAATACAAATCTCTTCTACCTCAAATCACTCCTGATCAGCATGTTCTTATATAATATATTCAAAATTTTAATGATTTCCGTAATCGACAAGTCATTTCTGAAATAGTTTGCAATTTTGATAATGTGAACAAACCATCAAACAGAAGAAGCTGGTAGAAATGAACACTGACTTTCATAGGATTTTTTTACAAAACATTTTTCTAGAATAATATAACTATTGCAATGTATTATTGATATAATACATTTGTAAGTTTAAATGATTAATTTAGGAATAATAATGTTTTATTTAAAAAAAAAAAAAAAACAAGCAGCGAAATTTTTATTGTCGGCCTTGAACAAAATTCTAGATAGCACATGGCTGGTGTCGTCCTCTATGATTACAAACGAGTATTAAAGTTTTTATTTCTAATACTGGATGTTATGAAAATAATACTTATAGCATTATTAATGGAAGTCTTTAAAACATTTTCAAATTTCTAATCCTAATTTAATAGGGGTTAGGGCTAGAAATTAAAATCATTAGTAAATTTTAGATCAAACAGTCTGGTAAGTTTTGCTAACAAAAGAATCGGGAAATTTTAACTAACCATCCTAGATCGGGTATTTACACTAGTATTACTTATAAAATCGATCAAGAACAACATTATCTGCCGCGCTTCCTCTGAAATATAAAGAAAAAGTATTCGTCTGTTCTAGATGCAAGATGTGTAGAATGATAAAAATCAAATGTCAGGTTCTATTTAGAATACATCACATTTTTACAAGATATTGACTGATAAAATTTCATCCAAAACCGAATCATTTTGTTCAATACAAGCTGAAGTAACCGGCGTTGTCCGGGATTTTTAAAATCTTTGTGTAGAAAAATCAATTTCAAAATTAAACATGCTGTATAGAGAACTTCAAAATATCAATATTCGTCATAATCGGTTTTTTATATATTATTTTATTATATTTTATTTATTATTATTCCCGATTTCAATTCAGAAATATATATTTAAGAATTAAGTAATTTTGAAATATTAGGTGAGAAGGTGGGAATATTTAACGGAAAGAAGAAAAAGATGATTTTCTACTCTTACTGAGTTGCGATGAATCAAAGATTATGTCTACATTTGTATCTTGTTCCACCTCATCTTCTAAACTGATCGAACGTCAATCGTCAGAGTATTTTTAAATAACAAGGAGGAATTTATTGGGATCCAGCTCAAAAATTTGACAATATATGTTTATAGTTACATTGCAATTTTTCTCATGTATGAGGCTCCACTTAATATGCCATTTAATTTCTAGCGATGTGTGATAATGTCTATCTTGAAAGTTTTTTAATATTTTTTTTTCATTTAATGACCAAATTCTGAGGTTTTTAGTGATGATCCATATTAAACACTCGTTTTCTAAAACTTGTTTTTGGTGAATTATTATTATTTTTTACTTTTAATTACTAAAGTGTGTCAAGGATTCGTCGTTCGAGGTATTAAGAAAGTGATAATGATGTTTTTTTGTGAAATATCAATACAGTAAAACGCAGTTCTATTTTTTAAATGGCCATGTTATTTGCCAATTTTCTAAATTATTTCCTTATTCTCTCCATTTTCGCTAATTCAACTAATCTTTTTAATTAAATTATGCGTGCATGTCATAAATTCCATCAATTTGAAATTGGATTTAGAATGCCGAAAATTTTCTAGAATAGCTGAAATAAATCAAACACAAAAATGCGATGCTAGATTAAAAAAATTTTTAAACATCTAATTTGTTATCCTTAACAGTGAGAGGAAGTGGTAGTGGGTATTTTCTCATGAAATTCGAAACTAAGAGTACAATATGTAAAAGTGTATACTTTGTACCAATTTTGTTTCTAAATCGCTATTTGTAATAGTGAAGACGGCATTGCAGGGGCGGTTGTAAAAATGTATCTATTAGTATTTTTTCCCACTGATAAGACGTGAAATTTACAATGTTATGGATAACAAATGCATTACTAATAGACTCTAAAAACTATAAAAAGTTACTTTAAATATACAATTTTAATATGTATCGCTAGTACTTTTTCAACATAAGCAATTTTTGAAGAGTTTAACAAATTATTTTTATATATTTTAATGGGCAATAATCACACAGATAGCTACGAAGATTTTTTCTTTTCTAAAAATCACATTATGTTCAACAAAAAAAGTATTTTTTTTTCATTTATGGGTTCTTACTCCAGATAACGTCTGAATGAAAATTGTGCATTTTAATCCATTAATGAATGGGAGGCAACGTACTAAGATTTCTATAAAATGTCGTCACTTTATTTCATGTTTCATTCCAATAATTTAGAAATTAAGACGAAACAAATAATTTTTAAGTTCTGTGATTGAATAAAAATCAAGACTTTTGACTCACAAAAAGGGCTTTATAGATTTTAGTTCTTATCAGATTTAACAAGAAATGCGTATTTTGATTTATAAAAGAGAAATATTTTGTAAAAATTGCGTTAAAGTGGCGTAAATTTCACTTATTTTTAATCACGACTGTTTTAGTAATAAAATTTATGAAACGGTGGAATTTAAATCAAATGTTGTTTTTTTTAATTAAAACTAGATGGAACTCATCAAAACTTGACGAAAAAAAATACTATAGCAATATCAGTAAAATAAGCTTCTTTATTATTTAAGAAGGGGTGCGTATGAATCAGTCTTTCAAATATTATATTTTAAATGTTTTTTCCCAGTCAAATACAGTACTATTTCCGATGCAAACTGCAAACAAACAATCCGTAAACAACTGTGACATTATCGCCATATTCCCCACGGCAAAAAAAAAAAAAAAAAAAAATCATAGACCTATGAAGAATCATACAAATAGTATATTCCTACGTTCATTTCATATTCAGTAAATAAATGAACATAGTAAATAAAGTACACATCTCTCTCCCCCCCCCTTCCCCCTGTGATAATGCAACCGAATGAGCTTCTATGCGCATGAGCATTGCATCTACCCTACAGCACGATCGAAATTCGATGTTAAAAAGTTTTAAAATGTGTAAATCAAAAGTTTTAAAATGTCCTCTTTAATCATTGTTCGTTACAAATCCATATCCTCTAAAACGCATCCATTATTTTAAGCTAAGTTTTCAAGTGTAATTTGTTTGTATGGTTTCTTCGGTTCCTTTACATAATCAGGATAATTATTCCTTTTCCATCATAGTCGGGGATATTTTCCCTCTTATACAAATGGATAAAAAAAATGCAATTTCTAGCATATTCTGATATTTGCAGGAACATATACATCAACGAATTCAGTATATCAATTTTATGTTCAACATAAACTAAAATTAGTTTTTTTTTTTTTTTTTTTTTTTTTTTTTTTTTTTTTTTTTTTTTTTTTTAACAGATTTTCGTTTAGCGCCAAAATGCTCTATCTTATGGATAATCTGATCTTATGATTTATCACTGTTTATTATTATTATTATTATTATTATTCACTTTTTATGATGGTTAGGGAAATCTATTTTCAATTGTGGCAACTTTCCCAGGGGCTATTTTACATTATTGAAGCAAACTGGTGGTCACTGATAAGATAGAATTAAAAAACTTTTCATGCTTGAAAATTATTTAAAAAGTCGTTAAATTAAGCGGCAGTTTTCAAATAAAATTCATTCGAAAGCTAATTTTTTTTTCTAATTGATGATGTAAGAATTGAAATTGAAGAATAAAATGTAGTCAAATGTAGTAAAAAATAGAAATTTGTAGTACTTAGAAGTGATGTTAGCGCGATGAAAGCTAAAGCGATAGCGTCGTTTGTTGTCACAACCGTTGTACATTTCTAAAAAATTGCCACTGTATTTTGGCTGGCGACCAAAAGTAGAAAACCATTTTTTGACATCGAAAGAGGAATTCACAGTGAAATAGGACTTTGCTCTAATAAGGAACTGTTAAATGATTTATAATAAATCTACCAAAATAATTCCTATAAAATATTAGTCTTACATTGTCTACTCTACCTAAAAATACAATCATTATTTCAAGTTCTTTTTCTACCGTAACATTATTTTTAATAATTTTTAATTTCCTGAGCTCCTTTACTTCTGTGATTTTTTTAAATTAAAAAATGAAGTTTTCTAATCTATAATTTAAAAAAAGTAATTGGTAACATCTAATCAAGGTATGCAATCAAGATGAAGCAACCAATAAAGGTTCCAGTTCTAATCATTAAAATAAAAAATTGAAAAAGCAGTTAAAAATACGTCATGTTGACAAAATCATATAAATTTTTCTTTTTACTTTTATCAATGTTAAAATGCATTTCAAGCTAAGCATAACATCATTTTCACCAGCGCAAACTTTACGTATTTTCCTTTGTATACGTTACTTTTATGCTTAAACACCATGTTAACAAATAAAAATTTATTTGTATTAAATTGTATTTAATGGTAATGAAAAAATGGCATCAACAAAGTTATAATGTATAATGATAAAATAAACTCAATGGACAATATTCCCGTGACGTCACAATAAATATGAACTTTTATTCGCTTATAAAACACGCGGATAAATATTTTTACCGAAATTTAACTTGCAAATTAAAAAATTCGGCCTAAAAGCCACGTGATTTTAATATTTATTATTCCTCTTTTATCCTCGGAACCACAGAGCGTAGAGAATAAACTCTGTATCTCGGAACAGTGGGCGTTAACGGATTATGACGTCATTAGTAGATGTAAAAGTTTTATTGAAAATTACGACTAATTAATTAAATTTTCGAACAAACGAATGCACGATAACAAATCTGTGTCCAAATATCTTTCATTTAAAAAAAGAATGATGTAATTTGATGCAGTAGTTTGTTCTCACGGATTGTCGAAAGAAAAAGCTTAGTGTTTTAAATATATAGATATCTGAAGAAAACTTTAGTTTTTCGATCCTCACTTGTCAAATTCTGCATCAAATTGCACAAAAACATTTTGTAAATTGCACATCTAGATTTATTCTAGTAAAACATTCATAGACGTATATGCAGCATCTTTTGTGATGCTAAAAATGCGCAAAATACCTTAAACAGTTTTATATAATAGTAGTATGTTAATAGTACGTCGACATCTTCATTTTGCATGCAGTGACTTATTAAAACTATTCGCTGTTCAATACAGCAATTGAGAATATGCCGTGCAAACTGTTCAGTATTCATCATATAACAAAAATATTAGACAAAAAATACATTATATATGAACAAAGACGTTAATATCGTAATGAATATTTAATTTTTCAGTATAGGGTTAACAGGGTTCGTACGGATCAGGGAATTTTCCAAGAGTTTCACCAGTATTTTCTTTATAGAAAAAGAAATCTAGGTTAAACTCGCGAAACTTCGCCATCTTTTAAGGAGAGATTTTCTGTAAGAAAATACTGGCGCCAAAGAATTTCCTGGTCGCAAAATTCCAGGAGCCGTACGAACCCTGGTTAACATATTATTCCGGAATGAAATGTCGATTATATCATATATTGTGAAAAAATACTTCCTAAATTCTGAAAAGTGAAAGTTAGGGCTGGAACACAATACAGTTATATTAAGATATACATATGAAGAATATTTGTTTCCAAGGGGAACAAAGAACTTTGAACAATAATATAATTTTTTGTTTCAAGTGTACGTCACGTTTTTTGTAAAATATTGAAAAAGTTAATTAACTTCCAAAAAAATCGTAATATTGGAATTCCAAAACAAGTGGGAAACTGTTAATAAGTTTTCCTCAGTTCTAAGTTACTTTGTGGAATATTCCAAAGTTACGGAAGAAACAATTATATTCTCTTTCACTATCAATAATATAAGTTTTTGTCTCATTCTTTAAGTTTAAAAGGTGTCTAGTTTCGGTCCATATTTCCATTTTATATTTTTACCAAGTATCGAAAATTTTACATTCACATTAACGTGAAAATGATTCTCTTTACAAAAATAAATAATTAAAAATATTTGTTTTGTATCTTAGAATCCAAGGAAAATATTTGCAATTGCCTATATCTACTAAAATATAAAACTTAAACATTAATAACACCACGATTAATGTGAAACATATATTTAGATATACAGAAGTAGCATATATATGCTAAATATAAATTAAATTGCGAATTTTTATCAAATAAATCCTAGCTTATTTCATGAGTATATGAGGTTTTCGCAAGAAATTAAAAATAGCAAACTTAAAAAAAAATAATCATAATATTGGAATTCAAAAATGAATCAAATTGGCGTGATTTAAACTTTCGTTTTCAATGCATTAATGGATTACGTAAATACCAAATATTACATTTTTTTCCAGAAACACCTAAATATTTTTAAAAAAATCAGTTGAAAATAAGATTACGATTTCCGAAGACTTTCTTGGAAATTCAAATATTACAGAAATACTAAGTTTTTTTATTTTCTTTATAATGGAAAATTAACTTCGGCTCCATAAATTTAATATAGCTCCATTAATTTTTAAATAAAAAAATACCTTGCTCGTTCCGTTTTTTATCTCCATTTATTTATTTAGATAATTTAATTTTTTTATGTACACATCAAAAGAAGAGATCTTCTTTAGTAAACGAATGCTTTGTTTTATATCTAAAAAACAAACAAAAGTAAACATATTTTTTATGTTGCCTATCTTTAAAAAGTGCAAAATATATAAATAATAAATTATAAATATTAGTCTTAGAAAGCGAATGTGCGTCCGTGCATTTTCATATACATTTATCTTAAAAATCACCTGTAAGTGAAGAGAAAGTTGGTTTTCTAGAGCTAAGAATGTCAAAGTTAATACGGAATATATATTGAAATAAGATAAGAATAAATATAAGAACATACATCTATAAGATAAATTAAATCACGAATTTTCAATAAATGTCAGTTTGTTTCATGTATAAATCATATTTATGCAACGGATTTAAAAAGTACAATAACTTTCAAAATGTATTGAAAATAATGGAGTACAGACAATTTGCGAGACGAAAAATGCAGTTCACAGTACGAAATGTCAGGATTACGCATGTTCCGAATATTAGATTAGAAAGTTATCTTTAGAGAATTGTGAATAGGTTCATAAAACTTCTTCACCTTAAAATAACATTTGAGATTTTATAAAATATTACAACGTTATGGCAGAAATAGTAATGTCTTGTTTTTACATATTTAAATATTTTCTTTAAATTTGAATTTTAGTTTGATTTTTTTAAAGCTAATAAAGGATTTTTGAATTGTTCAGCTTTAGATTTCCATTACAAAATGTTACAGTTTAAAAGTGCTTTCCCTTAGAGATAAAAATTTCTGTGTTTTTCTTTTTTCATAAATGAATGGTTTGTTTTCTATTTTCATATTAAATGAAAATATATTTCTTATGTTACTTTTCTTTCCGAAAATGTAAAAACTAGATTATATTAATATTAATACCGTGACAACTGGCATGAAGTACATACTGATATATACATATATATATAAATATGACTACAGTATTTGTCCAAAATACACAAAAAAAAAATAATTCACGAATTTTTAACAAAGAAATATCAGCTTGGTTCAAATATTTACTATGCTTCTGCGAGAAATTGTAAAAAGTAAATTAGCTTATAAAATGTAATCCTAACATTGGAATAGGAAAAATAATCTAATTTGCATTACTGGGAAATCTGTTCACCGTTCTGCATTTATGAATAAAATAAATGTTCCATTATATTAAAAGAGTACTTTTAGAGAAGTATATTTATTTTATAATATTTCTACCCTTGAAAATAAGATTTAGATTTTCAGATTTTTTTCCGAATATTCCAATGTTGCGTTAGATAAAATAGTGTTTCGTTATCTGTTTTTGAAATTTATTTTCAGTTTGATGCTTCAAGTTTAAATCTCAAACTACCGGATGATTCTGTGCTGCAGCTTGTGTGCGTAACCGCAAACGTGTAAGAGTTTTTGTCACCAATAATTCTGAAAAATTATATTTCTCTCTTTCAATCGCAGAAATGGGTGATTATATATTTTCTGGATAAAAGTCAACGGAGACTTTTTATTTCATATATGGTTGGTCGAATATCTAGAAAAATACTGAAGAATTCTTCTGGAACTCCAGATTTGTAAAGATCATGTTTTACCTCGTGGTTTTCAGAGATTTACAGTTAAGAGGTCAATTAAGGTGCCACAAGGGATTCAATTAACAAAGTATTATTTGCGATATCCGTGTAAAATAAAATGATAGAATTGTTCTGTAGATATAGCAGATGAAAATGTTGGACCTGTACAACATTTGTTTTATATGTTTAAGATTAGAATAAATATGCATTTAGATATAAAACTTTCCATAGAATTTATGTTATAGCATGCTAAAGATCTAAAAGAAATTTACCGTCACTTTGGGAAACTTAACAAAGTGAAGTATTGAAAAAGTAGTAGAAATTAAAAAATGAAAAGTTCAACTACTATTGTTCGTAAACGAGTGATTTGTTTGTCGCTAAAGAGTCAATCCTCTTGTGAAATTTCGGCAAAGTTATCGATCGAAAAATATACTGTGAACGATATTTTAAAAAATATATATAAAGATAGCTATGGCCTTGAGCACTTGTCACGGTTCCGGAAGACCCAGGAAAACAACTTCGTGGGGATGGAATTAACAAGAGAAAAGACCACATAAAAATGCCGCTGCAATATCCCGCGATTTATTGATTGAAATAAATCAGTCTACCGTGTTAATACTCTTACGTGACGTAGGACTTTATGGAAGAGTCAGTGTTAAAACCTTTCATAAGTAAAAAAAAAAAAAAAAAAAAAAAAAAAAAAAAAAAAAAAAAAAAAATCAGCGGGCCCGACTGGCGTTTGCCAAGGAAAGCAAAGACCGGTCAAGTGAAAATCGGAAAAGGGTATTTTATTCATCGGAAAATAGTACTATTTTCCGATGAATCGAAGTTCAACCTTTTTGGGAGTGATGACATGCACTACGTCCGACGACCTAAGAACGAAAGATATGATTCGAGATATATATGATGAAACAATGAACAATGACACAATGAAACATGGACAATAATACATGGTGACAATGAAACAAGGTAAGAACACGTTATGTTGTGGGGAGTATTTTCAGGAAAAGATGTTGGTTTGTTAGTTGAAATCCGCGGCAAGATAAATGGTGCAATGTATAAGGATATCTTTCAAGAACATTTGCTGCTTTATTGAAGGAAAAAATATGGTCGCACCTATTTGTTTCAGCATGATAACAACCCAAAGCATTCATGTAAGCTCGTTAAGCAGTGGATTTTGCAGAAAAAAAAATTTCCTTTTGAAATGGCCTGCTCAATCACCCGATCTGAATCCAATAGAAAATCTTTGGAACGAACTTGACAAACGTGTGCGAAATTATACATATTCCAATTCAGCAGAATTTTCCCAAAAATTGGAAAAACTTACCATAGACGATCTTCAACCGTTGATTGAATCTATGCCACATCGCTGCGCCTCATTGCTTATTGCTAAAGATATGACGACAAAATACTAATTGTAAATGTTGTTGATCACTGTTATTTTCTATTATAACACCATTTTTTTCCAAACTTTCCAAGATGGCTGGAATCTTTTGAGAACATGTGTTTTACTTTGCAATTAATTTTAGTTAAATTTATTGATATATAAAGTTATCAAGTTGTAAATTTCCAACTGGACGAAAAATGTCCGGGCCAGGATTCGGACCTGGGATCGCTTGGCTGAAGCCGCCACGCTCTACCACTGAGCTATCCCAGTCGAATCTGGAGGGCATAATTCATCCAGTTAACCTTATTATCATTAATACTTTCCTAACTATTATGTCAATAATATGTATAAGTATCACGGTGAGATTACTCTTCATATGGGTATACTTACAAATTAACTAAAAATTTTATGCTGGCCGGAAACTTTTGACCGCCACTGTATAAAATCAAAAATCTCCGGTGACTTTTTTTACATATATACTTTTATTACATCTGTGATTAAATGAAATGAAGATGTGTTATCTAATATTAAGGTGAGAAACACACCTATAATTTGTACAATCTAATATATGGGTCAAATCAATCAGCTGTGATAGGTTTAATATTAAATTAATGACTTTTATTTCGTTTTGTTATAATATAGTTTAGAAATTACTTTTTTATTTACACCTCAAAAGGATTGTGTATAAACGAACGCTGTCTTTTCTATTTTAAAAATGAATAAAAATTATTTTTTTAAGTTGCCATTTTATAAATTAGAAAATAATAGAAACTAATTAGAAAATATAAATATAAATAGCATTATAGTTGGAGTTAAATATTTATTACGATGTAAGTAGACGACAGTAAATTAAAATGATTGTCTTTAAGAACAACAAAGTCATAAAACCTAAAGATAAAAAATCATTAAGTTGCACATCACGTTTTTGCTAAAGATTGAACAAATAAATATATGTGAGTCACAGCCTAATGGCCAGAAATGCAGTTCGGAGATCTAAATTTATGAATTAAAGGTTTTTACAGTATTGAACTAGGACTTCTATGAAAGGGATTAACATTTTACAAAATAGTAAAAAAAAAGAGCAAATTGCAAAGTAAATGATAGAATTACAAAATATTTTGTAAAAATTCATATACAATGTTAAAAAAATGGAAAAGAATTTCATCAGGTTTGTTGTCATAATTTTTTTATAACATATGGCAAAGAATCTCATTTTCTTAAACATGAAATCCGCAAAGCTTAAAAAAAAAGAAAAACAAAAGAAAAAAGAAAAACGAAAAAAAAAAACACCGGAGCTTTTAAAACGCCAAGCTTTTTAACACTGCGTAATCGGATTCAAAGCCAATAAAGCCAATAGCGTATTTTAGCAAGCGTCGCTTAACACAAATTTAATTTCATTGTTGCACTATTTTCTTTGTGACAATATTTACATTTGAATTTCATTTTTTTCCTCCTTGTATATATACCTCTGTATTATTTGCATAACTATTTATAGAAACTCGTACTCTTAAAACCACATTGATAACATGATTTTCTGCGTACCCAATTGCAAAACTGTAGCCTAAGTTCCTATTAAAGTACATAAAAAATCTTTCGATGACTTCCGTGAAGATTTTACATTAAATCTCCATATCAGAGAAATTGAAAACAAATATATATATACATTTCAAATTTAAGCCTAAGAGATACTTCTTTAATATTTTCTAGGAAGCACTTCCCCTTGTGCCCCTACTGCGCCAATCTCCAGACTTTTATTTTGTCTGTCTGTATCTCTCCCTCTCTACAATATATCTGTTTCTCTATCTGTTCTTGTACCCGTCTCCCTATTCGATTGTCTGCCACGTATCTCTACCTGTCTGTAAAATTCTCTATCGGTCTCTCTATCCGCCTTTCTGTTTATCTAACGTATGTCTACCCATCTGCCTGCCTCTGTAACCGTCTCTGTAACCTCTCTGTCTGCCTCTGTACCTGTTTCGATTTCCGTCTTTCTATCCATCTCACTACTTGTCTGTCGTCTAACTACTCGTAAGTCTAGCCGTGTCTTTATACGATTCGCTACCCGTTTGGCTACACGTCTTTCTACCCATTTCCGTACCCGTCTGTCTACTGCCTCTCTATTCGCCTGTATTGCCGATTCGCTACTCGTCTGCTTGTCTCTCTACCCGTCTCGCAAACTTTTTCCCTACGTGCATGTCTACGTGCATGACTCCCTACGTGCTTTCTCCCTACGTGCATGACTCTTCTCGCCTACCCGTCTCTCTACCTTACTCGCTTCCCTCTGTCAACCGTCTCTCTACCTGACTCGCTGCACTTCTTCCTAATCGTTTTGCTACCTTTTTGCCTAACTGCGTCGCTTCCTGTCTCTCTACCCATCTCACTACCCATCTGTCTACCTGTTTGTTTACTCACCTCTCTACTTCACACTTTACCCGTCTCTCTACCTCTCGCTACCTCTTTCCAATATTTACAGAATTCTGTTAATATACAGGAACCGTTTATCTGTATATAAGTGCAAACAGACGAATTTATCTAATAAGTGTAATCAGATGCAATTTTTTTAAATACATATATAAACCAGTGTAATAATTCATCAGTTTTTTTTTTCATTTGACAGTAAATCCCAACTTTTTTAACCCGAATTTCGTCAAGCTATTTAAAAATGTGCCAAGGTACATATAACTGGGACGTACTCTCAGGGATATTAGATATATGCTATTAAGTTAAATAAAAATTTTGTAATCGGATTTGCAGCCAATTGCTTATGTCAGAAAGCGTGACTTAACGTCAATTTAAATTCATTGCTGTAAATTTCTTTTTTTTTCATTTACATTTGAATTCAAACTTTTGAATCCATGTTTATTCTAGTCGGATGTGCCAATTCAAAAATTTTCTTCTATCTCATACATATTTAACATACATCAAAAACGAATCAGCACCAATTTATATCAAAGTTTAATATAATCTAAAGTATTATTAAATTATTTGCATTAGTTCTTTAGATATGACTTTAGCTGAAATAGTGA
Source organism: Maratus michaelseni (assembly GCA_963931845.1). Classification (NCBI taxonomy): domain Eukaryota; kingdom Metazoa; phylum Arthropoda; class Arachnida; order Araneae; family Salticidae; genus Maratus; species Maratus michaelseni. Next base: position 83,641,534 of record OZ007589.1, read on the forward strand.
ACATCCAGAAAAATGCAGCCCAGCGTCGCCATGTGTTGGGAAATTTACACCAATTTACAAAAAATTTTTTCGTGACATTCGTAGTCTTCGGCATCTTAAAGAATAAACGAAATTTGAATATTTGCTATTATATTGATAAAGAAAACATTTAGTTGATTGAAACCAATTCAGAATTTGCTAACATTTCCAATATGTGGATAATTTTTGGGACAGTGGTTTTCTAAAAAATATAAAAAAAATGCACCATTTTTGAATAAATAGTGGTGTTGAAACCATTGTAAAATCTTTACTTCTCTTACATTTTGACTATTTATCGTAAAATTATTCCATATAATTTCCCTTCTAAATATTATCATAGTTTAGTGTGTGCATAAACTTTTGAGACGGACTGTATTGTTTAGCATATGTTACAATAGAAAATTAAATTTTTATATTTTTTTTCTCGTTTGTCATTTTACCCCATAACGTCACAGTTTAGATTTTTTTTTGTTGTTGTTGTTTCTAAGAATTGCTTTTATTGTTTCTTGAATGTATTACTAATTCTCATTTCTGAAAAAAAGATTAATAAATGAATCAATGAATGCATGAATAATCAACACATTTGCTATTTCGCCGATGTATGTGAAAATTAAAATTAAGACAATGCAAACATCCGTAAAATTATATTTTGGTAAATATATATTACGATATAAATAGATACCGTCCGCCTTTGTCCACTCTGAGGTGACCTTGTCCACCCTGGGGTGACTTTGTCACGCTCCGCGGAGAAAGACAAAACGTATCATAAATAAAATTTGTAGCAATAAAAGTAATTAGTAATGTCGATTTAGATGGATTGGAGCAGTCGCTTAAACATAAATTATTTAATTCAGCACTTTACAAATTAAGTTTGGCAAGACTTTCGTTACTATTTTGTTTATTATTTCGCGTGATTTTACAAACGTAAACTTTTTCATTTTTACCTGAGGGTGTAAAGTAATAAGCAGTTTTTTAAATTTCTTAATATGTTTTCTTAACCAATAAATGAGATTTTAGTATATTAATTTGATATTTTAGTTTTTATTACATTGAGGTTATTCACAACCGGCATTTTGAATGTCAATTTGGGGCGAGATTCTTTCAAGATAAAGTGTCCAAAGATTTAGTTTATTTAATATATAAATATAAGCATAAAAGAAAACATCTACTTCAAATTTAAACGTTGCAATAGTACAGTGGAACCCCGATTTTACGTAACCCGCTTCCTACGTTATTTTTCGTCGGTCCCAGAAAATTCCTATTCCGATAATGTTAAAAGTACTTCGATTTTACGTTATTTACTCTTAACGTCTCCCGCTTGGTACGTCATTTTTTGTTAAGTATCTCAGGAAATTTTATCTTACAGACGGAACTGAGAAGCTAACACCCTTTGTGATTGGTAAATCCCTCAAGCCCCGATCCTTCAAAACATTAAATGTTTGCGGAATGTATCTCCCAACAGGTAGCGCTGCTATGCTACATTTTGCAGGATTTACACGATTTCAGCAATAGTCATATCTCAAGAACTAATGCTCGGAATTTAATAAAACTTTAGATTCAGTTAGACCTTGATATAAATTGGTGCTGATTCTTTTTAGTGTATGCGAAACTTGTGTGAGATAGAAGAAAGATTCGGGATTGGCACATTCGACTAGTTTTACTTGCTTCTGGTGAAATTCAAGATGCTTGGAAACCAAAGCTAAATGTTCCGTATGCTCTTCATTTCATCTCATTGGCGTAGAATAGTATAGATGAAAAATGCATGTCAAATGCTTTTCTGAAGGGAGAATTTTCAAAATCCGAAATTAATGGTGAAGAGCTGCCGGAAGAGCTCTCTATGGAAGACTACACAAAATAGGATGAATTTATACTTGCAGACATCAATGTTGATGAGTACATTGATTGTGATAAGGATGTTATCGCTACCACATGCATTAAGACTATTTCTGATTTGATTTCGCAATATGAAAGTGAGGATGATATAGATGAAGATCCAGAGGATATCGTTCCCTCATCGGCAGAGGCTATTACGAGTTAAAAAAAATTAAAAAAATTGAACATAGACATGGAAATTAAGAAAAATATTTGCAAAAACTTGCATGTATTGAAAATAGTATATGTGAAATTACACTTAAAAAGAAAAATCAATAAAAAATAACAGATTTGTTTAAATACTAATATGGTATTGGTAAATTTATTTTTGTATAATTTGTTTTCTTGAAGTGTTTTTCTGTATTTGATCCCGATTTTACATTTTCCCGTTTCGTACGTCTTTTTCTGCTGGTCCGGTGAAAAACGTAAAATCGGGGTTCCACTGAATATATTTATTATTATTTGTGTACAGGTACTGGTGGTAGTATTTTGTGCTTATAAATATCTTGTAGGTATTTCGTAATTGTAAAATTATACTTATGAAACGCTGAAAAAAGCGGTAGATGATGTTCTAATACATCTATTAAGCGAAAGAAAAGTCGCTGAAAAATATTCAATTTCAATCACTACTTAAAAAAATAGTCTAAAACGTCATAGAAAAATAGGCCATAGTGGGTTAATATATGTTTTAAATTAACCCTCTAAGATCTATTTTTTCTAAAATAAATAATTTTTCAGCTTCTGAAATAATCGCATATATCTGAAATTTAGTTTTCTTGAGAAACAGTAATCATACAATGTCTTGATTCTTAATTATCTTTACATGTCTTGCATAATGGTAATTGTTTAATAAAATTTAGTTTTCTCTTCATTTTTCTACAAAATATGTGGTTTTTAACTAAGATATGACGGTCTTTATTTTTATATTTTATCATATTAGTAGGGTTGCATTGTCTTACAAGTTTTTTTATAACTTAATCAATGATTTTTTAGCTATCCAATTTTTTTTAAAATAATAGAAAAACGTATTCTTTAAAAATACTAAATGTGAATTTTAAAATTTTAAATTGGTATCTGAGAACTACAAAATAAGAATTAGAAATTGTTTAAATGAAAATTTCATTAATTTTTGGATCTTTAAAAACAATAACAGTCAAACAATGAGACAAAGTCACCTCCGTTTACATTAGCACATTTATCTTAAAGATAAACAAAGTCACGAAATTTAAAGAAAAAAATATCTGCTTCTTTGATGAGTGCATCCTTTTTTTTACGACAGATTGAAAAAGTAAATGAAATTCCAAAGTAGATTCATAATATTGGAATAGAAAAATCAATCCAACATGCGTGACTGAAAGTGTAATTCAGTGTACTGCATTTAAGAATTACGAAAGTTTGAAATATCAGATAAGAAGATTATACTTAAAATAAAAGACATCTGAATATAATCAAAAATGTTCTTCACTTTGAATAAAGATGGACATTTTCGAAGAAGTTATCAAATATTCCAATACACATGATGAAAATAATGCGTTTTTATCTATATATTTGAAAATAAAATTGAACATGACTTTTAAGGTTATGTACGTTTTCCGGATTTAAATATGATTAAATGATGTTACAGCACAGAATTTGTTTATTTATTCAGGCACTATTTGGTTCTTCATAAAATAATGCTTAATTGTATATTTTTGCATAGAATTATTGGACTAACGTTTCGTTCTTTTAAATATATGACACGCTAAAGAAATCAATGTGTGCATGTAGAGATTTTTTTTATATATTTGCAGTGCAACCACGAGAGTGTAAGTGATAATACTTACTTTTTATAATTCGTTAATTTTAGAATTTACTACGAAGTATTTCAAAAATTAAAAAAAAAATATTTTTTATTTATATATTTGTTTCAAATGTAATGAAATTCCATTTTACAGATATTTGTAAATATGATTACATCGGGGAAAGTATTTCTAGCAGATGGGGTAAGAACCCCATTACTTTATTACACATATTTAAGGATCGATGTTTTTGAAATTACAGAGTAATGTATATTGTTGCATCATTTAATTTTTGAAATAAAATATTTGATGCTTAAATTATTAGCTGAATTTAAGCTAATGGTTGTTGAAAGGTTCAATATAAGTTTTGTCTTTAGCTATGTGTCACCTAATATTGTGTTCCATTCAACGACGATAATTTGTATCCATTGTATAATTTGCTTTTGAACAATAAAAAATTGTTTTAATTTCCACTTTATGTTTAACAGAGAATTCGAAGAGTTATAAGAAACATAAATCGAAAATTACTGGACGAAGAGATAAATTCACATTGGACACTTTAAACGCTATTACAACATTTCTTCGAACAACATATTATTTTATTTAAAGACGATAACAGCTGATTGAATCTTCTAAAATTCATAGAGCAGAAAATCACAAAAAGAAGAAAAACTACGAACATTTAAACAATGAAATCTGTTTTTTTAAAACTAAAATTAGCTTTCTACAATTTTTCTTTACTGCATTTATAGACTCTAGATCATTTCATATTGTATTACCTTATTGAATGAGTTAATGTAGTTTCTTTGTGAGATGGAATACACTCTATATATATGTTTTTTCACTTTTATTTTACAATGTACCAGAGTAGAATGTACGAGAGTAAAATAACGTCTTCTTTTTTTTTTCATTTCTGTAATTTATTGCGAATGGCGTCGATGTCAATTGAACGAATGTTGTTAAAAGGGTATTGGGAAAAACTTTAAAATCGCTTGGGTATTTTTACATTGATATGAAAACTGACAGTTTGTGCGATATATTTCCCAATCAGTGTGATTGAGTTTAAAATAATAACAGTATCAATGTATCCTTCGTGTAAAATAATATTTTATTACCTTACCATTATCTGTGGTATGTTCTCTTCAACTGCTTGCATGGCAGACCAGATGTAAGGCTATCTGAGTATAATGTGTCGGCAAGTTGTCGGTCCAGGCAGAGCGTTTGCAATTTAAGCCAAAGGCCGATTTCTGGACCGCACAGATTGTTCACTCAGATGGAAACATGTCAATTGGTAGAATATATTCATTACAGTCAAACATTTAAACGATAGTTATGTTTATTGAGTGAGATACCCTGTATGTATTAGAGAAAAAATTCATAACAACTTGTTTTCTAGTTTTTTAAATATACATTTAAAGAAAAATACAGACAACAGAAATTTAACAGAAAAACATTCCACTTATACTTATTAAGTAAACTAAGTTTTCTACGTTCAGATTTATTTATGCTGTCGTATAAAGACTTTTGTAATGACTTTTGAGATATCATGACACATTCAGAAAGAATAATTAAAATGAATTTGATTTTAGATGAATAAAGGTGTAAAAATATTTTTTTTCGCAGCTAATATTTAAAATTTTTATTTCCCCAATAATCACTAGAGTTCCTTTATACATGGCTATTGACATTGTACATCTGTTGAATATATATATATATAATTGTTTATGTATTACTTGACTTACTTTGATTTTTATTCAACGATCTCCCTAAATCTATTGAAGAAACAATTTATTACGTAAAAGTTGAAATCGTGTTACATTCGTAGACATAGTACACAATTATTATGTGGTGCTATTTTAATATGTTGATTTGTAGAAGATTTAAAGTAATCTGTAGATGTTAAAGTAATCACTATACGCTGGTATGACAAGCGCAAAATAATTTTGACAACCACCAAGTGCAAAACAGGCGTCTGTTAAATTTGTGGCTAAATCGGTGTAGAGAACGAAATTTAGAATAGTTTCAAGAAACGAGCATGCATGTGTACTTTAATATTATGTTTTTCCCTGAATAGTATTGCTACATTATCGAGGTTTGTTTTGCACTATATATCTTAACAATAAACTGGAAATTGCTGCGATTTTGTAACGATCGTACAGTTGCATCTGACATGCTGAAATGAGTATTTATGGGTATGAAAAAGATTTACATGCGTATTTGTAAGTTGGCGGAGGGCAATTTGAACATCTAAATTATTTAATAATACATAATTGGGATTTTGGAAATTCTTTAAATTTTCTCTAAATTTCAATTTTATTTTTTTTTTTTACAAAACTGTCCGTAGACAGAAACAAAATATATTTTACTGCAATGAAATATGCTGTTACGCTTCTACTAAATTCTACACTTTTATTTACAAGAAAAGGTGACTTAAACTTTTATGACTTTAGTCGTCTCAATTAATGCACTTTAAAATGTATATACACTCGTGCGGAAAAATTAAGGACGAAATGAAGAACTTAGCATAACATCGAAAAGAAAAGTCAGAACGGACCGAAATACCAATCATAAGATCGACTACGGTGAGGTACGGTAGTGCGTGCGCATATATGCCGCGTGACGTATTGTGGGAGTTATGAAGGGGTATAAAGCACGCTCGTGGTGAAATTTCAGCATTTCTGTTAAAGCTATTCCCAGATGTAGATCAATTTCAACGACGACTTCGAGTTCTTTCTCGGTGTGATATGTCCAACAGGCGATCCTGTATACAACATCTCTATGATTGTACCAAAGGTAGTATAATTTGGAAGTTTTAAGAAGTTCGAAGTGAGACTAGTGTGGTCTAAGAGCTTGGGATCGCTCACAGAATCGTGTCATGATCTTGGAGAGCATTTTCAAAGACAAGAACAGCATTCCAAGAGTATAGTATTGTTTTTCAACGGAAAACTACGTCACCGGACGGCTGGTATCTTTCCCCACACATGACAAAGAACGCACGGCAGGTAGCGATAGAAATCTGAAAATGCATTCAACGGACTATTAAACGCCCATAGTTTAGAGTATTACCATGGCTGAAGGTTTCACGAAGGTGGTTTGTTTGCCTGACGACCAGTGCGATGTGTGCCATTAAGGTCTGCTTATAGGGGATGTCATTTTCTGTAGTGCCAGGAACACGGAACTGGGCAGATCAACAATGGGGTAGAGTTTTCTTTACGGACGAGAGCAGCTTTATTCTGAGTAATGATCCTGGACGAATATACGTATGGTGAGAGCAGTAAACACAAAACCATCCTTCCAACGCATCGAAAGGGACTTGTTTATAGGTGGTATAGTTCTCGTTTGCGGAAGTATCATGCTTTGTAGCCATACGAACTTCAAAATCTTCCAAGGAGATTTAGTAACTGATGTCGGATATTGTACTGGGATTCTCCTCCCTCCAGTTGGTATTTTTACATGTGTTATGGGTACTTAGTTCCTCTTTATGTGAGATAACGCTACACCTCATTGTACAGTGTCTCACAGAAGTGTTGGCGAGTGAGGATATTCCATCGCATGAATTAGCCAGTAAGGATCCGGGACCTAAATCCAATCGCACATGTGTGGGACACCTTTGGAGATGCTTGGCAGCACGTCACCATCCACTAATAACTTTTCTGGAGCTGCGATTGACTATATGAGGAATGCACCATAATTCCTCAACAGCTCATTGACAACGTACTCAGCATGGTAATATGATTAAAATCCTGCAGCGCAACTTAGGGGTCACCATGTTCAACTAAAGACTAGGATATTGCTTAGCAGCCACCTGTCACATGCTGTTTCTGCCTTCTGTCCAGGTCTATTCGAAGCTACCTTTTCAATAACATCCCATTTGTATCCTTTGGTTTCCGTTTTCTGAAGTTTTGTTCTCTTTTCCCATATTCTTAACCTTGACTCTCCATGACTTCGAATGGGCTGTCACTTTTTGATTTGGAGAACTATTGCAGGACGTTACATTAAAAAAAAAAAAAAAAACCCGTCCTTAATTTTTGCACACCAGATTAAATCTTTTTAACAGTTTCACTCCAATCATAATCTCAGTTTCAGAAAATGTAAATATCTGAATATCAAATTCGAAGAATTAAACAAAAAATAATTTTCTTTAAACACTTTTATTAGAAGAAATGTATTTATTCTAAAGAAACCTTTTCAACCATCCTATGGGCACTGTCGCAAATTTTCCGCCAAACGTGATTTTTCTGCACTTTTTGCTCTCAATAATAGCACCGAAATTAAAATTGATCATTTACTAATCATATGTATAAATGATTTTCTAATATGTATCTGACTACTGTCATTTGAAATAGCGTAGCTACTGTGTTCTAAAAATTCCTCACACGGCTGTCGTTTAAACAAGTTAATTAATCCCACTGAAAGTTTAACCCATTGAGTAGGAGTCGAAACATATACGTACGTCTCAGTGGACTATTTTTTATATTTTTCGTACTACTCTTTGTTAAACAATCTCTTTCATACACTTATACTAGGGTATTTTCTAAAACAATCTACAACAAAGACATTTTTTTGTAATTTGTCATGCGATTGAATGTAAACATAGTCACCAATCTTAGCCCCTATATTCAGAGATTTAAGTAGCATAAAAAGACAATTTTATATTTTTACGAGTAACTATATATTTAAATTTTTAACTAAAGATAATTTGGCATTTTTGTCTTTGAGGGTTAAAAGAACTGATTAGTTAAAAATCTGGTCTATTCAATTTGAAGCATTAGTTTTAAAATTTTATTTTTATGATCTGAATAACTTCCCACGAACAAGTTTGTTCAATTATATAAATCACTCTTTTTAATATTGAATTTAAAATCAAGTTAAAAGTTTACATTTATTTATCATTGTCATTGACGCACAATAGCACGTTTCTTACGGACACCATTAAAAGACTTAACGAAATCCTTTCTCATTCATCACAATTTTATTTTGAAATATTCAATAGAAAAGCACTGTTATTTCAAAAGCTTTTATTTCTAAACAAAAACTGCGAAGATTATTTGAAATAAGAATTCACAGCAAACTTCATTTATCAATATATCATTTTCTTTTTCTGGAAAATATGAAAGTGAAAGTGAAAATGGAAAACATTATTAAACTAAACTGTAGATAAAACGGAAAGTGAGAAAATAATTTTAGAAGTGTCTATTCTCAACCAATGTTTTAAATTTTTAAAGTATGTTTTGTATAACTTAAAAAAATATTATACAATTAAAAAAATATATATTTCCTAAATAAGTACGAATAAGTAATTATTTGTCTTAAAAAAAAAAAAAAAACTCTGCATATGATTTTTGTGCAAATTACATACATGTAAATTCATGTGTGTTACAAGTTAAAATATCTAAATTATCACATAAACGGAACGTACTAGTAAATCAGCTTAATATTTAAATATATATATATATATATATATATATATATAAGTTAAATATTAATTTGAATTTAAATTTTTGATAAATATTTATTTTAGTATAGCCTTATTTCAATTACAAAATCTATCTCTATCCTAATGCATTTGCATAATAAACACTTATGATATAATAATTTAAATAAACTTGTAATTTTGAGATGAAAAAATATTTTTTTTTATAAAATGAGATATTTCAATTTTGTATTATAAAATAATTTAATTGTTTAAAATTATCTATTCACAGTTAAATAAATAAAGGACAGATTTGTTTATGACACATTATGTACACCAGCAGGAGAGACCGAGCTATACTCGGTCAAAATTAACTTTAAGTTTAAATGTCATGACCCATGACCAAAATGAACCACTAATCACATTTACTCGAACATTTGACTAAGACAAATTGTCTTCTCGTACCCGAAACCCGTAGGATATAAAATTTAGTCAAAATAGTCTGAGCCGTTTTTTAGATGAAATTAGCTTGGCCCACAGTGAACCAAAAATGACCCACTAATCGGATTTTCTCAAGCATATGACCTAGCCCAATAGTCTTCGCGTTCCCTAAAACTGTAGGACACTAAATTTAGTTCAAATTCTCTGAGCCGTTTTTAAGATAAAAATAGCTTGACCCATAATGATCCATCACCACATTGACTCACTAATCGAATTTTCTCGAACATGCGACATAGCCCAACAGTCTCGTGCCCGAAAACCATAGGATGCAAAATTTAGTCTAAATAGTCGGAGCCGCTTTTTAAATAAAATTAGGTTGACCCACAGTAACCTAAAATGATCCACTAATCGAATTTTCTCGAACATGTGAGCTAGCCCAATGATTTTCTCGTGCCCGAAACTCTTAAGATACAAATTTAATCAAAATCGTTAGAGCCGTTTTTTAGATTGGCTTCTTTTCATTTATTTATGATTGGCTACTTTTCATTTAATTCATTACCTTCCTTACCCCCCTTTTGTCTCCACCGTACTTCAACTCGTCCAGTCTGGCCGGGCGTTCCTATTGGTCTGCTACATCACATGTGTTTCCTGACTCCGCTGTTGTTTTTGAAAAACTCGCTGTCATTCAAGGTTGGGCGCGTGCAGAGACGCAAGCATATTTACATGGATTAGACTTTTGAATCACAGTTTAATCTTGTAAATTTGGCACTGATGATTGAGCTTTAGGGGATCCGAAATAGTATCTTGCCATTTTAGATGTTTTTATTTGAGCTATTTTACGTTGATCATTTATTTTTAATGTTATTCTGCATCTCGGGAAATTCATTTTTGGATGCGATCAACTGTTTCTCTCACTAGCCTTGAGGTCCCAAAGCTTTGAAACCCAAAATCTCACTAAGCTTTGAAATTGTGATTCTGAAAACTATGGTTAATTTAACGAACATTAACAATAGAAATTACCGACATTAAAGACATTAAAATATGCTTTTTAAATTAAAATCGAAACATGAACTTTAATTGCGTTAGAATGACGTACATTGTATTATTTTAGAAATTCTTATGAGCTTAAAGTACAACGCATATATAATATTGTTTTATTTTGCTAAACAAATATTTCCTCTAATTCTTTTAAATGTGTTACTTCTTCTGAAATTAATGCAAGTGTTGTGTGCTTAGCAGCAATGCAGATGTTGTGTGGTATGTAGCAATGGAAATGCAATGCACTTCATTTTTAATAGGCACATTCCTATAGAGAACCTCAATAATATACATTATTCCAAGTATATTTCTGGAAGGTAAAAAGAATGCGTAGACAGCCATGTAGACAAATCGATAAATCGAGGTCACAACCAAGACTTAACTATCTTAGAAATTGTTAAAAATAATATATATTAGTAAAATCTTCAAAGAAAATATATAATATTTTATTTACATTTTTTTACTTTTATAAACTGCGCAGAAACAATTTAGGTAATGCGTTTTGTACTTATAACAGTGGATGCTTTGCGCATAATTATGCAATGTTATTTTTTTTATTAATTGAAATTTACGTATATAGATTATCTCGTGCAATTATAGCTTAGATAAAGACCTAACAATAAAAAATATAAATAATTTTAAGCAATAGTACTTCAATATGCAATTTAATTTCACTATCTTACTCAACATTTATTACAACACACAACATATTACTATTTATATTGCTTGCGTGATACTTCAGTTGTGTTAAATATCATGTTTTTATTTTGTACTTAAAATTCTGTAACATATGAGAAGTAATCAAGTTGTTCAATTCGTAATTTACGCAAGATAAACTTAATGAGATACTTAAATATGCTACGTAAAAAGATTAAAGTTAGTACCCAATTTTAAATTGCTAACCTGATGAATGGGTATTACAATCAACAGGCAAAAATAAGGATCTTAAACATGTTTATTTTTTATCAAATGTCCAAGTGTTAAATTGAATTTTTTATGGGAATTAAAATAAACATCATTGACATTAAAATATGTTTACAAGGTTTTAATTCAAATATTATTTTTCACTTTTAAAAACTTATGAAAGTTTTCTTTGTTAAATTGTCGATTCATTTAGAAATACAGAGTGACTTTTAATTAACCTACAAATTTAAACTGAAATAACTTCTCAGAGCCTCACTAGATGGCGGCACGAATGCGTGCATTGAGAGATAGCATAAAAGGTATTTGTTTAGTGTCAGTTCCATGCAATTTTGAAAATGTCTCACAAAGCGTCATATTCAACTGAACACCGTATTTTTATTGTTAGAAATTGGTATTTATGTGAAGAAAATGCAACATTATTTCTACGGAAGTGGTCTTCAACATTCAAAAACCGACCTAAGACTTCTAGAACAATCCTAAGAGATCTGATAAGAAAATTGGTTACCTTATTTACCAGATATGAATCCATCCTATTTCTATCTTTAGGGTCGTATGAAAGATTTCGTTTACAAGAAAAGCAGACAGATCTTATTAGCCTCAAAATTTCAATAGCTGACTCTTTTTCAAGCATAAAAATAGAAACGCTCGATTCAGTTACTGACAACATTGTGACTAAGTTGCGCTATTGTATCACCTCTGCAGGGTCTCACTTCGAAAACCTTATCCATTAAATTCCTTTTCCACTTTCTTTTCAATAAAAAAAAATGTTTGTAGTGCCATCTGCAACGATTCGAGAGTTATTTCAGTTTAAAGTTGTAGGTTAATTAAAAGTCCTCCTGTATATTTTTTTAGGTCGTTCGTAATTATATAAATACGTAGCACCTATAGTCGTCGTTTGGTCAGTCCGTCCCTCTGTCTGCCCGCATATAACAGCTCAAAAACTACCCAACCGAATGGTTTTAAATTTAATATATACAAACATTGCAGAAATTTGTCGAGTCATTTCAAATTATATGACATTTGATTCAAAACTTAAAAAGATATTAATAAAAGTTTTCTTCATTCCATTAATTCCTATCATACGTGATCTATATGATAATGGAAACGTAAATCACGTGACTGAGGAAAGTAAATACGGGCTGACCTTTTTTTTTTTCATATGCCAGGAGGCCAATTTTATTCAAAATTATATTTTCGAATAAAATTGCATTGATGTAATATTTTTAAAAATATCATTTAAAAAAGTGATTAGTTTGAGAGATGAGTTACATTAAAATACACTGCTCAAAACAATTACAGGATATTTGAAGTTTTATATAAAATAAAGATATAAACGAAATTTTTTTTGCCGAAATTAGAAGAAGAGAATCACAAATGCAAATTTTTCTGGTTTTCAAACTGTGGAGTATGCAAATTTTGAGTTCGACGTCAAAAACGTCGCTTCAGCGACAGCGAATGAAATTTGACTTCAAACTGGATAAAAGAGAATGAAGACAAGGATGATCGGCATTCAGTGATTGCGTTGTTCCGATGAGTACGATGTCTCAGCGAAGTCATTTGACAGATTCAGAAGCTTGGAGAATTGTTGGTAGGTTAGAAGGGGGCCAAACCAAGCCGAAGTAGCGCAAGCCATTGAAGTGTCACAAAGTGTCATTTCCAGGATCTGGAACCGTTTTTTGGAGAGTGGATGTGCAGGCCGAAGACCAGGGCAAGGTCGTAGACGGGCAACAACGCCCAATGAAGATCGGTATTTAGCGTTAACAGCTCGGAGACACCGAAACATGAACGCTACTCTTCTCCAACAACACCTTCGCCCGGCTACAGGCACCACGATTTCAACTCAGACTGTCCGAAACCGGCTCCATGCTGTAGGTCTGTATGCTCGCCGACCGATGGTATGTGTTAGATTAACATCAAGGCATCGTCGCGACCGCAGGGAGTGGGCAACCGAGCATGTCAACTGGAGGAGAAATGAATCGAGCAATATTCTGTTTTCTGACGAGTCCCGTTTTTCTGTGCATCCGGATAAAAGGCGTATTTTCATCTGGAGGGACCGTGGCAGTAGGAATAATCCTGCGTTCGTGCACGAAAGCGTCAGATTTGGCGGTGGAGGAGTGTTGGTGTATGGTGGCATCTCCATTGACGGGTGCACTGACCTCTACATCATTCGAGATGGAGCTCTGACTGGTCGCCGATATAGGGATGAGATCCTCAGACCTATTGTAGTCCCTTACGCTGCAGCAATCGGAGATAACTTCATTTTAATGGACGATAACTGCAGGCCACATCGTGCAAACCTGGTGGAGGATTTCCTTTTCGAGGAAGGAATCGTTCGAATGGAATGGCCAGCGTGTTCTCCAGACATGAATCCAATCGAGGACGTTTGGGACGCTCTAGGAAGACGAGTTCTGGCCGCCAACAACCCCCACAAACTCTCCAAGAATTGGAAAGAGCTCTTCTGGAAGAGTGGGGCAGAATACCCCAACTCGTCATTAATAGCCTCATTGAGTCCATGCCTCAAAGGTGCTCAACGTTGCTGGCCGCCCGTGGAAACCATACCCCCTAGTGAAAATGATTTTGTTTGAAGAAAACACCTTTTCTTATTCTTTTTTTCTCATATGCACAATTTGTGTTTTTTTCCTTTTGTACACAAATGCGCAATAAAATGCATTTTTTTCTGCCAAACATGTGTAATGTATTCTCATATAACCTACTATGTCTATCGACCATGTATCAATCAGCTAAAAAGTTTCCCAGATACAAAATCCACCTAAAGCTGCAATATCCTTTAATTGTTTTGAGCAGTGTATGTATAGATTCTGTGATAACTTCAGTTGAAATTAGGTTAAAACCGGAATATATCATCAATCCATTAAAGAAAATAAACACAAGAGATTCGTTCATTATAAGTCATAAAAATTGTGAGTCATAAAAATAATCATGAGTCATAAAAATAACCATGGAGGTAATCATTAGCAAAGTAAGATCTCCATGGTGAATTTTGCAGCGCTGTCTGGTGTCGAAAAAAAAATCGTATCTGTAAATGTGTCATACGTAATAAGAAAAAAAAGGCATGTTCATTTCGTTCATAGAAGGCGATATAATTCATTTCACTGAAATAATAAGGATTTTTTTTTTTACATTCTAAAACTAGTTATAATACGAACGCACCTCATGTGTCACGTTTAACGTACAATTTCCAACTTGTTGATAATTAATGCCGTATTTTAAAATAAATAATGCGATTAAAAATAAAAATTATCTTTCTACAAGTAATTATTTATTAATTATTATAATTTTTTTATATTTGTATAATGTAATGTATATTAATGTCCATTACAGCAGTTATAAAAATTGGAAATAAAATATTTTAATGTAAGATTTTTGACATTTTGCCGATAATTGAAATAAAAAAAATATGAATATCACTTAAAAAGAAGATTTATCAATTCAAATGCAGTTACAAGGAAGGTCTCCATAAGCGCATACTCAGAAAACTTTGAAAAAAACCCACAGAATATTTAATTTTCCTGGCAGTTTATCGTCGGTTGGCGACACAATGAAATTTCAAAATATACGCAAAAGCGAAAAACGTTTTAAATTTCCAATTTTTGTATACTGAAGGAGCTAGAAACATGAAATTTGGCATGGTAATTACTTATAAGATATAAATGCTCTCTAAGAACAAATTCTAAAAAAAAAATCGAAATTTAAAAGGGTGAGATGCGCGAAAAGCGTTCTAAAAGCATTCTAAATTACAATTTCTATAGAATCTCTGGAACTACAGAACTATTTTCAAAAGTGATGGTGGCAAATTGATAGTGACAGTCCTTTCTCCAACATAGACTATATTTTATGTAGGTGCCACTACCCCCAGAGGAGTGCAAGAGCGAAAAACGTTCTAAATTTCGATTTTTCATACTGAAGATCTTAGAAACATGAAATTTGGCATGGTAGTTAAATGCTCTGTAAGAACAAATTCTAAAAAATTCGAAATTTAAAACTCTGAGATGAGTGAAAAGCGTTCTAAAAACATTCTAAATTAAAATTTCTATGGAATCTCTGGATCTACCGAACCCTTTTCAAAAGTTATGGTAGCAAATTGATGGTGACAGTCCCTGCTGTAACATAGGCTATATTTTATGTCGGTGCCACTACCACAGGGAGGTGCAAAAGCGAAAAACGGAATCAATCATTTCATTTTATTCATTATTTTATCTCTCAAAACGGAAAATCTACTAACGGAACGGAAAATGGCCGACAGCTTTGCTGCCAGTAGTTTTACCGTGAATTAACGGATTTATTTTTAACAGTGTATGTAATGAAATTTAACCATCGTATTATACTGTTTAGATTCAAATTTAAATTCGTTAAAATTGTTTCAACCTGAAATTTAAGGTATTATCAGGATTGAGAGAACAGTATTGTTGCTATTGAAACAACGACTTCTTCCATTTTAAAATGGATAACGACAACGTTTTAATGCTGTTACTTTTAAAATGCGCTTAAACCGTGTAAAATTAATTAACTACAGCAACATACAACTTATATACGATATAAGCTAACAGAAATAATAATAAACAATTCCTTAAGTATACTGTAAATTTAAATACTCATTTAACAAGTAATTTCCAAATGCATTAAAATCGCTTGCATTTCGCGAGGTTGCTAGCCAATTCGCGTGTCTTTGCGTCAAATACTCGAAAGTATTTTATTTTTTTTACAGATTTTCTATTGAAATTTTGCAGTTAAATTTGACTGATTCTTTATAAGATACATAAGTAGTTTCATTAGGATTTTATTTTTCAAAATATTTTAAGTATGAGCTTTAATGTAACCTTCCTTGTTAGTTTACGCATGCTTTTAACTCAGAAAATTCATTCTAAGTAAAACAAATATATTTCAAATGCTGTAAGTTTATGTGTCACAAACTGCAAATGGAAGCACTAAATCTAATATATATGATTAAGTCTATAGATGTATATTGATTAATTTAATTGTAGAAGTAATTAATTTATTCTTACAGTATAACAACCGCCAATACACCTGTAACACCCCCTGCAATATGACCGGATGTGTTTCGCTTTCATTTGTTGTACATTTCTACCAAATTACGGAAAATGCTCAAATCTGAGATATGTATTAAAAAGAAACTTTCGCGCTCATGACTTGCTGTGAACAATTTTTCCGTTTCTTGGGTGAGATTTGAAATTTCTCTGTTTTTTTTCTTTCGCAAATTACGGTAAATTTCCCAACCTTAACTAAAAATGTTCCAAATTTCATGAGGCTAATAACTAAAATCCTGCAATGTGCAATCGTGCTTTTCAGCAAGTTTTCTTTTTTAACGGATTATTTTTTCGAAATAAATACAAAAATTACCAAACACGAAAATAATTATTAATTTGATGTTGCGCAAAAACCTCCCTATTCATTTAAAAAAAACATATATTTATAAGAAAAAAAATATTTTTAAGAACTTATAAAAAATTCTCTAATTTTCATGCAATATTCCAAAATGCGTCATATAATTCTGCTTTCTTCTTGATTCGATGTGCCAGTATTCATTAAAATGATACATGCAATGTCATTTTGTGATTTACTTAGCTATATTTCACGGAGCATCCCAAATTCTTTTGACACTTTCATTATGACGATAGTTAATTAGCAGCAGCAAAGTTACTTTATGATTGACCCGAAAATATTAATTTCGAACAGCTTCCAATTTTCCCCTTCATGTACATTTTGAAACAAATACAGTGAATTCGTTCATTTGTATGCTATATTCTACAGGTTAAGTCAAAATGAATATAGCGATTACAAACGGTTATAACTAGTTAATGGAATAGAATTTATCGATAAGATTAACACAGAATGTAGACGGAACTTCAAAATTTTGTATACATACGTCATAGATGTTCTATGTGACTTCCCTTGGTCACACGGACAACATCTAGGCGATAGTCCATTTTACGCCATACATTCTGAAGCATTTGTTCAATCTCCGAGGTGGCACGTACAACCTGTCTTTCACATAACCCCATAGAAAAAAATCCCAGGGTGTGAAGTCCGGAGATCTCGGTGGCCAAGAGCAGAAGACATCGTCGGCTCTACTTCGACCGATCTATGGGGTTATGTGAAAAACATACGTGCCTCCCATGGCCAAAACAATTGGAGAACTCAAAGTGCGCATTTGTAATGCGCTTGCGTCGGAAATGCTTCAGAATATATGGCGTGAAATGGAGTACCGCCTAGATGTTATCCGTGTGACCAAGGGAAGTCACATAGAACATCTATGACGTATGTATACAAAATTTTGAAGTTCTGTATGCATTCTGTGTTAATCTTATCGATAAATTCTTTTCCATTAAATAGTTATAGCCGTTTGTAATCGCTATATTCATTTTGACTTACCCTGTATTATGTTTCCTTCTATTGCTTCAATAATACATTGAACAATCAGCCTAGCGCACCTACTTAGATTAATATATATATATACTTTTTTAAAATTTTTATTCTCTAAAAGTAAAAATATATCTTTGTCAGAAAAATATGTGAAAAATTTCGAAAATTCATTGCATTTGACTAACGATGTTTCAGTTATAGAAGGCAAATAAATAGGTTACGCTTTTACAACATAGGTTACACGTTTCTTGAAGAAAGAATAACTTGAAGAAAGATTTTTAAAAAGTCCTCCCGAAAATGTACATACCACATATATGAACGTAAATTCCGTCACATGTAAACTCCCCAAATTGAATTGCTGATTGACAGAAGAATGATATTTTGCCAAAAGATTCCACCATACCAGTAAAAATCAAATTTTAAAGATTCTCAAAAGTTCTATTCAGTGTAGCCAAATTAGCACATTCAAAGCTAAATCTAATCTATTTTTGTGTCGTCCAACCCTGACAAAATGCTTCAACGGCTAGCCAAAAATCTAGCCGATTTGAATATAGTTATTTTGGTATATTATTATAACTTTTCGGAAAAAGTGCAAAACAAAAGGCGAAAAAGAACTAAAAAAGTTATCAAAAATGGTTGTAGAATGGTTCGATCAACAATGAAGCACCTTTACTTTATAAGAAAACGTAAATTCCTGGTAATATGTATAGGACAAACCCTTAATCGCCTTGATGTAGAGTATAGACCTTCAAACCCAAAAAATACTCCATGATACGATATTGCAAGTTATGTTCTTATTACAGTAAATTATTATGACACCACATATTACTGACAATAAATTAAACAAGAACGAAAAATCATGCGTCAAGCATAGATTATGTAACACTTTCCAACGCTTCCAAAATAATTTTAAAAATCATACCGCTTACTAAGCTGAAAGATAACATCTAAGTAAACAATTTGGAAAAAGCATAACATATTTAAAAACATAATTTCAGGAATTTCCAACATATACAATATTCGGAAAAATATCCGAATACTTTTATTCAACCCTGTATATGATCTATAGATTTGTATATATACTAGATAGGATGCTAAATTTTAGCTCAGTTAGGAAGCGCGTAGCTCCTTCTGGAGTTTCTGTCAATAAACGGAAATGTGTTCGCGAACTTTTTTGCTTCCCTGTATATGATCTACAGAATTTATGCACACCACGTAATAAACAAAAAGCGAGTTAAATTTAAAATCGCGTTCAGTAACTTAAAACGTACTTCCAGGAATTATTATTGACAGTAGAGAATTCTTTTGTGTGTCCCTGTAAATGGACGATGACTGCTATACACGCAATATTCTGTAATAAGCCTCTTGTAATGCACCTTAGTGATATATACAAATTTCAATGTGTTTAAAATAGTGAAACATTATTTAAATAAACTGCAGACGATTTTTCTCCATAGACGTAATGTAGCGGAATTCTTTTGACTATCACTGTAAAGAAACTATAAGTGCTATGCATACCCTATTCCATATTAAGCGTCTTCTAATGCACCTTACTAATATATAAATATTTAAATGCGTTTAAAATAGTGAAACATTATTTAAATAAACCGCAAATGATTTTCCCCATAGATTGCAATGTAACGGAATTCTTTTTTGTGTCCCTGTAAAAAAACTATAAGTACTACACACTTCCGTTGAAATAGGGAGCATGCTATAGATAACGACAATAAAATATAAAAATTGCAGAGCAATTCGAGTTTACTTACGGGAGTTAGAGCACGACCAGACGGCCAGACAAACCGAACCCTTAGCAAAAAATGACATAGGATTTTTTATGGAAACATATGGTTTTATATGGAAAACCATAAAAATTTTATGTCATTATATGTAAAACTACTGTATTCATATGGTAATAATTCTTCTGTCTATGGTATTCCATAGCAAAGTGTATGGTAAAATTATATGGCAATGCAATTTACCATATATTATATGGTACTCCATAGCAAAGTATATGGTAAAATTATATGGCAATGCAGTTTACCATATATCATATGGTACTCCATAGCAAGGTATATGGTAAAATTATATGGTAATGCAGTTTACCATATATCATATGGTACTCCATAGCAAGGTATATGGTAAAATTATATGGTAATGCAATTTACCATATATCATATGGTACTCTATAGCAAGGTATATGGTAAAATTATATGGTAATGCAATTTACCATACATTCAATGGTGTTTCATAGCATGATGTATGGTAATTATATGGTAATTATTTGTATTTGAAGAAATGGCAACGGTTAGAAATGTTTACTTCTCTCGCTTCCGGCTCGGCTGCGTCTGGCGTGAAGCACAGTGAAGTGTATAGGCTTGATGTTTATCTGGTGATCGACTCTCAAGACTGCTAATTTACTGGATTTATTTAGGTATGTATTTGTCTGTTTTTTACTTTATGTAATCATTTTTGATTTCAGTAATCACGTTAAAAATATGTTCTAATAAAAGCTTTTGCATGTTGGCAGTTCCAAAAGTTGTATTATTGTGATTAGTTTTAAGTTATATTCTATTTTTAATTTTACTTCTTATAATTTATCAGCTTAATGAAGATGTAACGGTATGAAACGTCATTGTTTAATGGACATTTGGTGTTAAAAGGGTTGAACCGGTAATATGTGATTACTTTCTGATTTGGGATGGAAACGACACACGCTATGTTGTCAAGCGTATTTTGATCTTTGGAAAGTGAAGTTTTGCGTCAGTTTGAGATGCTGTAGTTTAATTTTGCTGTTTTAAAAATCAAACTTCTAAAATAAATAAATATACATTCTTAGTTAAATGAATTCCATTAAAACGAAAATGGTTTTTGTGTTCGCTGGGACATTTTTGATTACCTGAACTATTCAACTATTTTTATGCAGTATATATTGTATATATACAGAGAGAAAGAAAACATAAACATATTTAAAATGTTTGTGAATGCAATAAATGTTGAATAACACTTTGTTTTAATAGATATATCTACACATGTAGCTTAGCTTGGTTAAATTATTTCAGTTGTAAATTTTACTTAATCATTCCTTTTTCAAATGCTGCTGTTTTATGATTTATGTAGAAATTTTCTCAAAAAGATGCATGGTCACAATGGCACTGGCACAACTTTTGCATTTAACTTAGTGTGTGCAATTAGTTATGCTATATGCAGTTGGTTTGTAAGATTATTTTTCTGAGTGTTACGTCTGAGCTCGCTTTTATGTGCTTTCTTTCTTGTATTATTTGATATTTGTACATGTCCTAGTATTTGGTACTCGTTTATTTTGCCAAAACAGTACTCGCTACACTATTTTAAATTCATAATGCTGCAATTTTTTATTTTCAAACTTAGAAAATAATTAGACATGTATTTGGACTAAGTACTTTGTGTATATTTGGTACTAGGCTAATTCAGAATAATTGTTCAGCAGCCACATTTTGATTGTGCTTGGCTGAATCAATCAGAAATAGTAGTATAACATTTTACTATTTTTTTAAGCATATTAATTGATAATATATAGCAATATTATATTAAGGGGCCACTCCACTGAAACTCCCCGATTTCAAAAATCCCATGTTTAACTTATTTCAAAACATTAAAACGCAATGTTACTTTGGCCTTGTTATTGAGTACTTGGCTGTTGGCTATTAACTACTCTACCGAGTACAGAGTATTGTTACCAAATACTAACAAGTAACTTTGTGTAAGAAAGAATCGCTGATGTACTCATGAAGTGGGCTTAGAGTTAATGCCCTGTGTATGTGCGTTTATATATATATATATTAGGGTGGGTCGAAAAAAACAAAATTTATATAATCGAAATGTAATAGTGTGGGAAATTTGTCATTGGTAATAAGGAATAAATTTGCAAAATATTACACCAAATGGTTAAAATCTTACCGCTGCAAGGAGGCCAAAATTTTGAAAAATCGCCAAAAAATTGTTTTTTTTTTTTTAATTATCCAACCATACGAATGCAATTTCTAATAGAATGCAAAATCTACATCAAGATGCTAGTAACGTTCCAGTAAAATTTCATTATGGTGAAATCATTTCTATTACCGGCACAAGAACGGTCAAAAATTTAAAAAAAAAAACGCCAAAAATTTAAAATTTTCGTTATTTCTAAATTTTTCCATTTTAATTATATGTCTACAATTAAATAAATTTACATTATAGCTAGTAATAACTTATAAATGTCCAGTAATTTTGATCATAGGTATTGCCAACCAAGGGCGAGAGCCCCCCCCCCCCCCCCAATTTGAGAGAAAGGGGCTTTTTGAAGGGATTTTGGGGATTTTCTGGAAATTTTTTTGTAGGGGAGGAGGCAAAAGTGAAAAATGAGGGGGAATTTATGTAAGAGACCCCCCCCCCCCTACCAAAAAAATCACCAAAATTTCTTCAAAAAGCCCCTTTTTCTCAAATTTAGGAGAGGGGGCCCCTATCGCCCTTGGTTGGCAATCCCCATGATCAAAATTACTAGACATTTATAAGTTATTACTAGATATAATGTAAATTTTTTTAATAGAGGCATATAATAAAAATTGTAAAAAACGGATAATTGAAATTTTTGCTATTTTTATTTTAAATTTTGGCCGCCCCTACGGCAGTACTAATAGAAATGATTTCACCATAATGAAATTTTATTGGAACATTACTAACATCTTGATGTAGCTGTTCCATTTGAAATTGAATTGGTATGGTTGGATAATTATTTTTTTTTATATAAATTTTTTTTTTTGTAATTTTTTGAAACTTTGGCCCTTCTGCGGCAGTAAAAGATATTGACTCTTTGGTGTAATATTTTGCGAATCTATTCATTATTACCAATTGCAACTTTCCCGCACTATTATGTTTCGATTATATAAATTTCGTTTTTTTTGACCCACCCTAATGTACATGTCGTAGGCTAATTGGGAAATCCGGCTCTTTGCAAAGAGCCGGTCTAATTGGAAAATCATTTCCCTTTTCCCAATCAGCCTGGTGTTTTTCAGGCTAATTGCAAAGAGCCTAGATAACATTAGGCTAATTGAAAAATGACAATGTCTATTTAGAAAATGACCAGATCTTTGTCAAAATATGGTGTTGTACCCAACTCGAACCTGAACATTACATTCGAAGTTGACCTGAACCCGACAGAAAGGTTGATCGAACCTAAAAATTCAATGTTAACCAGTAACCTAACCTGAACAAGACATAAAAATTCCATCAAACCGTAACCAGATCTGAACCCGATAAAATAAATTTCTTCGTGTCGTAAACCGACCCAAACCCGAAAATAATTAACCCGAACCAGAAATTTTTTTTCCATCAAACCATAACCCGATCCGAACCCGAAAAATAAATTTTGTTGTCATGCAACCCAAACCAAAACTGAAAATTTAAATTAACCCAAAACCGATCCAAACCTGAAAATTTAATTTAACCCGAAACATAACCCAAACTGAAAATTGGAGTTAACCCGAAACCTGAACCCGTCAAAAAATCCATCAAACCGTAACTTGATCCGAACCGGACAAAATAAATTCCTTCGTGTCACAGCCCGATTCAAACCAGAAAATTCAAGTTAACCCAAAACCCGATCCGAACCCGATAAAAAAATCCATCGAACAGTAACTCAATCCAAACCCGATAAAATAAATTCGTTCGTGTCGCAAACTGACCCGAACCTGAAAATAATAGTTAACCCAAACCAAGAAAAAAATTCCATCGAACTGTAAACCAATCCAAACCCGAAAAATAAATTTCGGCGTCACGCATCCCGAACCAATCTGAAAACTTAAGTTAACCCAAAATCGACCCGAACCTGAAAATTTAATTTAACCCGAAATCTAACCCAAACTGAAAATTTAAGTTAACCTGAAACCCGAATCCGTCAAAAAATCCATCGAACTATAACCCAATCTGAACCCGACAAAATAAATTCCTTCATGTCACAACCCAATCCAAACCAGAAAATTCAAGTTAACCCGAAACCTGATCCGAACCTGATAAAAAAATCCATCGAACAGTAACTCAATCCAAACCCGATAAAATAAATTCCTTTTTGTCGCAAACCGACCCAAACCTGAAAATAATAGTTAACCCAAACCAAGAAAAAAATTCCATCGAACTGTAACCCGATCCGAACACGAAAAATAAATTTTGTTGTCATGCAACCCAAACCAAAACTGAAAATTTAAGTTAACCCAAAATCGACCCGAACCTGAAAATTTAATTTAACCCGAAATCTAACCCAAACTGAAAATTGAAGTTAACCTGAAACCCGAACCTGTCAAAAAATCCATTAAACCATAACCGGATCCAAACCCGATTACTTCATGTCACAACCCAACCCAAATCAGAAACGAAGGAATTTATTTTGTTGCGTTTGGTTCGGGTTACAGTTCAATGGATTTTTTTATTGGGTTAAGGTCGAGTTTCGAGTTAACTTGAATTTTCTGGCTTAGATTGGGTTGTGGCACGAAGGAATTTATTTTGTTGGGTTTGGATCGGGTTACGGTTCGATGAAATTTTTGACGGGTTCGGGTTTTAGGTTAACTTCAATTTTCAGTTTTGGGTTGGGTTGCGTTTCGACTTTGTGGTTCGAGTTAACTTTAATTTTCAGGTTTGGGTTGTGTTTCGTGTTAAATTAAATTTTCCGGTTCAAATCGGTTTTTGGGTTAACTTAAAATTTCAGTTTCAGATCGGGTTGCGTAACTACAAAACTTAATTTGTCGGGTTTGGATCGGGTTGCAGTTCGATAGATTTTTTTATTGGGTTCGGGTCAGGTTTCAGGTTATCTTGAATTTTCTGGTTTGGATCGGGTTGTGACATGAAGGAATTTATTTTGTTGGGATCAGGTTACGGGTCGATGGATTTTTTTTGTCGGGTTCGGGTCAGGTTTCGTGTTAACTTCAATTTTCTGTTCGGATTGGGTTGTATGACGACGAAAATTATTCCAGAAACTTATTTTAGCCAAATTTGATTGTACAAAAAACTCTCAAATCCATGTATCATTGGAGATGTAAACAGTGAAATTTACAGTTAAGTTGAAGGAACAAAATTCTAAATGGCACTGAAATCAACAGTGATCAGTGTTTTTACAAAATTTTTTGTTAATTATGTTGTTTTGTCTATTAAAGCTGATTAATTAATAAATAAAATTTTATTACTTATGATTTTGATGTACTAAATTAGTGTATGTAAAGCAAAAATTTGCCTTATTGTATCCTGCACAATATGTATGCTATTTCTGAGTGTTATTATTATTATTTTTTTTTTTATGGAATGTGATTTCTGAAAATAAACAATACTGCCAAGGTTGAATATATGATTTCTACTTGTGATTTTTTCAGAAAACGAATGCTAATCCTAGAGGTGGTAAACAATTTAACTACTTGGCAAATTATTGCAACTGTTCATCACATGACTATGAAGAAAGTAATGGAGCTAACACCAGCTATTGTTTATGCATGGCCGCAAAGAATCAAAAGATAGGTAATTATATTCTTTACACATTTTAGTAACATACTGTAAATTACACCAGGATTTCCAAACAACAAAACTACATGGCATATTTTTATATATTTAAGATTATTGTTTGGATAAAATGGTGTTAAAATAGTTTTTTTTTCCAAGACAAAAGTTGAACTCTACTAGTAATGTTAACTTTGTTGTATTTGTTATCTCTGACAATTTTAATTGCTCATCTTTGTTTTTAACTCTCAATCTTAATTACTCGTTTTTGTTTTTAACCCTTTTATAAGTGTTAGCAGTCTGCCTGTTGTTGCAAACATATGTTTGGTGTATTTTTAAGATGCCAGTGGAAATTATTTCAGAAAATCCCTTTAATGCTAAATTAATTGATGCTTGTTGAGATAATGTAAATATTTAATAATTTAAGCATGATCAAATTTATTTCATTAAATTTAAAATTTATATTTATTTTGATGTTTTGTTCTGAGAGATTCTATAAACTAAAAAGCATAATATATTTTTTAAATAGTACTATATCTTGTATTTATATATTTTTGTTATACCAACGTTATGCAAAAATGTACGCTAATGTGCCATTTATATTAACCCTGATCATCCAAGTGAGATTTTTATTGAAAACCCTGCCAAATACTGTGACTCGCTATTTATTTAACATAAATCATTTTTGGTATTTTTTCGGTACTTTTGTGTTAGCCGGGCACCAACGATCAACAAAATTGTTTATTCTTGCCAACTTTTTTTTTTTTTTTTTTTTTTTTTTTTTTGACAATCTTTTAACATTAGCTAGTAACCGATATTTTAACATTGCAATGTAATATCTTAAAAAGCTTACTTAAAAATGGCTAAATTATAATCGTAATAAAATAAGTAAACACAAACACATCAACACAAATAACAAAATCTCAAGAATTGAATTGAATTGAAATTGAAATTCAACTCATTGAATTCAAATTATTTGGATTGAAAGGGTTGCAATTCAAATGATGCCTGAAACAAGATTTGGCGAGTTATCACTGGCACCCAGCTAACTTAAAAGTATTCTTTTCTGTTATACCAACACCATGCCAAAATGTAGGAAATAAGCCATTTATTTCAACCCTGACCGTGCAAAGGATTTTTATTGCAAACCATGCCAAACATTAAAATTTGCTAGTTATTGAACATGAATAAGTTTTTTAATTAATATTATTTAATCAGGTTAGTTCCTATTTGACTCTACCATTTGGCGAAATTTTGCCAAATAGTCGATAGTCAGCCAGATATAGCTCTTTTATTGTTGGAAAGGCTGAGCAATGATAATTTGTGTTACAATATGATAAATGTAAGTAAACAATTTAAAAAGCGCCGAATGGTGGAGTGAAATAGGATTATGCCATTTAATCGTAACCTTGCAAAAACATCTTAATTTGCTATTTTTCGATTACAAATAATTTTTTATTAAGTTATAACTTACATTTATCATTGGCGCTGAGATGGTTTTTACCATTATATTGGGGTTATACCAATGAAATTGTTTCAGGACTTTAGGTATATAAAAATAGTTTTTATTAAAAATTATCATAAATGTCTTCATTCAAAAAATGAAATGTTTACTTCAATGCTAAGAGACATTTACATGCATCATTCACACCATCATGCCTGCAGTTTAAATTGAGTTTTGTTTCATTATTTTATTGTATAATATTTATTTGTTCTTTTAATTAAATATATATTGGTATTGATTTAATAAAATAATCCGTGAAAGTCCTAGTTTTCAAATGTGATATTTTAAATGCCTAATTCCATACCATCAATGTTATTATTATTATTTTTTTTTCCAAATGATTCATTTCATGTGATTTTCATTTTACACATCAACTATTACACTTGGCGACAATGGTGTTGGTATAGTGGAAAAATACCTCATTTTTTTATTATTTAATAGTGTCTGCGAAAAATCTTAATTTGCTATTTTTGAAATTAAAAGACAGTTACATGTCTGCAGTTTAAATTGAGTTTTAAATTGTTATTTTATTTTAGAATATTTATTAGCTCTTGTATTTTAAGTATATGTATTTGTTTTGATTTAATACTAAAATAGTTCGTGAAAGTCTGAAATTTCCAAATGTTATATATTTTAAATGATCACTTTCGTACTAACAATGGTAAAAAAAAATATTTCAAATGTTTCATTTGGCACCAACTATTACATTAGCATTGGTATAACAGAAAAGTACCTTTTTGTTTTACTTTGCAGTCTTTAAAATGTTTCATTGTTGTAGTTTCAGAGCCTATTGGCTTATTTTAAAGCGTGTGGTTTGGTGCATGATTAACTTCATTGTTGCTGTTTGTAACTTGTATACAGTTTTAATAACCCTAAACAATAGTCAGCAATTTATAACCTGTGATTGATTGATGGAAACCTTTTTAAATTAATATTTTAAGGTATAAGTTCTTAGAATATTAAAATTTTGAAAATCTTTTGCAAAGTAAAAAAAACAAAAAAACTAATGCAGCTTAACCCCTTTGGGATGAGCGACCGGTATAGGTGCTGAGGCTTGTGGTTTTCAGATCCTGCATGACCAGTATACATGCCTCACACTTGGAACATTTTGTTTTAAGACAGTTTAACATACAAAATTTTATCATAATCATATTAGAATTTGTATTAGGAAAGAACACATTTCCTTCTAACTAATATTATTATTACAGGATAATAATGCTGTGAATGATGTTCTGGCCAGGATAGATTATCTCTGTCTACTTGCAATTGCGGATATGAAGCAAGATACTTTGCTATTCTTACATTTTGACAGCATGATAGTGTTTAAAGAAAAATGTCCTATTATGGCAGTATTGTAGTTGCTAACATGTATTGCAGATTTTACATAGTTTGTGGCAGAATCAAGGCCTGCATTCTTAATCAGTCCTGTGGCTCTGAAAGATGAAATGTCATTAGCACCAATTTCAAAATGTAACCTTGTAAATGGTCTGTTAAAAAAAAAAAAAAAAAAAAAAAAAACTCTCTCTCTCTCTATATATATATATATTAGTTTTATTGGAAATAAATGTAATTTTTAGTATAAGTGTTTTTTATTTTTTCTGTTGTTT
Source organism: Maratus michaelseni (assembly GCA_963931845.1). Taxonomy (NCBI): domain Eukaryota; kingdom Metazoa; phylum Arthropoda; class Arachnida; order Araneae; family Salticidae; genus Maratus; species Maratus michaelseni. The sequence goes on from OZ007589.1 coordinate 83,670,025, forward strand.
CTATTTTTTCATTATTATATTAGTAATGTTTAAAATTTTTTTAATTTTAAATATAGTAGTTTTTATTGTTAATGTCTGCAGTTTAATGTATTGGAGCAGATTAAATTTTATAATTTATTTTACTAAGTTTAAATTTTAAAGAAGATGTATTTATGATATATTTCCTCCAAATTGTCGATGAAATTTTTAATATTATAGCCTGCCACTGATGGATAAAAAATTGCAAACATTTTTTTTTTCTCTGATTAATCATAACAAAATTTTGATTTCAAAAAAATATTTTTACAGGGTCCCTGCTGTCCTAAGAAAGTGCTTAATGTCTAATTTTTGTATTGCATTTCTAAGAAGCTTTATAAGTACTTACATTTCACAAGTCCCTATTTAATTCTTGAAACAGAATGCAGTTTTCAAGTAATCAGTTTGCTTCTGAGAGTTTATGTAGCACAGTGCCATCACTATATTTTTATTAAAAATAATTTTAATCTTAATTACTTATAAATGTAAGCTAATTAGCAACTAAAGTTTTTAAAAAATATATAAAGACCTGATTTTAAAATTCTTTTATTTAAATCTAATAAATCCAACTTTTATTCACTCTGAACTCTGTAATCACTAGAAATTCATAAAGCTAGAGAATTGGTGTTTCTTTTAAACAGTTTAATAACAAATAATTTTTGCAGTTACATTGAAATTATTTTAAGATTTTTAATAAAGAAATTTGGTTAAAACAAAGTTTTGTAGGGAATATAACATAATGTGCCAATTTTATGTTTTTACGCCAAGAGTATTTAAAAACATTTTTATATAATGTAAATAATTTAAAAGAGTCAGATTCTCCTTTCTTTTTTCTTTTTGAAAGGAGGGGGGGAGGGGGGTGAAAATTATTATATTCTAATTATGCCTGTATGAGATATTTTTGTGTGAACAATATTTATCTAATTAAAAAAAAAAAAATGAAAATTTTCAAATTACTTTATTTTGATCTTTTTCAAGCAAGTTGTTGCTTTCGATAGGCTGTGTGTGACAGGTTTCACAGATTTATTGTTATTTTTATGTGTATTTTGCATATACAGTGATAGTGCTAATAATGATTTTCTAACTAAATAATTGAAAAAAAAGGGGGGGGGGGTGGATTCTTGATTATAGATTATTCTGTTATATTTTCAAAGAAGGGTTTTAAAAGAATAAATGGAGGGTGGGGTAGGTATTGATAATTTAGTTTGAGGGAAAATAATAGCTATTTCTGTGTCGCATGGCACACTCAATTTACACTACCTATAAAATGGAGTTAATGGTTTAAAAATTCTAAGTCTGTGTAATCTATATATATATTTGTCTTACGTGGCGCGAAAATAGGGCTGAATTTGTAGCGTATTGTTTGGCAACAGCCGTAGTTTCCAGAGCTCAGACCAATGAACAGACTGGATTGTGTTAGATCAGCTCCGCCTCCAATCCAATATGGCGGTCATTGTGAGAGCAGTGAAAAGTGAAACCATACAAAATTAGCAATTATTAAAAATAAAGTAACATGTACGTAATCCAAAGCGTCTGAGATGATTCCTCATTTTAATTATGAGTAATATCGTTAATTTCAAAAGAATTCTCAACTCATATTTAGAATTCATTTACGAATTTCACTCACTCAAGAATCGAAAAAAAAAAATCAACTGGCTAGGTGGCACCTGCCACCATCTGTTGCTGTAAATTGAAGTAAAAAATAATTTTGTTTGTAAAAATCTATAATCATTTTTTTTCTTAATGAATTGAAGCCGCACTGTACAATATTATAGGTGCAACAAGTTTTAAACTAATTATGTTTCCAAGATCCTTTTTTCATAGTATTTAAATGATTTATATGACCATTGGTAGCGCCAAGTAAATGCATTTTTAGTTCTGTTTTCAACGAAAAATTACTTTTTTAGATTAAAAAAAATTGTCAATTTCATATGTTCAAATGTTTTATGGAAGAACTTATTCCGGCTAGAATTGCTGAAAGATAAAAAGGGGCGAGCGAGCGAAGCGGTCTCAATGTGAATGGCATCGCAATTCACGGGGGGTTGGCGAGCGTTAGCGAGTAGGGGGCTGAGCCCCCTAGTTTATTTATAATTGTCTAAATGTAATATTTCAGTGATATCATAAATCCATATTTTTTTTCTAGCTATATAAAATTGGATTTGTTTAAATTGTCTTTCCAAACCCAGGTAATTTTTTTAATAAATGCATTTTTAAATATTTATACATATATTTATTGTCTTTAGAAAAATCTTTTGATATTTTATTACTGTTTTCTTTTAAATATTGAGACACGATTTTATTCTATAATTATGAAAATTATTTCTAGTACTTTTCTTTATGTTTTTTTCCTTCAGATTTCCATTAAAAAACCCATAAATTATCACGCTTATGATTCCATAAGATTTCATTAATAATGTGAAATGTAATGGTTAGGTAAACAATGTCAATGTCAAACTGGGCAGGGTGGCCTACCTATCAACTTAAGCTCAACTAGATACTAGACCCACCCAGCAGGTTTGTTTACCTAATTATACTATGTGTTACCAAATTATACTTTATGATATTCAGCAATAATTATGCTATGTAATTCTGAAATGCATATTTATTCTGAAAATACAATTTACCAATCCTACTTAGCAGTACTAAATACTACTATGTGATATTGAGCAATAATACTACCATGTAATAATACTGTAAGATGCTGGAGTAAATAATAACAATGGATAGAAGTAAGTGGCTCGGCAACTGCCATCAAATAGTAGGAAAATATACGAATACTTTTGTGCAGCTCTGTATACGATCTATAAATTGGGATATATATTACGAAGTGTGCAAAAAGTTTGTTCAGTTACGAAACGTATAACATAGTTAAAAATTCTCCTTCAGCAATTTTGTCAATAAGCAGAAATGTACTGAAATTCATTTGTGCAACTCTGTATATGATTTATAAATTTACACATAGCAAGTAATATGCAAAAAAAATAGTTAAATTTAAAATGCATACCACAATTAAAAACGCACTTCCAGCAATTATTGCTCATAGACAGTATTGTAACTGAATTCTTTTGCTTGTCCCTGTAAAGGATTAATATAAATGCTATATTTTTCTTTAATTGCTATAGGTTGTACCTTATCATATGGTACCATATGATTTTATTCTAAAACACCATAGATTGTGACATACAAATTCCATAAGATTTCATTAAAAAACACCATAAAAATGCCATAAGATTTCATCCCAAAAACTCCTTAGGCGTTTACCATACAGTGCCATGAAAATTACCATACACTTAATGATTATATGGTTTTCCATAGGATATTTTTTACCATAGGCAAAAAACCATAAGATTTCACTTATGGTTTTTTTTTTATGGTAATTCTATGTAGACGTTTACCATACACAGTGTATGGTAAATGTCTACATAGAATTACCATAAAAAAAAACCATAAGGGAAATCTTATGGCGTTTTGCCTATGGTAAAAAATATCCTACGGAAAACCATATAAACATTAAGTCACAGTGTATGGTAAACGTCTACATAGAATTACCATAAAAAAAACCATAAGGGAAATCTTATGGCGTTTTGCCTATGGTAAAAAATATCCTATGGAAAACCATATAAACATTAAGTGTATCAAGTGTATGATACACTTAATGTATATATGGTTTTCCATAGGATTATATGGTTTTCCATAGGATATTTTTTACCATAGGCAAAACGCCATAAGATTTCCCTTATGGTTTTTTTTATGGTAATTTTATGTCATTTTTTGCTAAGGGAGTCATAAACTCTTTTCAACTAGGTTGGAAAGTGTTAAAAATAGTGCAGAAATAAGAGGTTGTTTTCCCTAAAAATTTAGTATAATTTAGTCATAATTAAAATAATAGAAAAAATTTTAACAAATATTAAGGGAGTGCGATCACTAGATATATTAATTTAAACAGGTTAGAAGAATAAATTATTATACTTTAAAAAGAAATGTGTACGATAAATCAAAATGAAATATAAAGTATTTATTTTATGCTCTTTTAAATTTCTTTGAAGTTTCAAAACATTTCGATTTTTGATTACTCAAAGTATAATTCCTACTTATTCGTATTTCTCTTTCTATTAAATCATATATTATATATTTTGCTGTCACAAGATAAAACAAATAATGTTGTTCCTGGAGCATTGTGCTTCATTAATGAAAGTTTCAAGAAAAGTCAAATATATTCATTATTTCATAAATTTTTGGTTCAGTAAACCAAATTACTTATCGCATTCTCTCGGGATATTTGAATAATTAACTCATATTAGCGGATTATTTCTGGGACACATTTTGCCTGTGAAGGATTAACTATTCTTGAATAATTTAAAAATTGTTATGCATAAACTAGAACTTGTTCAACTAGAACATAATCTCTCTTTTTCTATTTATATGAAAAAAAAATACTTTTTCTAAAAAAGACGTAGTCTTTATTACAACATTCTTAATCAGCAAGTATATATAAGTACCATTTATAATTTATAATATTTGATTTCATAATAAATTTTCAAAGGAGGAAAAAAATTACCAATTAGGTTTTGTAGCTTGTTTTATTTTAATAATTACATAATACTAAAAACTATTAACGGCTTTTAAAGTCTTTTTCAACACTTTTTGTTTAGTTTGTTATGTATTAATTTTTTGGCAAAGCATTTTGTCAGTTTGATATTCAATAAATTTTTATGTACATATCAACATATTGTCATATACCTGAATACAAAAAATTATATGCAACAATTATATGTAATACTACATAAATGTAGCTTAAATTACTATTACAAATAATAAACTGAACGGATGTATTGCAGTAGGCTGCACATATTTCTCCTCTATTTATTGCACTGAAAAACCGTATCTCGTGACAATGCGTTAGTTTGAAATTCAAGGTTCTAAGTGTGGAATTCGAGTAACATGAAATAGAATCATTTGGAATCGTTAATCATCTCTGCATCTAGAGGTGGAACAAGTTGATCAGCGATTGTTCAGCAGCAATCCTTTTCACAACTAGAACTCACATTACAGACTCACGTATGCTACCGAGTATTTAGAAATATATCAAATTTCAACACATTCTAGTTCTAGTGATTCATATGGAGCAATGCATCTTTGATGTCCTTTTCCACAAAACAGTGCTCGTAGCGGTTTAATCCTTTTTCCTTTCAAGGAAATGAATTGCTGGAAAAAATGTCAAATTTAAGACATTAAAAAGTAAGTATTCTCAATCCTCTTCCCAACGTGAGCCTGTCAATAAGTTCCTCTCCATTAAGTCTCCTGTTTCTCATCCTCGCAAATGGGGAATCTATAAAGTTCCTTGTAATGTTTGTCATATATCTTAAATATGTAAAACTAAAAGAAATTTGAAAACCCGTTTAAAAGAACACTCCCGTTATGTCTCTACCCAAGAAATTTCTAAGTATTCTATTGCCAAGCATTCTTCCAATTCCGGCCGTAAGTTTAATTTTCATAGTTATCATTAATCCGCCAATAGCACCACAGAATTTGTCTTTCTCGAACATTTAGCTATTTATCTTGATCATAAGGTTTAATGTTAATGAAAAACCTGATTCTACTATGCGCTCTGCATCATGAAAAAAAGTTATTCAGTTCAACCATATAAGTTTCGGTATTTAAATATTATGAATATTTTTTTATTTATGCTTTTATATATTTTTTTTATATCTGTATATATTATAATTTTTAATCTCTGTATTATTTGAATTTATTTTGTGTTTTTATTTTTATTGGTATTTTATGTATTTTTGTTTCTTTTTTGGAAATTAATTATATATTCTTTCTTTTCATTCAATTTTTTGACTAATTTTCTACTCCATGCACTTCATAAATCTCCTCGGTTTTGTGTTCTTGTGATTTGGTTATGCGCGTCTGTGATTTGTTTTATGCTTTCCCATCGGCTAATGACACCTGATGAAGAAAGCTTAAGTTATTTCGAAAGTCCTATTACATTTCTTAATTTTTAAAATGTTAGTAAATGGGATTTTTTTTTTTTTTTTTTTTTTTATGCATTTAATGATTTTCTATATGTCTGTATATCGTCCACGCACTCTACACCAATTTTTAAACTTTGTAACTTACTCCGTAATAACTTTAACAGTCTCAAATATTCTACAAATATGATGCTGAAAAGATTATTGCAATGCGCTTAGGAAGCCTCTTTTACAAGAATCCATACCACTTGTAGAATATTGTTTAAAAATATGTTTATTATGCATAAGGAGTGCACTCAATTTTTAACTTGAGAAGTATCGATCAAAAATAATAAAATACTTAGATAAACAAACATTATTCAAAATAGGCAAATTACTTATCAAATTATAATAGTAAAAACTGAATTATTTTGGTTCATTTGATTAATATATAATTATAATTTTCACAAATAAATGTTTGAAATAAAATATATCGTTCTAGTAAAAGTTTACTGCATTTTTATCCCACCTTAATTGTCTATGATTTTTATACTAATTTCGCAACTACAAATAGATTTTTAGAATTTATAGATTTTTAAATGCTGTTTGTTTTAATCAGACAAACACTATTTAACAGACGTAAATTCAAAGTAGAAGGTGTCCTGTTTCACGTTATTTCAAGTAATAACACGAAAATAATATTAGAATTGGTTAATCAAAAATTACTATTATTTCTTTCCAATGCCGAAACATTTTAAAAGTATAACTATTTCAAAAACACAATTTACACAAATTGTGCTTATTAGTTGCTAAAATCAGTGTAAAAATTGTTTTAAACTCATAAAAGAGCTAAAATCGTACATGTTTCGGCTTTAAACTTAAAGCCATCATCGGGGAAGAGGAACAACACAAACGACTACTGATCTTTTAATTTTCGACACGAGAAAATTGAAATCAACAGTATGGAAAAATTTAAATAAAATAAGCGGGCGCTCTCTGTTGCCAAAGAGCGAAAAACAAAACAATGAATTAACAAGGGGTTAAAAATGTATCCCATAAACTAGGTATGTTGAAAGAAAAGTTATCATTACAAATACAATCTTTTCTAATTTTAATTTCCAATGATTCCCTAATGGCGGCTTTAAATGGGTTATTGAAACTATGGATAATTCTTGCTTTATCGAAATTAATTACAGTATCATTATTTTTAGCGTAAAACCGGGAGAGTGCAGTGGATAACTTTCCAAATTTTATGTCGTTTTTATGCTCTTTTAACCTTTCCATAAACTTTCTTTTAGTCATACCAATGTAAAAAATTATACTATTATTATTTAAGCTAATGGGGATTTCATAAACACCTGCGAATTGATCAGGGGGGATAGGATCTAATTTACATGAAACTAAGTCAACCAATTTTCTGGGAGGGACAGCAATAAGATGGATATTGTATTTACGGGGGGCCCTTTTAATCCTTTCAAATATAATAGGTATATATTGGAATTTACGATAGTTTGGTTTATTATTGCTAGGAACAGGATGCTGAATTAAAAGGATATTTGAATTTTTCTATAATTTTCTGTACGTGATGAGCGGAGAAACCATGGTCAATGGCGATATCTCTGATAAAATTAAGTTCATCTTGGATGAATTCGCTTGAACAAACCAGAAAAGCACGCTTGATGAATGAATTGAAGGCAGCAATCTTATAAGTGAAAGTTGTAGAGGCATTAAATGGGATTATTGTGTTACTTCTCATCGGTTTACGATAGACTTTATGTTTTAGGTTGTTGTCATCTTTAATTAATTGAATATCCAGGAACGGTAGTGATGAATTTTCTTCTATTTCCAACGTAAACTTAATATTTTCATCTATTTCGTTTATTTTTGAGAGGAAAGATAAGAGTTCTTGCTTTCCATGATTCCATGTGATAAAGATATCGTCCACGTATCTTAGCCAAACTTCTGGTGTTAAATTCAAACTTTTAAAAATAAATTCCTCCATCGGTCTAAGTTTAAATTCAGCCAACAGACCGGAAATAGGAGATCCCATAGGTGCTTCTTTATTTTGTCTGTAAAATTTCTTATTAAACATGAAAACGTTGTAATTAATGATAAGGTTAATTCCTGACTTTAGAGATGTTTTTACGCTATCACTTAAATTATTTTGTTTATCAATTTCCAAATTAATATTTTGTACAACTTTATTTGTATCAATAGATGGGTAAAGAGACACAATATCTAAACTAGCTAGAATAGTTCCTTTAGAAATCTGAATATTTTCTATTTTCTGGATAAAATCTTCTGTTGACTGTACAGTTTTGCTTGAACTTGGAAAAATTAATTTTAGGTATATAACGAAAGCTTTTTCAATAAAATATGTTGGGCCAGAACACCTAGAAACAATAGGTCTCATAGGGAGATTTGGTTTATGGTCTTTGAGTCTACCAATCAAACGAGGGGTAACTCCTGTATTGTTAATTTTAATAAGTTTCTTCATGTATTCTGGCCAGGCTCCTCTTCTAATAAGTTCTTGTGTCTTCCGGAAGATCAAGGGATTCGGGTCTTTTTTTAGTTCTGTGACTCATATTAAGACAATCAGATTAAGTCAGGACTTAACCTTATCATTAATAACAACGTTTTCATGTTTAATAAGAAATTTTACAGACAAAATAAAGGAGCACCTATGGGATCTCCTATTTCCGGTCTGTTGGCTGAATTTAAACTTAGACCGATGGAGGAATTTATTTTTAAAAGTTTGAATTTAACACCAGAAGTTTGGCTAAGATACGTGGACGATATCTGTATCACATGGAATCATGGAAAGCAAGAACTCCTATCTTTCCTCTCAAAAATAAACGAAATAGATGAAAATATTAAGTTTACGTTGGAAATAGAAGAAAATTCATCACAGCCGTTCCTGGATATTCAATTAATTAAAGATGACAACAACCTAAAACGTAAAATCTATCGTAAACCGATGAGAAGTAACACAATAATCCCATTTAATGCCTCTACAACTTTCACTTATGAGATTGCTGCCTTCAATTCTTTCATCAAACGTGCTTTTCTGGTTTGTTCAAGCGAATTCATCCAAGATGAACTTAATTTTATCAGAGATATCGCCATTGGCCATGGTTTCCCTGCTCATCACGTACAGAAAATTATAGAAAAATTCAATGGCCATTTAATTCAGCATCCTGTCCCTAGCAATAATAAACCAAACTATCGTAAATTTCAATATATACCTATTATATTTGAAAGGATTAAAAGGGCCCTCCGTAAATACAATATCCATCTTATTGCTGTCCCTCCCAGAAAATTGGTTGACTTAGTTTCATGTAAATTAGATCCTATCCCCCCTGATCAATTCGCAGGTGTTTATGAAATCCCCATTAGCTTAAATAATAATAGTATAATTTTTTACATTGGTATGACTAAAAGAAAGTTTTTGGAAAGGTTAAAATACCATAAAAAGACATAAAATTTGGAAAGTTATCCACTGCACTCTCCCGGTTTTACGATAAAAATAATGATACTGTAACTAATTTCGATAAAGCAAGAATTATCTATAGGTTCAATAACCCATTTAAAGCCGCCATTAGGGAATCATTGGAAATTAAATTTAGAAAAGATTGTATTTGTAATGATAACTTTTCTTTCAACATACCTAGTTTATGGGATACATTTTTAACCCCTTGTTAATTCATTGTTTTGTTTTTCGCTCTTTGGCAACAGAGAGCGCCCGCTTATTTTATTTAATTTTTTCCATAATGTTGATTTCAATTTTCTCGTGTCGAAAATTAAAAGATCAGTAGTCGTTTGTGTTGTTCCTCTTCCCCGATGATGGCTTTAAGTTTAAAGCCGAAACATGTAGGATTTTAGCTCTTTTATGAGTTTAAAACAATTTTTACACTGATTTTAGCAACTAATAAGCACAATTTGTTCAATTTGTGTTTTTAAAATACTAGTTAACAGTGTAGTGTCCAAATGGATTCAATTGTGATAACTATTTTCTTCAGGGAATATGTTTTATAGTTAAAACAAATTACTATAATTACAGAAATGTATATTCTTTAAAATTAGTCTCATTATAGAAATATATAAACAAGTGCAAAAATAAGCAAAAGTGCTAAGAAATGCTGATATTATGAACATTTAAATATTACAATTATATTATTCAAACATCAAGTAATTACAAATTTTTATAATTCACATACGGATAGCTAATTTTTTTTTAAGAACTTCCGTTTGAGAATTTTTTTTAAAATTTTGTGAAACTAACTTCAATGCATGTCGGCCAAATAACACTTATAATGTTTGTCGAAGTCTATTTGTAACAAGGCAATCTTATGCTGAACACTTATTTTAACATTAAATATTGTTTTTGAAAAATTTCTTTAAATTAATAATCTATAATAATCATGTGAATTTTGACATCGCTGTCTAAACGTAAAACCGACAGAGTGAAAATGTCCAATTAAAATTAATGGAAATTAATTAAAATTATTTATATGTGTGTCAGATGATGGTCTTTGGGGGATTGTAAGCGTCGTGTGAAGTTTGTCACAGGATTTTTCCTGATGATATTTCCATCTTGTGCTGCGATTGCAGCCTTGCCGACATATGCGGTTAAGAGATGCCAAGCTGGGTATTGTCCTCGTAGCTCAATGGTAGATCATTGGAGCGTAATTCCAATGGTTCGATTCCCGGCATGAACATTTTTTAATCTGTCGGTATTACGCTTAGATAGCAATGTTAAAATTCACAATTTTATTAATCAATATTTAGGACGAATTTCACAGTAGAAAATTAATTGAAAAATTAATCATAATTACCTAAAAAAATATATTTTAAAGAATTAGACATATGCGTGAGTATCGCTAAGGACAAATTGTAGATAGAAACAACCTGAATAATAAATTTTGATTTTTTGAAAATTTATTAACTTCTACACCTGGCACAAGTGTCAAATTTTCAACCGAGGAATTCTTATTATCAGAGGAATATTTATGATATATACAAATATTTTGAAGAGTATATATCCTGCTCAGAAATGTCCCTATATTTTAAAAGATCAATGTATCTTTGAATTATAAAGGAAAAGAAATTTTTTTTTGCATATTTTACTAAATTGTTCATGCTTGTGTATCACTTTTACGAAGAGATAAAAATCTCCAGATATGAACAACACTTTTAAAATTAACAAAATATACGACATTTAATAAATTATCCAGCTGTCTAGTTCTCATTACCTTCGCACGTAGAAGCACTTTTAATTATTCTGTTAATAGAATGTGAATTTACATTTTTAATTAATAATATTCCATACGCTATAATGAGAACAAAACATTTAAAATATATATATATTAAACTTGACGAAACTCATATTAAATCGAAAGTTGGAAAGGAAAAAATAATGCAGTATGATCTAAGATTTATATACAGTGGTGGCCAAAAGTTTGGACATTTTTTGAAAGTTTCATGTTTTTCAACTTTGTGTGCTTGTAGAATATATTAATTTTCACTTAAATACAAACGTTTATATATCAAATTGAAGGTAATTTAATGTACAATTTAATAATAAAAACAGTATTACAATATCTGTAAAAAAGTTATGCTCATATTAGTAGAACAAACAAACACAAATCGTTTTGAATAAGGACGTGTTTTGTAACAAAAGCGCACTAGCCAATCACAAACACTCTTCTGAGTACCAATCAAATGTCTGTAACTATAGTTTAGGTTATTTGGATGATAAAAGAGTTATTGTTCTGGAGATATATTGCGGAATGATGCATACTAGTACAATTAAATAGAGTATGGCTGTTTTTGAATATTTAAAGTCCTTTTTTTAATTAAACTAATTTTAAACAATGTCATCAACAAGAATAACTAATTGGACATCTGCAAAGAGAAGCCGAATTGTCATATTGAGAGAAAATGGCCTCTCTTATACTGAAATTGCAAAACAAGTTGGTGGCTCAGTGAGTTGTTCTGGTGTACGAAAGTTCTGTTTATGTTATGAGAAAACGAAATCATTGGAAAATAAGGCCAAATCAGGCCGAAAAAAATGCACAAGTGCTACTGTCGATAGAAAAATTAAACGGCTATGCCTTTAAGATAGAAACATTTCATCAGATGCCATTAGATGTGAAATGAATGCAGCGGGTATTGCAGTAAGTTCAAGAACAATAAGAAGAAGGTTATCAGGATTTGGACTACAAGCTACTATTCCAAGGAAAAATCTATTTTTATCATATTTAAATCAATAGCAACGTGAAAAGCGAGTTGAATGGGCAAAAGAACACATTAATTGGTCAGAAAATCAATGGAAGCAAGTAATCTGGAGCGTTGACAGTAAAATATCGCTCTTTGGTAGTGATGGTAGAAAATACGTGAGACGTAGAGTAGGAGAAGCACTTCATCCTGATTGCATTGAAGCAACATAAAAAACCCCAACAAATGTCATGATTTGGGCATGTATGTCTGCAGATGGTGTGGGCCGAATTGAAGTGATTGATGGCATCCTGAATGCCAAAAAATGCATCGAAACTGTCCTGGAACCAAAATTGATATCTTCCAACAGGGATATCTTCCCCAACAATGCATCATTTATTTTTCAGCAGGATTCAGCTCCATGCCATACAGCAAAAGTATGCAAAGCATGGTTTCAAAATAAAGGTATAGATATATTACCATCGCCAGGAAACAGCCCTGATCTCAATCCAAAATCCAATTGAAAATTTATGGCGACATTTGAAAATTCTTGTACGAAAAAAACGTCCATCCAATAAAAGACAACTTATTGAAGCTATAATTGATTCTTGGCATCATGTGATTACGAAACATGAACTCCAAACACTCGTTCACTCGATGAAAAGACGCTGTGAAGCTGTCTTAAAAAATAAGGGTTATCCTACTAAGTATTGATTGTGTAAGTATCACTTTAAAAAAAATGCAAATCTAAGATAGATCTTACTATTAGTTGCATAACTTTTTTTGTAATACAGATATTGTAATACTGTTTTTAGTATTAAATTTTACATTAAATTACCTTCAATTTGATATACAAATGTTTATATTTAAGGGAACATTAATATATTCTACAAGCACACAAAGTTAGAAAACATGAAACTTTCAAAAAATGTCCACACTTTTGGCCACCACTGTAGGTGAAATTTAAAATGCACATACTCCTAAAAATTATTTTAATAAATTAAGATTCAACAAAACTTATCATTATCAATAAAAAAAATCGAAATCATTTAAAAATATATATAAAATAAATTTTAAAGCTTAAAACGTTATTGATTCAAATACTATTTCAATAAATATTCTCGACTTGAAATAACAAAAAAAAAAACCTTGTGATGGAACAATTAAGCAGAAACACATTTCATAAAATATTCGCTTGTCCATTTTTTTTTCTACGAATTATAAACATACATTTTACTTTTTAACCCTTTGTATCACCGCGTTGAATATCTGGAACATTCCCAAAAACCAATGGTACTTACACAGCGGGGTTTAAATGACGATTTCATTTAATGTTGCTGTTTTCCAACACATCATTTAATATAAATTGTACATAGAATTTTCAACAGGCGGTAATAATGAGTTAATTTTTAATTCCAAAGTTTTAATTATCATTTCAGCAGTTTTGTATTGATATTGCTAAAATAAACGTCACAAAATTTGTAAAATTAAAAATTTTGGAGACGTCCATTTTACTTTTTAACCCTTTGTATCAGCCCGTTCCATATCTTCAACATTCCCAAAAACCAATGTTACTTACACAGCGGGGTTTAAAAGACGATTTTATTTATTGTTGTTATATCCCAACACATTAGTTAATATAAATTGTACATAGAATTTTCAACAGGCGGTAATACTGGGTTAATTTTTAATGCAAAAGTTTTATTTATCGTTTGAGCAGTTTTTCACCGATATTGCTAAAATGAACTTCGCAAACTTTGTTAAATTAAAAATTGTGGATAGGTCCATTTTACTTTTTAACCCTTTGTATCAGCGTGTTTTATATCTGCAACATACACCAAAATTAATGTTACTTATACAGCGGTCTTTAAAAGACGATTTTATTTATTGTTGCTATCTCCCAACACATCTATTAATAAAAATTGTACATAGAATTTTCAACAGACGGCAATACTGAGTAAATTTTTAATGCAAAAGTTTTATTTATCATTTGAGCAGTTTTTCACAGATATTGCTAAAATGAACCTCGCAAATTTTGTTAAATTAAAAAAAAACGGAAATGTCTAAAAATGTATTGTTTTACAAAGGTAATTACCTATATTTTACAACATGTATTAGAATTGTATTAGAACATTGGCAGTATTTATGAGATATCTGTAATTTTCTGTTTATTTCAGCTGCGAAAAAACGTACATTTTAGTTAAAATTTGTTTATGTTTACGTTCTAAATATTTTTTTTTTACATTTTTAAACTGATGTATTCTAAAATCTGAGTAAATATTTTTTTTAATCCGAGTTGTTGAGTCACAAAGGGTTAAAAGAATAATTCCATCAAAGGAATCATTTGTACTTGTATACGTGTAGTAGATTGGAATAACACTAAAGAATATTGTTTGTATAATAACACATTTATATTAACTGCAGTATCATAAGTAAATATTGGCCATTGATTTTTAAAATGAATTGCTTCGCATTTTAAATCAAATGCAAGTGCATTCTTTGTTTTTCTACTATTACCGTTCTGAATAATAGACAATAAAAACATTGTCACGGATACGAGAGAAACTTTAATGAAAACCTTTGTCTCGTACTGTATTCGTAGATTAAAGATTCAATTGACAATGCATTTTATTTCAAAAACTTTTGTTTCAGTGCACATAAAATTTCCAACGTTTTTGGAAGTAGGAAGTCAAACGTTTTCATACATTTTCCATTTTTCATTTTAATATTACACCTTCAGCCGGCTGCAGTTAATACATTTTTATCTAGCAGTTTTCCTTTAGTCATTATAGCAATCGTCATATGACAAGGAATAAAATACACAAAGTACAATTGCTGCAATAATAAAATATTTTTTATAAAAGCTTCATTAAATATATATCAGGGGTGATTGTGTTCCGGTATTTTGTAAACGATTAAATTTATATAGCAATATTTTTCTTCTTTAATCGATAAATTCTGTGGTAATATATTAAGAATATTGCTATATAAATGTAGTATAATATCGGAACAAAATCACCCTTGTATATATCTACATTATAAAGTACAAACGTGTCCATGCGTAAAGCTGAAGTCATTTCGAGGATGGCAACACGTGATGATTAATTTTCGGTTTTGTAATTTTATCTACAGAAATTTTTGGAACTTCTAAACTTTCTAAATGTGTAACCTCCAAGTTTATTTAGGCAGAACTGGCGTTCCACTTGGAGTGAATTAAGGACCCCGTGTTGTAAATGAATTTGGAATTTATTGGAAAAATTCTGTTTGAAATGTCACTTACAGATAACTAATTTACGGATACAACTTTGGCCGAAGATCTTTTAGCATGTAAAGTGACTCTGGTGGGGAAAAATGTGTAAAATTCGCAAAGATTTTCCTAAATGTCAGGTTAATGTAAAATAGAGATCAAATTATTCATTCCACAACTATTCATCTCATACGTACCGGAAAAAAAATAGAAGTGTCATTCTCCTCTCAAGCATTCAGCATTGATGAAGAAAAAAAAAATCGCCAGAAATAATCATGGATTACAACAGAACCAAGAGCGACATTGACATTTTAGATAATCTTGTTTCGGAATATACTTGCCGTAGGAGTACCAGGAGGTGGCTACTGTCTTTATTTATCAATTTTATAGATATCGCCGCTCTTTTGTCATTTGGAAATTGATTACGCAAAAAGATATCGACTTAAAGTGTATGAAAAATGCGCGCAAACATTTTCTAGAGGAACTTCAGTTGGAACGTCGTGCTTTAGATATCGAAAATAAACCAAGAGGCTACAAGAATTCTACAATTCAGGATACAAAACTTAGTGGATGTGAAGTAAAAAAAGTAAAGTATCAAATCGACTCTGAGGAAAAAAGACTTACAGCAAAACAAGGTATATGTTCTCTGTGCTCTAGATCAACAAATGACACCAGGTATTCTCAGAAGTGCAACAAATGCAGACGGTTTATGTGTAAAAGTCATATTTCATGTGTTATTTTGTGTCTTGATTTCTAGAAAGATGAACAGCAGAACTGAAGTTAGTTAAAATGTTTTCTTACCATTACTTCTTATAAAATGTTATTGTTTTTTTAACATTTTCCTACTTGAGATTTTGTGCTACTTTAAATGTTCGTAATATTATGGAAATTACATTTTCCTCTTTCTAATTAATCTTGATTGCCAGAAATATATATTTGCGTAAATTATGTTGTTAAGATTTGATATACGCAAAATTTCAAAATATACTTAAGCATGTAGCATTTTTCTGCATCTGTAAATAATATTCAATGTGAGACGGACCAGTAAGGTGAATCTCGCCCAGCCCCTGCTTCCAAAAATGGGAACATTTGAACTTGCTGACACATGGTTAGTACGTTCGTCTTTGTCTTAAGTATAATTTGTACTTAATTTTCAAAAGTTATTGATATGTGTTTGTACATGCTATAGTTACCACGTAACAGTTATTAGTGCATTGCGTCAATATGAAATTCTGTGTAAGCGCTCTTTGGCGTGTAGTGGTCGCGAGCGTTTTCATTTCCCTGCTGCAGGATCGTGTAAGTGGTAAATTTATGATGAAAATGCACCAGACTTTTCCTGTTTTCAAGACTGAAATCGGCGATGAAAGGACACATATTTACAAACATTTCATATAGCTTAGCTGCTATTATCAGGGAGGGTGTATTATTAAAGGAGTAACGAAAAAGGGTTATTCGAGAGGTTTCCCACACTTGTATGAACTTTTCGAGAAACGCATTACATTCGACGGGCCTCGAAGACAAACCTCGAAAGAAAAACAATAAAGTTTTTTTTTTTAAATATATAATACTGTAATATTTCGGTTATCAATTACCTTATTTATCGATCACACCTTGTGTAATATAAAATGCAAGACTTAAAAATGAATTCCATCTTACTAATAGAAAAGCATCCCAAAATACCAAATCATAAAACGCCAAATTCATTCATAAAAAATGAAAGCAAATCTTCCAGTTATTAATTTACATATATTAGCAAAATTTCAATTATTCTAATATTATGCGCCAGAACATAAATGTAAATGATTTCTAAAATTAAAATAAATTGTTATATAAATATTAGATTTTTTTTAGCTCAAAATAATATTTTAAGATTCGTTTTCTAATGTATATTACACAAATGAATTCAGCATTTTGAAGCTCGTTTGTCTTAAGGTAACAAACGCCTCTCAACAAAAGTAAATAAATTTTAATTGAAGGTTATCCTGCTTCTCATTAATTCATTTATATTTCTAAAAATGTTTTTAAATAGTTTTAAATAAAACCTTTAATAGTTTTTCTACCTACTGCATATAATAATAAAGTTATAAAATTTTGTGTATGAACATTGATATTCTTTGTTAAGTGTAGATTTACATATTTCTTTAAAACAATGATATTTTCAAAATTTGACCAATTTTTGGAGGTACAGATATGGCAATTTCAACACTCTCCTTACCCTCTGCTTATTTTTATTGTTCATAATTCTTTAGATGCTGTCTCACACCTTTAATATTAGAAAATTTCGTTTCCTAACTAAAACATAAAATTATGAAAGAATCAAAGTCTGGAAAAAAGTGGAGCCAAATACGTATTTTAAACATGATTCTTAGATATATTTTTGGTTCATTATTGGTATGTTGGCACCATTTTCCTTGACCTTTCTGTAACACTAAATTAAATGCCATTTAGAATTGCCAGACAATTCTCTGATGCACACTCGAATACGGAACATCAAGTAGACTGAAGATAAGTTATTTTCGAATCAGAAAATAAAAGTTATTTATCTGCTAACTACTTAAAAGCTATACCAATGATAAAGTGGACATATTGTCCAATGTATTGGAATTCTTTTATGTGATCATATAATTGAATCATTAATGACGTGTACAACAATTTAATACGACACTAAAACGGTTTAGTTCAGTAAAACATATGGATTTCATTGAGATTGAATTAGCACAATGACATTAAACATAATCTGAAAATTTTTTTTTCCTGTAGACGCGATGGTATCCGAAATTATTATGCATATTTTTAAGGCAGGCAAATGTACATTGTTTATATACGTATTATCGTTAATAGAAACTAATCGTTGGGGGCTACCGTATAACTTACCCATCATGGATACGCATAATATAAAATATGAAAATAAAACATGTGTAAACTATTTATAAAATGCATTGCAATTCGAATAAAATCGTGGCTTGATGACGTCATAAAATTTAAATCGAGGCTAACGAAAAAGACAGGCTACCGCCTTGCGTTCCGCTTATCTTTTTTTACAGACCACTAGAGTGACGTGATGCTCTTTTCGTACACCTGTATTGGTGCATTCGAGCATCACGTGACTCTCGCGGTCTGTAAAAAACGATACGCGTAAAGTACCGCGGTAGCCTTTCTTTTTCGTTAGCCTCGATTTAAATGCTCTATTACTGAATTCCGTAAAAGAAACATTCTTATAACTCCAAAATTGATAATCATATTAACTAACGGTTTACTGTTTCGGATAAAACGTCTCATTTACGATTAAAATATATATTTAAATTGAAATTTGAATGAAATACAGGGTCATGAAAAATCGAAAAGTGTGGAAAATAGGATTACAAATATCTCGGCAACTAATTATCCGATCGACTTCATTCTTTATGCAAAATATATGTTTCTTATTGTCTTTTATATTCACTCCTTAAATTAAACAATTTCGAAAATTTTTATATACCTTTTATCAGAACGAATATTTT
This sequence comes from Maratus michaelseni, assembly GCA_963931845.1. Lineage (NCBI taxonomy): Eukaryota > Metazoa > Arthropoda > Arachnida > Araneae > Salticidae > Maratus > Maratus michaelseni. The sequence continues at coordinate 83,688,957 of OZ007589.1, forward strand.
GAGAGTCCGAAAAAAATAGTTCCGGATAATCTAGGTTAATGAAATTCAATAAGCTTCTTCCCATTACTACATACTAAATTTCAAGTCTATATCTCAATTTGTTCGGGAGATAGAGCGTTTAAAGACACACAGACACACAGACACACACAGAGACAGACTGACGGCAATTTTTTTTCCAGTGTCTGAAACGTCTAAATCCGTCATTTTTTTCTTCGATTTTTAAAACTATAACGAAATTTGTGAATATATATATATTTGTGAAATAAGTGAAATTTAAACACTATAACGAAAACTATACTACGTATGATGGGTAAGTAATAATAGTCGAGGAAACTGTAGCAACAAGCTAAAATTTCGTTGGTATCCGCGTTCTACAAACATCACATTTAAACATTTAAAGCGTTACATATAAACGTTTAAAAAATCATTACAGAAAACTTGATTAAATATAAGCACCGCCGAAATGAAAATAACACGGCTGCCGTTTTGACAAATGGTTTAATGGCATCGGTGTGTTTTGTTAACAGAAAAAAAGAGTGATGCATACGAAACACAATAACTAGATATAGGTGCCGTGAATGATGAAAGGTAGTTCCAGCGTTCCGGAAGATTGGGAATGTCTTGAAAGAAGAAACTGAGACGCTAAGTACAGAACAATTTTTCAACAGCCATCGTTATTGTTTGCGAATTCCTTCCGCTTAAAACCCCGTCGGTCCCTACACTTACCTACACGGATGTCGCCGTGTATCTGAGAAATGCACTTCAACAAGTAGAGTTATTCATTTAAAATACGAATAAATTTCTCATAGTATGGATGTAAAAAATAATTAAATGCCTTTTTAAATATAAAATTATAAAAAAAAAATAAAAACATTTAACATTTAAGTTCTAAAAATGCAAATTCCATAAAAATATAGTAAATCAATTTTAAGAGTTTGGAACTAAATAAATGTGCATTTCCTTCCTTTCGCAACAGATCATATATACACAATTTATTTTAAAATATGGTAAATAAATTAAATGTAAAATAAAAAAATATATACAAGCTTCCATTCAAATTCACAAAAAGGCAAACTTAATATTATGAAGCACAAATGTGTGCATCGCTCAGTGTCCGCGTCATACTGATGCGAGCAAGAAAGGGAATAAAATAGATGAATGTTGTAACAATGAAGCTATTTTAGGTAGCTTTCAATACAAAAAAGTAAAAAGCTACCTATTGCAGCCGTTCGGAGGAAAGCAGTTCCGGAAAATTTCGATATATTTTCACCGATCATGACCCCCAGACCCCAAAACACCCTCCGTTCAAATGTTGATTTATATATATAGATATATCCATATATATATATATATATCTGACCTATGTCATACGATAACGCTCGTATTTATAAATCGATTTTGATGAAACTAATTGTGTGTATTAAGGTCACTAATGTCTGGACCGAGTTCGTTGGCCAGCTTGGTCCGCCATTTTGTTTCAAGATGGCGGCCATTTAAAAATTTAAAACTAAAATAAATATACACAAAAATTAAAAATTAAAATTTATTTTTTAATTACGTGTTAGGCCTTGATACAAGGATTCCAGAGCATTTTTTGGTTTACCTCTATCTTAAAAAATGGCTGAGATAGAGCAGTTTGAAATTCTAGGGTGGCTGACATTTTGAAACAAAACAGCACATTAACGCGATTACTCGCAAATTATTTTCTTTCATTGTTGTAATAATTTTCCCAATCATACGCATAAAACTATATATTCATATCCGTTAGCGCCGAAATTGGTGACATTGGCGACAAAATTGGCAACAAAATTAGCAAAATTTGTGACATTTGGCGAAATATCGCCAAATTTGGCGACCAAAATAAGTCTTCATAAATTAAGCCAATTTGGCTATTGCTCAATAATTTGGCGAAATTCTTATTCAAATTCAGTATTAACGAATCTTTTGTAAACGTTTCTTTGCATTTTAACTTGCTGTTTTCGTGTAACATTAGCTAAAATTTTAAAACGAAGATATAGGAAAGCTACCTTTTCCTCCCGGTACAGGCCGGAAGGACTTTTTTCAATTAATATTAAACCATCACAACGCTATTTCTATGGAAACAATTGCACAGTTTGGGCAAACGTTGACCCTTAGAGATCTAATTTTTAAAACTCAATGCCCAGTTCTTGTATTGCCATGAGGAATACATATATATTCCAAATTTCAAAGCTCTGCGTCAACAGGAAGTGGGTGAAAATTGAGTTACAGGATTTGACTTCCAGAAACACAATTGTAAGTTAAATGAAAGCCTGTAATTAAACAAGTGGGTAAGTGTGATCGAAGATCGTTCAAAGGTTTTCGTTTTTCCTACACTTTATCCTATCTTTAATAAATCCAAATAAATTTCATTTAGCAACAACAAAAAAAGTCATGCTTTTTATAAAGTAAAAATTTAGCGGTCTATTTTTTCGTTTTTTCGAATATCTAAGCCAGACCGATAGCAGGCGAAGCCCGCTATTATATTCTGTCATAATAATATCTGTCATGCGGACTAAATGCGATATTTAAAAAAAATAATTTCAAAATTAAACATGCTGTACAACTTCAAAATGTTAAAATAATACGAATATTTCCATAATCGGATTTTTATCGCAATTCAATATGTTTCTCAAACTCATATCTTTACTATTATCTATTACTTATATCGATACTTGCTTTGTATTATTCTCAAATACTGGAAAAATTCGTTAAACTTCCAATAGGACGTCAGATTTTCTTTTTAATTCTCTAATGACGTGATATTAAGAGCCTACACTAGTCACCGGGAAAATTGAATCAAGATGGCTGCCATTATTTAAAGGCGTGCGAGGGGATTGTCGCATTTCAAATGACTGACAGGGAATTTCTCCAATTAGAAAACGAACGGTAATTTCTTCCCTGTCCGTCTCGAAACAACGCCCTTCGAAAGCATTGGAGGTATCAATCTTGGGTAATTGCCAAGATTTTAAAAGTAGAAAGACTTTTATCAGATCAGAAGATTCAAATAGCATCTTCATGACATTAGAAAAAAAAAAGTTAAACAGATTTATTTTAATCATTGTACTTTCTGTATTAGGAAGAGGGCATAAATTCCGGAGAGAAGGTTGGGGGGGGGGGTATAAATCTACTACCTCCGTAGTCATTTGATGTAATAATATAAAAAAAAAATTATAACCAGGACTAAAAAGGCAATCTAGAAGAATGCCAAGACGATGTAATTAAATTTATATCTAAAATAAAGAAAACAGAAGTTTGTGTGTCTTTCCGCTGTGTTCTGAAGACACCGCTGCACACAGAGCTACAAAATTTGGTAGCAAGGTACCTCTGTATGCAGTTTTAAACCTCGAAGCCGGAATATGGATTTTTTTTTTTTTTAATGCGATTTTTAGTGTTTTTTTCCGTTTTGCAGAGATTTTTTCACATTAGTAATAAGAATCCGGTTCCAATTCTTTAGCCCCAATATAACAAATTTCGTACTCTTTTCTATAAAGTTTATTCGTACAAATATTTTGAAATTTTTGGCGATTTTTTTACTTTGCCACTAAGACATTTTCTCCAGAATAATTGATTGGTTTTTTGATTGATTCCATTTCGCCCCCAGTTATGTCAAAAATCATGATTTTTTTCCCCAATTTTTAGCTTGGAGAGTGTTCATAATTCTTTAAAGATAACAAACCAAGATTTTAAATAAAGAGAGAGTCATTAATTGTTCCAATTTGGATTTTTTGATTAGATTCTTTATATTTTTTATGCATTTTTTCACGTTTTGCAGCGATTTCTTTACATTATTGAAATGAATCCAATTTTAATCTTTTAACCTAATATACTGATTTTTTTCCTCTTTTCAGAAAAAGTTATTCCATAAAGTAACCGAGCATCGATTCTTGAATTTTTCGCGATTTGTTTTATGCAATTTTTTAGAGTTTTTTCATGTCATTTATGTATTTGATTTTAGAAATTTGCAACGATAACTTACTGTATTTGGAAGTCAAACAAAAAAAGCGGCATTTTGTTTCTGTGTCAAAAGTTAACGATAATTGTTAAAGTCCTTGGTTTAAGTTTGAGGGGACAAGGGGTGTCCGGACGTAATTTAAACATTGCGTTAATGCTCTGATCGAAACTCCCCCTCCCCAATCAGAACTTTTTTAATATTAAACTGATTCAAACAAAATATTTTCTAACATTCTTCTCAGGTCCCTCAGGTAGTACATAAACTTCGGTACTAAACTAACGGTATCATTTTCTCAGATTTTGGTTACCACCATTTCTGGATATTAATCTCCAGGGGAGGGGTATTTTCTTGGGTTCTATAGACACGATTTCATCGAAAATTGGTTGATTCAACTTACTATGAACTAATTAAGATATAGATTTGGCACTTTTGGCGTTGGAAAGGGGAGCTAAAAGATTTTCAGCGCGTACGCAGCACGCCTACTATATGGCGCCATACGCAGCGGGACACTTTCCAGAGTTTCGTTCTGAAAGATAATTGTTTAAAACAGAGTTCTTTCTCTGGCGGTGGGAAGTGGAACTAAAAGATTTTGCATAGTGATCTGCAACATTTTCTTGCTGCTATCACTCTTTGGTAATTGCCAAGATTTTAAATGTCTAGAAAAAGGAATGATTGTAACCCGTTCATGATTAGCGTCCAAAAAATAAGACGTTTTGAATTTTCGAAAATAAATTAATATATTTTTTGACAGATTTTTTTTTTCTATTTTTTTGTTCATTTTGCACTTGTTACAACAAAATATTGATTTTGGTATAATATAAAGAATTTTTTTATTTCATGTAGTGCAATTACATAAACCGGAGTATTTAAAAAGAATAAAATATCAGGTATAAATGAGTTGAAATAACTATATTGGTAATTTTTCTTTAGAATTCGCAATTTCCTGAAAGACTCAAATAAGATACAATAACACTACATGTTAAAATAGCATCTTCATGAAATTAGAAAAAATGTTAAACAGATATTAAGATTTTAAACATTGTATGTTTTCTACCAGAGGGAGGGGGAGAAATGAAGTCTAACGCAGGGTGATGAGGCGATCGCCCCCACCCCTTGGGCTAATAAAGGGTCTACAAACTATCAGTGAGGTCTGCACCCGAAAGGGACAGGCCAAAGACTGGGCCGCTGGTCTAGTAAATTTTCATTCATGAAACTCGGGTCCGGCTTTGTCTCCACACTTTCCTCACTCGGCCGGGCTGAACATTACTTTCCTCTGCAGACTCGTGCCGGGCCACACTTCCGGTTAGACTTCTTTTCTGGGTCCAGCTTGGAGTGGAATTTATTCTTCCTAGAGGTGTGCACCGGCTGAAATATCAAGATTCGGGATCCGCATGGTATAAAAGCTAAGATTTCGTTCCGGATTCAACCCAACAAATATGAAAACCATTGTTATCTCGACTCATGCATCCTCTAAATTCTTTCCTCCCAGCCCATGCTGGATTGGCATTTCTATTACTTTCTTTGATTTTTTCAAGAAAAAAGTATTGGATTCATGAAAATTTTCGAATTCCGGTTTTCGACGGATTTATACATTTTAAAAGGTACTAAACACGATTTCACTGTTTGCATTTCTTCTAACTTTACAAAAAGAAAGTATTGGACTGGTGAAAATTTTTGACCTCCGATTTTAAATGGATTTATACAATTTAGAAGACTTGAATACGATATGACTGTTTTTAGAAAAATATCTGTCTGTATGCATATGAACATTTTTTCTCAGGAACTAATTCACAGAATTTAATAAAATTTTAGAATCAGCTAGAACCTGTAACAAATTGGTGCTGATCAGTTTTTGGTGTAAGTCGCTCAACAGGTGGCTGCTATGCTACATTTTTCACGATTTACGCAATAGCTCTGTCTCAAGAACTAACGCACAGATTTTCATCTACCTTCAAATTCAGTTAGACGTGGATATCAGTTGTTGCTGATTAGGTTTCGGTGTACACAGCCCTAGAGGTGGGGCTGCCATGCCGCATTATTCACAATTTTCAAGCTAACTCTATCTCAAGAACTAATGCAGAGATTTCCAACAAATTTCAGATTCAGTTTGGCATTGACATAGGTTGTTGCTGATTAGGTTTTGGTGTACACCGCCAAAAGGTGTCGCTGCTATGCTGCAGTATTCACGATTTTCAAATAGCTATATCTCAAGGACTAATGCACGGATTTTCATTATGAGTTGTAACTTATTATGTGTTGGTAATCGCCCAACAGGTGGCACTGCTATGCTGTATTTTTCTGAATTTCCGCACAAGCTCTATCTCAAGGACTAATGCACAGATTTTCCTAAAACTTCAGATTCAGTTTCACATCGCCATACGTAAGTTGATGCTGATAAGGTTTTGATGTATACCACCCAAAAGGTGACACTGCTATACTGCATTATTCACGATTTTCTAGATAGCTATATTTCAAGGACTAATGCACCGATTTTCATTACATTGTAGGTACAGTTAGACGTTGACATAAGTTGTTACTTATTAGGTTTTGGTGTAAATCGTTCAACAGTTGACGCTGCTATGCTGTTTTTTTTTTCAGGATTTCCGCAATAGCTCTATCCCAAGAAATAATGTACAGATTGTCATCAAATTTCAGATTCAGTTAGACATGGACATAAATTGTTGCAGGTTTGGTGTATACCGCCCAACAGGTGGCGCGGTATGCGGCATTATTCACTCTTTTCAAGATAGCTATATCGCAAGAAATAATGCACGGATTTTAATAAAACTTTATATTCAGCTAGACATTCATATAAATTGGTGCTGATTAGTGTTTGGTCTCAATCGCTCAACATGCGGCGCTGCTATACTACCCTTTTCACGATTATCACAATAGATATCGCAATAATTATAATGCACAGAATTTCATCAAATTTCAGAATCTGTTTGACCCTGACATATATAGACGCTGATTATGTTTTGATGTAAATAACCCAACAGATGGCTCTGGTATGCTGCTTTTTCCATGATTTTCACGATAGCTATATCTCAAAAACTAATGCACAGAATTTCATCAAACTTCAGATTCATTTAGATGTTGGCATAAGTTGTTGCTTATTAGGTCTTAATGTAAATCTCCCAACAGGTGATGCTGCTAAGTTTCATTTTTCAGGATTACACGATTTTAGCGATAGTCATATCTCAAGAACTAATGCACGGAATTTAATGAATCTTGAGATTGAGTTAGACTTTTATATAAATTGCTGCTGATCCGTTTTTGGTGTAAATAGCCCAACATACTGCATGGCGTTGCCACGCAGTTTTTTTCTCCATTTCCACAATAGCTCTATCTGAAGAACTAACGTAAGGATTTTCAACAAATTTCAGATTCAGTTAGACTTTGACATAGGTTATTGCTGATTAGGTTTTGGTGTATACCGCCCAAAATTTAGTGCTGCTATGCTGTATTATTCATGATATTCAAGATAGATATATTTGACGAACTAATACACGGATTTTCATTAAATTGCAGATTCAGTTAGATGTTTACATAAGTTATTGCTTAATTGATTTTGGTGTAAATCTCCCTACATGTGGTGCTGCATGTTGCGTTATTCACGATTTTCAACCCAGCTCTATCAAATTTCAGATTCAGTTAGACATGGACATAAGTTGTTACTGATTATGTTTTGGTGTATACCACCCAAGAGGTGGCATTGTATGCTTATTATTCATGATTTTCAAGATACCTTCATCTCAAGAACTAATGCACGGAATTTAATAAAACTTTGTATTCAGTTAGACCTTCATATAAATTGGAGCTGATTAATTTTTTGTGTAAATCGCTCAAACGGTAGCGCTGCTATGCTACATTTTTCACGATTTTCACGATAGCTGTATCTCAAAACCTAATGCACAGAATTTCATCAAACTTCAGATTCAGTTACACTGTAAAAAAAGTCTGTAATTTTGACAAAAAAAGTATTTTACTTTTTTTACAGAAAATATTGTTTAAAGGAAAAACAGTTTTTACCTGTAAAAAAAATGTGGATTTTTCATTTTTACAGAAAAAATCTATATGTTTTACAGGAAAAAACTGTTTTAATGAAAATATATGGATATTTTCTGTAAATTAAACGGTTTTCCACCGGCGCCAAAATTGACAGTTTTTCTGTTAATTTGAGAGATTTTTTTTACAGTGTAGACTTGGACATAGGTTTTTGCGCATTAGGTTTTAATGTAAATCTCCCAACACCTGGCGCTGCTATGCTGCATTTTTCAGGATTAACACGATTTTAGCGATAGTCATATCCCAAGAACTAATGCATGGATTAATAAAACTTTAGATTAGGTTCGACCTTGTTTATATGTTGCTGCTGATTCATGTTTGGTGTATGTGAAACATGTATGATATAGACGAAAGTTTTGGGAGTGGCAAATCTGACTAGTTTTCTTCTATCGATACAAGAAGAAAGTATTGGATTTGTGTAAAATTTCGACGTCTTGTTTTTCAAAGATTTATACGTTTTTGGAAATCCTGAACACGATATTATTGTTTTTCAAAAATGTCTGTCCGCGAGTTTGTCTGTCTGTATGTGACACAAATTTTTGGGTGCTCTATGTCAGCAAATAATGCATGGAATGTAATCAAATTTCATATTCAGTTATACATTGACATAAATATGTGGTGATTAGGTTTTGATGTAAATCTCGTAAAAGGTGTAAATCTCGCAGCTTCTATGCTGCATCTCTCACGGTTTCTGCGATAGCTATATTCCCAGAACTACTGTATGAAATTTCCTGAAAATTCATATTGTGTTAAGTTGTGTATATAAGTCGTGTCGGCTCTTGACAATCAAGCTTTTGTACGGGCTGAGCCGACTTCGAGCAGAACTTTTAGCGTTTATATCGTACTAGGCCAATATATATATATATATTTATATATTTGTACGGACCAGGTCGTTCTCGGGTCGAACTTTTAGCTTTTATATCGGTTGGGTCATTATATTTTTTGTACAGGGCAGTGAAAGCCTGGTCCTGGAAATTTCGACCCATTTAGACAGCTAACCGACATATCTAGGCTAGTTTTATGGATTTTTATGCTTATTTCAGCCAATGTCCCATAGGTACTGAATGTCTATTTCTTTAAAATGTTTAAAAATTCTTTACTGAATTACAGTAATAAAATGAGGCTGCGCCACAGGCCGGTTGAGTGCCCCCGTCAGCACATCAACCGCCGCACCCAAGTCCTGAAGGACTTTAAACGCACTAGAATAGGAGAGTCCTCCTGTAAGTGCTGCGGCCGGTGGGAGCGCCACCACCTGCTGAACACTCCCTTTAACCCAAGAGACGTCCGACAAAAGTCGCTGCGATATGCGATGGAACCCACACTTCGAGGACACCACCACAAAACACATGGGAGACGCTGGAGACCTCCGACAGCTTCGTAGCCGGAACCCAAAAGTGGGAACCGGGTCCTAGGCCTTATGCCAAACTATCCCAACGACTCTTATTGTACGACAGTTTCCGATCATCGAGTCCTAGGGGAGGAGGAAACGACTGGTCTCATCGTCTACGGCGAGAAAGAGGAAGCGACTGGTCTCATCGGCTGCGGCAAGGAGAAGGAGCCTCTCGCCAGCCCAAGACCTCAAGGAAAAGTGTCCCTGAACGCATAGACACGTCCTGGCATAAATTGTCACCCCCAGAAGCTTTCCCTCCGGCAAAGCCCTGCAACGAATTGCAGGTAGTGGCCAGTCGACTCAACTGGCGTGTCACCCATATATAAAACAAAACATAAACAAAAACACAACAATAACAACAATGAAAAAGGGGAGGCACCACTATCGGTACTCTGAAGGTCATGGAAAATTCCTTCAAAAGCGCCAAAGAGGCGGTCCCGATCAAGAAAGTTATTTCTAAGATTCCAGCTAATCGAACAGTCCAGGTAAAGAACATACATTCTCTCAAGTAGTTAATACGGTTACACGGTGACCTAAGTAGCCCCGAGTACTCCTATCACTCTTCCTACAAACGGGCAATGCCCTTCTTCCGGACCATTGAGGTTGACACAAAACTACTCCAGCTGCAGACCATGCGTGTACGCCCACATGCCGGTAACTACGCTCTGCCGCCTGCTAGTACTGAGGGTTGCTTCACGCCGCCTCACGCAGTAACCAAGCGTCACTGCAGAGCCACCACGCACCGTGCTCTTCGGAGTTCGATCTCGCCTCCGTCAACGCCACCAGATAAAGATTTGGAAACTATCTGACCGCTGTTAGCTAGTCGTTGCTCATCGTCACCTACCTCGATGCAGGGCGAGGGTCCCGCTCGAGCAACTGAGATAGGCTTACGAGGCGTCCTTCTACCACCTAGGGAGGAGGTTTCCAATATTGGCAGAGTCCTCACGCCGCAGAAAACCTGAGCTTATGAAGGGTAGACCGAGACTCAGTGGCCTGCGTCACCGAGTCTTTTTGGTGTCGCTTTTTCTTGGACGCCCGAACGCTATCACCGGCGCACCACATTGAGGTGGCGGTTCAACCGTGTCCTGCCCCCGTCGTGTCGAACATCTCGTTGTGTCGGGCTTCCGGTCATCTTTCCTACGGAAGGGACCGAGTCGGAATCTCCGGAGAATCCCGCTGAAATTCTTAGCCATAAAGAAACAAGCAGTCTTATATCTATTTGAATGCCTAAGAGGGACTGCTCAGACTGGGAACCAGATCTGTAGAGCATAGATGTCCCTCCCGGTCCCTTTACTAAGGTCTTAAAAGAAATACATATTTCAGCTGGAGCTGAACCCGCCAGAAAACGCGACAGGAGGCGGGGTGAAAATAGACATGCTAAGGTGATACTATCTTAATGTACATTACAGGTAGTTCACTGCCAGAGACATACCTCCAGCGCGACACTGGGCAGTGAAGATGGTTTATGATTGGATGATGTTCATACCAGGAATTGAAGTCCATATCTCAGGAGCGGGTCATGTTAGAAAGATCCATCTTAAGAACTTAAAGATGTTTTTCAGTTTATTTAAAAGTGCTGGGCGGGAAAGGATATTATCTAGTTAATCTTTTTGACATAATTCTGAATACTGGAGAGTAATTAAAGCTTAAAATTGTCACTATTAATACACTGAAAAGTATTATTGCCCTTGAAAAGATCGCGCCTTTATACGACTTCGAGAAGGTATCTCCCAATGTGTCCTGATATACACAGTTCCTCTAAAAAATATTTTCTATGAATGCTTTGTATATATATCGTCCTACCGTAGTATAAAATAATTCTAAAAAAAATCCGAACAACCATTTTACTAGTACTAGTGTTGTAACGTTCTATCCTATAGTTCTATTTCCAAACGGTTCGTTGTTCCTTTGGGAATTTTATTACAATGTGGAATTCCTCCATTGAGTCATAAGCGATGTTACTGAGATGTGGGCTCACCCTGTCTCTCTCTACCCACTGGTACCTCTGTATGCTTGGCGACAGCATTTGACATTGCATCCAAGATTCGATCTCGGCAGCATGCTATCGTTACCAGATCGAGCGCTGGTAGTTAAACTTTTTTACAAGAATGGTGAATCGACAACTATTGCATTGCGAAAGTTTCGCACGGAGAAAGAACTTCAGGCGCAAAAAACCCTATTTCATTGAATGGAATACTCAATTTAGTACGACGTTTTGAGAAAACGGGGAGTTTGGAGGATCGTCCACGTAGTGGCAGACCATCCTCGAGCACGGATCGCGTCAATGTTGTGAAAAGTGTCATGGAAGAATTGGCAGCCGAGACATCAATGGGGAGTAGCAGTGCTCGTGAAGCTGGGAGAATAACGGTGATTTACGTAATCGTCGATTCGACGTATTCTGCACGGAATCTTGGATCTGTATCCGTACAAGATACAGCCAATTCACCAGTTATTACTGGCAGATAGAGATAAAAGACTAAAGTTTTCTACATGGGCGCTGGCAAAAATGGAGCGGGACCCATAATGGTTGTTTAACGTCAACTGGACGGATGAAGCACACTTTTCACTGCATGATGACGTCAATACGCAAAACAGTCGTATCTGAACAACGTCAAACCCTCGTGAGTACTTGACCAAGCCAGTGCATGCTCCTCATTTGACTGTTTGGTGTGGTTTCACCGCGTCTTTTGTTCTGGGCAGGGTCCGACTTATGCAGGGGCATGTGGGGCAGCTGCCCCAGGCCCCCAATCTGAGAGCCCCCCCCCCCCCCCTCTCTGCTCTTAATTAAGATTTTTGTTAAACGGAATGCAAAGTGGTTTAAATTGGCCAAAAGTGACAAAAAACATTACATTTTCAAAGATTTAGGAAAGGAGTGTAGCCCTCCACTTCCTGTGCCCTAAGCCCCCTAAAAAGAACAATCTACATCATTAGAAAACTAATGTTATAAAAAGTTATATAAAAATACTTTAGAGCATGGGGAATGAAGTAACAACGTATCAAGTGTTAAAATTTGTTGCTATTAGTATAAGGGCATGCCTGCACTTATCTTTCCATATTATGGAATCGCCCAAATACATGCTGATGCACAACAAATATTAAATTTTATAATATAATAGAAAATTTTACATTATAACAAATAACCAAGAGTGATTGACAGATCTGCATTTACACTTCAAAAGCTCACATGAGTCGTTATATTCCTACACCAAAAAACAGTGTTCTGTCATTTGTTAAAGTTGTGACCATTTCTTGTGATACCCTGTATATGTATACAGATGTAAATAGCACTTGGTTCGAAATTTATGTATACATAAAATAGGTATGGAGTTTAATACTAGTCACTTCAACATAATTCCCGAACAATTTTCATGGATAGATAGAAGGGGGCCTCTCTGAATGATGCTTGCCCCGGGCCCCAGATAGTCTAAGTTGGGCCCTGGTTCTGGGTCCTTTCTTTTTTGAAGAGTCTTGTCCTAAATCCGGCTGGAAAACCTGTACAGTCACTGCAGAACGGTATGTTACGCTTTTGCGTGACCACGTTGTGCCTGCATTTCAGGAAAGCCTGCATGCAGGATGGTGCCCCGTCGCAGGTTGCACGTGAAGTCAAGATGTTCCTGTTGAACACTTTCACTGAAGACCGAGTGATAAGTCGAGGTTGTAAGTTTGAGTGGCCCGCATGATCTCCAGACATGATCCCGGCAGGTATTTGGTTGTGGGGATACTTAAAGTGTCGTGTACACCGGGGCTCCCCAGAAACTTTGGTGGAATTTAAAGATGCCATTCGACGGACCGTCGGTGGCATCAGTGCCGACATGCTACATTCAGCTGTAACAGGCGTACTGACGCGCCTCGCTTACCTAATACCTGGTGATAGTGGTCATGTTGATCATCTTTTACTTTAAAATAAATGCACAGTGTCATATTATTGTGATTTGTTTTATTGTCTATTTGTGTTTGCCTGATTTGCATAAAACTCCTCAGTACGACGTGTGAGCGCCCTCTATTGGTTACTTTTGGAATAATTTTTTATTATACATGGAAAAAAAATCCAAAAACCTTTTGATCATACTCGCGCAAACCGAAAAATTTTCTGATCATTACTTCTTTTATTATGAATATTTAAAGTTTACACGAATTTATGACGCACCCGGTATATACAGGGTGATTATAAAGAAACTTTGCCAACATCTGCACTTCTAGCGGCCGTTCTATTTAACCGATCAAGATGAAATTTTAAATATAGTTGTTTGAAGGTATGCGCTCGAGATTCTGTGAATGGCAATACAGTGGTGCTCACGGTTACGGTTATAGTTACAGAAACTCGAAAATTTCGAATGGCAACGCCTACTTTTTCCTGTCTCAAAATGTTCAGCGCATGCGAAAACCCTAAATAGCGTTGAAACGGTACCGATATGTCCAAAAACAAACGTGTTATGCATACACAAAGAAGAGTTCTGAAAACCGGCCAACAAAACACGATCTGTGCGCACGCAGTAACTTTGCATATGACACAGGCAAGATACCAATCACAGAACGCCGTTCGCCAGATATTCAGCGGAGGAAGCCTATAAAATACCAAGCGGGTATGCGAAGTCGTCATTCATGAACTCGCACATGCCGACGATATGACTCTTCCTGGGAAAGTTCGCGGTGAATTGATCAAACTCTATTATCTAAATGGGATGAACGCTGCGGAAGCCTTGCGTGTGTATCGCCGCAATCATCGACAACGACGTGGGCCATGTACTCTGCAAGCTGTGCGTGATTTAGTGCGCAAATTCGAAGATACAGGCTGCACCTGTGACAAACCGCGCTCCGGACGGCCAACAGTTTCTGAGGACGTTGTCATGGAAGTGCATCATACAGTGACTACAGGGCACACAGAAACTGCAAGAGGATTATCGCGCTTGTTGGATATTCCGAACACAACGGTCCGCAAGCTCTTGCGCTCAGTACTTCACATGTTTCCCTATCGATTTCAGCGCGTCCAGATGTTGCAGCCGGGTGACCCACAACAACGTCTGGACTTCGCAAATGAATTTTTATTACGATATGATGCTGATAACGACTGGCCACTTCGCATACTATGGACGGACGAGGCGCATTTCACCTTACATGGCAACATTAACACAAAGAATTGTGTGCACTGGGGAGAGACGAATCCTCACGCTGTGGCACCAGTACCATTATTTGACGCCAAAGTGACTGTGTGGTGCGGCATTACAGCTACATTTGTTCTCGGCCCGTTCTTCTTTGAGGAAACGACCCCAGCGGGTCCTGCAACATGTTCTGTAACAGGCTCTCGGTATGCAGCCATGCTGAAAAATTCTGTACTACCGGAGTTGCGTCGGCGGAATGCACTCAATGACGTTGTTTGGATGCAAGATGGTGCACCTCCACATATAGCGAGGTCAGTTAAAAGGCTCCTAGATCAGCATTTTGGTGATCGCATCATCTCACGCCATTATCCTATTCCGTGGCCTGCGCGATCCCCAGATCTGACGCCTATGGATTTCTGGTTTTGGGGATATCTCAAATCCAGAGTTTACCTGTGCAATCCGCAAACATTGTCGGGCTTGCAGGATTCTATACGGCGTGAGATTAGAAACATTCCTCGCGTCATGTTGCGTTCAGCGGTATTGTCCGTCGTCTCCCGCATGCAATGCGTAATTGCTTGTGATGGCACCCATGTGGAAAATGTTTGATGCCAATAAAGGTTTTCTTTTGTCTGATATGTGTTCTCATCATTCAGCAGTTTCTTGTCTCTGTCGAATGCATTATTGCTCGGTGCGCCTTAAAGAACGGTTTGTATGTCTATAACACGTCGGTTTTTGGACATATCGGTACCGTTTCAACGCTATTTAGGGTTTTCGCATGCGCTGAACATTTTGAGACAGGAAAAAGTAGGCGTTGCCATTCGAAATTTTCGAGTTTCTGTAACTATAACCGTAACCGTGAGCACCACTGTATTGCCATTCACAGAATCTCGAGCGCATACCTTCAAACAACTATATTTAAAATTTCATCTTGATCGGTTAAATAGAACGGGCTCTAGAAGTGCAGATGTTGGCAAAGTTTCTTTATAATCACCCTGTATATATATATATATACTAGCTGACCCAACCGGCGTTGCTCGGGCCCATGATAATAAAATTAAACAAACCTAAAGTTTGAATGATTTTATATCTTTAACCTGATTTTGTATTAAATTATTTAGTTAAAATTGCTTCGCACGTCGACTGAAAATCCTTTATCTCCACTTTCCGAAAATACGGGCGCATTCTGTTAAAACGAACTACCGACACGTGTTCCCACTGCCTGCCGCACCTTATGGTATGCACGCAGAGCACGCGCTGCAAACTCTTTTAGTTCCACCTTCCGCGCCAGGGGACGCACTCTGTTCCAAAGAAACCACCTTCCGAATAAAACTCTAAATCGTGTCCCCGCTGCCACCAGCACCGAATAGCAAGCGTGCTGCGCACGCGCTCATAATCCTTTAGTATCGCATTCCAACGCTAGGGGGCGCAATTTGTCCCATACGAACATCCAACACGGGTACCCGTTGTATAAAGGAGTTGAATGCACTAATGCCCGTCGAAATCAGGCCCACAGAACTCTAAAAAATAATGCGCCCCTTGGCGGTGGAAGGTGGAACTAAAATCTGTAACACGAACGAAAACCAAGTCGAATCATCTAAAGGCCGTTGCGATTGGGAATCCGTAGAACTCGAGATAAGAATGCACAGTTAGATAAAGAAACTCGTAGGATTGCTTGTAGGGCACTTGGTTAAGTGCTCAACAACAATTCATTTACTTTGATTGTTGATAACCATCTTCATAAATATACGGGTTGTGTACTTTTATTAGGAACATAAATTAAACATTTATGAAAATCGTTATTTAAAATTTCCTGTATTCTCTACCCATAACATTTAAAAAACGCTACGTCAGAAGCTGAAAATGTTAAATTTCTTGGGAATTTATTTTGTATAAATCAGAGCAAGGCCCTCCTTCCCCATACCCGCAACATAATTTATTCAAGAAAACCACCTTCACATACATTAACGTGATCATTATAAAAAACGTAATTTTTTTTTTTTTTTGATAATTAGAACATAACGAAGACGCTACGCTATAATAATCGGCAGATGACATCCCTTCCCATCCTCAATTTCAAATCTATATCTTAATTATTTATATAAATTTTTGTTCATTAGTAAAATTAGTAAAATTAGTAAAATCCTGTAACCAAGCATAGATTATGAAACACTTTCCAACACTAACAGAATACTTTAACAAACCATCGCTGTTTAATAAGGTAAATAAGTTATCTAAGTAAACATTTCAGAAAAACACAAAACACATTTGAAAACCAGATTTCAGCAACTACCATCCACAGCCGGAAAAGTACTCCAATTCTTTTCTGCAGCCCCGTATATAATTTATATATTTGTATATACTCTATAGTATGCTGCAATTTAGTTTAGCAATAAAACAAATAACACAGTTGGAAATTCATCTTCAGCAGTTTCCACCAATAGATGGAAACATACTTGAATTATTTTGTACAGCCCTGTATATTACATAAGCGTTTTGTACTCGCTACATATTAAGCTATAGTTTAATTCAGGTAAATACACACTGAAATCACACTTCCAGGAATTATCATACATAGTCAGCAATGTATTCAGTTCTTTGCGTAGTCCTGTATATGATTTTATTTATATTCCACAAACCTTTCTTGGTATACTAAATATATTTCACGTTTAAAATGCATAACTCGATTAAAAACCCATTTGAATCAATTTACGCTGCTGCACAGTAATGCTTACAAATTTTTTTGTTTAGCCCTGTATATGATCTGTAGCATTTATACATAACTCATAGCATTCAAAAATTAAGTTAAACGTATACCTAACTAAAATCCTACTTCCAATTATGGCTTATAAACAATATTTCGGACACAGTAATATACCCGAAATATTTTGTGTGTCCCTGTAAATGAATGATAAATGCTTTTCGCATAACAAGTGTCTTGTAGTAAACCTCAATAATGTATATCCATTTCATTATATCTGAAATGGCATAACATAATTAAAATATGCTGCAAATAGTTTTTCCCCGTAGATCATCATGTAAAAGAATACTTTTGTGTAAATGAAAGAAATAAAAAAGGAAAACTGCCCAGTTAAACTGAGGTCATTGAGCTCACAGGCTATTCACACTAATTGTATATTATACTCTTATTTCAAAGAATTTGAAATAAGCCCCTCGAAAAATAAAGAAATCGACAATATGTTAAGGGGGGTTCATACCCCTCCCTCTTATAGTTAACCAATGAACCCCCAAAACTAATCAGTGAAGCGCTTTATCAGAATGAACCTACATATAAAATTTGAAGAAAATCGGATAATTCTGCATGAAAAACTCTTATCTAAATTAATGGGGAAGGATTAGCCCCCCATTACCCCGTTTATACTTAATCAATGAACCCCCAAAACTAATCAGAAAAGCGCGTTATCACGATGAACCTATGTACAAAATTTGAAGAAAATTGGATAATTCTGCATAAAAAAACTCATCTGTTAAATTCAGGGGGCTTACCCCCCCCCCCCCCCGCTTTTTTATACTTAACCAATGAACCCCCAAAAGTAATCAGAAAAGCGCGTTATCACAATAAACCTATGTACAAAATTTGAAGAAAATCGGGTAATTCTGCATGAAAAACCCATTTATCTAAATTAAGTGGAGTTAGCCTCCCGTCCCCCACCCCCCTTTATACTTAACCAATGAACCCCCAAAACTAATCAGAAAAGTACCTTATCACGATGAACCTATGTACAAAATTTGAAGAAAATTGGATAATTCTGCATGAAAAACTCATTTGTCAAATTCAAGGGGGGGGGGTGACCCCCCCTCTTTTATACTTAACCAATGAACACCACCCCCTCCACTGGAGTCTCCCCAAGTCCAATCTAGGGCTATTAGTCAATTGTTACGAACGTTAAAATTTATAAAGTAAGAAAAAAGCATGTAAATATTCAGACAGATAAGTTTATTATTGCTTACAGTCTGCTGGAAAGATACTTTTCCATCAAAAGAAGAAAAAGAAAGTATTAAATTTGGAGTATCCCTTCCAAAGTTTTACGTAGATATACATACAGAAATAAATAATATATATCAGATAAACATATAGCCATTATCGTGGTGAGGCTTTTCCGAGAGGCGTATCTATAGAGTTCAGAGAATGCTTTGTCCAATCACAGAATGCCTCTGGGTGGATCCGAGTAGAGGCGGTCCGCATGTAATTAATTCAGGTGTTTTTTCTCAATTTTGGTCAAAGTTGTCGCGTGATTATACTCGCCGTAATTGCAGTAGAATTATAAAAATCATATTTTTGGAAAGCTTAAACACTGAGCTATCGTTGTTAGTTCTTAATTTTTTTAAATTTTTGTTGGTATCGATTTTATAAGAGTTTAAATGACACAACAACTCGATTTTTACCGAATCCAACCATTGAGTTGGTCTTCAGAAATAAACTACAACCGAAATCGAAAAAGTGAAAACTAACAACGTTGGAGATTGGTCTCTGCTATCCTATGAAAAAAAAAAAAAATTAAAAATATTAAAATGCGAGCGAGAAATCGCGCGATAACCTTCCCATAGACTTAACATTAGCGTGAGCGTTTCTTCGCGTGACTAGTGTAGGCTCTTAACATGTGTGTGTGAATTCATAAAATATCAAAATGTGATAGTGTGTAAACGAAATATTGGTAATAAATTTCATATTCCGATAAAAGAATAAAAAGAAACGTGTCCAGTTAAAATTATGGCATTGAGCTCACAGGCTATTCACACTAATTGTATATTATACTCTTATTTCAAAGAATAATACCCCCTAATGGACAATAAATTAAAGGGGGGTGAGCCCCTGTTCCTCCACTGTACAAATAACCAACGAACTCCGAAGGCTCATCAGGGAAACGCTTTATCAAAACGAACCTGAAAAATTTGAAGGAAATCAGATAATTCTGCATGAAAAACACATTTATCTAAATTATCGGGGGAATTAGCCCCCCCCCCGTTCCCCCTTTCATCGTAAACAATGAACCCACAAAACTAATCAGGAAAGCGCCTTATCACAATGAACATAAAACAAAATTTGAAGCAAAACGGATATTTCTATCAAGAGTTAATGCATTACGTATATACATACATTTACATACACATACAAAACCGGCGGGAACATTAGCTCTCAGGCTTTAACAGCGTGTGAGCTAATTAAACAAGAAAAGTGCCCAGTTAAACTCATGTCATTGAGTTCACAGTCTATTCACACTAATTGTATATTATACTGTTATTTCAAAGCATAACGCCCTCAAAAAATAAAAAAATTGACAATAAGTTAAAAGGGATTAACACCCGTTCCCCTTTATACTTAACCAATGAAACCCCAAAACTAATCAGAGAAGCACCTTATCATAATGAACATATATACAAAATTAGAAACAAATCGAACAATTCTACAGGAAAAAAACATTTATCTAAATTCGGGGAATTAGCCCCCGTTCCCCTCCCTTATAATTAACCAATGAACCCCCAAAACTAATTAGGGAAGCGCCTTATCACAATGAACCTATATACAACATTTTAAGCAAATTGGATAATTTTGCATGAATAACCTATTTATCAAAATTTAGGGAGATTAGCCCCCGTTTCCCTTTTATAATTAACCGTTAAATCCTGAAAACAAATCAGAGAAGTTCCCTATCACAATGAACCTATATACAAAATTTGAAGAAAATCGGATAATTCTGCATGAAAACCTATTTATCTACATTAAAGGGGGTTAGCCCCCGGTTGTCACCTTTATGCTTAACCAATTAACCTCTAAAACTAATCAGGAAAGCGCCTTATCACAACGAACCTACATACAAAATTTGAAGAAAATCGGATAATTCTTCATGTAAAACCCATTTATCTAAATTAAGGGGGAAGGATTAGCAATTTTTTCTCTTTATACTTAACCAATGAACCCCCAAAACTAATCAGGGAAGTGTCTTGTCACAATGAACTTATAAACAAAATTTGAAGCGAAACGGTTATTTCTATAGAGTTATCGCATTACGTATATACGTACATACATACACACATACGTACTTACATACGTACGTACTTAGATACGTACATACAAACGTAAGTACAAACAGAAACGTCGGGCAGATTAGCTGTCAGGCTTTGATAGCCTGTGAGCTAAAAAGAAAACTGCACATTTATACTGAGGGCAGTGAGTTCACAGGCTATTCACACTAATTGTATATTATATTCTTATTTCAAGATTTGAAATAAGCCTCTCAAAAAATAAAGAAATTGACAATGTATTAAAGGGGATCATCCCCAATCCACCCCCCCCCCTTATAATTAACTAATGTATCTCCAAATCTAATCAGGGAAGCACTTTATTATACTGAACCTATATACAAAATTTGAAGAAAATTGGATAATTCTCCATGAAAGACCCATTTATCTAAATTAAGTGGGGAGGATTAGCCCGCGTTACCCCCCTTTATACTTAACCAATGAACCCCCAAAACTAATCAGAAAAGCGCCTTATCACTATGACACTATATACAAAATTTGAATATAGTTGGATAATTCTGCTTTAAAACCCCATTTATATAAATTAAGTGTGTGTGGGGGGGGGATTAGCTCTGTTTCCCCTTTATACTTAACCAACGAACCCCCAAAGCTTATGATGGAAGCGCCTTACCACAATGAATCTATATACAAAATTTGAACGAAATCTGACTATTCTGCAGGAAAAAGCAATTTATCTAAACTAAGGGAGGGTTAGTCTCCTGTCACCCCTCTTTAAATTTAACCAATGAACCCCAAAACTAATGAGGGAAGCGCTTTATCACAATGAACCTAATACACAATTTGAAGAAAATCGGATAATTCTATTTGAAAAACCCATTTATCTAAATTAAGGGGGTTAGTCCTCATCCCCCTTTATACTTAACCAATGAAACCCCAAAACTAATCAGGGAAGCGCGTTATCACAATGAACCTATAAACAAAATTTGAAGCGAAAAGGTTATTTCTATCAAGAGTTATCGCGTTATTGACATACGTACGTACATACAGAACCGGCGGGCGCATTATAGTTCTCAAGCTTTGATAGCCTGTGAGCTAAAAGGGTTCTTAACTCTACTATAAAGAAAGAATAATAAATTATCTAATTTTTTACATACACATTTTATTCAAAATGTAGAAAATCGAATATATATGTATTCTCATTCATATTCGAATATGCTTTTATTCTCGTCTCATAATATATATTTTGTCTGTAACGTTTTGGGAAAATCCATACAACCTGACCTGGAAAAACGTAATTCTGACCCACAAACAACATTCTACAGTGAACCCGACCATAAAAAGACAATTAGTCACGGAGATGCGAAAAAAAAATAGGGACAACTTGGCCCTATGGAGGGCTCTATTCAACGATGAGGAAGTGCGCGCTATTCATAGGTTTTACAATATTTGAATATTAAACTAGTTGGATATGCCAATCTCAAAACTTTCTTCTATCTCATACATGTAAAAGCTTCAAAATTTGCTATCAAACCACAAAAAATATCAAAATTTTTCGTCATTCCGTTGTACGTCAGCTACTTGCGAATCTTCGGGTTACCTGTATTCGAGCAGCCGATGTATTATACTAAACTACGGAAAGTCCTTCTGGCCTGTACCGTCAAGAAAAAATAGCCTTCCTATTGCTCGGTTGTGAGGCCTTAGCTAATTCTACTAAAAATACACGAATTTAAAATGCGTTGAACCCGATTACAGAAGAGTCATTCCCAGTTCTGGTCAATATTGAATTTGAATGAGAATATCGCTAAATTAATTAAGTTGGATTCACACGTGGCAGTGTATTTTTTGTCTCCAAATTTGGCGATATTTCACCAATTGTCGCCAAGCTTGGCAAATAATTTGACGTTGGCGAATATAAATATACAGTGTTAAGCATGTAAGTGTTGAAACAATGGTTATAACAATGAAAGAAAATTTAGTGAAACCATGTTCATTAAAACTCATAAATTAAACCCATTTATGGAGGAATCCTGCTGTATTGTTTCAAAATGTCGGCCACCCTATAATTTTAAACTGCTATATCTCCGCCATTTTTTAAGAGCAAAACAAAAAATGCTTTGGAATCCTTGGATCCAGGCCGAACATTTAACGGAAATTTTTTTTAGGATTTCTAATATTTTTCTATATTTTTTTAATTTAAAATCTATAAATGGCTATCAATGCGCCCCCTCCAGCCACAATATCCCCAAATTCAACTGGGACCTGCAGGTTATAGTCAAAAACATATACAAAAAGTTTGGTTCAATTATCTGCATAACTTCATGCACTTTTCGATGATACAATAGTGAAAATGGAGCAAAAATCGTGATCACAGCTCCCCCTTTCGTCGAAATATTCCCAAATTCAACTGGTACCTGCAGGCTACAGTCTAAAACATGTACAAAATATTTGGTTCAATTATCTGCATAAAGTCATACACGTTTCGATGATACAATAGTGAAAATGGAACAAAAATCACGATCGCAGCGTCCCCTTTCGTCGAAATATCCCCAAATTCAACTCGGACCTGCAGGCTATAGTCAAAAACATAGAAAAAAAAATGGTTCAATTATCTGTATAACTTCATACACTTTTCGATGATACAATATTTAAAATGGAACAAACATCGCAATCGCAGCCTCCCCCCCCCCTTTCGTCGAAATATACCCAAATTCAAGTGGGATCTGCTGGCCACAGCCAAAAGCATAGAGAAAAAATTGGTTCAATTATCTGCATAACTTCATACACTTTTCGATGATACAATAGTGAAAATGGAACAAAAATCGCAATCGCAGCCCCCCCCCTTTCGTCTAAATATCCCCAAATTCAAGTAGGACCTGCTGGCCATAACCAAAAACATAGAAAAAAAATTGGTTCAATTATCTGCATAACTTCAGGCACTTTTCGATGATAAAATAGTGAAAATGGAACAAAAATCGCGATCGCAGCGCCCCCTTTTATCGAAATATATCATAAATTCAACTGGGATCTGCAGGCTATAATCAAAGCATATACAAAAAATTTGGTTCAATTATCTGCATAACTTCATACACTTTTCGATGATACAATATTGAAAATGGAACAAAAATCGCGGTCGCAGCGCCCCCTTTCTTCGAAGTATCCCCAAAATTCAAGTAGACCCTGCTGACCATAACCGAAAACATAGGAAAAAAAATTGTTCAATTATATGCGTAACTTCATACACTTTTCGATGATACAATAGTGAAAATGAAACAAAAATCGCAATCGCAGCGGCCACTTTCGTCGAAATATCCCCAAATTCAACTGGGATCTGCAGGCTGTAGTAAAAAACATATTTAAAAAAATGGTTCAAATTGAAGAATAACTTCATACACTTTTCGATGATACAATAAAGACAGACAGACGGGCAGACAGACATTTTGTAAAAACATGTTTTTTGTAATCTCTGACCCCTAAAACGTGTAAATCCGTCAAAAACCGGAAGTCGAATAAAAATTCGATTACAACTACT
Source organism: Maratus michaelseni (assembly GCA_963931845.1). NCBI lineage: Eukaryota > Metazoa > Arthropoda > Arachnida > Araneae > Salticidae > Maratus > Maratus michaelseni. Next base: position 83,713,016 of record OZ007589.1, read on the forward strand.
TACTTCTATCATAGATAGAACAAAGTAAAAATACAAATGTGTTCATTTTTCTATATAAATGGTAAAATTGTTATTAGAGATACAATGGAAGACTTATATTTTGTATTAAAACATGAATTGTTTTTCTTTCATTTCCGGTTCCAATCGAAATATGTGAGGTTCGGGTCGATTCGAGGGTCGGCGAAAATTACTTTGTCCGGTTGTGGGTTGATGAATTGGTTTTGTCCAAATCGGGTTGCGAATTGAATTTAAATGATATTTTTGGGTCGACCGCAAGAATGAAAACCCAACCCGATACCTAAATAATACAAGTCAACCCGACCCGCAACAAAAATGTAAAAATCAACACGACCCGAAGCAAGAAAGTAGAATTTAACCTGATCCGCAATGAAAAAATTATTTCCCAAGCCGACCAGAACAGCGGGTCATATTAGAACATATAATCGCTCCCCCGACTCTCCAGATCTGCCCAAGGACTTTAGTCAATTTTTACGAAAGTTAAAATTTATAAAGTATAAAAAAGGCATGTAAATATTCAGACAAATAAACATATCATTGCTTAAATTCCAATGATACTGAAAAGAGACGCTCTACAGAAAGATATACCCATCCAGGAAAAAAAAAAAGTATAAAAATTGCAGTATCCGTTTCAACGTTTTGCGTGACATACATATAGAAAAAATATACATCCTAACGAATTGCAGAATTTCCTCATTGGAAGTGGATTAAAATTTAAAGGTACAATATTTAAGCTTATAGAAATAAAGAATTTGAAATTTACTCAATTTTAACAGGCGTATTTTGATGAAATTTAAAAATAACCGAAGAAAAAAAAAAGCTTCTTAAAATATATCTAATCATTCTTGCGAGTGTTTCTATTTTCTACGCCGAATTTTGAAAAATTGGTATTAGCCAATTATCGCGATGAGGCGTTTCCAAGAGCTCAGAGAATACTCTGTCCAATCACAGAATATGTGTGAGCGTCCCGAGTGGAGGCGGTCCGCATATAATTAATTCAGGTCTTTTTTTTCAATTTTGCTCAAAGTTATCCCGTGTTTATACTCGCTGTAATTGCAGTAGAATTATAAAAAACATAATTTTGGAAACCTTAAACACTGAGCCATCGTTGTTAGTTTTTAATTTTTTTTAAATTTTGCTGATATCGATTTTATAAGAGTTTAAAAGACACAACAACTCGATTTTTACCGGATCCAACCATTGAGTTGGTCCTCAGAAATAAACTAAAACAGAAATCGAAAAAGTAAAAACTAACAACGTTGGAGATTGGTCTCAGCTATCCTATGAAAAAAAAATATTTAAAAATATTAAAATGCGAGCGAGAAATCGCGCGATAACCTTCCCATAGACTTAACATTAGCGTGAGCGTTTCTTCGCGTGACTGATGTAGGCTCTTAATCTGCTTTGTGTACATACACATATTCATACTCTTTGTATTATTGAGAAATTTTAGAAATTTTCCGTTTTATTACCACTATGACGTCAATCAATTTTGTTTCATATTTATCTTTTTTTAATTGGTGAAACTTTTTATTTCATTTTCATTTTTCACATGGAAATCGTTCAATAGAAAATTAATTATTGTAGAAAAAATTTCATTGTTGATTTTTAATTTTTGGCAACTGCTATAACGAAACATGTTTAAATTTAATAGGAAAGGGCTGTTAGACTTTTGGTTTTTATCTCTATTTATTAAAATAATAGGATTTTTTCAAATTTTAATATTTTGAGCTTCATAGCTGGTATTCAGCTATATATACGCAAATTGTCAACTCTGTAAGTAACATAGTTTCTGAGAATGGCTTTGTGAAGGACAGACAAGCGAGCGGGAGTAATAGGGTTTCGTGAGATGAACGAAACCATAAAAATATTGCTTTCTTTTTTTTTGCACCAAATATCTAAAAGTTAAATTATATTAAAAGATTCTGGTACAAATCTTGATTAAAATTAAGTGGTACAAATAATATCCTATTGCACTTAAATTGGGTGCTTTAAATAAACATTAGTAAATAGTTAAGAAGTAAGAAGTATCGGGAGTTGAACACAATTTGGCTGTATATAAGAGTTTAGGGAGTTTTTTTTTTTTTTTTAGCTTTGCTGTAACAAGGAAAACTTGCCTTCAGCAGAGTAAAATGTAAAAACAAAATAAATACGTCTGTCGGTAGCGTATTGGCGGCCATCAAATTTGAGAAAATATACGATTTTTATAATTTTTCTAATAAATGTAAATAAATCGAATAACTTATATAATAAGTAGTTATAGGCATACATTTTAGTAGAACAAAGTATAGGAATGATAAATATTTGAAAAAATAATACATTTTAAAATTTCTTAGTAGTGTATTACGATTACATCTTTTTTTAAATTTTATTTTAAATTGACAAATTTCCATTGAAAAAAAAATCATTTTTTCTGATTGCGGAAAATTTTTGTTTTCAATGAAATATAGTCACTTATTTTCTTCTGGTAGTTTGAAATAATATTTGCTTGAAAATCTAGATATTGAAGATGTGAGGATGTAATTCTTATAAAACCTTCTCTGGATTTGGAGCAAACGACTTTTTGTGACGGCTTCACGCATCATTCTACAGGTTGGGTGTGACAGGAGAATTAGCCAAAGTTCCACTCAGCCGCTGTTCCATCTGATTATACTTTGGTCCAAATCTTTAGATCGGTGACTTTTCGAAGCAAAAGTGGTAGTCAAATTGGAATAGTGTTCTAGTGGATCATTTCGTGGTAGTCTGTAACTAGGAAATTGTTTTTGGGTATTTGAAAACTCCTGATTGACTTTCTTTTACAAGATTAGTTCCTAGCCATTATAATTCCTCTGAAACCTAACTCTGTAATATGAACCCTTTTATGTACTTTCATACTGGAAAGCAAGCTTTATGGAAGGGTAAAAATGCGTTACGTCAATTACTGGGTCAATGACTTTCAGCAAGTTTTCAGGCAAGGATCTTGACTATTTTATAACTTCAAATACATGTTCTGGTCCATTTGTGACTTGTTAACTCTTTTTCATATGAAACCATAAAATATATGTGACTTTAGGAGAAAAGGAACTAAGATCTGTTAACCTCCTTGAATGGGAAAGTGTGCCAGGCTCACGAACAGATAACTCATCAGGATATGCCTGGATTTATAGCAGAATTTATATAGTGTATATTTACATAGAAAATAAAACTCTATCATTTCTCAAAAAAAGTCTACTCACTGCTCATAGAAAAAGAAAAATGCACGAAATAGTCGGACTGCGTTATTGTTATAGCCTCCACATACAGAAAACCTTTAAGTTATTTTATTAGCAGAATGACATCTTTTGAAATACAAATATGAAAATAACTGTAAAGCTAAGAAATCATTAAAACTGCATATTTTATAGATAATATAAATATTAATAAATTGCTAATGATAAAAAAAATAAGAAATCGTAGTCCAAAAAAAAGATATTTGTTTTTATACGTAAAAGAGCAATTAAGTTAAAAATAACTTGTTTTAAAAAGTAAAAAATGTCTTGTATAAAACATCCAATAATTTTTTTTCAACTCATTAAAAGTTTTAAGTTTTACATCATAGATTAAATTGTTTCATGAAATACAACGTTTAATATGTATTAGAAAAAGAGTTTCTGTAGGATTATATTCCAATATTAACATTTTACATAAAAGTTTCATGCACTGAATATCTGTCTCAAAATTTAAAACATACAAGCGTATTATTCAAAAATATTTAAAGAATTATTTCGATCAAAAGAATTACTTACTTATCTTATACGCGGTAAAATGAAATAACAGAAAACAAACATCACATGTTTCAAAAAATTATCTTTTTGATGAAATTAACTATAATATAAAAAGCAAATTTTTTTTATCATTCAAATGATGTTTTTTGTAATTTAGTTTAAAAGCTGGTTCAATGCGTTGGCTTTTTTCATATGCGGAATAATAAGTTTGCCACAAAAAACAAAAAACATTAATGCAACGTTTGTCGTTCATTATGTTTTTACATTTAAAATTTGAATTAAATAACAGTAAACTTCACATGTTCGAAATAAATCACATTTTGGATGTAATTAACTAAAATATAATAAGCTAAATTATTAACAATAAAAGGATTTATCTCGCAAATTAATTTAAAAGATAGTACAATGCGTAAGTTTGTCACAAAAACAATAAACTTTAATGTAATATTTGTACTTATTCATTATGTTTTTACATTTAAAAATTCAATTGGAAATAACATTTATTCAAAAAGGTTTGTTTCTGCCTAAATGCGATTGAAAACAATTTAAGCAAAATGTCTTTTCATCAAAATAAATTTTCTGATGTATGTATTTTTTTTTTCTTTCTGAAAACTGTGAAAGTGAAATACACCCATTTGTTAAACCAACTGAATGGGCATAACATTGTAAGTCGTGATAAATTTTCAGAGTGTAATTAACTTAATTTAAAAGCTAGTACAAAGTGTAGCAATTTCGCATGTACACAATAGTAAGTTTGTTACGAAAAACAAGAAACTTTAACGCACCGTTTGACGTTCATTGCGTTTTTATATTTAAAGTTTCAATTGAAAATAGAATTTACTCAAAAATCTTTCTATCTGCGTAGATACAATTGAAAATCATTTAAGAAAAAGGACTTTTCATCAAAATGAATTTACTGATATATGTAAAGTTTCAATCATCAGTGAAATCAGTGAAACTCGTATACACGTATTTGTTAAAGCTGAATGGGAATAACATTGTCAGTCGTGTTGAATGTTGTGTACTTTTTTGTTCGTAACTTAATTTAAAAGGTAGTACAAAGTGTTGCAATGTTGTATGTACACAATAGTAAGTTTGTCACGAAAAACAAGAAATACTTTCATGCAACGTTTGTCGTTCATTACGTTTTCACATTTAATGATGCAATTGAAAATAGCATTTATTCAAAAGTCTGTGTCTCTGTTCAAATACAATTGAAAGTCATTTAAGAAAAAGGACTTTTCAGCAAAATGAATTTACTGATATATGTAAAGTATTTTCGCTGAAAACAGTGAACCTGAAATAAACTGTTTTGTTTAAGCTGAATGGACATAACATTGGAAGTCGTGATAAATATTCAGTGTATTTTTTTAATAACTTTATATGACATGCAAATATTTGAAAAGATTTGAAATTTTTTAAACAATAAATTATTACGGATACATAATTTATATTGTGTATAGTACCTGTATTGAAAATATGGAGTAGAAAAACGATATAAAAAAATCATGAAAGTCTGTGCCGTGAGTGTTTAAAATTCATATATGTTCATTATATTATAAAAGCATCGTTTCTATTACCCGACGCAGATTTAAATAAAGATAAAAATAAAATTCTACTTCCATATATGGAATTCATGGTTCATATAAATTACGCAAGATATTATTGCTTAATCTAAAATATTTTTGTGATGTAAATAATTACATCTTTGAGTACAGCTTAAAAAGAATTAAAAATTAATATTTTAACAAGATCTTTCTAAAGCCAGTATTTCATTTTGCCATTGTACATATGCACAATAGCAATTCTGACAGAACAAACTAAAAGTTTTATTGATAACAATTGTCGCTCATTGCATTTTCACTATAATAGATTCATTTGAAAGCAATTTTATCTCAAAATCGTTTGTTTCTGAGTAAATACATTTCAAACAAATTTAAAAATAGTAATTTGTAGGAAAATGATTTCACTGATATAATGTGCTATTTTCTTTTCTTTGTAAACAGTGATATGGAAATATACACACAAAGCTTCAATGTGCATCACGATTACAATTACGTTTATATTTCAGAGAGTGATTTTGGATTAATGATTTTATGACAAATATAAACATTTAAAATGATTAAAACTTCTTTTTGAGAATAAAGTGCAGGGTTACTAGTAAAACCATATGTCGTTAAATGCATGCCTAGAGACCGTCCCTTTCAGGAAAACGGGACGTTATTTGGGATGATGTTATAAGGCATGAGCGTGATAATAAGATTATCGACATCAATCCATGGTATAAAAATTACTGTTAAAGTGGCGACATTTAAAAGCCAAACCCAATTTTTTGCATCCCAAAATGCCCTTTACTGGGAGAAAGCATACATTAAAAAATAAAAAATGAATTTAACTCTAAAAATAGCGACATAAAACAGCGAGAAAAACAAATGGGACCACACAGGTGACAATATATATATATATATATATATATATATATATATAAACTTTTAGTCGGATTACAAAATGTTTAAAACCCTCTGACTGTTCAGAAAAAGGGGTAAATTGTAATGTTGTTTTCTATGTATTTTTTGTTAAATGCTAAAAAAAAGGTGATCACTCCAAAATTATATAAAAAACTTAATTTTATATATGAATGTCAACCTTGAAGGTATCAATCATGACTCAATGTATTAAAACTGTATTATATATGTAGAATTATATTAATTAAAAAAAATGCTTGTATTACAGTGAAACCTGGAGCTTAGTGAACGTATTAACACGGGCTTGTCAGTGAGAGTGTTTTAAGTGTTTACGTTTACTGTCAATGAGGGATTGCATGTGGGGAAACACTCATGCCACGTTTAAATACGCAATAGACAAAAACCGATTAAGGTATATTCGGTTGACCATTTCTACCACAAAATCTGAAATGTAGGTTGATAACAATGTACCTAATTTGTTCTAGCAGCACGCGTGGATCAGGATTTGATCTTTCTGAGTCTGTTCTATTTCGCCATTTCAAAAGCAAAATTTAATTTTTAATGTAATTTATGTTGTTCCGCATTGAAGATCGCTTTTCGATAAAATATTGGGCTATTTGCAATTTTCCAAATTTTGTCACTTTAACCGGAAGACTGCAGCCTTGATTGTTGCGATTTACCTCATACTTGTATCCTTGCCATAAAAAAAAAACCACATCCCAAATGGCATTCCGTTTCCTTAGAAAGGTATGATCACTAAGGGTTGACATATCTTCAATTTTTCTTTTATATAATCGCTTTGTGTTATGATGTCACAATACTCCTGCATATAAAGTTACGAGTAAAAAGCGGATTTAAACAAATGCTATGAGTTTCGGTTAATATTAGAAAAAGATTATTTAAATAAAATAGTAACCCATATACCATTTGGTATATGGGTTACTATTTTCCAACTGAACCGAACAAACCGAACCAAAAAACCGAAGTTTTAAACACTTTCAACTATGCTGCAAAGGTTTATAAACTCAAGTGGAATCAGCTTTAGTTCAGCTTGCATGTTCTTCAAAGTAACTAAGCGTAAGCCTGATATAAACTATTTGAAATGTATAAAGAAACTGCTGAAATTTTATTAAAAATTTATAAAGCTTCCTAAAAAAGAAATTATACATATATGTTAGACATGTATTTTATTCATAATAATACAAATAATAGTAATTTTTATTTATTATAATTTGTCCGTCTAATATTAATGGTTATTCGTCACATCATGCTCATGAACAATATTTTTTTAAGCATTTGACTCCAGATTTGAAAAGTTTCGCCATCCCTGATGTGATTAATTACAATATCATAAACATAACTTGAAATAAATTTCAAATGATGTTTTTAGGGATTTATTTTAAATGCCAGTTTACTATTTGTCGTAATTTCACCATTGTTTATATGCACTATAGCATGTCTAACACTGAAACAATAAAATTTTTAATAACATTTTTGTCACGAATTACGTTTTTACAATTAAATATTCAACAGAAAAACAGCATTAATTGAGAAACTATATAACACAATTGTATAAATGACACAATTGTACAGCAAATAAATTTTAAAATAAGTCTTTTCAGCTAAATGATTATACTGATTGTGTAAACTTTTCTATTCCTTGAAAATAGAGAAGTGATAAACACACTAATATTAAAACTGAATGTGATATAGGTGAAAATAACGTATAAATATCAGACTGCTAGTTTCGTTATTTATTTAATTAAGACGGTAAACTTTTTAATATATTAAAAAATTGCGAAGAAATTTCGTTTAATTATATAATGTGTTTAATGTATTTAAAGTTATACAAGTTAGTTCCGCAAATCTTCAAAATTATTTTATTATGCAGAGTTACCATTTTGAATAATTTTGAAAAAAAGAAGCCAGGAAGCACCGGATTTTGCAAATAAAGAAAATATTATTTACAAAATACTGTTCTTGACTAAATATGATGCACAAATTGCAGATCTGTGTATTGTTCTGAACAAATAATTCTATCATAATAAAATGCTGAAAATGTATAAAATATCTTACGCAAGATAGTTTTGAAACAGGCTACCTTGTTTGTCCCTTACCCTACAAAAAGATGAGGAGTTACTATTTACAAGTATTGGGTTTTGGCGAAATTGAACTGTTGTAATTAAATTTTATTGTAGTAGAATATTTTGAAAATAAACAGTATTCCACAATTTAACATAATTTAAATGTGATACAGATTTAGAAACCGTATATCACTTAATATTATATTTTTAAATGCTTAAAAATTAATTTAAATTCTCAAATTCACTAATATCTTCAGAAATTTACTATATGTGTGTTAAAAGATAGTACGTTCTAAGTAAACTATATAATCTGTTGTCTGCATTTATACGAAATAAATTTATTTCGTAATAGAGTCAGAAATTACAACTTTAGAGTAGAAAAATAGCTACAAGGTAACTTAATATATAACGTAAAAAATAATGTAAAACCTCTTCAAAAACAGGTCTAGGAGAAAGTTACTCTTGCTCTAAAAATGTAAATAAAATTACTAAAATAAACTTTCGCGCCTTACGGAGAAATCCTAAGATTTTCCTAAACACATTGTGCTTTTCCCTCTTACTATATTGTGTTTTTTAAACCGTCAATAATTGCGCTATGAACATTTCTCTAATGTTAGGTTAAAAACCCGTATTTAATTTAGAAATGATTTCGCAGTCATCTTGTATTTCGTTAAATATAAATAAAACTGTATAACGAAGAACGTTTTTATAAGTATTTTCATTTCGCACACTACCTATACAGTGGTATAAGATAGTGTTAGAGAAACACTCACACGCGACCAATCACGTCATTTAATTAATACTCAACAAATAACAGGTTCAGAAGCTAAGTAGATAAAACTTTATCGACATTTCTGTAAAGTCGGGAAAATTTACCTATTTTAAGGACCAACCGGCGCCAAAATCAGAAAAATAAAAGAAAATAGATTTCACAACCAGACACAGAGTGAGCATGTCTACATAATTGTTCGTTTGAAGATTTAAATAGATCTCCATTTTTCGAGATGGGGTTGATTGGCTTAAACAAGAATTGAATGGTTTGACTCACAACAAAACATGTGCGATTTGCAGACCATTTTGTGTCAATTAAGTTTAATAAGATTTTAGAATAAAGTTCACAGTATACTTTTAAAATGACGTCTGTGCAACAATGTCCTTGAATTTTTATTTTATTTTATTTATTTTTTTATTTTTTTTTGTTTACCTCCTAAGGTATGTGTACAAAGTACACATCTTTATAATTTCATACTAATATTTAAATAAGTAAGCTTTATTGGATCTATAAATAAAAGCAGTCTCTGAGACCGCATATTCCCTACTAGGGTAAGATGGTGTAGGATTGCGCTCTTTAGCTATTTCGTTAAATAATAATAATTGTCGAGATTTAAGGTATAATGTTATACTTTGTTTATACTTTTAGATTATTAAGCTAACCAAGAAATTGTATTAATAAACTTATAAGAAACACTTTCGTTATTATTTGAAAAATATTATTGTCCTGAACGCGCACTCTTGTACAACCAATGAGGACAAGATTATGCAGTCAAGTGTGCAAGAGTGCGCAATAAAAAAGGAAGCCCTTTTTTTACAAACGTCACTTTTGCAGTGACCACAATCGCACCTGCGTGTGCATAGTTGGTGCACTTCTCGCGCCACCAGTCTCTGCAAGAAATGCACTCGATCCAATCCTCTACGATTGGTTCTTTATTGATTTCTGAGCAGCCTGAACATATCCACACATTTTACTTTACAGTTTTTGGCTTTTTAGATTTTATTTTACCCTTTTTTGTGTAAATGTGTTCGGCCTTTCTTCCAGCGACATTTTCATGCTGACTTTTGTGTGGTAAACTACTTAAAAGTTTAGACCTTCTGCTTCTCTTACTATAAGATCGCAGTACATATGACCTTCGATACGGTGACATCTCTGTTAATTTCACTTAGGGTGAAGTGCTGAAGTCGAAGCTATACATAGCGAAACCGAAGTTGGGTTTATCTCAGAGTGAGCGTGCGTATAGTCATATAACGCCTTCTTGACGAGCGTCAAGTGCACTTTTTTCGATCTACCACATTTTAAATACCATATCTTTTGCGATAATTAATCATTGAAATGTTGTGATTAAATTACATGAAAATTTCTATAATAAAATACTGGTGCTGCATTTCAAGGATTTTGTGCAACTTGCATGGCTCATGACTAAGTGATTAATATTGCATATACATAATACGCATTAGGTGGTATATTTAATAATTAATGAAATTAAGATTAAGAGCCTAATACAAACTCTATAAATAATATAATTGTTTAAATATCTTAATTGGAATCAAGAGAAGTGCACGGGTTAGAAATGAATTTCATTTAATTAACTTAAAATTGTATTCTACTCCTTTAGTTAATGATTCATGCTTTTGTTGTAATTTTACTCCAACCTATTATTTTAAATTGAAAGATAAGATTATTTCAAGTTTTTGATTTTTGCCAATTTCCAAAAATTGTTTTTAATAAAATTTTACAATATTTGAAATAAATCTTAATTGTTAATCTCAGTGATAATAGACATGCCTTTCTTCAGATAATTTAATATATTCAAAGAAAATGATTGGAATATTGAATATTCATGAATTCGCAACAGATATATAGTTTTGTAAAATATGTTAATACATTTAAATACATGTAATTAAAACAATATCATTCAAAATTTTAAAAAAAAGTACAAAGATGGCCAAAAGTCCTTGACACGCTTTGAAGTTCAATAAGTAGTCAAGTAAATGTCGCATGATATTGCGTTTGGATGGAAATTCTGCTCATGATAAAAATGTTTATATAAACAAAAGTTTTGCTCAAAATCTGTCTTATTTGGCAAAGCTACACACAAAAACATTAAAAACGTACGTAAACAAAGACTTTGATCATACATGACGCTATATCATGCCACATTTAATTTTTTTATGGTAACGTATGTTTTGTTCCTCATAGTTTTGACGCTGTGAATTAGAATGATTGGCTTGTTGGTCGGAATGTTAAACAAAATCTACAAAATTACCTTAACCCCTTCAGGGGCAAAGTACTCTTGTAGCTACAATATTGAAATCATTGATTGACACCAGGATTCACGAAAGAATTTATTTTAAAAGTAAGTAAAAGCTTTTCCTCATGTTCCTTATAAATTCAAAATTTGATTATAAAATTCTGGTGTCATTGGGGCATTTTGGGATTAAAATTAAGTGGTATATATAATATACCGGTTCCCTTCAAGGGCTTAAAGGAGAGGTTATGTGAATCATACAGAAATAAATCGAAAAGAAACAGAATTACTTGTTGTGAAAACTATTTTTAAAAAATGATTGCAAATTGATTATATTTATTATTAATGAAAAATACGAGCAAAAACTAACACACTCATTTTTTAAGTGCGACAAATGTGAACATTTAAATTGAACACCTCAATATCAAAAAACATAAGCTGGATGGAATGAACGTCTATATTAAATAGTATTTATATGAAAACTGCCAACTTAAAGTCAGGCAATTTAATAAAATACACGATAAAATCACATTAAAAATATTAAAGAGCATGCAGACGTTTTGGAAAAATATTAATCCCTCATCATTGCCGTAAAGTCATGAAACAAGCAATTAAAAACAACTTACAGAAGGTACTATGTCAAAATAATTAAAATCAAAGTTATAGGAAAACCGTGTACTCTGAAGAAAAGTGGCTTGTTTCATTTAAGGGTGAACAAACTAATCTTGTATAGTAAGCCTCAAGCAAAATGCGGCTCACGTATGTATTGGAATGCAGATTAATTATGGTACAGTTCTCAAAATCCGGGATGTGGTCTGTACCAAGGACGTGGACAGTTATTTTGGAGTTAAAGGTTTGGGGTACAACATGTTCTTAGGTGATACTTAGACAAAAATGAATGGAAAACAGTGGTATAGAGTGTCTTTGTACATACCAGAGTAGTGAAATTGGGTCAAAAATATTTGATTGGTCGAGGCGATTTTGGACAAAAGGTTAATTCCCAGTATCTCAACTTGTTTTCTAGCATATTCAAGCAATAGTGTTTGTACGATATAGTGTGGCAACCGGCTATTGCAGTAATGCTTTAAATAGTGCTAAAAGTGTAATCCCATAAAGGTTGAAGAATGCTGAATGACAAATGTTTTTCGCAGCGGAATCTGCTAGCTCTGGCCGAAACGCTTTCTCAATTGAAAACTTATAAACTTTATTTGGTTTTAAGGACAAAATGTCACTGAGATCATCATTTATCAGTCAGCATCGTTCAAAAATTATGAGATATAATTTTTTACCACTTTTTGATTGCCCGATTGTCAAACAATATCTACTAGACACTATAGCCAAACTAATGTTTGTTGGCTTTTCTCAGTAGTACAATTAATTCATCAAGCCATATCGCCAAGTTCTGGAATTTTCATAGTTTGGAGAAAATTTTTAATTTCAGCATGTGCGCTTTAAGCAGGGACAAGTGTAATATATTTCTCTCTGGCTGTACACATATATTAATCGTATATATGAAGGAACTGTATATGTTCGGTTATTTGCATATGTAGCACCATCTATGATTTAGAATTAGTTAATTTCTTTGCCTCAACAAAACTTTCGATCTTAATGCACATTTCCGTTCAAACCGCAAACTCGCACGCCAATTACATGATCTTTTATTGAATTTTAAAATGTGTCAAAGAACTTTAGCCCGCCCTGTATTTTAATTAAAAAAAACTACATAATTCCAAATAAATTCTGAAAATTTTGGAAAATGTAAATAGTTATAAGCTTGTTAAAATGTTCATCTGATTAAACTTTTCTCATCAGGTAATTGTATTAAAGACGGCTTATTACGTTTAATATGTATCTGTAGCATAATTAGATAAGTAATTAAATTCGTTTTGAGTAAATGATAATTGTTAACAACTTAATTAAAATATTATGGCCGTTAAACAGTCTCCAAGTACTTGGTATAATTAACAAAGCTATTGGCTTTACTGATGGAGAAAGCAGGGAAATTATATTGTTACATAAGTTATTATCAGTTGACCAGAGTGCAAAATGGTGAAAAGGACAATATAAGTTAATTTTGATATAAGATTTTATCGTTTTAAAAATGAAATAAAGGAAAAATGACCCAGCGAAAGTATTTCTTCGTTTAATGGAATGGTAATAAAAGAGGCTGTTGAACAGAAAAAATATAAAAAAATATTCTTGAAATTAATTTAATTACACAATTCAAGGTTTCTCTAATTTAGAAAAACTCATATACAGAGTCCACCAAAAGTGACACCTTAACACATTCATTCTGACGTGCGTTGTTATTTTGTAAAACAGAGAAATACGTGTCCATTTAACTCAAGAACGCCACTTACGTTTAGACAAGTTCATTGACGAAGGTTGACCTATGGATGGACTTGAATTTGGAGTCATTAAAAAAGAGAGGGGAAAGTCGCTTGTGGCAACACTGAGAAGTTCTCAATATGTATAAGTAGTGTACCTTCTTTAAAATTTTAAACTAGTTTATTTTAACGTTTTAATTCTAATTTTATGAAAAAATAATTATTAGCATAATGCAACTCAATCAAAACGTCTTCCGCCTCTTTGATGTAATAGAATTGCTGCAAATGTTAAAATGAAACTGTGTTAAACGAGAGACAATCTTCCGTAAGTCAATACTTTAACTCCTCAGTGAAACTTCATGACGTCCTGTAAAGTGTCGTTTTCACTTACCCTTACAGAAAAATGTCATAAGGCACATGTCGAATATTAGGTGTCATTTATAACTAGTCGGATGTGCCAATCCCAAAACTTTCTTCTATATCACGCAGATTTCGCATACACTAAAAACTAATCTCAACACCCATTTATATCAAGGTCTAACTGAATCTAAAATTTTATTAAATTCCGTGCATTAGGTCTTGAGGTATGACAATAGCTAAAATCGTGTAAATCCTGAAAATGCAACATAACAGCACCACCTGTTGGGAGTTTTACACCAAAACCTAATCAACAACAACTTATGTTAACGTATAATTGAATCTGAAGTTTGATGTAAATCAGTGCATTAGTTCTTGAGATAGGGCTATTGGGGAAATCACAAAACATGCAGCATAGCAGCGCCACCTGTTGCAAGATTTACACCAAAAACTAATCAGCACCAATTTATATCGTGAACTATCTGAATATAAATATTTATTAAATTTCGTACATTAGTTCTTGAGATAGAGAGCCCAGAAAAGGTATGTCACATACAGACAGAGTCACCCACTCACAGAAAGGCATTTTCTAAAAACAGACAAATTGTGTTCAAGACATTCTAAAACGTATAAATTCATCGAAAACCGGAAGTAGAAAATTTTCATGAATCCAATACTTTCTTCTTGTAAAGAGAGAAGAAAGTACAAAGAAAACATTAAATAGGAGAATTTTTTGTCTCTTCCAGTTTCTGATGTATTTACGCACTTTGGTATGCTCTGAATAAGATGAAACTCTTTTTAACACTTTCCAACCTAGTTGAAAAGCGTTTATGACTTAGGTTTGTCTGTCGTCTGGCCGACTGCCGTTTGCTGTCTGTCCGTGCTCTAACGCTCCTAATATGTACTCGGATTACCCTGAAATATGTGTATGCTATTGTCGTTTGCTACAGCATGTTCCCTATAGGAAATGAAATGTGTAGAACTTATAGTTTTTTTACAGGGACAGTCAAAAGTATTTCTTTACATTACAGTCAATGGGAAATAATCGTTTCAAGGGCATTTTGATGAAACTGCTACGTTTGAAACATGATGAATTAGATATACAATTAATACAATTATTATGATTACAACGCATTAAAACATGCTTTTTGTAGAATATGGGGTGCAAAGCATTTATTATTCATTTAGAGTGTTAAATAAAACAATTCTGTTGCACATTCTTCTGTGGGGAAAATCGTTTGCAGTGTAATTTAATGATGTTTCACAATTTCAAAGATAATGGAAATTACATGCATTGCTGAGGTACACTAGAAATTGCTCACTTAAATGTATGGTGTTCATTGCGTTTATCTTTCATTTACAGGGACACAGAATATATATCAGTTATAGTGTACGCCCGAAAATTACAGTCTATGTGTGATAAGTGCGTTTTCAATTTGGTTGTGTTTTTAAGTGTAACTATTTTTTTCATAATACATGTTGTGTATAAATTCGGTTGATCATATACAGGATTACACAAGGAAATTCGTTAACAATACAGATTAGGGGAGTGAATTGCTTAAGGGTAGTTTTTAATTGTGTTACGCATTTTCATGCTCAAAAATATTTAGTAGACTAATATAAGTTTGTGGAATATAAATAAATTGGTATTCAGGGCTACGCAAAGAACAAAATACATTGTTGTTTACGGTTGCTAATAGCTGGAAGTAAGTTTTAAGTTGCCTTATGCGTTTTTTACCTGAATTAAATTTTAGTTTAATATGTGGTGTGTACAAAAGTGTTTAGATAATATACAGGGCTGTACAAAAGATTTCGAATGCATTTCCATTGATTGGCGAAAATTACTAAATAGGAATTTTCTAACTGAACTAAATTTTATCATTCTATGTATTATATATCCAAATCTACGGATCATATACAGCGTTGTACAAAATAATTCGACTACTTTTTTACAATGGAATGTAATTTCGAAAACTGTATTTTTCAATGTGGTATATATTTTCTTACCTGTTTACTTACATATCTGCTTTTACCTTATTTAACCTGGAAGTTTCGTTACATTTTTATGGATTGATGGAAAGTGTTTCAAAATCTATGATTGACGCATGATTTTTTGTTCCTTTTTTAGATGTTGCCTATATATATGCTATAGTAATTTCTGCATGGTGCAACTGATAAAAATAAAAAGGAATTCCACGAAACTCTATGTTTTGCCCCATTATGACGTAATTTTCCGCTGTTTAGATCTTAGTGTATAATGCCCAAACTGAGTCACTGTTATATCTCATTTTCTTCAAAGTGGTGTGCTAGCAACATTTTGACATTTATGAAATAGAATTTTCAATCTTCTTCTTCTTTATGCTTATTTTTTTACACTTATCTACGAGTTCATTCACTTATTTAGGATCTCAGTTATTCAGTTCATTTTAAAATAAATATTATCGCTGTATCCCAATCTCTACCAGACAGCTATAAACCAAATTTTACATTTGTGGTAGAGAAGAAATATGTAAATATTGGTCGACTTTTTCTTTTAACATTCATTATGGTTAACTGTTGCACTATTTAATTTTTAAGTATTTACTGTAACTTAGCGTTAAAATTTAAAGAAACAAAGTGTTCTTCAAAAGTTTAATCGTTACTGATGAACGCGCAGCATTTCAGACGCTTATCTCTGCTATGTAAATACATTTATTAAGGTAAAGCTAGGAGAGTCTGCGCACGATACAAAAGAATAGCAATAAAAAATCTAAATATTAATTTTTTGCTAAATTATCAATGTGTACTTCATTTGTTTTTTATGCAATTCCATTGCTGTTTTGTTGTTATGTTGTAATTTAATAGAACAGTTGTAATAAAACCAAGAAAGTTATTTTGCGCAATCTGTCCTTACGGGGTTGGTGTGATTGCGCACATGGGTACGAGATATTGTTACTAATAATAACTACAATTAAATTGTTAACAATAATAATTACACTTAAATGACATTGTTGTAAGGTTTTTGTAAACAAATATTGCTGTAGGAGTGAATATTTTAACCTAATGATTAAAGAAGCAGAAAAAGGAAATAATTTAAAAAATGATTAAAAATTTTTAATTAAAGGAAAAAAAATAAAGAATCAGAAAAAGCAAGTCCAGATAAGGTTACAAATTAACATTAAGTTACATGAAAACACGTTTAACTTAGAATTAGTCCATTTTCATTTTTCATTTTTATATGAAAATTTACCAATAAGCTGCGTAATCTCTCCTAGCATGGAAACTAATGGGAACAATGCGCCATCTCTCCTAAGTAGCAGATGCGCAAACTCTCCAATTTCGGTAGGAGAGATTGCGCGGCCTTTTATTTAAACATTGTCTAGTTAAACATTGTTAGTCTAGATTAGTAGCTTATGAGAAATCGTTTAAGTTTAAAATATTTTGTACTACTGACATTGTATAGAAATTCTAATGAATAGCTATGAAAATTCAAGCACTTACTTTGGGAAAACAAAACAAAATAGTAATGCTGTATCTTAGACTCTCAAAACAATCAACGTGCACTTTCAAGTAGACACTACACTACTGCTGTTGTAAAACTACCTGGAGTCGCTGCGCATTCACTCTACTCCTTCCCCCCGAACCTCTATGTGCGCAATCTCTCCGACCGCGCCATCTCTCCTGGTTTTACCTTATATCGATATTGACGTAATTTTTGTGATGGTTTCCTAAAGAAATTTCAAATTGTTCTCAACAGCTCTGTAAAATTAGACCAAATTTCTCTGCTCCAAATTCATTATAACTCTATATATATATGTGACATATATATATATATATATATACAGGGTGATCTTTTTTAAAGTGACAGTGCTTGGAGCGCCCTGTAGCGCAATCTAATAGCCGAAATTGCACCAAACTTGGTATTTAGACTAATCAAGACATGGGAAAAAGGATTATGTGAAAAAAAATAGTTCCAGAAATCGCCGCTAGGGCATTTTGTGGCGCTTTGCAATGTATAAAATGTGAGAAAAGAAAATTATAACACATACAATTGTACAGTTAAATTATTAATGTTTATTTACTATATTAACTTCCCCGGTGAGGAATTAGACAACCTTCAATGTGAGCACCGTTCTCAGAAATAACACCGTGCATTCTGTGCACAACGTTCTCCACAGCCGTATGTAACATATCACGAGGAATATTCCGCATTGTCTTTGCTATGTTGTCCTTTAGAATAGACAAATTTGATACTCCACCAACATAAACTTGAGATTTCAAATAACCACAGAGACAAAAATCGCATCGCGTGAGGTCAGGGGAACGAGGCGGCCATGCAACTGGAAAACTCCGACTTATGACTCTATCATCAGTGAAGGTTTGGCGCAACAGCTGCTTTGCCTCATTACCAATGTGTGGCGGAGCACCATCCTGCATAAAGATTGTCTGTTGGAGACGATTTCTTTGCTGAAGTTGTTGAATAACAAACGTTTGCAGCATTTCGTGGTACCTTTCTGCATTTATGGTGCAGGTTTCGGGTCCTGTCAGAGTGATGGTCTCAAAAAAGAATGGCCCAATTACGAATTCGGCTGTGAAACCACACCAAACAGTGACTTTTGGGGAATTTAATGGGATTTCATGCACGGTGTGGGGATGCTCAGAAGCCCAAATTCGGCTATTTTGTGTGTTTACGGACCCATTGAGATAAAAATGGTCCTCATTTCCCCACAGAATGTGCCATGGGAAAGCATCATCAATTTCTACCCTGGCAAGAAACGATAGAGCGAATGTCACTCGCTTATCATAATCACTTGGTTTCAGTTCGTGCAAGAGGCTGATTTTGTAGGGGTAAAATCCAATAACGCGCCGCAAAACTCTCCATACCGTGAAATAATTCATGTCCAATTGTCGAGCTACTCCCCGGGCGCTGCTAGTACCTGCAATGGTTCCCTGCGAACCTTCGACAATTGCAGTTGCCACATCAGTTATTACATCTTCTGATACTTGTTTACGTCCTTTCCCAGCGCGAATGGTCAGTGACCCCGTTTCCTCGAACTTCTTAATCATTTTCTTAAGACCATTCAGCGATAAAGGCTTCTTTCATAATTTTTTTCTGGTTCGAATTTCCCGAAGAGCTGCGGATGAATTACATTGATTCATATTATACAGCTTCACCAGAAACGTACGTTCCGGTAACGTGAGAGGCATGTCCACTGGAGCTCGTTTACTTCAGCTGAGATTATTTGTCGGAGCTGTCTACTACTTGCTTTTATAGCCCCTATATTACTGGCGCTGTCATCGCACAACATTTGCATTTTTCTTTGATACCCGTGTTTTACGCTAATTCTCGTTATTGTAAGCTACAGCAGCGCCACAAAATGCCCTAGCGGCGATTTTTGAAACTATTATTTTCACCCTGTATATATATTTATTTATTTAAGGGTATTTAAAAATACATAATGTGTTATCTCTTTTTATTAAAATGGACAATAAATAAAATTTGAAATCTATCTGAAATAAAATTGTACTGTGTATGAGAAAAAATCAATAACGTATAAATAAATAAAGCCATCTAAAAAAAAAAAGATAAGACTTTTATATTTTTCTGGTTACTTCGTATTTTGATAACGAAATAAGATCGACAAACTATAATAAAAAATACCTGAAATAGCTAAATTTGAAATAAATGAAATTATTGAATACAGCACATTCTTATCAATAATTACATTTTAATTCAAAAATATTCTTTTTGTTAAAACATAGTTAGATTTTAAACACTTTTATAATAATTGTTAAAAATGATTAAAAATTTTTCAAACACCTCATTTACAATCGCTCAAGGAATATTTCCATTTAATACATACGTCTGTGAAGCTTTTGCTTGGCAAATATTAAACAAATAGGGAGAATCTCGATACAGGTGGTTTACTTTCAAAATTATCAAGGAATGCTAAGAGTGCTTTATCAAAGGCACTTCCACTTGAGTGATATAAGTGCATATACTTCCACATTCCACAATACGTTCATTATATTACGTTTGTAGTACATTATTTACTGCAGCATACATACTGTTATGAATCATATTATATTACTGAGATTTTTAAACACAATTGTAACTGTTTGTTATAAGATTGCCTCAGGTGACTGTAACTTTTATCTTTTTCTTCATCACTATTTAATTTGTATTACTGGTAGTAATTGACCATGAAGGTTACTGTTGAATGGTATTTTCGTGTTTCATTATCATAAGTGGTACACTGTGTATTTTCACATAATAATATACATAAAATGGGATCATAGAAAAAAAAAGTAGACAGACATTTGATTTCAAATTGCAAGCTTAAAAAGAAAAAAAAAAACATTTTTTAAATCGGGCACACATTGTAATATATACAGAATTTCCTTTTTCTAATAAAAGAAAGATGTTTGTCAGTCTGCACTCGACGGCTAGGAAAATCTACCGTATGTAGTAGGTCTAAAAATTTAGATATAGTGCAAGGTAAGTTCGAAAACACCTACGATTACATTTTTCATTTACTTTGCCAAAATATTAATGAAAACCATAATGAACATCGCAAAATGGGGCTTTGCCGGATATCCGAAAGTAGGGACGAAACAGAGGACGAAAACGTTCTTTATTTCGTAATTTTACCAAGCGTACATAGGCTTAACTATTCCAAATACGAAATAACATAAAAATTCAAACTATTCGTACTTTTTCCTTTTCAACGATGCAATCGATTTAATAAATCTTAATATTTATACTTTCAAAATAATTCTTTTCGAAACACCGTTTTCGTGCTCTTTCTACTTCATCTATACTTACTTCTTCATACGTACTTCATCTATACTATTAGAGTATATTTCTTCTATACTCTGTACTTTTTCTTCTCGAAACAAGAAGAAAAAGTACTAAACTATAACTACGAACAGTTAGATTTCCAACGGTGCAATCCGTAAGCAAAATATTAATCTTAACCCTTTCCAAAAATTATATTCTGATCGACATTTTGTGGATTTTTGTTTTATAAAATTTTAAAAATCTGCATCAGTTCTTGAAATCGTAATACGAAAAAAAGAAAAATACCAAACCATAAAAATACCCATAAGAATACAAAAAATTTTAATATTAACCCTTTAGAGAAAACTTTTCTTTGAAAGTCTTTTTCACGATTTTCATATTTCACGCATACTTTTTAAAATAGACATCCATTTTCCTGTTCAAAATACACACACACGCATATATATATATATATTATTAATTATCTCTTTGGAGATTTAATTAGAATGTTACAAGAACTTGATATGTTTTTTTTTGAAATTCAAAGATATTATAATTATATATATATATATACTTAATGAGCGATTTCGCCAGACTTTGTTCTTTCTCGGTGAAAATAATTTTTTTCCAACTATCCAATTCGAGTGTCCTTAGCTTTAAATAAAGTAACAAGGCAGCCAGGAAATTGTGATTTGAAAATGAAAGATGGGGGAGGAGAATTGGATTATTATTTGGATTTCCACGGAATGTATTGTTCAAAATCGACTATATCTGATTGACTAAAATTAAATCGCCAATAAATAGGTCGGTTACGCCTTACTTCCTTTGGAATCATTTTTATATAAAAATATAATATCATACGAATTGGAGGGTGTACTTTGCCAAAGGGTAAGAGGTATGGCTGTATGGATTGTAATGTTGGAACCCCCAACAATAGGTTCATTTGGAACTGTTTTCGCTTAAAAATATTATTTCACACAACACAGATTTAAGGTATATTTAATATTACTTTTACAAGTGCAGATTATATCGGACTTTAGTTAAGAAAAAAAAATATAAAATAAACAAACCAAAGCTTGCGTATCACGCCTGGTCTACTTTAACGAAGGCAGTGTTGTACCAACTCTATGCTCGTTTCAAAAGTGTTTCGTTTAACAATATAAAATCATAAAATTTTGAATGTGTACACTACCGGGAGCCACAAACATTTGTTAGGTTCGTTTGGAAAAATGTTCATTCAACAATATGAAATCAAAACATACCGCACATTTCACAGTTATCCCAGTGTACCCAGTGTACACACACATATTCCACGATGTACGGTGCTGAAGTCAGTGAGGAAACCATCATCAGTTCCATTAGAACAGACTTTTCTTTTAGGTGCGTTCGTAATTATATAAATACGTACCACCTATTGTCGTCGTCTGGTCCGTCCGTCTGTCTGTCCGTCCGTTCGCATATAACAACGCAAAAACTTCCCAACCGAATGGTTTGAAATTTAAGATATATTATCTTTGCAGAATTTTGTCGAGACATTTCAAATTTTATAAAAATCAAATCAAAACTTTAGACGATATTAATAAAAGTATTTATTAAAAAATTTGAATTAAAAAAAATCGGCGCTTTCTTGTTCTAGGAGCTTCCGAGGTTTAATCGTCAAGCGATCGAGATAATTATTTTATTACAGAAATTAATCTGCAGAAGATATAATTCATTTCACAGAATTAAAAATCATCAAGATCCGAATATTTATATAACTATCTATAGTACGAACACACCTCATTTGTCACGTTTGACGTACAATTTCCAACTTGTTAAAATGTCGAAATATTCAACACAGACATTAGTTATATTTTGGGTTATTATGACCTTTCCGGGCTACGCCGCACCGGACGGCTCAGCTAGTGTTTAGATAAAGCTAAAGGAATAAAATGCTTATAGCAAATGCATAAAAAATCTAAGCTAATTTGATTTTGGATTCAATTTCCGATTTTTTGTGAGACGATAAATTGTATACTGCTGCATGTATTGATATAAATTTAGCAAATCAGATACTTCAATCAAGTCTTCCCTTTTAGAGTTATTTTTTTTATGTATTCATATCGAAAGGTTTCCGTTTTTTTTCTACGCATTGATTTTTTTTCTTCTTTATTATGCACTACAATCACGAAAGTGAATATCTTTTAGCGTTCGATATATCTCTGAAATTGTGAAAAAAAAATGTTTAGAATCGTTAATGTTTCATAAACCCGAATAAAATAAATGGGATTGCTCCATACGAAAACTACTTTCTCATTCTTCTTTACAATGTTGATGATTTGGATGTGATAAAAGCAAAGTTTTTAAAAGTATATTTTGAGGTACCTCTTTATTGATTTTGAATTATATTTTGATAAAAATTATATAGGATTAATATTTTGGAAGAAAAATGATATCGAAATATTTATTCAGGAAGAATTATTTTCTCAATGTTAGATAAGACGGAAATGATTTAAGCGCACAATTAATGTGTCGTTGTCATTCGTGATTAACAATTTCCGAAATTTATATACACGCCAAAGTGCAATATTATTTAATGAATCATGTTAAGGAAGTCAGGGAGTCAAAATTTTATTTTCTTTATTTATAGGCATTTTTAAATATTTCTTATCCAAACAGGAAAAATTCTTCTCTCAATATCAGGAAAGACAGAAATGATTTAAGTTCACAATTAATGTGTCGTTGCCATTCTTGATTCACAAATTTCGAAATTTATATACAAGCCTAAGTGCAATATTGTTTAATGAATCAAGTTAAGGGAGGTCAGGAAATCAAAATTTTATTTTCTTTATTTATAGGCATTTTTAAATATTTTTTTTCTCAAATGTGACTTTCAATAAAAAATAATTTGGAGATAACATTTTTTGAAACCTTTGAAATTTTTTTATTAAAAATTAAAAAAATTAACTTATTTGATTTGTTTTATAACTCACGAAACAATTGCAAAATTTCATTACTATTTCTCTACAGTGTACAGAAAATGTTTCTGGTTAATTTTTATCAGAATTTATAAAAAAATATCACCTACAAAATTTATAATACATTTAAAAGTAAAAAGAAAGAGGATTTTTGAGAGTGATATTTACTTTAAGAACTATATTTTCAAATTTTCACATGATACAGAAAAAGCTGAAGACAATTTATTAAAAATATAACATAAAAATTTTGTACGAATTTTCAAACACACATTTTGCAAGGAAGTTTAGATCTATCTTTTTAAACATGATAAATTGTGATAAAATCCATTTTGAAATAAATGAATACAAATTTTGAGTTACGAGCATGGAAGCACTGATATTACAAAGCCCAAAAAGGTTTACGTGCTGATATAATCATACTTGAAATAAAGCGAAATATAAATTTACAAGTGAAATAGGGGAATATGTTATATGTACATATATATTGTTTTTTTCTGACAACATATATTTTAAACGAATGCCGCGCAAGCGAGGCGTTTCCGAAAATAGCATATTCAGCAATTACATTTTTTAAATGTCGAATAATTTTAATTTAGATTCATTTAAAGATAAGGCGACCATCATTTCGCTTGTTAAAAATGTATTAAAGATAATTACAGAATAAATCGCGGTTGTTAATGCATTTGACAATTTTAAGATTTGATCGTCGTATGCAATGAATTATTTTTATGAAAGATAGATGAAAACATATTTTGCACTTAACCGTTTTTGTGGCAAGTAATTGCGTTTCTGTAATGTGGAATTCACACCAGAATTTCCGAAAGACTTTATTTGAAAATAATAAAATTGCAACCGTATATTTTCTCCAGATAAATTTATAATAGTAAAAATCTGTTAACAAATCCTGGTACAAATCTTCACTAAAATTAAGTGGCACAAAATATCCCCCCTTCAAGATGTTAAACTACAGTTTAAATGGATTATTACGAAAGACTAACGTTGATTTTTTTAAAATTATACATTAATAGCACAATTTCAAAATGACCCTGATATGTTTAAAAACATTTAAAAAATATTATTAACATTTATTAAATAGTTGTTTGTGGTAATTTAAAACTTAGTGAAAAAATAATTGGTTAATTTTTTGTTTAGATGCAAAGGAAATATTTTAGAAAATCTTCTCTCGGGCAACAAAAAATATACTATCATAAGCGAATATTTCAACTGAATATTCGGGAAAGAAATAGCCTTGCTATCTATTGATGCTTACATCTATTAGAAAAGTACATAAAGACCTTGATATAACGTTTACAAGCGTTAAAAAGTGTTACTAAGAATTATTAAATAGTCGTTTGTGTTAATTTCAAATTTGGACAGCTTACTAGAAACTAAAAAGTAAAAAGTCTTTTTTGGCAATGTTTTTTCTTTAGGTCTACTGCAACGGAATTATTCGCTACGTCAGTAAATGAGTTAATCATGTCTCTATCTTAAGATATCAACAACTTTTTTTTAGAATAATAATAATGAGGATTACAGGGGAGCTGACAACATAGAAATTATGCCCTCAATAAACACTCAAAGGGACTAAATACCTATTTATCAATCTTAAACTTCACTTTCGCCAGCAAATGTATGTCAATTTCGTGACCTGGTTCATCCATAGTCAATGAAGACACTTTTAAGCAAGATTACCTTGCAAGATATATAAATGTGCCAAAATGGTGGAATCCCATGGATCCCGAAATTGTACTTTATTTTGAAGTACTGAAAACCAACTGCTTACAAAAGCTACACTGATTAGCAGAGGGAACTTATCTTTCTATTTATACGCTACGGAAATCGCTGCATTAAACTGCCACGATATCACTATTAAAATGCTAGAGAACTGTCAGAAAATTTCACAAAGGTGAAATTTAACTGATCCACCCGTTCAAACTCTTATACCCATATTTATATTTTCTAACTAACCACCTCGACCTAATTATCATAAAACCGCATGAAGTAATAGTGAAACACAGATTACCAGAGGTACTCACTTGTATAAATTACAGAACCGATAGTTACATGTCGTTTTTGCTCGTACATGTTACACCATCGAACAGAACACTCACACTCAAACTAGATTCCATTTACCATCGAGTAACAAGTTCCTGTAATACCATAATTAGAAATCACTGATGTGTTAGAATGCTTTGTAGTAACACACACTTCACAGAAATTTGATAAAGATTCAGAAATTGGCAAACCCATTTCTTTTAACACCTTGTTAGATGGATGCCCCATCCGCCTATGCCACAGTTCTGCATCATGATTCACAAGATATGCCGAAGCTTTAACAGGTTGGAAATCACTTATATACTGTCCTTTGTCGTTAAGCCTAGCAATTTCAAACTTATCATTGACTTTCTTAATAACAGCCAGGTCATTTTCAAAAGTCACACTGAACCCTGTTTTTTGAATGTTTTTACCTGATATTAATTCACCATTCAGCTCAGGAACAAATACCACATGCGTTAAAACTATTTTCCTACCATGTAATATTCCAGTTATGTTGCCAATACCTTCTATCTTCAAAACATCATTTTTGGAGGCACAAGTAACAGTTCCAGAATACTGTTTAATTTCTTCAAACCACTCACTTTTGCTGCACATGTATGTGGATGCTCCAGAATCCAGTAGAAAACCTTCAACAGGTTCACCTGCTATGAATGTTACTGTCGCTGTTTCTCTGTAATCTGCTTTTAGGCGAACTCTACAATCCTTTTTAATGTGTCCAGGACGTCCACATTGAAAGCAAACTATTTTCTTTTTACAAAATTTGGCAATGTGGCCTTTGGATTTACATTTATAACAAATGATATCTCGATTATGTGCACTGAAAGCTATGTTGCCCTTTGAAACAGGGGCACGAACATTATCGGGATTTCTTTCGAACTTTAATGCTTCAGCATTCAAAAGTCTCTGCATAACAAAATCTAAAGTCAAAGTTTCAATATGCTGGTTTTCAACCGTAGCTTTAACCACATCATATATTTCAGGTAGAGACATTAACAAATAAATAACAACGCCCATGTCTTTTACTTCTGCGCCTGAAAGTCGCAATTCATTTACGATGGCCAACAGTTCATTAATATGTTGCTGCATGCTGCATTCCCGACGTTTCTGCAATGTCGCGAGTTTTTTTTGCACTAAAATTTGCCTCACTGCACTTGTTTTTCTCTTTTATTTTTCATATTTGTCCATATTTGACACGCAGTTGTTTCCGTAGCCAAAGTCGCTAACACCGTGTCATACAAAAGGGTTAGCAGTAAAGTATACGCTTTCTTTGATTCTTTAACTTCCGCTTCTTTAGCTGGATCACATTCCTCATTTAAATATTTATCAAGATCTTTAGCTGCAAAGACGGCTTCAACACGTCGCTTCCACAGAATAAAGTTTTTACCGATAGAAGATTCATCAAAGTACTTGATATTTTCATCACGTCCCGCCATTTCGACTTCCGCGTCCGCGTGATTCAGTTCAAAGCAAAAAAACAGTTCACTTTAACACAATCTTTATATATTTTTACTTCTAGCGTGTTCAGTTTCTGAACCACGCTCTGCTATTAAGATAATAACTGAATCAAAGGCCGATAAACTTAAGTAAAGTTTTAATTAAGATTAAGATTAACTAAATCACGCACATGGCGGTACTGCTACATGACCTATAACTTTTCACAACACTCAGCTTAGCGGTGCCAAACAATATACACAAATACAATAATACAGTTACGGTTACATATAACATACACCAAAGAGTAAGTGTGATTACTTTCAACACGCTCCCTTAATCTCACATTATTTTACATTCGTATCTTAAATCACATAATCTTGGTTTAGGTAAACATTTTGTAAACATATCAGCTAACTGCTTTTCTGTAGCAACATACTAAAGATTTATATCATGCAATTTTATAATATCCCTAATATATTTCAATTAATTATCTAAGTGCTTCAATCTAGCACAGTTGTTTTCATTTAATATAGCCTTAATGGCTGAATGATTATCCTCGAAAATAAAAATTTTAATATTTTGATACCCTAAAATTTCTGAAGTTACATTGTAAAGAACAGTTAAATCCTGGACAGCTTTTGCTAGAGCTAAAATCTCTGCCTCGGTAGAGGACAAGGCAATGGAGGTTTGTTTCTTTTTAGACCAAGTAACTGGACAATCATTAAAGAAAATAATATACCCAGAAATAGATTTCTTATCCTGTGCATCAGCTCCTCCAATCTGCATCAACATAAACAATAATCACACTACTGTAACTATCGGATTTACAAAAAAGTAATTTGAGTTCAGATGTCCCTTTTAGATATCGAAGAACTCTTTTAAGACTAGCCCAAGCAATATCAGTAGGCTGCTCTTGAACTAGACTAAGGCAGTTAACAGAGTACAGAATATCAGGACGAGCCATCATGGATAAGTAGAGCAGAGCCCCTACGAGCTCACGATAAGGACCATATTGCTACATGACATATCACTTCTAACAACCCTCAGCTTAGCGTTGACAAACAGTATACACAAATATAATAATACAGTTACGGTTACATATAACATACACCAAAGAGTAAGCGTGATTACTTTTAACACTTAATGATCAAGGAAAGATTTTCTAGCTAAAATTCGAAAAAGAAATGATTGTGCTATCTATCAAACTTTATTGTACTTTGTAGAAAGTTTATATGTGATACAGAATTAATGGAATACGCGTAGTTTGCTAGTAGTCATTTTTCATTAGGACCTCATATGAAGTTGTCATGCATGATACTGTTAAATAATACTAAGTAAGAAAAGTGTAATAGGGTATGTGTTGCATTTTTATTTATATAGGAATAAATAGAAGAAAAGACATACATCTTTATTTAAAATTTCTAATGCTATCTATAAAGTACTTCATAGATAGCATTAGAAGAATTAAATAAAGGTGTATGCTTCTTTTTCAAGAATTTTAAAATGAAATATCTTATTAAGTGAAATATTTTATATTAAATCGGGAAAATCATACCGATATACGCGACGGAAAATTCATGACATATAATTTAATTTATGAATTCCAAAGTCCTGAAATATTACATAAGAAGATTATCCCAAAGAAATTGGAAATTGCGTCATAAAAATATATCCAGCAGTTTGAAATTAGATTTAAAATAGCGTATACTTTATCGAATACTCCAATATTATGGAATGAAATGACAACATACTATCGTATAAAATGCAGTAAAGTGTTATTTTCTAAAATAAATATAATTAACTAAATGTAAAAATGCAGTAAGATGTGTTATTTTTTTTCTTTTCTTAATTTCTTTAACATTATACTAATTTATTTTCTATATTTTACGTTGAGTTCTTATTGAAAAATGCATATGTGTGTTTTTTAGTCTTTTGTTTTGCAAAGTAATTTACCAAGTGAAAATTCATACTCCTCTTTAAAATGTTACCTATAGAACCGAAAACTGCGAGATAAAACGAATATAAAGGATAGCACCAGAAAAAAGACAGTAAAAGACAAGTGACAAATATACACAACAGTTTGGATTCCTAAAATTACATTTGGCCAACTTCACAACTACCATCACATTAAATGTAGAATATTATTGGCAACATTGAAGCATGTATAATGACATGGATAATATGGAAATGTTTACGTCTTTGTCCGTTTACATGTATTTTTGCGCAACCCTCCCCTCGGGGCTTGAACTAAAGCTATAATTCTTTAAAGCTTAAATTCCCATGGGAATGATCCATTATCCGATTTCATATCAATGGAGCTTTGTTGATTTTACGTGCAAACCTTGAATTTTAAATATTACCAATTTCAACGTCACAGCCGAATTCACATCAAATGCGAAATAATGTGGGCATCATTGAGGCATGCATCATGGAAACTAGAATATTAAACGGCTTACGTTTCACTCCGTTTTCACGTCAGACGAGCTTAATAGATTCTACCTGCATACATTGGATTTTACAGATTACTAGTGTCAACGTCACAACCAAATCAGACGAGCTTGATTGATTCTACATATATATCTTGGATTTTAATTATTACCAGAAACAGATATTCTTTGAATTGAGTTCGAATGAGCGTATCGGGACACATGAACGTAAAAATGAAATAGATACAATATCAATAAAGTAATTTTGCAGGAAACTTCTAGAACTCACTTCTCTTTTTCACCTGTATCTTATATCAACTTCTTTAGAAATACTAGTACACAGTACAGTTCGGAAGTCATTTTTCTTTTCATAGCGCAAATCACTTTGTTCTACAAAGCAGTGTTTTTTTTTTTTTTAATTCCAATGTTTTGTCACTATAACTATACCACAAGAATTCAATTGCAGCATGTGATCACAATCTTGATCTCATAGATTGAAATCTTTATTCCTCAATTCATTGGATGCTCCTGTTTCCAGGTCCTCGGATATCGGAAAAATGTGTTAAGACGCCCCACCACTAAATATATTTGCCAATCAATTAGTATCCCTTTTCACCTACGTAAATGTCTCTAAAATTATGTATTTTTATAATCGAAATATCCGATTAGTATAAAAGTGACACATAATTTATGGTTGGTGAATTTACAAGGTGGTCTAAAACTAGTTATATATCAAATAAAATTTGGTACGATTTAAAGTTGTTACCATATGTATAATCTACGTTTATTAGAAATTTATGTCTCATTTATTTAAAATATTATTAATCGGCAGCTTGACTGATATCTCAAACATAATTAGCTTTATGTATTGCAAAGTAATGACGTGTAACGAAATCACAGTTACATAGTAGTGCAGCACATTAAATAATCTCTCATCTATACTAATATTATAAAGGAGTAAAGATTGTTTTTTTGTTTATTTGTTTGTTTGTTTGTTTGTTTGTAGGGGGTAATCTCTGGAACTACCGAACCGATTTCAAAAGTGATGGTGGCAAATTGATGATGACAACTCCTGCTCCAACATAGGCTATATTTTATGTCGGTGCGACTAACCCCAGAGGGGTGCAGGAGCGAAAAACTTTCTAAAATTGCGATTTTTTTCATACTGAAGGAGCTAGAAATTTGAAATTTTTCATTGTAGTTACTTATAAGATGTAAATGCTCTCTAAGAATAAAATAAAAAAAAATCGAAATTTAAAAGGGTGAAATCAGTGAAAAGCGTTCTAAAAACAATCTAAATAACAATTTCTATGGAATCTCTGGAACTACCGAACTGATTTCAAAAGTGATGGCAGCAAATTGATGGTGACAACCTCTGCTCCAACATAGGCTATATTTTTTGTTGGTGCCACTAACCCCAGGGGGGTGCAGGAGCGAAAAACGTTCTAAAATTGAGATTTTGTTTATACTGAAAGAGCTAGAAATTTGAAATTTGGCATTGTAGTTACTTATAAGATGTAAATGCTCTTTAAGAACAAATTTTTAAGAAAATTCGAAATTTAAAAGGGTGAAATAAGCAAAAAGCGTTCTAAAATCATTCTAAATTAGAATTTCTATGGAATCTATGGAACTGCAGAACCGTGTGATGGTGGCAAATTGGTGGTGACAATCCCTGATCCAACAGCCTCTTTAATAAAAAACTATCCGTTGCTGACGACTGGATTTTTCGCTAATTGTTGCCACAGATTAATCTCGGAAAATGAAACATTTGAAGTTACTGAAAAAAAAATAATAGCTCGAAAAGTATGTCGATGCTGCGAGTGAATACGAATGGTCGCTGGTTCAATTACAACTAAATATTGCTTCAAAATTGATTTATGTACACTAATAATATATACATGTTGCTTTTACATTATTCAAAGATTGTAGATTCAGCGAACGCACCATAGGTCCGCTTAGATCGCCGATAAACAAACGAATGACGAATATTAAATGTTGCCAACGGCAAAACACAAATTACAATAGAATGCGCCTTGGAGGCGCGCGCAACAGCCAAGGTCAAGGGAAGCGGTAACGTACCGGCCCCCGTTGACATGTGCCAACATTCAAACAAATATAACACTAAATATTTTTAAACATATTGCTTACAATAAAAATTATTTAAAATACAATTACATACAAGTTCCAAAACACCTACATACTTAACTTTTAAAACGTTATACATGTCTAACCGTTAAAACAATATAGTACTTAATATGCATAACAACCCTTCAAAAAAATTAGAAAACATATATACATATATACAAACAATAAATGACACTAATATAATTGCATTAATGTTTCAAGTTTCTAATGGAAGAGGACAAACTTTTGAGATGGACCTCGTAACTACACTTGTTGCTGTTTTAATTTCTCAAACTCTAATTTTTCCATCAGATCCAGGTATGACTTTTAGAACACGACCCATTGCCCATTTGCCTGGGGGTAAATTGTCATCCTTTAGGATGACCATACATCCTTCTTTTAGAAATTTTTTTTCAACATACCATTTGGATCTTTGCTGCAAATGGTTCAGGTAATCCTTTTTCCATTTTTTCCATATCAATTGTGTCATTTTTGTGATTGCCTGCCAATTTGACAGTCGGTTATCATTAATTTTTGTCAAATCAGGTTCAGGAATTGAAGTGATGGGTCGACCTATCAAAAAATGGCCAGGGGTCAAGACTTCAATTTCATTTGGATCGGGCGACAAGGGTATTAAGGGGCGATAATTTAAAATTGCTTCGATTTCTGCCGTTAATGTCCAAAATTTTTCGAGTGTGACTCGAGAATTGCCTAAGGTTCTTTTAAGATGGTACTTGAAAGATTTCACCCCAGCCTCCCATAATTCACCAAAATTGGGCGAACGAGGAGGGATGAATTTCCAAGTGACAGCCTCGGAGGCCAAATAATTAGACAATTCTTCATCAGGCTTACATACCAGGGCATGTAATTTTTTCAACTCTGTATTAGTACCTACAAAAGTAGCTCCATTATCTGACATGATAATTAAGCTTTTACCTCTTCTGGCGAAAAACCGTTTCAGGGTAGCAATAAATGATTCGGTTTTTAAATCGGTAACTATATCTAAATGGATTGCCTTAGTGGCGAGACAAACAAATAATGCTACAAAAATTTTATTATATTTTCCCTTTCTTTGGTTTTTGTATTTAATCAGAAAGGGTCCACAAAAATCAATCGCACATTTTTCAAATGGTGGGCTAGGATTTACTCTTTCTGAGGGCAAATGTTCCATGATTTGATTTGCCCCCCATGGGTTTATTTCGAAAACAGGCTATACATTTGTGTACTGTTTTACGAGCCAAAGATCTTCCATTTAGTATCACATCTTTTTGCCGAACATGATGCAATAATCACTGCGGCCCTAGATGGAAAAACTTTACATGATAATATTCAAAAATAACATCACTTAATTTATGATAATGAGGTAGTACAATAGGATGTTTCTTATCATAGGTCAGACTGGAATTGTTTAAGCGACCTCCTACACGAATAATTCCTTCGGAATCTAAATATGGATTCAAAAATTTTAATTTACTATTACCTGAAAGGTTCCTCTGGTTCTTCAAATTTTTTAGATCTTCAGCAAATGAAGAATACTGTACCTGTTTTATAAGAAATACTTCAGCTTTCTTTAACTCAGCAGAGGATAATGGCCCGTGTTTTTTTTCTTCAGCATTTCGACAATTATTTACAAACCTACAAATATGACTTATGACACGAATCAATTTTAGAAAATTATTAGTCAAAGTAAATAAATAATTAAACAAGGAAAATTCAGTCTTAATTGCGAAGGTATAGTCCTGAATTGGTTTAAGTTCTGCAGCATAGTCAATGTTATTGTCAAGATCTACCGGATGATTTTCTACATGCTGAATTTTTTCACGAAGAAGATTCGGATCACAAAACCAAAATTCACAGGTCAACAGTTCCTTGGCATCCAGTCCTCGAGATATAACATCAGCTGGATTGTTTTCCGATGATATGTGTTGCCATTGGTACGAGTTCGTAAGGTCTTGAATAGCGGCAACTCGATTACTAACAAAAGTTTTTAGGAGATGTGGGGGTTTTCTAATCCATGCGAGAGATATCGTGGAGTCAGTCCAGAGAACAACATTTTCTATTTGAACGTCCAGTGATGGTAGAACTTTATGCATCAACTTAGCTAATAGAATACAAGAGCACAACTCCAGCCGGGGAATTGTCACAGTCTTTATGGGCGACACTCTGGATTTACTACACAGAAGTTGTTTAGTAGGAGATCCTTCAACCGGTAAGGATTGAACATAGATTGCAGCTCCATATGCTGACAACGACGCATCAGCGAACCCATGCATTATTATGCTATCTTCTCGAAAAACGTGTCTGGGAACCTTTAAGTTTTTTAACTCTAAGAAGGTGGATACAAAGTCATTCCATTCTCTTGCCAGGAAATGGCTCATTCCAATCGATTTTGGCTAGCCAGAGCTTCTGCATAAATATCTTGGCTCTTGTTATTACAGGACCAAGTAGACCCAGTGGGTCAAAGATTTTCGAAATAAGAGAGAGAACATCTCGTTTACTATAAAGGTCCTTGTCGGAAATTTTTAATTTATATTGAAAACAGTCACTCTGTGGATCCGATAGAACACCCAAGGTTTTTATCGAAGCACACTCTGGTTGATCATCGAAACTGTATTCGGTGGCAACCCTATTTTCAGGTTGAATCAATTCTGGGTGGTTTGCACACCATTTGTGCAACTTCATGTTTCCGAGTTTTAACAGGTTAATTAATTTAGATTGAAGGATTTTAGCCCTTTCGAGAGTTGATTCTCCAGAAAGAACATCATCAACGTAAAAATCATTTAAGACGACCGACGATGCTAGAGGTAAATTGTTTTGTTCATCTATTGCTAATTGCTTAAGAGCACGCGTAGCTAAGTAAGGAGCGTTTGATGTCCCGTAAGTCACTGTATTCAGCTTATAAATTTGTACTGGCGCGTCAGTACTGGCCTTCCACAAAATTCTAAGA
The DNA here is from genome assembly GCA_963931845.1 of Maratus michaelseni. Lineage (NCBI taxonomy): Eukaryota > Metazoa > Arthropoda > Arachnida > Araneae > Salticidae > Maratus > Maratus michaelseni. Next base: position 83,747,739 of record OZ007589.1, read on the forward strand.
AGGTTTCTTTGTGAGGGATCTACTAATATCATTCGATACATTTTTTGTACATCAGCTGTGAACGCATACCTGTGTTTTCGAAAGCGAATCATAATCTGAATCAATTCCTGTTGCGGAATTTTACCCTTTAAAAGGATGTCATTCAATGACAAACCAGACGTTGTGAGCGTTGACGCGTTAAAAACAACGCGCAAGCGTGTAGTGCTTTTCTCTGGTCTGTATACCCCATGATGAGGTATATAATAACAGACTTCTCCGGGTTCAGATTCCTCTACTAACTCCATGTGATTTAAACTTTTATACTCTTCCATAAATGTCGAATAGAGTAGTTGCAAGTTCGAATCCCTATCTAACCGCTGCCAAACTTGATCGAGTTTTTTTTCAGCAAGTTTTCTGGATTCTCCTAAAAATGTAGCATCCTCCATAGGCATACTCACTACATATTGACCGTCGGATATTCGATAATGTGTCTCTTCAAAATGCTTTTCGCAAAATTGTTCTTCATTACTAAGCTGAGAATTAGAATCACTAATATCTTCTATTTCCCAAAATTTTTGCAATGACTTTTCTAATTTTTCGTTTTGAGTGAGTAGACCGCAGTATTGAGAATCAGGTGAGGAATTATTCACAACACCGCTAGCTACATAACCGAACACTGTCTCTTGAAATAATAGGTTTTGTGAAGAACAGCGAATTTGACCTGCTTTTAATAAATCAAAAAAACATTCGGCACCCAATAATAAGTCTATTTTTCCTGGTACATTAAATGTATCATCTGCTAACGAAATATGTGTAGGTATATCAGAAATTTCTATATGAATGGGCATTAATGGCGTTATTTCTGTTATTTTTGGCACTACAAAAAAATCTAGTTCCTTTGTGAAAGCTCTATTTTTATTTGAAATTATAGTTTTAATTTTATGATTAAGTGTTGTACATGTTCCATTTAACCCTGATACAGGGGCGACAACCTTAACTTTCTTTAAACCCATTTTTTTTGCAAAGTCAAATGATACACAATTAATTTGACTGCAAGAGTCTAAAAGACTTCTTCCTCGAATAAAATTTCCTTTAACAGTTTTAATATCAATTATTGCAGTTGATAAAATAACATTCTTATTTGAAAGTAAATAGTTCGAAAGATTTTGCGAAACGATATCCGGCGTCACATTTCTTTCTTCTAATTGCTGTATTTCTCGCTTTTGATGACGTGATGAATCATTGGGAACAACCGCGTTTTCTCTGTGTAAAAGGCTGCTGTGCCTTGAATTGCAATGCCTACATAAATATTTCGATCCGCAATTTGCTGCCAGATGTTGCGGTGAGAAGCAATTAAGGCAAAGTGTATATTTTTTAACGATCGCAAATCGCTCATCAAATTTCATATCAAGGAATTTCTTACATCTAAAAAGAGGGTGAAATGAATCACAAATAACACAATGTTTTTCGGAAGAATTTGAATTAACGACCAATGCTTTTGATTTCATTTCATTAGTGTTTTTTATTCTTGTAGATATATTTTTGTTTATGCTTTTGAGCGATTGACTTCGCTTTTCGAGAAAGGTCATTAAATTATCAAAGCTTGGTACTTCTGACGTGTTTATAGACAGTTCGAATTGCTTTCTCGTGTCTTTATCCAGTTTATTTAAAATGATAGTTATTATCAAAATGTCTGAAAGTTTATTTCTTTCAAATCCCAAGTTATTTAAAGCCCTGATGTTTTTTTATCGCATCTACTAAACGTCTTAATTCTTTAGCTGACTCATGCATAATTTTTCCAAATTCTAGTATAGCTTTTAAATGAATATTAACCCTAATTCTTTTATTCTCAAATCTATTTTCTAAAGCTGTGAACAATGAATTAAATGTATCTTCTAGAGTTTCTAACAGTTTAGCCTCATTTTTTAATGCGGAGTGAAGATAATGTAATTTCTGAACGTCTGTCAGTTCGTCATTATTTGTAACGATATTATTAAATTCAATTTTAAACATATTCCAATCCTCATATTTCCCACTAAATTGAGGAAGCGGAATTTCTGGCAATTTTATCTTACAACTATGTAATTTGAATTGAGAATTTCTATTTTCATATTCATCAGAATTTAATTGAAGGAGACCTACCTCTAAATCTTGTAATCTGTCCTCCAATTCGAGTAATGAATTGTCTATATCTGTCATATTTTGATCTTCAGGAACTGTTGCATAATAGTCAGTGCGTAGTGTATCCACATTACTGGAAATCTTTTCAAGCACTTTCAGTTTCGTTTCTATTTTTACTTTTGTCCATTGAACTGTTTCATCCTTTACTAGATTTTCTAATCTAGTGAGTAGTGCCTTTACAGAACCTCTAATACGATTTAAAGTTACCAATGTAGTCATTATGAACTAATTATAATTTCTAACTATAATACTAGCACTAATTAGAATCAAATTACTCCGCGAGCGGACGAAAATTAATGTCGATGCTTCGAGTGAATACGAATGGTCGCTGGTTCAATTACAACTAAATATTGCTTCAAAATTGATTTATGTACACTACTAATATATACATGTTGCTTTTACATTATTCAAAGATTGTAGATCCAGCGAACGCACCATAGGTCCGCTTAGATCGCCGAAAAACAAACGAATGACGAATATTAAATGTTGCCAACGGCAAAACACAAATTACAATAGAATGCGCCTTGGAGGCGCGCGCAACAGCCAAGGTCAAGGGAAGCGGTAACAAAGTATTTGTCATAAAATTGTTAGGCAAACTGCGTTTGAAAGGTAAAACATTGTATTTTTCTTGATATAAATTTCAAATATAATGATTATGCCATTTTTCAAATATTGAATTTGAAAAATTACCAAATTTCACAATGGGGTACCATAGCAAAACCTTCATGCGTAAAAAGATAATGATAAGGGCGACGTGTCCTGGCGTGTATATTGGCTAGGCTATAGCACGAGTCACAAATTATAGTAGCCTTATTATTCTGTTAAAATATAAAAGTGAATTATGAAATGTCAATATTTTGTTTGATTAAAAGTTTGTTATAAGAAATTGACCAGCGTAGCGGGCATAGCTTGCTAATAAGTTTATAAAATTGCATAAAAATGTTCGAATTATTGTTATCTAGTTCCACAAATGTCACAGAAATAAAATTTGTTTATATAAATCTACAATAACAAAACACATAACAATTCTTAACAAATATATTTAATTGTAAAACATTAATTATTTTTAGAAAATTGTATGTATTATGTTTAAAAAAAAATACTTGCTAGCGAAAATTTGCGGTAAGGTTTTAAGAAAAATAGACAAACAGACATTATGAATGATATTCACAATAATAAAAAAAGTGTCTTACATAAAAAAGTATCAATTCACTTATAAAAATACTTAAGATCATTTAATGCAAAATGATTATATTCTGAAAAGAAAGGCGACGCGCTTTAACACATTCACAAATTCCCTTTGGAATCCTTCCAAATACTTTGAGCAGTGGAATCCATTTTAAGCTGCTACGGGTGATATACCATCTCATAGAGTAAAGTAGCTTATTTCGATGTGCATACTTAACACTTATGGTTTATCGTTAAAATAAAATTATTTATCAGTTAAGCTCATTTTTATAGCACGAACACAATTCGGGATTTTTTAAGCAAAATCTGTAAGAAAAAGGATGTACTGTAGCTTGTTTTATTTGACGTTTGTCTCATTTTAATCTATTTGTTCAAAATGAAAATTTTTGAATTTTCGTAATCAGTTTAGCTATCTAAAAGATACTTATAATTAAAATATGATTATGATTATTAAGAGGCTCAGTTGCTTATTGTTGCAATAGCTAGGAAATGTTCCTGTCTACAGGGAAATTTTCGTGTCTTGTTTTGGAAAAAAAAAAAAAAAAAAAATTCCTCATTTTTCACCATATTTTCCTTTACTAAAAAAAAGTTATATCTTTTTGAATGCACCGAATCCTGATCATGGAAAATATCATTCCTTATAACTTTAATTCCGCAGAAAGTAACTTAAAGGCATTTGCACTGTTAGTTTAATATTTTTGTGAGGAATGCTTCGTATGTCGATCATTTTACACTGTATTTGGGTCATGAATTATGTCGATGTTTATGAGTCATGCTATTAAAAATCAAAACAACCGATATGTGACACAGACAAGCTTATTGAAACTCAGATTCAACAACATAATATTGGAACAATCTTAGAACTTACGGAATATATACCTATTTTAACATAACTTTTATTACCTCCATTTGAAAGGATTTTAAAAGGAACTCTAGACTTAGATTTTAAGTGAATATGTACCGTGTCGTCTTAAATTGAATTAAGGCAGATTTTACCTAATCAGAGAAATATGTCCCATGTATCGCAAATTTTCTGATATGTTAGTATAAACTTCCATAATTGTGTACCTCCTTCAAACAAGCAACGGCTTGAATTGATCTCTTTTTTTTATTAAAAAAAACATAAAGTGTCACACACACACATATATATATATATATATATATATATATATATATATATATATAATTGTAATACCTTTGAATTTCAAAATACATTAAACAATCTCTTGCATCAAATCTGACATAATCTCCTATTTAAAGATAGGTAATCATAAAGTGTATACAGAATACAATTAATTTAATACAAAAAATTAACAAGTGCAAACATCAGATTACCAATGTGCCATTTCAGCGATAGCACGCAGCCAAACATACTGAAAGTTTTAAAGAAAATTTTGAAATATACATACATATATAATAATTATATAATATGCCATATAATGTAAGAAAATTGGAATTTGGATATCAAATGAAATTAAAATGGAATTTGAAATGGAAAAAATACATGTGCAGAGCTTAATCTTCAGTCTGGCAGAACCCTGCACATGTCTAAAAAATAATACAATAATTCATAAAATATACTGGCAAATATACTAAGATCAATATATTCCTGCCAGAAATATTGTATTAATATAAGTAAACGAATTGAGAGTAAAATAAACAACCATAAAGTATTGAAGTTAGCTAAATTTTGAATTGATATATACAGGATTACGAATGTGTGATTGATTTTTCTTGATATGGCGAGATCTTGAATAATGGGTTTGTGTGGCACCCATAGATGGCTTGTACTTGTAAAAAATTGTTTATATTGTTTAATTTTAGGGAAAATATACAATATATCCTATGAATTTGAAAATAAGATTATAAGTTTACTCATGGACGTTGGAAGGTTCACGTCATTGTGTATGGACCAGAATATTTTTAATAAAAATATTTTTAACTAGGGTAATTAAAATTTTTAAAATCACATTTTTTCGCATTAACCACTTTAATGTTAAAATAAAATTATCTTATAACAAATGTTTTACGCCCTTTTTATTACATTTTGCTTAATAAAATAAACTGTAATCGCCTTATTCTAAGATTAAAATCCCCTAAGTCGGAATTGAGTGTTGGAAAGAAGTAAAATAAGAACGATCACTATGCAGAAAAAATATGTTGCTGTTTTGATAGTTAAATCTGGCAAACAAAGAAAAGAAATTTGTGGCCTTTAACATGTTGAGTATTAATTCTAAAATACATTAAAATGTATTCTTAAATATTTAACTATGTGCATATACTTCAAACATATGTCACTATTTATTTTAAATGCATGCGCAGTTTTAGTTGTTTGCTATTTTCGTTTGTTGTTTATTAAAATGAATATAAAAATAAAATAAAAAAATAACATCAATAAAGTTGTATATTTAAAAACTACTTTTTGAAGGCTATATGTTTCGTGTTTACTGTCAGTATAAATCATTTCTTACTTAAAATATTTCCAGTGAGTCACATTCGATTAATTAAAATAGTAAGTGATCACTGATAATTAAAATTAGTTACAGTCAAATTTTATATATTCATCAAAATTTTTCATTTTTAATAAATAATCTGCTAAATATATTCCTTTTTTACAGTCATTAAATCACACATTTAAACAATAGTTTAAAATTATTTTTAAAATATAATATTTTCATCTTCAGTTCCCAGGCATACAGGAAATAGGCCGCGCTATTTTACTTAATCATCCTCTTTAATAAAAAGCTATGCGTTGCTGACGACTGAGATTTTCGCTAATCGTTGACACAGATTAAACTCGGAAAATGAAACATTTGAAGTTACTGAAAAAATTAATAGCTCGAAAATTATTTGTCAGAAAATTGTTAGACAAACTGCGTTAGAAAGATAAAAAGTTGTATATTTCTTGATATAAAATTCAAATCTAATGATTATGCCGTTTTTCAAATATTGAATTTTAAAAATTACCAAATTTTACAATGGGGTACCATAGCGAAATAAGAAGATAATTATAACGGCAATGTGTCCTGACGTATGTATACTGATGACTTCACTATTTGCACGAGTCACAAATTATAGTATCCTTATTATTCTGTTAAAATATAAAAGTAAATTATGATGTCACGAGTGCATGATTTTCATTTAATTCTCCGCAAATAGCATATTTTAGTCCACCTCAGTGAAGCATATCAATTTCATTATATTTGAAGTATTGTAATTTGATTAAAATTTAACAGAAATGATTTTTCTCCATAGACACCATAATGTAACACAATTATGCATTTTTTTTTAAAGCTGACCTAATCCATAATAGAGTCTACAGTTAATTGACCTAATTTGAGTCAAATTCAAGGTCAATATTGCGTTTGATTAAAGGTGCGTTAACAGAAATTGACCTGCGTAGCGAGCGTAGTTGATATATATTCTATGACGTATCACTATCTGATGTAAATTTTTGAATGTGACATGCAAGCAAATTCTTCATCCATTAAAATAATATTCAACTACAGACTTTATTGTTAAAAATACATAAAAACAATTAAAATCTATTTGATATATATTCTAGTATCTAGTTGATATATATTCTGTGACGTATCGCTATCTGATGTAAATTTTTGAATGTGACATGCAAGCAAATTCTTCATCCATTAAAATAATATTCAACTACAGACTTTATTGTTAAAAATACATACAAACAATTAAAATTATCAAATAGACGTTTCGTGCACTTTCATACACCTCATCAGTACTTCGAACACAATTGCAAAGCCACCAGAACCAAAACAACAAAGATAGTTAAAGTCACAGTTTAGTTAACACATTGTACTCAGCTGGAATCAGTTCAGCCTCGTTAATAGGAGATTCAGCTAAAACCGTCATTCAACCCTCCAAGAAGGTACGACTGCTGTACACGCAACATTTTGAACAGGCAATTTGCGCGTTCTGAAAATCAGGCACATGATCAAAATCCAAAGCATGTGCAACCAATCTCGAGGTTAGAGTGCCTCTATTAAACGAATCCCTATGTTCTTTCAACCTCACATTTAAGGATCGTCCAGTCTCGCCTATATAGCTGGATCCGCAACCTTTGCAGGGAATTCGGTAAACTACACCTGTAAGGTCAAATCTGGAATATTTATGCTTGCAGTTACCCAAAAAAATCTTATTTGGATTTAAAGGCATACGCAGTCCTGATGCCGACATTCGCAAAAATACCAGATATTTTCTCAGAAATGTTAGCGTAGTACGGTAAAGATATAGTTCCCACAGGTGTGGCACGTTGGTAAGGTGTGGGATATTCATCCGATCTCTTCGATAGTTCCGATAAAACTCTATGGCACCATCTTCGCTGGTAATCGTTATGACGTAAATCAGAAATTATTTTACAAGCTTCATTATTAAAACTGACCTCGCTATTACAAAATCTTAAAGCTCTATTGTACAAAGACCTTACCACAGCAACTTTATGTGAAAGAGGGCTGTTAGAGTTGAAATTTAGATATTGACCGGAAGAAGTAATTTTTCTATAAACGGAAGTTTTTAAAACATGAACATTGTTGACAAAATTTCTCACTAGTAATATATCCAGGAAGGGGAGAATTTTATTGTAAATTGGATGGATCTAGACACTAATTTGCCTTGCCTAAAATTTCGACAAGATGATCCTACTCCGCAATCAGGAAAATGTCGTCTACATACCTTTTCCAAAATTTTATTTTAACACCAAAACTCATAATAATATCATTTTCCATATATTGCATAACAATTTCTGCGACTCTTACAGAAAAATAATAAACTCTTAAAAATAAATTCTTCAGCGTTGATTAATTCTATGACATATGTTAATAGAGTATAATTAAAAGTTTATATAATTGCCTAATATTTGGATAATATTGAAATCAACATGTATGATATTTTACTTATTGATTCGTGAAATTTCTGTAGTTTATTTAGATAAGTTTTACATATGAAGCGGTTAGAATGACAGTGGAGTAAGTCAAAATTTATTGATTTGAGAAATAAAGAGTTTTGTGAAACTTGTTATATGCCGTTGCATTGAGTGGTCCAAATTGTTTTGCTCTCTAGTGATTCCCTAACTGAACTAAGACTTATTTGACTGGAACATTGAACAGAAATTACTATACATTCAGTGAAAATATGGTTATCTCCATTTTCAATTTTTTTGAATTGCTCCACTATCCTTCTAACCCCCTCAAATATTTTTAATAACGAAACCATCACTAATATTGATTTCAATAATATTTAAAAATTACCCATGTACGTTATTTTCTATTACGCTGTATGAAGAGAATCTACAGAAAAAATAAACGATAAGGAATTCGCTTGCAACGACAGCCTTCATTCAAAAACTCACACCAGATGGCGATACCTCCTTAAAGAAATTTCAAAGATCAGGTAAGAATAAAACAGCTTATTTTATTCGATGTCATTCATTTACTGATAATGCCTCGATATTAGATGCGAAAAATCTATATTTTAATAAACATCTTTTAACTATTGTGTAAATGTATAATTAAATGTCCGTAAATAGGAAAAATATTTAACCATTTACTTATTATATAAAATGATATTACTATAATTTCTAGAAACTATTTTTATTAATTCCCATATTTTTATCGACGAAAGAAATATCTGTTTTTGTCATTTAATAATCTACTGCAATTCGTTAATGTGTTTCCTTAGCGGATATATTATTCAAAACGATTTTGAAATAATTGTAATTTTTACAAACATTAAGATGAAAAGGTAATCATCGCGAGCAGTTTAAATTTCAATTTAAAAAATAATCCCTTTTAAAAGAAGTCGATACTTTTAAAAAGTATTATTTTATATGCATGTCGAAGATAATATTCTGTGAAAAAACATGCGTGATATCATGACACCAAAAAATGTAATTAACAATCCTAGAAAATACGTGCATACGTTTAAATGAAATAAACTACTGTTATCGTAGCATTTTACAGACTATGTAAGTACTGTATAATTGGGAAGATTCTATACAAATACAGGAAAATTATTTATAGAAAAATTATCTGTATAGACAAATTTATGTATTTCTAAAATATATATATTCATTAAACTGAAAAATAATGCATAGAGGAATCTCTTCCATTTAACCTATGTCACATATGCGATTTTAATTTGAATGATATTTTATCATATTTTCTTATTTGTTTATCATTTGATACCTAATGTGTATCCTTGTATTAGCATTAATACTTAGAAAACCTCTTCTGACTTTTGAAAATGTTGCTTTTTCACACGCATGGATTTAAAAAGAATATTCACAAAACATTAATCAATGGTACCACAAAAGTTGTGTAAACTTTCGCAAATTTCGAATAAGTGTTATTACCACTTCCGAGATTTTCCTACTTTCAACAACTAAATAATTTAGCCATTTGGTATGTTTAAAAAAAATATTTAATCATTCTTTTTCTTATTTTGCCATACACAGAATTATACAAATGATATAGATATTACAACTAATTTAGTGGCAAGGCTATGATTCATATTCCCTGTTTTAAAAGTAAACTGACCTAATGTTATGTTTTACAATTATTTCTGTTCTTATTTATACTGGTTTCTGCTGCTTTTAAAAATCGTTTTAAGTAATGGTGGTATTTTACAAACACCTGTTATATTATTAAAGTCTATGTTATACCATTTAAAATTTATTGTTTAAGGCTACAAAAAGCTAATTATATTATTAATGTATTTTTGGAACACCATTTAGAATTTATGATTGTGCAGATATTAGATAGTGATAGTTACATAGGCAAAAAAAAATCACAACAAATTGGTCTTTATTTTTACACTAAAAATAATGTTAAATCTAAACAAATAACAAAGAAGTAATCAAAACACATTTTGTTATTAGAAATTATATTTAATTACGTGTTTTTTCACTATATATGTGTACCGAATATTTATAATTAAGAGTATGTAAGAAATAAATATTTTTTTATTGAAAAAGTAAAAGCAAATTAATTTGGATTGAATCAAAATACATTTGAATATAATTGTGTAAATATAGTTTAAAGTATAGTTAAAATGTAGGCGTTTACAAGCTGTACGATTTTAAATATAACTCTTTTACGCTAGATGGCAGCACCAAAGAACAGTTTGAAAGAGACTATGCTTTGAATTCCAGCTTTACGTCAGAAATTAAATAAATAAAAAACATTCTATTAACTTTTGCATATTCCTAGAACTTTAATTCTTATTATGTTTAAAATATTCTGTTATTATTTTTCTGTAATATATTATTAATTTTCTTTCATTCTTTTTTTTTATTAGATTTTGTGAAATGCGAGCCATGCTTTTTGATGCGGGACAGTCATGTAAAAAATGTCATTCTGTTTTGATTCTGTTAAGTTTCGGAACGTAAAGTTCTGTTGTCTTTAAGTCTGAATTCTGATTGTTTGTAAAAATTCTAAATTCTCATTCAAAGTCACATTCTACTTTATTAAAAATGTGAAAAAATATTCAAGTCTCAAACAATGAATGTGAACTGACTCATTTAATGTAATTTAAGACACCATTCTTCATAAAGAAATTCTACTGGTTTTTTTAAAGGAAAAACTTCTGTTCTGAAAGGAACGTGCGTGGAATTCAAATTTAAGTGTTGATCAGTGAAATATTGAAATTATAGAATATAATCTAGGTGATTCTTAATAAATTCAACGATTACTCAGCATTCAGCATTCCCTATGTGATAATTCATTATTATATTCTATCCAATCGGTAAATTGAAATTCAGCGATAGAATCGGAACCTCGACTCAAATCAAAAGGTACGTAGATACTCTTTATTTATTTATTCAGTAAGAAAATCTCAAATAATACTAAATCTTTAATTCAGAAACTATACATAATTTCTGGTCCGTCGTAGCCGTAGTACTTATCTGCGCTAGATTAAAAAAAAAAAAAAAAAAAAAAAAAAAAAAGTTATAGGTTAGGTATTGATTCAATTTGGGTTTATGCTTTTATATTTTATTTAATGTGGTATTATAGTGTATTTTATGTGTAGTATTCCGATTACGAATTTTCATAATCTGATTCAGTTTTATAGTGCTTATTTGTAAATATTAAGTATTAAAAATGACTAAGGAATCGAAACAAGAACTTTATTTTGAAAGAATATGTAAAGAAATAGATATATTTAAAAATAAAATTAACGAGTCCAATTCTGATGAACAGTCAAAAATTAAGATTTTAAAATCGAAAGTATTACCGTATGAAAACATTCTCGCGCAAGCTTTTGAAAAACTATCGCCCAACGAAAATGATGATAATTTAGATGCGTATTTGAAGTATCAAGAAATAATATGCGATTTGTTAGTGGCGTTAGAAGAAAAAACTAAGGTCGATTCTCATCCCGAAATTCATTTGAATTCTCAAGTTAAACAGACTTCTTTGGTAAAATTGCGAAGTTTGATCTTCCGCATTTTTATGGCGAGAAAGAACATTGGATTTCATTCAAAGAGTTATTTAAGTCGACGATATTAGAGAATGAAAATTTGTCAAATATTGAGAAATTGCAATATTTACATTCTTCAGTCCGTGGAAATGCGGCAAAATTAATTCGTGGATTTGCGTTAAAGGAGGAAAATTTGGATCAATGTTGGGAGTTGTTATGTGAAAGATTCGACAACAAAAGACAACTGGCATTAAGCCAAATAAATAAAATATTTTCTGCTAAAATTCTCAAAGATAATAATTCAAAATCTTTATTAGAATTACTAGATACTTGTAATGAGTCAATTCGTAATTTGAAAACATTAGGGTTAGAGTCTAATGCGTTGAGTGATTTGATGGTTATAAATTTCATGTTAACTAAGTTAGATCAGCCGCTTCAACAGAGATGGGAGTTGATGTTAGACAATAATAAAATACCAGTCCTAGATTCATTTCGAAAATTTATCGAACGTGAAGCTAGGAGTGTAGAAGAATCAAAGTTCATTAAAGTAGAAAATAAATCGAATTTTGTAAAAAGGCCTCTAGAGTCTAACAGAGGAGCCACTAAAACCAACCTAGTAAACAGCGCATTTGTTAGGAATAGTAATAATTGTGTAGTATGCAATCAAAATCATGCGGTATTCAAATGTTCCCTTGTTAATTCTAAACCATTAAAGGAGAGGTGGAAAATTGTTGAATTAAACAAAATTATGTCAAAATTGTTTAAGGCAAAATCATAATGTGGAAAATTGTAGAATAAATGTGAACTGTAAATAATTGTTCAAAAACACATCATACATTATTACATGTGTATACAACTGTTCAAACCAGTCAGGAGGTTGTGAATAGTAATGTACCAGGCATTTCTGTATCTAATAGCGCGCAGTGTCAGTCATGTATGCAAAATTATAACGTCTTATTATCTACCGCTCTGATTAATGTGAAATCTAGCACAGGTAATGTCATTCAGTGCAGAGCACTTGTTGACAATGCTTCTCAAAGGTGTTTGATTTCAAAATCGTGTTGTAGAAAGCTAGGTCTTCCCTTGAGAACTACAATTCATAAAATATCAGGAATCAACAATTTAGTCGCAGAGACAGCTCTTCAGGAAGTTTCTTTAACATTTTCTCCGCATATTAATAACGAAACTTTTCAGTTAGATGCTTTAGTTGTTAATCAGATCACAACAAATTTACCGAACTTTCTGATTACTAATAAGTATTGGCCTCATATTGAAGGATTAAATCTGGCGGATCCCAACTTCCATGTTTCCGATTCCATTGATATACTCATAGGTGCGGATTTGTTTGCTAACATAATAATTGGAGAGTCCATTCTAGGTTCTGAGGGAATACCGAGTGCTGTTAATACGAAACTGTGTTGGGTATTATCTGGAGTAATTTATTCGAATCAGTCAAATCACAATTCTCCTGTTAGTTGTCATGTTACGACGCAAATAAATTATCAATTGCAAAAATTTTGGGAACTCGAATCAGTTCCTAGTTATGATCCAGTTTCGCTAGTAGAAAATAATTATGTCAAAACAGTATAACGCACGGAATCAGGGAGATATATCGTGGATCTTCCATTTAAATCTAAACCTGTTCTCGGAAATTCTAAATCTCAAGCTTTAAAGCGTTTTAATTCCTTAGAAAATAAACTTCAAGGAAATTCCGTACTTAAGGAACAATATTCTGCATTCATGAAAGAGTATATTAATTTGGGACACATGGAACTCGTACCAGCCTCAGAAATTTCAAATCCAGATCATTTTTATCTCCCCCACCACGGGGAAATATGAGAAAATAGTTGTACAACTCGACTTCGGGTAGCATTCGATGCATCCGCTATTGGTTCAGAAGGTCGCCCGTTAAATGATTATTTGGAGATAGGGCCGAAATTACAACCGGATATTTTTCAGTTATTATTAAAATTCAGAATGCATCCAATAGGCTTTAGTGCGGATATCGAAAAAATGTTCAGGGAAATTCTTATCAATCCAAAACATCTAGATTATCAACATATATAATGGCGGTTCGAAGAGAACATTCAAACATATCGGTTGTTAACAGTAACCTATGGCACTGCTCGTGCGCCATTTTTGGCAATTAGAACTTTAAATCAGTTAGCAATAGATAACGAACAAACTTTTAAAAGCGCTTCTAAAATCATTCGCGACAATATCTACGTCGATTATTTGTTGTCGGGTTCAGATTCCAAAGAAAATGCTCAATCTCTGGTCACAGAGCTTATTAATGTGATGAAGGGCGGAGGCTTTAATTGGCGTAAATGGACCTCAAACGATCCTGAAGTACTCGCTCATTTACCAGATGAGCTCGACTTCGGGTATTCTTCACAAACTGTAATCAAAGAAGATGAAGCTGTTGAAATTCTTGGTTTACTCTGGGATTCATCTAATGATATGCTAAAAATAAAATTTAGTGAGTTCAAAGACGTAAAAAATAAAAGAGATCTTCTCTCAGTGGTATCCACAATCTTCGACCCTCTAGGTTTACTCTCCCCGATCACTATCAGTTTGAAAATCATGCTACAAAATCTCTGGAAGGAAAAAATCTCTTGTGATGAGGAAATCCCAAATTCAATCTTACTTAGTTGGAATCAATTTTTGGCAGAAATTCATTTGTTAGAATATATTGAAATTCCTTCGTATAGTAACTCATACCATAGACAAGACTGTGACATCCAATTGAATGGATTTTGTGACGGTTCAGGAAAAGCTTACGCTGCTGTCGCCTATTTACGTGTCATCACTCCTAACGAAATATTCGTCATTTTAATTGCTGCAAAAACAAATTTAAATCCCATAAAACCACAAACTCTGCCACGCATTGAGCTTTGTTCTGCTCTGTTATTAGCAAAACTATGCTCAACTATCGTCGAAACGTTATCTACGAGCATAAATACTGTATTTTTATGGTCAGATTTACAAATAGTACTCTGCTGGCTAAAATCGCCCCCTTTAAAGGGAAATCACTTCGTATTAAATAGAGTATGTCAAGTGCAAACATTATTGCCTTCAGCCGAATGGAACCATGTTCCAGGAACGCTAAATCCTGCAGATGTAGCCTCCAGGGGTATTCCACCGCGAAAACTCCTTAATAATCAGATGTGGTGGCATGGGCCTCCATGGCTGTCGTCAAAAGAACCAATTCCAAACCCGTTATACAGTCCTATCGCTGAATTGGATCAAGAAGCTAACTCTGTCAGAAACATAACAAAAATAAATGTCTTACCCGACTTTATTCAAAAATTCTCAAATTTTAATAAATTAGTACGCGTAATGGGATGGTGTTTGCGATTTATTCATAATTCTAGACATAATTCTACAAGAAAGATCGGAAATCTAAGTGCACAAGAAATATCTAGTTCTACCATATCTATAGTGAGAATAATTCAAAATTATGAATTTCAGGCAGAAATTAAATTATTAAAAGAAAATAAAGCTTTGCCAAGCAATAGCAAATTGCTATCGCTGAATATATTTTTAGATTCAGCTGATATATTACGAGTGGGCGGTCGTCTATCGCAACATGAAGCATTCAGTTTCGACAGAAAGTACCCTATTCTTCTTCCTAAAAACAGTTACTAAATATTAATAAAGGATGTACACGAAAGAAATTTACATGTTGGCACACAGTTAGTGCTTTCTACAATTCGCCGTAATTACTGGTTTGTAGACGGCCGTTCAACAGTCCGACAAGAGCTCCACAAGTGTGTGCTTTGTGAACGCCTTAAGGCACAAGACTGCCAACAAATGATGGGAAACCTTCCTGTTGAAAGTATCAGTCCAATTCGTTCATTTTTCAAGGTAGGCTTAGATTTTGCTGGTCCCTTTTTGACCAAACCAAATATGCCAAGAACAAAAATCAAGCTTAAATCTTATATAGCAGTGTTTGTCTGTAAGTGCACGAAAGCAGTTCATCTTGAACTCGTATTCGACTTATCTGTACAATCCTTGCTAGCAGCTTTCAAACGCTTCATTGCACGCAGGGGTTTGCAATCTGATGTATTTTCTGATAATGCAAAAAATTTTACTGGTCTGTCCAACCAATTAAAACAA
Source organism: Maratus michaelseni (assembly GCA_963931845.1). Classification (NCBI taxonomy): domain Eukaryota; kingdom Metazoa; phylum Arthropoda; class Arachnida; order Araneae; family Salticidae; genus Maratus; species Maratus michaelseni. Next base: position 83,763,648 of record OZ007589.1, read on the forward strand.
CTCTTTAAATACTTGAGGGAAAGAGACTTTCAAGAATTTCTTTCCACCCAAAAAATTAATTGGAATTTCATCCCTCCATATGCACCACACTTTGGTGGTCTATGGGAAGCAGCTGTGAAACTCACAAAAACTCATCTTCTAAGAGCTTGTAAATCTAGTGTACTCAATTTTGAAGAGTTCGCTACTTTACTTTGTCAAATAGAAATCTACATAAATTCCAGACCTTTAACTCCGATGTCTTCAGATACTTCTGATCCTCGTGCCTTAACGCCGGGATATTTTCTAATAGGAGCACCTCTGCTTGACATTCCAGAATCATCAAATCATCCTAAAATATCGTTAAATGCTCGCTGGCTTTTAATAGAAAAGGCTAAAAATCTATTTTGGTGTAGGTGGTCCAGCGAATATTTACAACATCTTCAACATCGCCCAAAATGGAGTACTCTACGCACAAATCTTCGAGAAGGCGATTTGGTGATAGTTCAAGAACGCTTACATCCCATGAAATGGAAATTGGATCGAATTCTAAAGACTTATCCTGGCACAGATAATCTTGTGCGTGTTGTGTTGATTAAGACAGTTCACGGTGACATCAAGCGTCCTATATCAAAGGTGTCCCCTCTCCTGCCGGGGGCGGAGGATGTAAGATTTTAAATATAACTCTTTTCGCTAGATGGCAGCACCAAAGAACAGTTTGAAAGAGACTATGCTTTGAATTCCAGCTTTACGTCAGAAATTAAATAAATAAAAAACGTTCTATTAACTTTTGCATATTCCTAGAACTTTAATATTTATTATGTTTAAAATATTCTGTCATTATTTTTCTGTAATATATTATTAATTTTCTTTCATTCTTTTTCTTTATTAGATTATGTGAAATGCGAGCCATGCTTTTTGATGCGGGACAGTCATGAAAAAAATGTCATTCTGTTTTGATTCTGTTTTGTTTCGGAACGTAAAGTTCTGTTGTTTTTAAGTCTGAATTCTGATTGTTTGTAAAAATTCTAAATTCTCATTCAAAGTCACATTCTACTTTATCAAAAATGTGAAAAGATATTCAAGTCTCAAGTAATGAATGTGAACTGACTCATTTAATTTAATTTAAGACACCATTCTTCATAAAGAAATTGTACTGGTTTTTTAAAGGAAAATCTTCTGTTCTGAATGGAACGTGCGTGGAATTCAAATTTAAGTGTTGATCAGTGAAATATTGAAATCATATAATATCATCTAGGTGATTCTTAATAAATTCAATGATTACTGAGCCTTCAGCATTCCCTATGTGATAATTCATTATTATATTCTATCCAATCGGTAAATTGAAATTCAGCGATGGAATCGGTACCTCGATTCAAATCAAAAGGTACGTAGATTCTCTTTATTTATTTATTCAGTAAGAAAATCTCAAATAATACTAAATATTTAATTCAGAAACTATACACAAGCATTTGCGCTTTCTAAAGTTTCTAAAAATTCCGCTGAGTATACTATATTTCTGTCACCAGACAAAACCTAAATATGATACTTTTAACGTACTTTTCATTGTTGGACCACACAGACACACAAACATATTTGAATAACATAACAAAATGTACTGTAAGTGTAAATGTACTGCCATTTCATACTTTTTCTAGAATATTTGCAGATACGGTTCAGAGAGCATATGTTAGTATTGATTTAATGTTTATAGTTCATCTAGATTTATATCACGCAAAAGATTTGTCCTACACATCTTTATAATTGGCTAATTTTGAATACAATTTATGAGCAAATGAAATGTCACCATGTACTTTTCAAGAAACAGAATCGAACATCTTAAGCTGCATTTAAGTTAGTTTAGTGTTATTTATTGTTTATATTATATATACATATAGTATTTAAAAACAACCTGGACTAGTATTTAATAACCTTGTATTTAATAACAAACTGGATAATTTTCCTTGTACCAGAAAAAAATAATTAAACATGAAATTTTAATTTTAATATTTTTCAACATAGTTCAAAAGTGTTTATAACTTCAGTTTGTCTGTCTGCCTCCTCTCTGAGCTGTAAATCTCTTAAATATTCTAGGATTATTATGTAATTTATATTATGTTATTGGGATTTATTCCGGCATGATCTTGAAAATAGAGGTGTAGTATTAGTTGTTCATTTAGAGGAACACTCAAAAGAATCACGTCACACAATTGTCTACAGCAAATATTTATTGGCAGAGTATTTTAATGATCATAATGAACAGAGGGAAGTATTTCTCAACTAGGTAAATTATATTCAATGGTTGTAGTATCATAGTTGAGATTTATTCAAAGAGAGTGAAAAATGCCGGAACCAGGACTCGAACCTGTGTACTTTGGCTTGCCGTGCCAACGCTCTTCCTACTGAGCCTATCCCAACGATATCCTGGCTGGCATATTTAACTTTTATTTGTCGGACTAGTAGTTGTCCAACAAATAGCTCAATAGGATGACCGTTGGCAAGGCAAGCCAAACTACTCAGGTTCGAGTAGTGATTCCGACATTTTTCGCTCTGTTTGAATAAATCTAAACTAGGATACTCAAACCACTGAATATATTTTAATGATGTTACGCTGTTTCAAACTTATTAAAAATTATATACATATATATAAATATTGATGTGCACAACAAAACGCTTACTGTAAATATGTTGTGTATAACAGTAATCATTCATTTAGAAGGACGCACAATATATTTCGGTTACAGTGTCGGGTACTAAGAGCTCAAATTGCTAGAATTGAGTCTTTAGTTATGGTATGCATTTTTAATTTTCGCACAATATGTGGTGTGAGTAAATCCTATAGATCACGAGCAGGGAAGACCGAGTTATGCTGGGTCAAAATTAGCTTTGAGTTCAAATATCATGACCCATGACCAAAATGACCCACTAACTAAATGACAAATTTCTTGAATTTGTGACCAAACCCAATTGTCTACTCGTTCCCGAAACCCGTAGGATATAAAATTTAGTCGAAATAGTCTGAGCCGTTTTTTAGATAAAGTTAGCTTAATCCACAGGGAAAAAATGACCCACTAATCGGATTTTCTCGAGCATGTGACCTAGCCGAATGATTTATTCGTGCCCAAAAACCGTAGGATACAAAATTTAGTTCAAATCGTCTGAGCTGTTTTAAAGATAAAAATACCTTGACCCATAATGACCTATGACCAAAATGACCCACAAAAATTGAAATTTCTCGAACATGTGACCTAGCCCAAAAGTCTTCTCGTGCCCCAAAACCATAGGCAGCAAAATTTATTCTAAACAGTCTGCGATAAATTTTTAGATAAAATTAGCTAGACCCACAGTGACCCAAAAAGAACCCACTAATCAAATTTCCTCGGACATATGACTTAGCTCAATAATTCTCTCAAGTTCGAAATTCGTAGGATGCAAAATTTAACATAAATCGTTAGAGAAATTTTTTAGATAAAAATAACTTGACTAGCGTTAACCCGAAAATGACCCACTAATCGAAAGTTCTTGAACATGTGACCCAGCCCAATAGTCTTGATGTTCCCGCAAAATGATAGGATACAATATACACTCATGTCCAAAATTAATGTCACAAACATAAAATCTGTGAAAACTGATCAACTATTTACTGTGTTGCCACGAAATTTGGCACAGAGGTATATTATAATGGAAGAAATAATATAGCAACATAACAATATGGAAAAGATTTTAATTGTGACTTAATATACAGGGTATATCAAGAAATGTTACATCATGAATCAGAGATAAAGCATTTATCTCGGGAAAAGTCTGTCTAATGTGACCACCGTGCACTGCTAAACAAGCCTGAAAACGAGCACTCATACTGTTTATGAGGAATCAATAAATGTTTGTGGCAACAAAGCTATTCTTCCAAAATCGTGGCTTTTAACTCCTGGCGGGTCCTGTGAGTGGGGTTACGCTGTGCAATGGCTCTACCTAGAACATCCCAAACATGTTAAATAGGATTGAGCTCCAGAGACCTCGAGGGCCAATTCATACGGCGAATATCCTCTTCTTCAAGAAAATTATCAACAATGTGAGCTCTGTGAGGCTTCGCCATTATCGTTCATAAAAATGAAGTCTGGGCCTACAGCTCCCCGGAACAACCTCACATAGGCTTCAAGGACCTCATCCCTATAGCGATGTGCGTTACTGCAGGAGATTTTATCACCTCTGCCTCACTGTTGGTGCTCCTGTAGGTGATTTAGTACTTTAGCGATGTGCGTTGACAGTACCCGCAACGAAGAGGTGCAGTGGGGTACGGCTGCCCAACATTATGTCGAACAAGACAAGGATTCCTTTGCAACCAAATCTGTCGATTTCTTTTGCGTAAGAGGGATGATAGTGAGCTCCACGTTCTCTCCAGGTGAAGATTCGACGAGAAATACTTTGAGTGGTGAATCGCGACTGAAAAGAATACGCCCGTATTCTTGTTGTGTCCATGACTGATGTCTTCGGCTCCAGAACAACCGGGCTCTCCTGTTCGATGTAGTGAAATGGTCTCACACGACTGGTGGCCGGGCGTAAAGGGTCCTCTCTGCTACACGTCTATATACTGTTTGTTTGGAAATTCTTATTCCAGACGCAGCAGTAAAGTCGTGAACAAGCTGAGGAGTCGTTGCCAGCATATATTGTCGTGCGCTTAAAGCCAAGTAGCTATTCTGTGCAAGTGTCTTTGCTCTGTGGTGGTCTTGGCCGGACTTTCTGGTGACTTTGGGATGGTCTAGGAAGAGCCATTGCACAGCATAACTGCCCTGCCATGACCCGCCAGGAGTTAAAAGCCGCGCTTTTGGAAGAATGGGTTTGTTGCCACAAACATTTATTGACACCCTCATAAACAGTATGAGAGCTCGTTGTGAGGCTTGTATAGCAGTGCACAGTGGTCACACTCCATATTAGACATACTTTTCCCGAGATAAATGCTTTATCTCTGATTCATGATTTAACACTTTTTGATATACCCTGTATCTTAAGTCACAATTAAAATCTTTTCCATATTGTTATATTGCTATATTCTTTTTCCCATTATAATATACAGGGTGGCCATAATTAAACTGCAAGTGTTCAAGGAGTGCTGGAGAGAAAACTACCGGGTATATTCCAGTGACATTTGGTATCTACACGTTTCAGAACATGCGCAAGTCAAATATGCAAAAAAAATCGCCATTTGCATCCGATAGATGGCGCTATACCGTATTTAAACCCATATACAACCTCCAAAATCGATAGACAGAGCATAATGACAATCTAAGAGGCATATAAACAATATAAAATACCATTTACAGTCTATCAAAATTCCATACAATTCTCTTCAGTAATTAAACTTTTACAGTATCATGTAATAAAAATTAGTTTGTTGCACTCTTTCCAGGTTTACGGGACGTCGCCCTCTTGAGCCTGGAATAACGCCCAATTCTCCTGATTCTTCAAATTCTAAAATCATATTTTTCAATCCATCACACTCATTGGACCTCTTTTTAATCGTTTCATAAGCCGGTATTCTTTCAGAGTAGCTGAATAATTGCTACCATTCTGATAGAATATCTTCAATAACAATGCACGTTCCTGCTTATTCAGAGTCATGACTGGCCTTTACTCAATGTATTGATTTTTTATACTGTTTGATGGGCTTAAAATTTGCATATATGCCGTCGATAAGCATTGAAACACGGTATAGCGCCATCTATCGGGTGAAAATGGCGATTGTTTTTTGCATATTTGACTTGCGCATGTTCTGAAATGTGTAGATACCAAATTTCACTGGAATATTCCCAGTAGTTTTCTCTCCAGCACCCCTTGAACACTTGCAGTTTAATTATGGCCACCCTGTACGTCTGTGCCAGATTTCGTGGCAACACAGTAAATAGTCCATCAGTTTTCACAGATTTTATGTTTGTGACCTTAATTTTGGACACGAGTGTATATAACCACACACACACAATATTTGATCGTATTAGAATATATGATATAAGAGCTACACAATCGTTACAATGTATGATTATGGATTATTTATGGGTGTTTTTTAATTGAGATATGCATTTTCTATCTGAACTATGTTTAGTATGCTAAAAGATGGTTGTAAAATATAAATTAATATACTGTGGTACTCAAGGAACTGGACACATCGATGATTATCGATGATAATTTTTTAAAGGGCGTTTTCAGTTGCGTTATGCTTTTTTTTATGAATTAAAATGTACTTTAAGATACATGTCATATCTATAAAAATATGTAGATAATATACAGAGCTTTACAAAATGTTTCGAGTGCATTTCCATTTATTGGTGAAATTTTCTAAAGGTGAATTTTCGACTGTGAAATTTTAACCCACTATTTTGTGTACATACAGATCCAAAGATCATGTAATGATATGTACAAAATGTTTAAAGTACCTTACTGTACATGTACAAATGTTCCGGTAAATTGCTCAAATAAGGTTTTAGAATGTGTTATGCTACTTTGAATTTGTTTTATTAGATATCTTATTTTACCTTATTAAACCGTGAAGTTTCGTTAGCATGTTCTAGAAATATTTGAAAGCGTTTCATAAACTGGCGTAAGATTTTTCTTTTTTGTTGATACATATTTTAACTGTATATTATATATGTAATCTATTCGGAAAAGATATTCGTAAGACAAATTTAAATCGCCTACTGTTTTTAGAATGACAGGATATTTATTTTGCTAATTTATCCATAAAATTTGTTTATAATAAATGAGAGTAAATAAGTACCACTTTAAAAAAATCCCATAAGCCAAGATAATATATATTATTAAATTACAAATTTGTCTCATTACTAATTTGATTGTTCGATACGTCCATATTTGATTGGAAGGACTCGTTAATACAAGTATTTTAATTAAATGCATATTTTGTTCAACATGGTATCAAATAATATATTCTTATTTCTCAGCATTTAAATATTACTCTCTTCCGCGGAATTGTGCATTTTTTTAACAATTGTAACATATTATTTTGAATCCGGGGTGGAAACTATTTTAGTTACAAATAAAACTTGATAACTTCTTCATAGACTAATAAATTTAATACTTACAACATATTTGCATGTTACTATTTACAAAATAACTCATTTAATTTAATATTACGGCTTAGCTCAGATGCCTTGTCGGCAACAACTCTGTAAACAATCTTCTCTTCTGGTAAAGTCTAAGTTACTCAGCTTGTCAATTCTTTTGAAAGAAAAAAAGAAAAGGAGAGAAAATATGATGGAGTGAGTATAGTTCGAGAGTTACACTCTTCCCCTAACATTGCATTACTGGTCCCTCAGATGCAGTGTGCATTTCCTGGGTGGATTCCTTTGGGATGCTTTCTGGTGACTAAATACCTCTGTTGTACTCGCGTTTTTTGAACCTTTAGTAAATATTTGCTGGCTGGGCGTCTGACGTTTCCGGGGTCTGTCCCTTGGACAAATGAAGCCTTTAGAACATCCACCATCATCTTTCTTGTAAGGATACAAAGCTGATATATGATAATTTCCTAAGGGAGAAAAAGGGTTTTCTTTAGTAGCAATGGTATAAGAAGTAGGATATCTTTGTTTTAAAATAACATAGGGGCCATCGCGACGGGGCATGAATTTGGTTGTTTTGTTATTTTTCCTTTGGTTAATGGGATGCAAAGTAACCCAAACATGATCGCCTGGTTTGTATTGTTCAGAAGCTTTTAAATGTTTGTCGGCATAATATTTATGCTTATCTTGGCTTTGTTCTATGCGATCTCTTATCTGCATAGTAATTTAAGCAAAGTTTTTTAAATAAGGGGTTATTTCCGGTATGAAATTATCATTCGCAATTACAGGGCGTAAGTCATGAGCAACATCATCGGAGGTACGTAATTCACGACCGAACATTAAATATGCAGCTGTGTGACCTGTGGAACTACATCTTGCAGTATTAAAGGCAAAACGGATTACTGGTAATTTTTCACTTCAAGTTGTATGATCATCTCCAACTAGCATCGCTAAGCGGGGTTTTAGATCTCGGTTTTTTCTTTCAACCGGATTTGCTTGAGGGTGGTACACCGGAGTTAAACTTTGATCTATCTTTAAGAGAAAACAAACTTGTTGCTTCACAGCACTGATGAATTGCGGACCATTGTCACTGATGATTTTTCTTGGAAAACCATATCTTAAATACACTTCCTCAATTAAGGTAAGAGTACATTCCGTGGCTGTTGCGTTATTTAATGCGAAAAGTTCTACCCATTTAGTGCTACAGTCTTCAATTATAAAAATCCACTTTTTATCATCTGCTGTTTCTGCAAGGGTCCAAATAAGTCTATTGAGTGGGTCTCAAATCTTTGACTATGGACAGGTGTTTGTAAAAGTCCAGCAGGTTTTTGGTTACTCGCTTTATAACGAATACAGTCTACACAATTTTTAACATAATCTGCGATATCTTTTCTCATTCCAGTCCAGTAATATCTTTGGGATACTCTGTAATAGGTTCCCTCGGCTCCATAATGGCCTGCGGTCGGTGAATCATGGTAATTCTTCAAGACTTCTTTCCGTTCTTGAACAGGAACAACCAATTGGGCTTCTTCTGAATCTGATTCTGGAGAGTAGCGATATAGGACTCCTTGGTTTAAAAGGTAACCACGTTCAGTCCAATTAGCAAAATCTGTATTATTTTCTTTAGATTCAAACGCTTCAATGTTTTTTTTCAAATCTTCATCCTTTAATTGCTCTTCTCGGATATCTTTAGGAGATCTAATAGGCATTTCAATCGATATTGTGCAAATTTCACAAGAGGTTTCTTCATTATTGCAAATAGGGCGAGACAACATATCAGAAATAACGTTTGCTTTTCCAGGAATATATTCAATCTTCAGGTTGAAAGATTGTAACTGCAAAGCCCATCGGGCTAGTCTGCCTGACGGTGATTTTAAACTCATCAGCCATTTTAGGGGCTGGTGATCGGAGGCAACTGTTACTTCATGTCCTTCAATGTAGCCACGGAATTTATTTAAAGCCCAAATGACAGCAAGTGCTTCGCGCTCGGTGGTAGAATAGTTTCTTTCTGGTGCAGTTAATAAACGACTCACATATTCTATTGGATGCTCTTCTTCTCCCTGACCCTGGAGGAGGACAGCACCTAGAGCATATCCACTGGCATCTGTACGAAGAAGATAGGGCTTGGTCGGATCATTTTGTTTCAGTACTGGAGGATTAATGAACTTTTCAATGTTTCGAAAGCGCTTTGTTCTGCTTCTTCCCACTTCCAAGTTCATTTTTCTTCGTAAGATTACTTAGAGGTCTAGCTATATCTGAAAATTTGGGAATAAAATGCCTGTACCAGGAGCAGGATTGCAAAAAAAAGATTGAACTTGTTTAACAGTCTTAGGAGCAGGCATTTGTTGAATTGCAGCGGTTTTTCCAGGATCAACTTCGATTCCAGAGCTTTATATCCAATGTCCTAAATATTTAACACGGGGTCAAGCAAAATTGCATTTTTCAAGATTAGCATACAATTTGAATTCCGATAGTTTATTAAAAACTGCTTCTAAGTCAGACAAATGTTTCTTAAAACTTTCCGACAAAATTATAATATCATCTAAATAAGACAATAGAAAGATGTCTTTGAGGCACTTTCGAAAGTTATCTATTAATCTCTGAAAGTTTGCTGGGGCATTTTTCAATCCGAAAGGCATTCTAATGTACCGAAAAGTTCCAAATGAACAAATAAATGCAGTTTTGTCTCTATTAGCAGCATTTACTTCAATTTGGTGGTATCCAGACTTCAGGTCAATAGTGATCATATAAATTGTATGTTTAGCTTCATGCAGCAAATCATCTACCCGCGGTAATGGATAATTATCTGTCTTTGTGATGGCATTTAATTTTCGATAATCGATGCAAAGGCGAATTTTTCCATTTGGTTTTGGGACCAGTACTACTGGCGAGGCATAAGGAGATTCGCACTCTTCTATTATACCTTTAGAGAGTAATTCATCTAATTCTTTACGCAAAATTTCCTTTTTTGCAGGTGACATGTGGTAAGGGGGTACTGCTACAGGAGGATGTGATCCAGTATCAATATAATGTTTAACTTTAGGTGTAGCCTCTTCCCCTAGTTGGAAGCTACTTGTAAATTTTCCAAGCAGTTCATTCATCCTAACTCGTTGCTCTGAAGTAAGATGTCTACCTTCATCTTCTCTAACAGAAACAGTGTCTAATTCAACGGTTTTATTGCTAATTCACTGGGAGGTCTATATGTATCTTCGGCGAATCTATACTTCCACCTGCATCTATCAGCAAAGAACCATTCTTGATTTACTACATCCAAAACAATTTTTGCGTTGCGTAAAAAATCGATTCCCAAAATTGTACGATTATTTTTGGCATTCGGCAGAGCATAAAGTGTTGTTTTAACATCGCGACCTTCAATTTTAACATGAACTTCTGTTTTATAGACTTCGGTAGTGTGTTGTAGCCCATCCGCTAAGACTACGATCATTTGAGTTTTTTCAAACTTCTCACCTTGGTCTTTTAATAAAGAATACAAAACTTCACCCGCAACGCAATGTGTTGCGCCAGTGTCAGCACAAGCTGTGCCAGAGAGACCATTTATACTTATTTTTACCATTAATGTTGGTGATGTTTGCATATTACATGTACGAAATTCTAGAGACTGAAAGTGCGCCGATACATTTTTCGAAGAACAAGTTGGACACTTGGATTTAATAACTCCCGGGTTTCCACATCCATAGCAACTTAACATTGGCCGATTTAAATTTGATGGATAATTAATTTTATTTCTCTTGGACTCATTTTGATTGCAAAATTTACCAAACTCATTTCTTTTAAAATCTAAAGGCGTTTTTTCAAAGCGATTAGAATTCCCGACCTCACTGATTTTATTTGATCTCTTTATTTCTACTTTGTGTGACCTCAAATTATCATATAAATCTAACATTTCAGCTAATTCAACAGGATCTGTTAAATTCCCCCATTGGTCTAAATAATGTTCTTTGCAATCAGGGGAAACCTTTTTCTTTAATTGATCAGCAATAATTAATTCCGATAGTTTTTCAAAGGAATTTATATTTAATTCGGAAAGCCATCCCTCAAATAGCTTCTAATTTCAAAGTAATATTCTTTCCAGCTAATATCGGTTCGCTTTGGATGTCGATTAAATAAATTAACTAAAACTCTAAACCTTCCAGCAGTTAACTTGAACCTTAGCAACAATATATCTAATATAAGAATAATCCTCAAATTTTTCTTCCGGTTCACTCGCTATTAATTTACCGATTTCATTTGGAAGGACTCCAATTAAATACGTAATCCACAGTTCTTTAAAAACCTTTAAAAGTTTCATTTGCCTCTCAAAAGTTATTAAAAATAAATTCATGTCATCCTTTTTAGGATTGAAATCGGGTAAAACCTTTTTCAAGTCAACGCGGATTGAAGAAGTTTCTAGAGGGTTGCTTGTATTTGCAACAACAACTCCTGTTTCTAACCTGAGCTTCTGTAGCTCAAATTCTCTTTCTTCGGCTAAACGCTTCTCTTCCTCAAGAGTCTTTCTTTTTTCTATGATATTTTGTAAAATTCCCTGTACAAAATCTATGTTATCTTTAAATGCCTCACTATTTACAATTTTATCACGTAATTCGAGGACTTTATCATCAATACTTATTTGTACTTTTAACTCTGAAGCCAAAGTGATTAAATCAATTTTCTTACCCTTAGGAAGAAACGCCATCATTTGAATTAATTATGTTTTAGCTAACTTCAAACTTAATTTGTGTTACGAATAACTCTTCGCAAAATAATTTAAATCTATTCTTCATATAATAAATAAAATAATGCCAAGCACTCATTTATAATAATAACTTCAATAATAATATAGCTCAGTGCAACTATATAAATGTATAAAATAAAGCAAACGAGTTTATTTTTCAATAATAATTATTAGATATATTTCTCTTATGAATATCTTCATTTAATTCAGATACTAAAATACTTGAAGCTGCAGACGATTTTTCGTATTTCAATTCCAAGGAAAATACCATTCAGGTTGAATAGAATAATTCCAAAATATTTCGATTCTGAAGGAATCAACTACAATTTTTCAAAAAAATCCTCAGATTCCGGATGAATCAAAAGAAATACTTTTTGTACTTTAGTATCTAAATTTTCTTATTAAACAGTTTAACACAATTTAAAAATAATACTTATCTTCACATCTTGCCTGTATTCGGGCCCGAAGTTGGGGAGCCAATCTTTGTGACATATTATTTTGAATCCGGGTTGGAAACTATTTTAGTTACAAATAAAACTTGATAACTTCTTCATAAATTATTAATTTTAATATTTACAACATATTTACATGTTACTATTTACAAAATAACTCATTTAATTTAATATTACGGCTTAGCTCAGATGCCTTGTCGGCAACAACTCTGTAAACATCATTCTCTTCTGGTAAAGTCTAATTTACTCAGCTTGTCAATTCTTTTGTAAGACAAAAAAGAAAAGGAGAGAAAATATGATGGAGTGAGTATAGTTTGAGCGTTACACAATGAAATATTTAGACAGTTTACAAATATATCTAATTATCATATCATTGGCAAATGACATTGATCTTCAGTGGGAGAATACTGCCAACGCATCCAATAACATGTTTTTTTAAATAAAAGTTTATAAATATATTTGTATCAGAATATTATGGAAATCTTGATGCTAATTTTTCAATAAGCTATATAATGACATGAGATTCATTACTTTTTTTTATATATCTAGCAGCTGATTTTTTATATCTGATCTACAGAATGTCTTTATATATATATACTATTCATATAATCACCTTTTAATATAAATAAATTTTAAATATAATACAGTCGATAGGCGAGGAGAGACGTTTATGTCGTATTTTAAAGAACTATCATCGAATGTAATATTTCAAAAGTTTGTCATAGTTAACAAAGTATTTGCTAATGCGTATACTAAATCAATAATGAATTGCCGAAAACACAAAATTTTCTTTATTAAAAACGATTTTATATAACAACAGGTCTTTACGTCTCTAATAGGTGTTCTCTACTTTTCATGAGCTGAATCGTATATGTTTAAGTAGAGTCTTTCAGAATCTTGCTCCATTGTGCGGCGTTTTTCTATAGAAATTACGCATTATAAATTTATAGTACAATAAATACATATTCGTATACATCACTTTTCTTGTAAATGCACTTTGGTATGTCAAAAAAATTTCCTCTCATAAAACAGTTATTAATATGAGACATAAAACACGAAGATTTAAAATACGAGATATAAATATAATAAAAGAAACAAAATAGATTAAATTTTGCAAAAAATTGGGAAATTTATAGCATTTAAAGCGTAAAAGTGTTATTTCTTTCTTGATAGATTCTAAACTCTTCAAGCAATAATAAAGCAAAATGAAATAAATGTAAAAAAAGATAATTCAAACACCGACTGAAAATATAGAGAAAATACTTTAAAAAACTGCTGCCCAACGAAAACAATTTTAAAAGTTAATGCGTTTCTAAAAAATATATATATTTAAAAGTTTTTTTATTTCTTTAGATTAAAATCCAAAAGTATTCAATACATTTTACTTGTTGCAAAAGCAGTTTTCCAGGCATTTGTAATTATATTAGTGTGGAAAAGTGTTATTAGTTGGAAAAGTGTTATATATGCGTGATGCATGAATTTTTTTCATTGTTAGTATTTTAAATCAATGAATTTGTGTACTAAACATAAAACATTATATTTCCATAAAAGTTATATATCCATAATAATAATGTGAGGAATATTTAAAGCAGTTTGTTTATTATTATATTAAAAATAAAAATTAAAAGTTAATTTCTTTCTACAGTTTATTTATTTTTTATTTTATTTTTCAATCTCAGCAAACTGATCCATCCCTAAGCATAAGACTATTTTGTTCTATTTCCATGAAAATTTTGTGTAATGTTTGAAGTGATTTATTTCTATATTTCTACATTTATTTCTCTTTACAATACTCAGATATAAGTTAGTTACTTTCTTCGTAACTCTTCATCCATTTCGCATAATACCAATGAAATAGTAGGAATAGGAAGGCGTATTAGATGTACTTCAAAAATATTATAAATGAATCTGAAGAGAAAATTGCATTAGATATTTCCTAAGGCAAATCCCTTAGGTAACTTGAAGCTACTCTAGTATTTTGCAATCGAAGGCAGACTAAATGAGGCATTTCCTTGGAAATCTTGCGATCAAATACTTTGAAATGAGATGCCCAGTGACAGAAACGTCTTTGTTTCTAGAAACTCAAGTAATCTTAAATTTCCAATTCAAGATTGCGAAGTAATTTGTAATTCAACTTGTCCATGTAAGTTATTTGAAATTAGACATCTGATAAGATAATTATTTGGAGGAAGCAGGTACTTGAGAATGTCTTAGGCGAATGTGACACTCTCAAAATATATTCTTGTTAGTATACCGAAAGGAATTGAGAAGTTTAATGGAGCATGGATTATTTGTCTTTCTATGTCTACAATTATTTTAATTAAATGAAAATTTTCTGGTAACAAATGATGTGCAGTATAATGTTCTAGAAATATGTTTCTAAAGAATACATAAAAATTATTCGTATTATATCGTACTTTTGGTAGTTGGGATGGACAACTCAGAAACTATGATTCCAACACCTTGGAAACATCCTTGTTTGTTTTATAAACAAATAAATATCTTTCACACTTCACATGGAAAAGAAAGCAGGCGAGTCATCAAACACAGGAAAACATTAAGGGGTGATAATACTTATCATTATAAATACTTTTTGTAGAGGAAACCCAATTGCAATTGACTTCATCGAAAAATATAGGGTGGTTCAGGACAAATACAGGCCAAATCCGGATTTTTTTCGAAATTTCCACAATAAGGACGACATGTCAGCGAATTTGAACATCAGAACAAATTTGCTTTGTTTGCTTCAAAATAAGAAGAGATAATAAGAGATTGCATGGTAATACGGTCTCTAGCATAGTATGTACTATCACCTGCTTTCGTAAATTTGGATCTTTTAACTCAGAGCTGTTTGGATGGGAATAGTATTCATAATCCTTACTTCTCGCGATATCGTAATATTTCACACAACGAAATCTCTCTCTCTCTCTCTCTATTATATATATATATATATATTGCAAATGTAGATATCGTCATTGATTTCTCAATTATCAACATTAAAACGTATCGTATTTCGAGTTAGGTACCTTGCATTTTCCACTGATTTAATGAATTGTCTATATTTTCTACTAGCACATCCACCCGGCGCTGCCCGGTCCCGCCAAAACATAATACGAAATGTGAAATCACTGATAAAAATCGCTGCACGAAACCCTTCCACTGGTAACTCTTTGCCTTTCGGAAATTAAATAGAGAGATGGACCCAAAGCGGAAGAATTTAATACGGCCTCCTTAAATTTCTGGATCATTTGATTCAAAACGGATCAGTTTTTGGTCCATTTTTTTTTAAAGTTGCCGTTTGATTTTCACAAAATTCGGAATCAGAAAAATAAACTGTGAGTTCCGATTCAAATATTTCAATACTTTTCTTAATACTCCAGGATGAGTGAAAATGAAACTTTTTCGTTGTCTGGGACTATCAAATCGGTAACTTTCTTTTGCGGTTTCAATAAAAATAATCATTTTTGATGCACGCGTAGGACAATCTTTTACTTACACCGCCAGGAGATGCATTTTGGTCTAAACAAATTATCCGATACGTGACCCCGTTGCCTACGATACCGTGTATAGCAGGCGCGCTATGCACGTGCTGCAAAATCTTTTAGTTCAGGTTTTCACCACCAGGTGGAGTATTCTGTTCTAAATAAACATATTTCCGAACAAAACTTCGGCACTCGTTCCTGCTGTTTACGGCACCGTGTGGAATGCGTGACTTGCACGCGCGAAAAATCTGTTAGTTCCACTTTCCACCGCCGGGGAGTATCAAATCTGAGTCAGAAAAATTTAACTATATCTTAATTGGTTCATGTCAAGTTAAATGAACCGATTTCTGTTGAAATTGGACCCATAGAACCCGAGAAAATAAATCAACACCCCTGGATATTAATATTCAAAAATGGTAGTAACCAAGAGCAGAAAAAATGATACCGAAGTTTATTTAGTACCTGGGAGACCGCGGAAGAATGTCAGAAAAGATTTCGTTTGAATCGGACCATCATTAAATGCAAAATCTTTTAGTTACGTTTTCCACCGCCAGGGGATTCACTTTGTTCTAAACAAACCTCTCTCTGAACGAAACTCCGGCACGTGTCCCTGCTGCTTATGACAACGTATAAAAGGCGTTCTGTGCACGCGCAGAAAATGTTTTAGTTCCACTTTCCACCACCAGGGGGCGCGAAATCTATGTCTTAATTAGTTATCTATATCTTAATTATTTCATGTTAAGTTGAATGAATCAATTGTCGCTGAAATCGGGCCTTTTGTTTGAATCGGACAAATTTTAAATGCAAAATAGTTTAGTTTCACTTCCCACCGCTAAGGGGTGCACACAGTTCTAAATAAAACTCTTTCCTATCGAAACTTTGGCACATGTCCTTTCTGCCTACGACACTGTACAGAAGGCGCTGCAAAATCTTTTAATTCCATTCTATATCTTAATTAGTTCGTGTTAAGTTGAATGAACTAATTCTCATTGAATTTAGGCTCATAGAACCCAAGAAAATACTACTCGCTGGTCATTAATATTCAGAAATAGTGGTAACCAAGGGCAGAAAAAATGATACCGAAGTTTATCTAGTACCTGGGGAACTGAGAAAAGGTTTCGTTTGAATCGGACTAATAATTAAGTAGTTCTGGTTTTGGAGGCAGTGTGGGGGCGAAGGAGGGAGTTTCGATCAGAGCATTAACGCGATATTTAAACTACAATCGAACATTCACATCCCCCCCACACAGAAATAAATTAACGGCCTAAAAAAAGTAGGAATTATTAACTTTTGAAACAGAAACAAAATACTTTTTTTTTAACATACAAAAACAGTAAGTTATCGTTGTTAATTTCTAAAATCAAATACATAAATGACGTATACATGAAAAAACTCTAAAAATCGCATAAAACAAACGGCAAAAATTCACAACTCGCTGTTCGAATTGCAATCAGCTGACGACCTTTTCATCTGCCAGTCACAATTGCCCGGTTGATTTCCAGCTGTGCTTCAATTCTATTAGCTACCAAACACAACTGCCCTCCAATCATGTACTGCCCTCCAATCATGTTTGACTTGTATTGAGCGATTTGTGACGTCATTTGAAAGAAAAACCGCTGCAAAACATGATTTTTTAAAAATGAAACTAAAAGAAAAATCTAATTTAAAAAAAATCGGGTTAATAAATAATCCGCACTTCTCTTTTAAAATTAAGATTTTTTTATCTGTAAAAAATTATCAACTTTCTCCAAGCTAAAAAGAGTAACAAAAAAACTGGCGATTGTGAGTGTATCTGAGGCTGAAATGGAAGCAACCACTGAACCAATCAAGCATTCTGGGCAAAATTTCTTGTTGTCGAAGGAAAACAATCGCCAAAAAATCAAAAATCGCTGTACGAATTTCGCATAAACTTTATTGAAAAGAGGATAACATTTACTATATTGTACTAAGAGATTGGAACCGGATTCCGATTACTAACGTAGGTAAATCGCAGCGAAGCGTCAAAAAACAGTAAAAATCGCATATTTAAAATCATGATTTTTTATCTGTAAAGAACTATCAACTTTCTCCAAGTTTAAAAGAAACAAGAACGAAAAATCATGCGTCAAGCATAGATTATGTAGCACTTTCCAACGCTTCCAAAATAATTTTACAAATCATACCGTTTAATAAGCTAAAAGATAACTTCTAAGTAAACAATTTGGAAAACGCATAACATATTTAAAAACATAATTTCAGGAATTTCCAACATATACAATATTCGGAAAAATATCCGAATACTTTTATTCAGCCCTGTATAGGATATATAGAATTGTATATATACTACATAGGATGCTAAATTTTAGTTCAGTTAGGAAACGTGTAGCACATTTTAAAATTCTCCGTCTGGAGTTTGTCAATAAACAGAAATGTGTTCGCGAACTTTTGTGCTGCCCTGTATAGGATCTACAGAATTTATACACACCACGTAATAGACAAAAAGCAAGTTAACATTAAAATCGCGTTCAGTAACTTAAAACGCACTTCCAGGAATTATTGTTAACAGACAGTAGATAATTCTTTTGCGTGTCCCTGTAAATGAACGATGACTGCTATACACACAATATTCCGTAGTAAGTCTCTTGTAATGCACCTTAGTGATCTATATAAATTTCAATGCGTTTAAAATAGTGAAACATTATTTAAATAAACCGCAGACGATTTTTCTCCATAGACGTAATGTAACGGAATTATTTTTACTGTCCCTGTAAAGTAACTATAAGTGCTATGCACACCCTGTTCCATATTAAGCTTCTTCTAATGCACCTTAGTGATATATATAAATTTCAATGCGTTTAAAATAGTGAAACATTATTTAAATAAACAGCAAATGATTTTTCCCCATAGACCGCAATGTAACGGAATTCTTTTGAGTGTCCCTGTAAAAAAACTATAAGTGCTACACACTTCCGTTGAAATAGGGAACATGCTATAGATAACGATAATAACATATAAAAATTGCAGAGCAATCCGAGCATATTTACGGGAGTTAGAGCACGGACAGACGGCAGACGGCAGACGGCAGACGGCCAGACGGCCAGACGGCAGACGGCCAGACGGCCAGACGGCAGACGGCCAGACAAACCGAAGTCATAAGCACTTTTCAACTAGGTTGGAAAGTGCTAAAAAAAATGACGATTCTGATCGTATCTGAGGTTAAAATGGAAGCGCAACCATCGAACCAATCAAGCATTCTGGCAAAATTTCTTAGTGTCAAAGGAAAAAAATCGCCAAAAATTCAAAAATCGCTGTACGAATTTCGCACTAACGTTATTGAAAAGAGGACAGAATTGACTATATTGCGCTAAAAGATTGGAACCGGATTCCCATTATTAATGTGGAAAAATCGCATCAAAACGTGAAAAAAAACACTAAAAATCGCATAAAAAATTTTATTAAACAAATCTATTCAAGAATTCCAAAATCTGGCTTCGAGGTACAAAACTACATGCATAAAGGTACATTCCCACCAAATTTTGTAGCTCTGCGTGCAGCGGTCTCTTCAGAACACAACGGAGATACACACACACACACACACACACACACACAAACACACAAACTTGCTTCTTTATTATCGTTGGAGATGGAGATAAAGCCATCTCAATGTGTATTATGACGCATGAATTTGATTATCCATGAGTTCAGAATCACCCTATTACATTATCGCGTAGTTTTCATTTATGGTACTGAATAAAAATAGTCATTTTTTTCTTCCTTGCAATATGCTGTTTAATTAATGGTGATATTCTAGGAAATCATGAAAATTAAAAAAAAATGTTTTGCATAAAATATATATATATATATGATACCTTAAAATTTCTAGCGTTCTTTCTAAAGAAATGTAAACAATAAAAATGTCACCCTTAAGAAATCAAAGCTTTACAAATCAAAAAGTATTTATAATGTTTTATTTAGACTTTTTAAAAAATTATATTAGTTCTATAAAATTTAGAGTTAGAGTATTTAAAACGAAACCTGTGGTTAGCATGTATTTATTTTTTAAGCAATTCTTGTTTTTTGATTTCTTACAACTTTTATCAGCAGCCGTACAAAACCATTGCGTCTACTCATTACATTTTCAAAAGCATTACTGAAACAATAAACTTTTACAGACAGAACCTAGCTCCAATTTCATTATTTGTAACATATTTTGATTGTGATGTTTAAATATATCAATTAAAAATATGGTGAAATCATTAGTATAAGATGTCTTTACATAAACGTAATGAATAAATGGATTCACATAATTGTTGCTACCACTACAAAGAATAATTGGAAACCAGATACAAAGAAGCTATGAAATTATCACTCTATCAATTTTTATAATAACTGAATTATTTTGTATACCAACTTTAAGTTTCTTGGACTGTAAAGTTGCAAAAAAATTAAAAGGGTTTTGCTTTTATGAGCTTGTTTAAAAAGAAACATTAGTAAGAGTACGCAAAATTAAGTTAAAATATCGTACTAAAATCTCTACACCCGTAAAATGATATTTTTACTGAAATTAAATTATTTCAGCTTTTAACATTCATTCGCACCTAAGGGAAGTTAGCATGACATTTTTATTCACAAATATAAAGCAACAGGTATGTTATAATTGTCTTTCATATTTCTACTATAATAGATAAATTCCTGTTCCAACTGGTGCTTCGCCATTAGAGGACCTTTTATACAAAGCTTGGGATGATAGATGCTGAAAACACTTCGCAAATTTCAAAATTTGCTAAGGTTTTATTATGAGAAAATACATTTGAAAATTTTCAAGGAACAGTAAATTAAATGATTTTTCGTTTCCCTCTGTTGCGATGCTAGCTTTTTGCTACCCTTGTATTTTATATGTTGAATATTTCTACATATAACTCAAAAATTTCTCACGCGCTTTCAAAGCCATACTTACCATCTTTAAAGACCATATTCAATGCACTATACATCCATTGAAAGTGTGTAAGAATTCCATTTTCAGAGATATATTACACAGAAATGCATTTTCAAAGATGCTTTCATTGATATGATAGCGTGTTGTCAATATGTTCCATCCATACAAAATGAGAAGAGATTTGGTGATATAGTATATATGCAAAATATTTCACATTGGTTTCACTAACATTCTTTCATCAGCGCAAAAAATAATAAAGGAATTTTGGTCATATATAGACTGCTTCAGCATTACGTTTGCTACAAGTAGCTATTTTTGTATAAGAACCAGGATCGGAATGTACCCATTTACACTTTATTATTTTTTACTCAAAAAAATGGATTGTTAAAAATATCATACAATTAGACATTTTTCAAAAGAATTCAGGCTGGGAGTAAAACCCATTTAGTCAACTTTACAGTGTATTTCCCATAAATATGGTTCCAGATATTTGGTTATAACTTTAACAATAAAGACGATATTTTAACGATATTTATAACAGAGTTAACATAATGTATGCAAAATGCGATGAAATCCCAAAAAGCGGAAGAAGTGTACAGTGATTCGATTGGTGCACATTATGTAATGTCAATTGAATTTCTAACAGTAGATTTAGGACTGATTGAATGCGTAGATATACCTGTTACTTCACCACCTTAAATGTAGCAGTTTGACTAGATGTGGCAAAAATATTCACCATCTACATCCAACCTTTGCTAAATTACACTATCCAATTTTTAAAACGTAGTTGATATTACATATGGCGCACCAACCGAATTCTTGTGCACTACTAAAATTTCTCGTAACTTCATCGCATTTTGAACACAACGAGTTAATTTTAGTGTAAAATATCGTTAAAATAACTTTATTATTGTTTCTTTATCACTTAGACTAAAAGTGTAGACTAAAAGTGTAAAAGGTTTGTCAAATCTTTTGTATTCAGAAGTATATTTCTAGTTTATATTTTTATGTAAATTCGTCATGTGTGTTACCAATTTTTGTACTTCCAGCATCATACTTTTTTTCTGCTTTTACTGCAAATACACACATTACATTAACACATTCAAAATATTAAGTCGTTAACGTAAAAAAATTGGTAAATGATAATAAAATGTCCATTTCTTATCATTATCAAATATACCGTATAAAATATACCATTAAATAATTTTCATAATATGTATGGCGACTATATCATACCTTCGAATTAAAGAAGTATGAATGTAAACTTGCAGATCATATAATAAGAAAAGCATAATCTATAATGCTTATATTTTTCTTTCTTTATCTAACACTTAAGCGTAAAATATATTTATTTAATTTCAGGAAAATACGATAAAAGATATCAAATATTTTTATTTACATAAGTAATAGACAGTTTCTGAAGGCACTGATGAATGTATTTCCTGTTCATTCTATTACATAACATGCGATCGGCCGTTTAGTACTTTCATTTCAAAATAACTTTTCATCGGAGATCTCCCATCTTAATCTGAAATGAAATATCAGGAAAATATTAATAAAATAAAAATTGTTTACTTAGAATTATATTTAAATAAACTGAAAATAATGAAGATATTTAAATCCTTAATAGAAGGAATGTCGTCATATTCGCAACAAAAATTTGTATTGTCCAAATATGTTCTTTCCGACTGTACACCATTATTTTTACCCAGAAAATTTTTTATTTTATAATCTAGAAATTTCAGCAAATAGATAATGCAAAAAAATTGGTGCCGAAACAATAGTAGTTCGAAACAACATATTTTGACAATAAAAAAAATGTTTTTTGGGAATATGGCGGCATTCGTTAACTAAAGATAAATTGATAAGCAAAAATTAAACATTATTGCTGAGAATGATTAGCACAATAAACACAAACTAAAATCATATATGTCATATACTTATATATTATAGCTTTCTCACTTTTCAACGAACGTATATAAAATAACCAGAGGAAAAAAGATAATCCGCTAATTTTTGTTACATTTGATGTTGCAAAGCCATCCTTTAGCTTGAGAAACGCTCTACCGTTTTGTAATCTTTGATCAAGGTTAAAATAATGGCTTTCCTTTAAAAATACCGTTTATGATATGCATGCACGTATAAAACAATGAAAGATCTTTGAAGGGACACTGTTGGAAATTGTTAAAATGGCGTAAAACGATGAACGTCCTTTGAAGAAACACGATAGGAGATTGGTATAATGAGGGATGAAATATAAAAATATACATTCATAAATGAAAGAACAATGAATTACTATCATAAAACGTTCGGTTAATCATATTTTCCCCCTGAGCCGCTATATTTAATTGTGTGTACAATAATTCAGATGAAAATTATATTTGATTTGTAAAATAAAATAGCATTTTCTTATTAATATCATCAAGCTTTAAAATCATTAAATTATTTAGTTAATATTTGAATTCATCGATCTTTTTTAAATAATCTCACCGTGAAAATAATACAATTTAAGCGAAGCGTTTTAATTGAAAACAAATTTGACAAAACTTGAATTACTTCCTCTTGAGGCACTCAATCGAGATATGGAAAGTCTTTGTTATAATACTGTTGCCATATATTTCTGACGAATGAGCTCAGTTGGAGGAGAATCATCTTTTGTAAGGCACTCGGCACAGTGGATGTCTTCTAAAATACTATCCATGTAGAACACTAAAACAAAGAAATGTAAATAATAAGTAAAACTCATTTTATATAAATCTCTAAAAATTAGTATTAACATGGGAATTTATTGTTTGCAATGTAGAATTGCAGGTATATTGACGCACTATTCACTTTATATAAAATCTATATTAATAAAAGAAAGTTGTTTGCCTGTGTGTGTGTCTGCGTGCGAAGGCTAGCAAACTCTACCGCACGTAGAAATCTAAACATTTGGGTCTGGATAGTCCAAGGCAGGTCCTGATGCACCTGAGGATCGTATTTGTTACTCCTTTAAGATTTTTGCCCTAAATTGTTAAGAACCTATCCAATTTTTATCCGATCCTCTTCGTTTTTGGGGCCCTTTCTCCATTTAGCTTTTCCCCCATTTACACGTTTCAGTTAAAACCCTGGCGCCCTGGGGCCCGGTACGGGGCAAGTTGAAGTTTTTGTTTCCTAAACTGTTAATAATTTCCCTTCCTTCTAATCCGATTTTCTTAGGTTTTGGGGTCTTTTCTCCATTTAGTCATTCCACCATTTCTGTTTTCCAATTAGGTCCCTTCATATCAGGACGCTGCTCAAAACTAACAGCTGACCCCTTTTGGGCCCCCTACTTTAGTTTCCTTAAAAATCGTCCGATTCACTAGCTTTTTTTTTCTAACACCTTCTTAGTACTTCTAGGTACTACATGAATGACAAAAATAAAATTCGGAGAACATCCGGACCCACTGGGCCCCTTGAAGATTTTGTTCCCTAAATTGTTTATACTTTCACAACTTTTATTCGATCTTCGTTTTTGGGGCCTTTTTTCCATTTAGTTATTTCCCATTTCTACATTCCAGTTAGGACAATTCTTCATAGGGCCCTGCTCAAAAATATCAGCGGCCCCTTTTGAGCCCCCTACCATAGCTCTCTTAAAAATCATTCGATTTACTAGATTTTTTGTAACAACTTCTCAGGACTTCCAGCAACTACATGAATGACCAAAAAAAAATTCTAGGACAAGATCAGGACCTCTGGGTCTCTTTACGTTTTTGTGCACTAAATTTTTAATAACTTGCCCCTTTTTACCGATCTTCTTCGTTTTTAGTGCTTCTTTCTCCCTTTAGTTATTACTCCATTATTACATTGCAGCTAAGACCCTGCCCCCCTGGGCCCCGCACAGGACTCTTGGAATTTTTTTTCCCTAAAATGTTAATAACTTTCCCCTTTTCAATCCGACCTTCTATGTTTCTAGAGAATTTTCTCTATTTAGTTATTCTCCAAATTTCTACTTTCCAGTTAGGATCCTATCACCCTAAAGCTCTGTGCGGGGCCCTTCAACTTTTTGTGCGCCTTGCATTTTCCACCCCCTGCTAATTGTGTCATCATTTCAATGCATAACTTTAAAGTTGAGTATTGGATTTCTCTCCCCGGGCAACCACCCTCATATTTTTATTGGGGCCCTAGTGCCAATTTTTAAGCATTTCTTTAAAATTTTATTCTCATGATTAATTTATAACCTATGCTAAATTTCTACTAATTAAAGATCTAAAGCCACTATGTACTAGAACCTTTTAAGATATTTTACTGTTAGGGTCCTGCTCAAAACTATCAGTTGCGCTCTTTTTGGACCCCTATTATAGCTCCTATAAAAGTCCTCCGATTCACTATCTTTCTTTCTAACAACTTCTTAGGAGTTCCAGCTACTATCTGCAAAACAAAAAAAAATCTTGGACTTCAACTGCCACAAATTTTGATTATTAATCTCCTTCTTGGAGCCCTTGGTTCAGCTTCTTTACAAATGTTCTGATTCCGTTGCAATTTTCAATAACATAGTTCTAGGGTACTCCAGTTACTTTATAAACTATTAACATTTCCTTAGACCCCCCCAACTACTACTATAATTTTAAATCTTAATCTTCTTTTTCGACATTAACTTACGTTTGCTCAGTACAGCCGTAAATTATAAATCACCTTACTGTTAAGATAAGGTACTGTTAAGATAACTTTACTGTTAATATAAGTGGTAAGATTACAGTTAAAATAAGTGATTAAATTTAGAGAGAGGCGGGGGAATTTCATCAGTAAATTAAATATCGCGTTAATGTTAAAGAAAAATCATTAAATTTACAGGGGATCACATTTCACTGCCTAGGGGCTCATTCTTTTTTTGGGTTCTATGGACTCTATTTCAACAGGGTTTGGGTCAGTCGACTTGATATCGAAAACATGAGGGGTTATTATTATTATTATTATTATTATTATTATTATTATTATTATTATTATTATTATTATTACGGGCTCGGGCAAGGCCGAGTGGGTCAGCTAGTTATTTAATGACACTGAAATATATTCTTTTATAATATTATTTATTTTATTATTATTATTATTTAAGTTTCAGTGATTGTTCAAAGATTTATTAAGTAGGTATTAAAAATGAGCTGGATAAACATATTTAATAGAATTTTTCTTTTACTTAT
The DNA here is from genome assembly GCA_963931845.1 of Maratus michaelseni. Lineage (NCBI taxonomy): Eukaryota > Metazoa > Arthropoda > Arachnida > Araneae > Salticidae > Maratus > Maratus michaelseni. The sequence goes on from OZ007589.1 coordinate 83,789,428, forward strand.
ATAATATCTATTCGATATAATATTGGGGTATTCAAAGTATTGGGGATACAATAATAAAAATATTCTATATGTAATATTTTTAAATATTACCCTTGTCTTAACAAATTCATGACTATTCACGAGAATACTCGAGTTTATATAATTAAACATAACCGATAAGAGGGTTTTCTGAATCTTTAGTTCCACTTCACTAATTTTTTTCCATAAAGTAGGAGCGGTTGCAAATATTATTTTTATTATTCAATTTGTTGTTGGTCCTTAACCCTTAATATCGTCTAATCTCTTAACAACTAAACCATCCCTGAAAAATAAGAAGTAAAACATATTCTTTAAATTCCGGATGTTCCAGAACAATTCGGGATGTATTTATCTAGATATTTGATAAACCGTCTAAAATCGAAAGCGCACGAGTATTTCTCATTTTTCTATAAATGTCTGTTAGTTGCATTTTGAGTTCATTTAAATAGTGATTGCCGAACTAAGGTGAAAATAGGTGACATATTCTATCGTCTCAAATCGTCATTTCCACATGATTACACGTAACAACTTTAATTCAAAATAAACTGTGCTGTTTTGATGTTATCTTTACTCATTGAGCGTGGGATAGTTATACAGCGTGGGCATTGCATATACATTATTCGAATGTAGAAATTATAATAGCCCAGAATATTTTTTTCCAAATAACCGTCGTAGAATAGAAAATAAATTTCATTAATAAATTTCTTCAAACATTTCTGTTGTTAAAAAAACAGGAATAATAATAAAAAAAACAGGAGGCAATATAAAAAGCGTAATTTTTTTTTCTCCATTCGGCACTATGGAAAAATCTTTAAAATATTGCACAAATGGTACAATATTTCTACATTTTCTAGTAAAGTACAGTTTTCAAATCATTTTCATAAGATTTTCTGTAAATTCAAATCAAATTTTTAATTATTTACGCGATCATATAAACATCAGATATAGAAGGAAAAGGAGCGCAAGATTACGAACTCAGTTTTATTCCGTTCAGTCACATATAGAATCTTAGTGGGTGCACCAGAGAACCTTGTTAGATATTTATATAACTCACTATCAACAACTAGCTTCAAAACAACCTGCGAGCCGAAGTTCAGATTTCAAGTGTATTGTTGTAGTTTGTAGACCATAGTGCAGTGAATACGACATATGCAATAATTTCTTCTCATCCCTAAAATATTCTCTAAATACAACTCAAAACGTAAACATTCATTCAAATTATAAGTTGATTGCAATGTTGGCTATGTTACTAAACCTAGTACAAACTAGTACTCCCGAGGCGATACGTATTTCAGTTATACGTTTAACCTATATACGTATAATACGTATTTAAGGAATACGTATACCTTAAACTATACGTTTAAACGTATCCGGATACGTATAAGCGTGTATCGGTTAAACGTATAATTATAGTATACGTTTAATTCAAATACACGTATATTTCAAGTATCGTATTTACTTTTAATGCCAATGGATCTCACCAGTGTTACGTCACTGAACGGAGAACAAGTTGGAAATCTGTGGCGCTAATTTAGCAGTCTGTATAATGTGTTTCATACATAGAATCTTGTTACTTTTCCATATAAATGATTATCGTAAATATATAACGAAAGTAAAAAAGACTTTTTGAGCAAATAAGGAGAATACACACTTTTCAGATTTATTGTTAATCCTTATTAAGTATATTCTTTCTTTTTTAATAAAAACAAATATATATATTTATTTATTTTTGCGTGCGTATACTCAAATTGCGCCCGAGAGGGGGGGGGGGGTCAAATGCTGTTCTTTACACGGTGCTAATGTTTTCTACTCTGTGTTAATGTATAACGCAATTTCATTTTTTTAACCGTGACACTCGAGGTATTTTTTATGCAAAGTGCATGTGCATTACTAGATATTACGTTTTAAGAATCGTTGTTAATCTTGACAAATTTCATGTTTTTGTGTTAATACCTATAAATTTCGATTACCTATAGCCTGATAAATAATCGTCACTGCAGGTTTCAGAACGCAATCACAGAAGCCTAAAATGGCTTGCCTTCTCTTTCCTTTTTTAATGGAAAATGTATTTTCAAAATATTTTTAATATAGAAAAAAGTATTCTTAAATAAAATAAAAGTATGTTTAGTTAGTTATTTGTTACGGCCAATTATCTGCACAAGGGATATAGGCATGTGGGGGGAGTGCCCTCCGTCGGGGTCTTTAAAATAAAAATAAGATTATGAAACTTCCCAGGAATTGGATTGATCAGTGTCAGTATAAAATAAGAAGTCAATGTAAGTTTGTGTTCTACAATACCAATATTTCGGGCGAAATGCCCACGTCATAAATTAAAATAAGCTATGTGCCACCTCTGGGGGTGCCTAGTCTGGTGAAGGTCTCGTCACCAGATCAAGGTTCTAAATTATGAGATCAACTTGAGTAGCGATGGCATGACGTATGGATGAGCGATGCAGCAAGGAAATAGTAAATATCCCAGCATCTCACATCCGTCCTGCATGACTTCGCTACACTGTGCAGTGCTGAATTGCCTCATCAAAAATCAATTAGCAACCGGCCAACTAAGAAAAAGCAATTAAAGCAACAAGACTCACTGAAGCCACGTCGGCCTTTAGATTTAACAAACACATCTTCGCCAGGCGGAGAGCAAGCGAATCCTCGCCCCGCTGCCAGGTATCAAAAGCCTGGCAGGTAGAAGCCTGGTCAGCGGTCTAAAAAAAAAAAGCTATATGCGTGTGTTACAGATATGCGAAAGATAACTCATTTCATAGTAAATCATTTCATAAAGATTTGAGTGGGGAAAAACAAAATCTAAACTGAGGAAAAGATAATCCGATTTTTTTTAAATGCAAGTACCGACTGCAGAGGACACAGCGGGTGTTTCTCAATGTCTCTGATCCGCAGACCAGCAGGAGAAAGGCATAATTTTTTTTTAGCAATGAACGAAAACCGTTTAAACGTTTCTACGTTTAACCGCTGGTGTAAGATCCGTATATACGATGTACCGTATATGCTGTTTCGTATACTACGTATAACCGACATGGTCGTATCATACGTATAATAAATCTGCACCCCGCATAATGCGTATTATACGTATACTCGTATAAACGTTTAATAGGGAGTACTAGTTCAAACAAATATGGAGGTGGTGGGTCAGGGTGACGTGGTTGACAATAATGTTGAATATTACAATAGTAAATACAACATTACCCGTCGGAAACATAACAAGGGTGAACTCTTTGTCTAATGCTCCATATGCAAATATTAACAGCCTAGATGTAAATCAAGCAGGGACAGACCCTGGTAAAATGACTTTTGATTTTGTATTTTCAATCACATCCTATTTTGAATATTTTATTATGATGTGTGGAAAATAGCAAAATGTGTTTATAAAGTTTTAAACATACATTGAAACATATTATTATCAGTAATAAATAGTTATCTATTCGTCATCTTACCCCCTATGTAAGTCAAGTTAATGAATATGAGGACGAAATGTATTCATCCACTGAGGAAAGATGAAGTCATTTCAAATATTGTCTGTTAGAGAGAAGGATTATAAGAAGTGTGTCATATCAATTAAAGCTTTTGAAAAACCCTTAATAAAATCAAGAAAAATCTTGGAAGCTTAAACCCTTCTTCTAACCCTCCTTTCTCCTATATTTAAAATACACAATCTTACCTTCTGAATCTTTTGATAGAGGAATTATATCAGGACCTTTTTCGTTTGTGTCATGGGAATCATCACTATCCTTTTTCTCTCTATCACACCTAAAATTAAAGAAATTTCACATTATAAAAAGATAAATTGACTGCCTATTGTTTTTAAATACCAGACGCATTTTTATTGTATTCTTCATTTCGTTAAAAAATAACTATCTAAGTATTTGTAATATAACATTTCCTAAATAAAGTATCATAACAAAATAGTGTAATTCAGTTATTATAATTTAATATACATCTGTGGTACCCACCGTAAGGTCCACGACCTACAAGTAAACAATTTTATTTTTTAAGGAGACAAGTGGAGAATAATCATTAACCCATATTGTTCCAATTTTGTTTGGTCTGTTTTTGAAGAAAGTTTTTGTTGGCGTTTAATTAATGGAAGAATAAAAGAATAGAAGCAAAATTAAAACGTATGGTGGAAAACAATAAGTGTTTTATCAAATTTTCAAAATCTCTTCATTCAAAATTCTAAAATGCAATTATGACTGGAATAACTCTGGAAAACAGTTTTAAATGTTAAACAACTTTTTTTATTTTTAACCATTCATACATTTTTGTTTCTGTTTTTCACTCTATTTTATAAAATTACATAACTTTGACGGTTATTTATTGAATGAGTCTTGCGTTCTTACTCACTATGCAACATCCCTCACGAATATACATTTACGAATGAGACTACATAAATGTATATCTAAAATTTAATTTTCTCAAAATATTTAACTTAAAAGATATATGATGTTTCTAAACTGAGTATTACAAATCTCTAAAAATTTCTGAATTTTGAAATTGGAATAAGAGAAATATATTAGTTAATAGTTCATTTCTTATTTTTTGTGTCGTTATTCAATTTATGTTCTCACATAATATTAACTTAAAAAACAATATAATTTGATAATCAAGAAATACAATATGAAATGAAAAAATAAATAAAAGTAAGACATATTACTGATTTATTTTTTGGTTAAGAAAAATAGCTAAAATTGAAAGCTATTACGTTTTGTTTATTTCATACTTTGTGATTCATTTTCACCAATAATTACAAATTAATTTATCCTATGAATAAAAATAACCTAAATAATAATGATTATAAGTAATTATGAAGAAGTTTTATTGTCACGGAAGATAAAAAACTTTGTTTTTAACAATTTATCATCCGTTTCTTTATCTGTGTTTTTTCCTCACTTGACAAGACTTCCATAGCATCAGTAAACTATGACTCACAGACAATACTACGGTTTTATTTTGTAAAAGTTAAAAGTAATGAAATTATCTTTGAATCGAAGCTAAGTAAGCACTATTCGGTACTATGCAGTACCTAACATTAAGTCTGTGTTACACACACATTAGTCATTAGCGCGCAGATTAGTAAATTACTACAGAGTTTTAAACGTGTATGCTAATGTAAATTAAATACGTATCGTAATACCTTGTAATTTCAAAGTATTTTTTTTTTTTGAGATGTAGTGTATGAAACATTATCTACACTGTAAAAAAACCAATTGTTTCTTAATCTTAGAAAATATGATATAATTACAAACGAAAATGTATAATAAGCTTTTCCAAGTTACGAATGAATTCTAAAGCATTCCTTAAAACTGACTAACCTCTAAAATCAATACATTTTTGAGATTTAAAGAAGAATTACCAACAAGGTTTAGTTTGCTGCTACAGATTTTCGGAAATTTCAGAGTAGTTTTTATAGTGTATTAATCAGTTTTCTCAAACAGGGATATCAGTTTTAAGGGTGCTTTTTATTCTCAATTTCAACAGAGTAATTAAATTTATACATGCTACAGTAACAAAATAATATTAGTTTTACTGTTAACTCTGAGGCTTCTTAATTTATAACATTTGTCTGTAAAACATGTTTGTTGAAAATAAACATGTTCACGTGAGAACGGATACAATCTAAAATCACCTACATTCTGGTTACGACAATCTGATTAATACACTAAAAACTACTAGAAAACATTTCCGAAAATCAGTGGAAGCAAAAGAAAGTTTGTTTTTATAAACGCTTCTTTAAATCTCAAAAATATATTGGTAAACGACGTTTCTAAAGAAAAAGTATGCTTTTCGGAATCGTGGGAAACTCGTAAAATTTTGTTCTAAATTTTTGTTCTTTGCTATATTATATTTTCCAAGATTAGAAATTTCTTTAGTTATAGCGTACGATACTGGACAAATAAAAGCTTTTTATATCAAGTTAAAATTCTAAGCTCTGATGTTTTTACAGTCTGGAAAGAGTATAAAAAAGTCAAATATCCCTTTCTGTCATGTGTTTGGGAAATTACGTTGTGCGCTCAAATTTTCTTCGAAAAACAAAAAGAATATAATAAGAAACAATGTAAACAAAATTTTTAAAATACTGTTAAATCAGATTATTTCGTTTTTTTTTCAAGTATAAAAACAAACACTTTTATCAATACAACACATTTACATTAACAAGAACTTAAATTAAAGATTAAAACATGTTTAAAAAATAACAACCTAAAGGAAATCCTAAAAGGAAAAAAATAACACAATCGTTCAAGTTAAAATTTTATAACAGAAATTCTTCTCTGCATTTACATCAGTTTTCTTAAATAAGTAATCCTTTTATAGTTCAGAAAGTATGTGTTTAAAAAAAAAAAATTGTGCCATGTCGTAGCTTTAATTTCCTTCCGAAATTTAAGAATACTTGAAATTACATTATTATTTTAATGGAGAAATCATAGGCAGCTGTAATAAGTGATTTAAAATTCAGAGAGAGCAAGGTAAAAATAAAAATAAGGTACACACGCTCTGAATTTAAAACGAATTCCCAGCCTATAATCCTAAAAAATAAAATGCAATTCTTTTTCAATATTTAAGATTTTTGGGTCCAGTTAACAAAAGACTTTTTACATATTTTTCTTACGGAATTTATTTCGTATGAGATTATGAAGTTGTGTATTTAATGCACTGCATTAAGCTGTTTAACGATCTTCATTCCTTTAGTTGTGGATATAACATTAACTATTTTCCACACCAATTTAATGATATATGATGAGACCGGGTCTTATACGAGCTTACTAATTTGGACAATTATACATAAAAATCAAAACTTTATATATAAACATTCTTTTATAACATTCTCTAGCGCCCCTAGAAGTCTGAAAATATCGTCGAGGATAGACCAAAGCAAATCCTGATGCATATGAGGCTCAGATTATTGATTTTATCACAATTAGTCAAGATATTAATTTAACGAAAACTTATCTATTTCTTTTTAAGTAGACAAATGCGTTCGTGCATGCCCAGAATACGATTTACGCATCGAAATGCTATAAAGAACGGTACGTGGGTTTTTTTTCTGTGTTATTTCGTAGTTTTGTTTGAACATAATTCGACCAAACCGTTTGTTACAAATAAAACTGGAAGACATATTCGTAAAAAACGTTATGTATCAAATGCCACAATCAATTACAAATACATGTCGTTGTTAACTCTTTGAATTTTTTTTTTCAAAAAAAAAGGTCGTTCACCAGAAAGACGTTTCCCCCTTATGGCAACGCCCCTTCAGTGCGCAGTATTAGAGGTACCGAAAAACCAAAATTAAAGGTGAAACCTTCTAATCGACGGTGCAATCGGCCTTAGAAAATACTAATTTTAACCCTAGCGAACGCTATAAATGCTAAAATGAGCGCACACTAAATAAAATTAACTTCTTTTTTCTACGCTTAAACTAACGAAATGTTCATATTTCGACAGAATATTTTTACAGCATCTCAGTAGACCAGATTTGCAACACCTACAATTTTTTCAAAAAATTCGGTCATGTAGAAGTATTTAAAAAAATAAAAACTGTCAAATTTCCGGAAAAAAACGGAGTGCTTTGGCGTTGTCTCGTTCTGCTTCGACTCATGTTTTCACTACTAAAGTTAGTTTTACGTATGCATAAAAAATACAGCAATCTCTGATTGTCTATCTATATATCTCTGTGACAGTGTCACATTTGTCCTTTTTTTAGTCAATGCTCCTGTCATATATCTATATCTGTATGCTAATGTGTGGGACAAAGTATGAAACTTTGTTGCGTAATTCAATAAATCTATTTTTTAAACTTCTATAAATAATATATATATATATATATATATATATATATATATATATATATATATATACGTATAATTATATATTATATATATGTATTTTTTATATCTGACGAGCTATTGAAATATCTTTTTTAATGTTCCCTTTATAACATCATTTAGTTTAACATAATCTTTATATGTATGGTGAACTGTAGTTTACCAAAATAATTTCGGTAAAATTTAAAAAAATATATATTACCAACAGAAAAGGATTTAAAATTTTGCAAAAAAAAAAATCAAAAAACCATTAAGTTGTAATATGTAATATCATTTTTGCAAAACCATTTACTCGATAAGAAAAAATATATATATACGAATATTCTCTCTTATTACCCACCCGTCCTCTACATTAAAAGATTAATATATTTTAAAACATCAAAATGAAAATTTTTAATGGGGAAAGAAAGATTTGAAATGTCAAAAAAAAAAAAAACAATTATTATTATATTTTTTTATCAGACCGGAAATGCTAGCGTAAAATGTAAATAAATGGAATTTGTAAATAAATGAAATTAAATTATCTGCAAACTATGCCTTACATTTCTTTTCAAGTTATAAAAAAACGTTATAGAAAAACGTTATAGAAAAGTTATAGAAAAACTATAATCATTATTTAAAAATTTTGAATTTTATTTTGTTTATTTGTTTTAATTTTTTGCAAATTTTTGTTTATTTTTAGGTATAATCAAGCGGCAGTATCAAAAAGACATTAAACAGTACAAAAAGAAATAACGAATAAAAACTCAAAAGTATGGAATCTGGACTTCAAAATAGCGTTAAAACTATCTTTATTATATTATTTTGTTTGTAAAATGTTAAAACTTGTGTCATTGTTTGTTACAAATTAACAAATATTTTCTATTTCTATAAAATATAAACAAATAAATGCAAAAAGAAAGAATCATCTAAATGAATTACATGGTACTTAAGCCACGACCAAACTATAGTCACCTTTCGTCATTTCAAACACTTCTGGGCCTCTTAAAATGCATTTAAAAATTTTATTTAAAAATATGTATATAACATTTATTTGAAAATAAATATTAATGTAATTGACTATCAGAATTCTAGAATACGTTAATAACATATTTTTAAAAACGCTTTAAAATTAACATATGCAGAAGTATAAATTAAATGCATTAAAAAAGATAGCTCTAATATTTAATACATACATTTCTCTAATATTTCATTAATTTTTAAGAAACATTTTAAAATGTAGTTTTGTATTAATTATTATATTATATAAATGTAATGATTCAATATAACTTACTCGCTTTTGGATGCCATATAGGATAAATCTGTAAAAAGAAAACATATTTTAACAAGTAATATATATATATATATATATACATATATTTAATTTATCATGCTGAAATCATTACTTTTTATTTAAACTTCTGAATACGTAATATTCAATTAGCATGCTATAACAAAGGGAAACGTTTTCTAATGAAAAATAAAAGATAAAATCGAGACTTTATTTCTTTAGTGTAATAGTTAACTAATTAATCATTCTTCATGTAAATATTATTAAGCAATAACTTAAAATTTTATACCAGCTTACTTTGGAGCTAAGAGCATTTCTTTTCAAAAAATATACTGGTTTACTAACATTTTTTATTATTGATGTTGATTTTATAGTTATTTAAAATTTCAGAAATAAGGTATATTTTATTATTAAACTTTCTAAAGTTTTCATAAGATCAGATTCATTAATTGCTAGCATAGTAACATTATTTTCTCTACAATATTCATATATTATTTATATAAAGCTATAAAATCCAAAAATTGACTTTCTGTATTTATTGTTATGTTGAAAATGATAATATTTTTGGCGATGACGAAATTCTATATTTCATTTCTAATTCAATTAATTTTTATGCATAACTTCAAACGATTTAACGGAATATAGAATTATCCCATGCATAAGCATTTATAAATATAAGAAATTAGAAAGTCAAAACAAAAATTGTACATTTCTAAACGAATTTGACTATATAAAGGAAAAATATTTATTTTATTGTATTGGAACATGGATTCGATTTATCTCAATGTAAATATTTTATCACAATGATTATTTATCAAATAAATTATAATGTATCAAAATACAGGATTTCTATGAATTAAAAGTGTTATACTCGTATCTTGAAAAAGGTTAATCGTATTTAAATGAAATGCTTTCAGTTCGGGGTTTTACGCAGCCAGTGAAAAAGACAGACCGCCGGGTCTCCACCGATTGCAGCCTACCTTAAACACATGGCATTTCGACCATTGTTAGAAAAAGAAGCCTATCTTGATCACGTGACAACCAAGACGGTTGGAAAATGTCGCAGCCTGTCTCTTTCGTTGACTACATTTTTTTTTTTTTTTTTTTTTTTTTTTTGGGGGGGGGGGGGGGAAAACCGGCTATCTCTAATCAAAAATGGGCCTCGATATTCCGCACTTAATATTTTGAACGATATGAACAGTATTCCTGATTGCGTTTATGTAAAGAATTTTCTTCTTTTTTTATATTTTATTTCTTTTTTACTAACTGGATTTTAAATATCTGTCACTAATTTCTTTTGGTTTTTATATTTTATTTTATGGTCTTTCATTATTTGATATAAAAAAAGATTGTAAACAAATATTTATTTAGATTTAATAATTATTTAGATTAATCATCAATGATTTGGCTTCTGAAATGCGTTCATTAGGCACATAAAAAAATTCTAGCATTGAGTTCTTTTTTGTTAGTATATTTATAATTTAGGCATCAATGCTACACACTTCAAAGCCTGGTATTGAACATTTTATGTCCTACAAATTAAAATATATAAATCCCAATATGTGAAATATGTGGAAATACGGGGAATGTTTTGTATGTCAATGTAAATTTACAAATTTAAAATTCCAATATTAATGTATTTTAATTTTAAACACAATATAAAATGCACATACAAATTTAAAAATAAAATAATTTTCGCTTTAAAATTATTTTAATAAAGCATTCCTTCCACTGCACTGTTAAAAATTTGCAGCAAACTGTCCAGTCATTTGACAGTTTTTAGAGAAAATGGTAACATAACAGTAATTCAACTCTATTTTGACCATATTATTGCCCATATTATGGTTTAAATAGACTTAAATTACGGTTATGTAACCGTTTTCTATAGAAACTGTCGACTGACTGGACAGTTTGCTGCAAATTTTTAACAGTGTGTTAAAAATCTACTGCAAACTGTACAGTCATTGGACCGTTTTTATAGAAAACGGTTACATAATCGTAAATTATCTCTATTCTGACCAATGAGACCGATTCATAATATGGTCACGTAACCGTTATCTATAAAAACTGTGGAATGACTGAACAGTTTGTTGCAGATTTTTAATAGTGTGGTACGAAATAATTTTTTAAATACTAATTGCGGAAAAACAATACAATGAACAACAGTAAATATCTAACTGAATGATACGTCTTATATTATTAGACTAAGTTTATTTACATAAATTATTATTGTCAGAAAAGTGTATGTGTACTTAAACTTGCCAAATATTAAGTAGAAAAAGTGTTATTTACAAATTTATTCTCTTCGCCCTAATTATTGTAACTGAACAGCTGTGCAATATTATAGTTATCTTTTTTACTTTATGTGAGTCTAAAGTCTCGTTGGGGATGCCTGTTCTACCAAAAACTTTTGATGAAACCATGAAACACATAACAGTATTAGTCATTTCTAGAGATATTACATGAGACAAAGAAAGTGCGCAGCTCTTTGCACACAAAGCCTATATGCGGACCTCAAAAAATGGTGGTGGTTGAATGCCGATATTTTTAAACGTTTATTCGGATATTTGAATTTGAATATAAGTAATTTTGAACAGTAACCATCACATTATTTTTTATGAAATTAAGTAAGGCGATGAGTACTTTTTGAATACAGTAGTATTCAAATTCAAGGGACCGCGGAAACGCTGAAAAAATGTCCCTACAACATATGTTTATGTCAGAGCGCAGGTCTATTATTCAGGAGGGCTATGTGTACCTTTCATTTATGTCGTGTGGTTAGAAAGCATTTACAAATATTACATTAAGAATTTGATTAAACAGGAATGAGTAGCAGCTTGTACCAAATTTCTGTTGGTGTTTTTAAAGTTAAGAAAGCGCTGCGAAATTGGATACAAATTTTAGAAATGCACTAAATAATGTAATTTTAATCGTTTGAACATTAGTGTTTAAATCTATAAAATAATTTTAAACAGTTAAATAAATTATTCACAATACGGAGTATGGTGAAATACTTTAACTATTTTGCAATTATCTTTAAATAATGAGCCAAAACTGCCTTTCGTTTTGTAATTCCCAGGTTAATGTTTCAATGGAAATGAATCGCATATTATTTGTTACGCTTAAGCAACGTGCTTTAGGAGTAATTTCGAAAAATATATATTACTAGCAAATTATAAATACCACAGAGATAATTAACAGAAATTATTTTAGATCATTTACAAACGCAAATATCGATGAACAGGAAATGAAAATTGGGTACCTTTAGATTCTTCTTCATTCGACATTTTTGTCCGAATAAAGAAAATTGCAACAGCTAAAGCAATTATCAGAACAATCACAGCACCAACTAATATTATGACAAGGGGATGATTGCTTAAAAAATCTTGAGCTGTGAAAAAAAATGTATATGAAACGTTCGAATAAAAACAACATCAGTCATTATATATAGCAATATGAAATAAAATATTGTTACAACGTACTTGCATCAAAGGCTTTTAAAATGTATTTAAAATCTTAAGTACTGAGAAAAAAACATAAAGAGCTGCAAATGGTCTCATTGCATAGGTGAGCTTGTAATGTGTACTTATAGACTGCTTCTCCTGTTTTTCTTCATTTTTTTTTTCATTTTTTATAGTCTCATAAATATTTCCTTGTTATTTATTTTAACAATTATAATTACAAAATGCATTTACTGTTAAAAAAAGAAATAATACTAATAAATAAATGCTTCTTAATATACGAAAAAAAACAATATAACCAGGAACAAAAATATAAAATAACCTCTTCCGCGTTACCAATGATTCCGGAAATAGTCTTTTATCATAAGAAACCTCAGAAACTATAGTATTATCGAGATTTAAAGAGTCATTTATAAATATATATATATATATATACTTTTGTCGCTTCTGATTTTTGGAAGGTTTGAGTGTATATTTCTTGTGTATTAATCAGTTTTATCAACCCAGAACATCGTTTTGTAGGATGATATTAATTCTCAATTAATACTTCTCAGATGAATACATAAATTTATACATGTAAGTGTAACAAAATTAAATACATTTTAATTTTAATTTTATTGCCGTTATTATATCATGTTGGATTGTAATACATGTTTACATGAGCATTAATAACATCCGAAAAACCTATATTTCTTGTTGGATAAACTAAGTATTACGCCATAAAAAGTACTCAGAAACGTTTCCAAATATTAGTGGTAGCAAAAGAAACTTTGCTTTAAGCATAGAAATGCTTCTTTATATCTTAAAAACATATTGTTTTCTAATTTTTCAAAATATCGATAAAGATTTTCGGAATCGTTAATAATTCGGAAGAAGTTAGTGTATATTTCTTTTCGTGGATATATTACATTTTCCTAGATTAAGAACCATCTGGATTTTTTAAAGTGTTAAACAATTACATTATTACGTTTACCTCTGACTTTAACAACACAGTGATTAGATGAACCACAAAATAAGAAAGTTAGACCAGTGTTGTCTGGTTCGAAACCAGAGCGATCTGTGTGTACTGACTGTTCAGAATTTCCCTTGTACGAGAACTAAAATTAGGATAGCTTTTACTTTAAAAGTCCTTATTGAAAGCATCTTCCGTACAGCAATATGGCCAAAACTGGCTGGTGTTTAGCAAAATTCATCCATCAAGCCTTTCTTTCTTGAAATACATTATTATATTTATTTCACTATGGATATAATCATATTTGCTGTATATTTTGCGTATTTCAGTGTGTATGTCCATTCGAATGACCGAATCAGAGAGATTCAGTCATTCGAACGCTATAAAACTAACAGCATAGTAGGTAATGTAAAATAAATAAAATAAACAATTCGGTGTTTTATACTTTCAAGAAATTTTAACAATCTTAAAAATGATCGTAAAAATATTTTTATTTAATATTTGACATTTAAATTAATTTAAATAATTTATTTTTGTTAAAAATCTTAATATATTTTCTTAATAATTCTATTTGAAAAATATCTTTTAACGTATTGGAAAAAAAAATATTTAGACAATTACATAAGAATTAAATGCATTAAAAAAGATTATATAATTAAAACCATAAAATTATTAAAACAAAAAAAATATTTAATTAGTTTCATGCATAAAATGAACCGTACCATATTTTGAGCCTTGTGACGTTAACGTAGAAGCGACCAAAAGTAAAGTATTACTTCGTCCTTTGATATTGGAGGCATATATGACAACGACATATGACATTCCTGGAACCAAGCCAACCGATTTGAAAGATGGTTTGAGTGGATTAGTTAAATTAGCTACAATGTTTTCCTCCACGGAATCATATATTTCCATGTGAAAAATTTGCTTCAGACCTCTGTCATACCCAGGCTTACAGTCTACAGCTACTGAATAGGCTGTTTCATTAAGAATGTGGCAATCAAAAGGGGGATCAGGTGCACCTGTCAAATAAATTAATAAAATAATTAGTAAGAATCTTAGGGTAAAATAGTTTAGAAACTTTGTTAATAATTCCTTTGTCATTAACACTGACAACAGTGTAAAGAAATAATGAAAATGGAATAAAGATAAAAGTAGTTTTTGAAAATCACGCTTTTATTTAGTGTAAAAAAAAATATATAATATATTTTTTAAGGAAAAATATACAGGTCAAAACAGATACCGTAAAACCGTCCTGTAAAAAACCTATATATTTATTTAAAATTTAAATATTCTATAAATATTATTAAAATTCCAATCCACGTAAAACATTTTTATTATTACCTCATATTTCTGCAATTTTTGTTTTAACTTCAATATTTCAATCTTTTTAGTCAATAATGAAAGAACATTTTTTTTAAACTTTTATTTTATTTGTTACTTTTTATTTTTGAATAGTTTCAAAATTGCTTTATATAGTTATTATGGAATATAAAAACATAGAGGGATTCGACAGTTTACGCCATACTTGGGCAATCGATTGGTGATATTATTTTCTCCTTAATTTTGCATATGTCTTTACATTTGGCATTATTGTAGCAAACATATGTTTATAGTTGAATCACATGATAATAGAAGCTAATTTCATGCCTCAAAATTATTTCCGAATTCTTAATTGTTTTTTATCAAATAATCAAAATTAATTTAAAATTAGTCTGTTAATTGATAATAAAGTTATGAAAATATTGTCTTATTTATTTTACATAATTTCAGATGAAAATTGGATGAGTATACGGGAAAAATGCAAATTTATAAAAATTGTGTTTTTTTTTTTTTTTTAAATGTTTCAAAAATAGTTGATACTATTACGATATATATATAGATATATTTATTTAATTCGTTTATATGCAGCACCCCCTAATTTTTTTGGCATAATTGTATGACTAAAATTGTACACACCTAGACAAGTAACTTTCTGACAGGTACAAAGGCAATGCTTGCTTAAAACATTTTAGCAAATATTCTTGAAATTTGTTTTCCGATTAAAAAAATAAAAAAAAAAAACTAAATACAAATAATGCAAATAATAGGAGAAAAAAGTTAGAACAAATTCAAAGGGTCCGTCTTTTAAGAATTTAATTACATTTCAGTATCCTACTCACTTTCTTTTCGGAAACTGTTTCCTAAAGGTGGGACATAAATTTAAATGTAACACCACTTTGTCCGGCTCAAATTTTCAAAACGGATTTGAAAATATATCTATATATCAAGTCAAATATTTCTGTCTGAGCTCTTTTGATACACCAAAGCCATTTTTTTCAGTTAGAAATTGATATTGACAGTAAAAGGTCAATTTTGGAGTCAATTTTGGATTTCAGCGCGCCAACATCGAGTACAGAAGGCCGAACTCGTTAAGTGTGTTCGGCACAAGTCGTGCAGATATTTTCTGACAGGAGAAAAGGACATGCATCCGTCAGACATTTCAGCAAGTGACTGTTGAAACGTGTTTTATGTATTATTGTTAACAGAGAAAATACATTTTAAAACTAAAATATAAATAATGTAACCGAAAGTTATATTTCCTTCTTATAGTTAGAATATGATATCGAATGTGAAACAGCAATTTTGGAAATACAGAAAACAGTACAGAAATCTTTATTTTATTATTATATATTTTTTAAACAGGAGTTCCAAAATGCGCGTCCAGTCTAGCTAAACCAATGTTTAATCAATTATCTTGATCTGTCTTGAGATTAATTGTCGCATATTCTCACAGCGAAATACGAAGGATTATTTTGAAATATTTATGTTTCAGTATTATTCCAGTATTCTTTTAGTAACGAAAATTTTGTTGAATTTTGTTTTTGAATATTTCTTTAAACTAGTGTAATTTAATTAAAAATGCATTTTTTTTAACGCCTATGTGTTAAAAAAATGTTTGGACTATTTTTAGTATTATTGTTCTATGTTAAAGAAACGATGAGTATAATGTGTTCTTGACCATAATTTTTACGAAACGCTCCAGCCTATCTTTCTGTAAAGCTGCCGATTTTTAATATAACAACTAAAACAAAACAGTTTTTTTCCTTTATTATATGTGTAATAATTAGGTATAAAATGGCGTTTTATAAACTTTTCGCAAATTTGTAAAAGGAATCCGGGAAACCCTTAAAATTTACGTGTGAGACAGTAGTGATACTTCATGAAACTTTCCCTCATTAAGCAATAAGGCCTAAAATGTCGGAAACCCAGCCAGCTGTATTGAAATAATGTCACCTTTAATTATAATTTGTTGATTTTCTCTTGTAATCTCCATTCATATTGGAAGTCTGTGTGCCATAACAATTAAGTAATAAATAAAACAATATAAAACACTGTAGTACATAAATCTATCTGTACAATGTTACAGCACTGTCTATCTTATCACCATGCATTTTGATTATTTTTGACAAATTAAATGCTTCCAATTTTGCTAAAAATCTGCGACCTTAAATTACAATTTGATGATTTTCTCTTGTAATCTCCATTCTTATTAGTATTCTGATTGCCATAAAAATTATGTACTGAATAGAACAATACAAAAAACTGTAGTACGTAAATCTATGTCTACAATGTTACAGAACCTTCTATCTTATCACCATGCATTTTTATTATTTTTGCCAAATTAAATGATTCCAATCTCGCTAGAAATTTTATCAATATTTTTGAGTTTCTTCGTATATGAATTGATAACATAGGACTGAAATTTAAAACGTGCACTTTATAAGGAAATTATTAATGAAAAAAGCAACATTTAGAAAGAGAGTAGCTAATTAAACTTCCGTAACCGATCTGAAATTTTCGCAATAAAATTAACACTTAATTTTGCAAAGCTCAAAATATGTAGGTTTAAAACAAGGAGACAAAAATAAATCCAAATATGAATACCAAACTGAAACTAAAACCAAAATGTAACAAATAAAGAATATTTTCTTAATTTATATAATTATAAAAATTAAATACAAATTTAAATAGAAATAGTTCGTAATTTTGAATAGTAAATAAATTTTTAAATTGTAAAAATATTTATTTTTATTAAAATATCATGTTTTTGAAAATATTTAAAAATATATATAATTTTATTAACAATAACACATTTAAATCATTTTTTTAATTTAAATCTGTTTTAGTATATGATAAAGGAGCAGAAATATTAAATAAAACAAAACAAACAAAATATTAAATAAAATATAACAAAATATTATACTGAAAAATAACACATTTAAACAAATTTTATTGTAACCAGATACTTTATGCCGAATGTAAAAACTCTAAAATCAAACTTGATATTTTTGACGTATATATAGAGATTTATTTTACTCTGAAAATTTCAAAATATATTATATGACAATAAAAATTATATCGAAGTAAACTCTAAAGTAAAATAAATAATAACTGAAAAACAAATCAATCTTATCGAAAAAAAAATGTAAATAAGTTTTCTTCAGGTGTAAAAAGCATTATGATGGTCATAGAACTAAACTACTTTACATTCAGTTCTCGAGTACCTACTTCAGCAAGTCTTTTAGAAGCGCAGGATGTCATTAATTACCTTAAGAACGTGACAGAGCTGTAATTTACAAGATTAAAAAAAAAAAAACTATTTTCACTGGAAGATTTTTTTTTCATTCTTCCCTTTATAAAAGTAACTGGTTTTAATAATAATAGCTTATGTCTGTTTTTTTTAAACCGTTATTCAAGTATAATTAAAATTGTATTTAAACTAAACAATATTTTTGCTCTGCGTTTAAACAAAATTTGAAAAATGTACGGTACCGTTTAAAAAGTACATTGTAAGTTAATGTAAAAAAAAAAAAAAAAAAAAAAAAAAACATTACGTATGAAAGAAATTAAAATATTTTTTGAATGATTTAAATGCATTTTACTTCAAATAAGGATGATTATGATATATAAAATTGTGATGAATAAAATTGTTGAAAACTTTGTGGTTTTTTACAATAGTTCATTTATTCGTGAACAAAAAAAACCATCATGGTTATAAGAAAATTCTTGGATAAACATATTATTTTTAGTAAAAGCACTAGAAATGGTTAACATAATAGAAATTAAATTACCTAGAAATTTATTTTCTTTTATAGCAGTTGTTCTTTTATTTTGTTTTGTTTTTTTCAATAGTCAATTGTTTTTTTTAATTGCGTGGTTTTTTGCAATAGTTAATTTAATAGAATAAATCGTGGATAAAAATTTAAACCATCATGGTTGTAATCTATTTGTTAGATAAACATATTAAGTTTAGTAAAAACTCTAGAAAAGGTTAACATAATAGAAATTACATTACCTAGAAAATTATTTACTTTTACTGCTGTTGGTGAAAATCTCCCAGATTGATAATCTATAATTATATTCTAACATTATAATTTTTAATTTTATTGATTGAGAACTTTAAGATTACCCCCCCCCCCCCCAACAACTCAACCACTAAACGTAATATTTCAAACATTCGTAGAAAGTTTCAAAGTATTTCATGCATATTTTTTTTATAATTCTACACGGCTATATACCTAGGAGCGGGGCGTTATATACTAATGTATCATTCTCTCAATACTCAGTAGCATTAAGAAATTGTGTAAAACGGGTCATTTTATGTCCGAAAAAATCTCGAAAATTGTATTTAAAGTTAGCCTAAGACCCAATCTGAAACATACACTGTTAAAAATTTGCAGCAAGCTGTCCAGTCATTTGACCGTTTTTATATACGGTTGTTACATAACCATAATTTAACTCTATTATGACCATATTATTGCTCATATTATGGTCAGAATAGAGTTAAATTACGGTTATGTAACCATGTTTTATAAAAACGGTCAAATGATTGGACAGTTTGCTGCAAATTTTTAACAATGTACAAACCGTATCGAATATCCGAATACTTTTTTCCATCGATCTTAAACCCAACAAAAACGCGAAATGAAATAAAATTAATCCACATTTTAATACAAATATTGAAATGAAGATTTGCAATTATATATCACCTTTATTGTTTAATATAAAAATAATCACTTCTTTATTGTATAAAATCTAGAAATTATCATCAAATTTATTTATTTTCGAATTTTTACTTTCTGTGGTAGTTGGTGAAAATACTACCAAAAATTCCCAACAATACTATGCATTCAAACATTAAAATTATTAATTTTGTTGATTAACGAGATATTTTTGTCACTCAATAATTATATTTAAGTCTTTCATGAAAAGTTGAAAATGGATATTTTCTTTTGAAAAATAATTCAACTGGTAATCGACTACAAAATTCAAAACGCAACCGAAATACGATTCTATCCTTATCCGCAATGAAACATGTTTGTTTGCAAGAAATCCATTCGCACTGTGACCTACAACTTCTGTTGGGATTGTGAAAAAGCGGTTATCCAACTCTATGCAGGACTCTATATGTAACTATTGGGTTGGCCCAGAAGTTCTGTTGAAGTAAAAATTTTGCATGAAAAATAAAGTGTTTTGGCATTGCGTTTTATGCTATTTGATAGAGCATTATATGCGTAAAAAATAGTGTGTTTAGTTTTTTTTATGCTGATATACATTTTGTTCTTTTCAAGGTCATTAAAATGTAGTGTCAAGTTGACAAAAAAGAGCATTTTCGACACCTACTGTTTTTCTGCATTTAATCGAGGTGTCAAAAGAAAATGAGGTGTTCTTAATCGAGGTGTCCTCGAACGTCCTCACGTCATCTCAAATGCATTGCATGGCGTTTCTTGCAATAATGATGTGGGATTGACGGCTTTGTTGTACGATTTATTCGAGTCGAAGACAGGTGATTGCTATCGTAGAGTCATTGAAATATGCCTCGTGACCTGTATATAATAATTGTTGGTCGTTGGGAAGAAGTTGCAAATAACAACGGATAATACATTATTGATTGCTTTGTTGTACATTTCTTGTTTATTTTGTGTGGAAACGCAAAAGTAAAAATAAAAATAGAAATAAAAAATGACAGAACTTATGGGCCAACACAATATTAAATTTTGCTTTTAAAATCATGTAGTTTTCGGAGTAAGTGACAGCGTTTGCTTAAATATACCTTCTAGTATTTTGAAGAAACCGGTTCTAAGCCTAGCTTCTCTTAACACAGTGGTGAAATAGTTAACGTGTTTATTTGATTTTTCTTCAGGATAATACAAGTAGGTCAGACTGAAGTTTGTTTTTTAATGACTAAATTAGATTCGATTTTAATTTATGATATGTGTTCGTATTTTTTTAAATATCAGTTTTCATAAAATTGCATAACAATTTTTGAATAATTGGCAGAGAATTCCACAGTCTTTTAAACAGTTCGAGATGTTTCCTAATATAACAATTCAGAACTGCCTAATTATTTTTTAACTAAGACAATTAGCAGTGACATTTTTCAAAGTTTAGAACTTTGCTATTAAATTTATTTATTTTATTTTATTTTATTTTTTAGAAATTTTCACTATAATAATAGAAGTTTTTTTATTAATAATTATTATTTAAATCATTGTATAAACTTCCAATATTGCACTTACGGCAAGTGTATTGAATGATTTTCGTTAATTGTGAAAACTTGATTTTATGAAATAGTCTTAATATGCACAAGCATAGTTGTCAACCTCCTGATTTTTTCCATACCAGTATTTTTATGAAAAAATATTTGTTTAATTTAATCATGCAATTTCTACTATTTAATAAAGCGAAAAATTTTTTATGATTTTACTGGTATTCAAAAAATCGGGAGGTTGGCAACTATGCACATGTGATAGTAAAAAGAACAAGTTGTTTTATTCTTATATTTTTAACTTTACAATCAATTACATACAAGTCATTGGTTGCAGATTTTCTTTTGTTATTATATAAGTGAATAAAAAAAAAAAATTCTTATGGAATTTCAAAACAAAAAATTCACAGAAATTAATGCAGCCTGAATTGGTACAGATAAGTCATTCAGTAAATTTCAAAGCATCTTTACATATATATTGATGGAATGCTACAGAGTGATCAATTAAATTATTTGAATTTAAGTCTGACTGCATAGGATTTACCACTATATTGCTGTTTATTGATTAATATGAGTATTTTAAATTATCCGAGACGTATAGTATTTATTTTGCACCTATGACTCTAAGGATCTGATATGATAATTTATACTTAGCAAATTTTATTAGACAAATTATCAATTAATTATAGAAAAGAAAAAGTTGCGTTGTGAATTATTTTTGAAGTTCGGATCCTCTTTGAGCCAATTACAATCATCAAAGGTTACCTGCAGAGAGTTATGTAACATTAAATAAATAATGGCTTATTTTAAAACCTAGATTGTAATATTAAAGAAAACATTTCCTAAAATAAAAGACTTAATATTAATTCAATAAATTAAGTAAACAAAAGGAAAACTGACTAAAATTAATTGAATATAAAATTGAGTTTATTTACAAGGTAATTATAATCATGTAATTAAAAACAAACATGAATGTTTAAAAAAAAATATTCAATCCTAGTTGAGAATTGTATTCTCAACATTTATTTTCTGAGAATTACAGTTTATCTTACCGAATTAACAAATTCGATTTTGAAAGGCAGAGTTCCATACACTAGAAGTATTTATTTGATTAGCCTTTTTATGTTTAGATCGGGGTAGGATCTTCATACACACGTAAATTCGTATTATTAAAAGAATATAGCTTAATTAAATAAAATGGAACAATGGTGAAGGAAGATTGTTTGTTACCTTATATTACTAGATAACGTTTACAGCAGGAGGTAATGGCTGACGCGTTTTCGCTTTTTCTTAACGCGTACATTTCCATCTATTGGCACACACACTCAAAATCTGTTTTTTTAGTTAGAGAGCAGTCAACCTTCTACTTTTCCATCTTTTTTGAATCTGTACTCTCAAGAAAAATCACATTCTTTTCGTGGAGCAAAAAAAAAGGGATGGAACCATTTTTCCCTTTTCACATAAAATTAAGGCCTTATACGTTTTAACTTCTTGAAAATTTGCATGTTTCGGCCATACCTCTGATTTTAGAGAGATGACCATTGGCCGGCGGGAGAAATTTGGTACTCCCCTTGAGTGTTTCATAGGTCCGTCGGTAGAATAGCGATTCCTCTTGACGCCGTGCTGTGTCTGGGAGGTAAAGATGCTTTGACTTGTGAGGTCTTCGTGCCTATTTAAGCTCTCATAAATAAATGTGTCATATTATTGTTCTGACAATTTTCTCCATGACATTTTTATTAGGTGTAGTTAAATCATTCGTGGGAACGGAAAACCAAATATTTCCTTGACTGCCGTGGTTCACTTTGTTCCACAATTATCTATCTGTATGCGCTGATCCTAAAATGGATCATTAATTTGTATTGTTCACTGTTCACTGATTAAAATGATACCAAATACTCTGCTAATATGCAGAAAAAAAACCAAATACTTTTTTTTTATAGTGTGTGCTAGTTTAGATCTAGATGGTGGTATTTCTCACCATCATCTCTTCCCCCGACATTAGAAAAAAAAAGGTCAACAGTATCTTTTTTTTTTATATATATATATAGCCACAAAGTACTCGATGAAAGTCCATCGTCGTATTATATTGAAGATCAAAACTGAAAATGTTCACATGGAAAAGTCTAGGAACTTGGGATAAGCTGGAGTGTCACTAGGTTTGGAGTGTAAGTAGGTTTGCAACACCAGAAAAAAGTTTTACACATTGGTGAAATAAAGCGTAATCAAAAGTTCACTGTTGAAAAATCTGATGAAAGACATGACTTCTTCAGCAAGTTATCATGTGTAGTTGGTTTCAATTTCCATTGTTCCAAAAACATTTATTAAAATTTTGAGTTTTAATAGGTCCAAATCCAAATAAAGCAGGAAAATTTGAATAAGCCAAATAATAAAATAAAATGCCCGAGAGAAGAAAGAAAAATAAAATTAATTTTCTTTTCCACTCTTATATTTTTAGTTATTACATACATATAAATTGGCAAATCTTTTATTTTAATTATTACAGGCTAATTAGGTACCCATACGTTGAAACACAATATACAGAATCATTTAAAACAAATACTCAATATAATCAGTAAACTGTATGCATTGTATAATTAATACCATACATTAAAAATATATATATATATATTATATCAAAAACATAGAGAGAAAATAGATATACATAATCTCACATGAAATGTCTCTCTTGAGCAAAAAGGCAAACATCTTTATTTTATTTTATATAATATACATAAAGAAAATGTTATGTGAAAAAAACATCTTATCATTCTTACTAAAACAATTTTGTTTTGGGATCTTATAAAAGGATGACTTTTCTGAATGAAAGATATTTTCAATAATATATTCTCATAAAAGAAACAGATCGAAAAAATGAAAATTTGTTTTCTTCTTTCGATACCAAAAATTTAAATATCCATCTATAAAGTCAAACACAATACCCTTTTAAACTGCCTGCCTTGGAATGGACGGGGTTGGGAAAAAAAAAAAAACAAGGCAGAAGAAGAAAAAGAAAAAAAACAGTAATCTTTTCTCCCTCTAATCCATCACCGCTAAGCGGAAGGATAGAGAATGACAGCTAGATGACCCTACCTGTGGACAATGACTCATCTCCCTACCTTCGGATTCAGTTGTACCCAGGGGACGATTTGCGAAATGATAAGCCGTGTATTAGGTATCTTTCCTCACCTGTGGGTGACGTTTACTAAACTCCTGTATTACTGACAGTGGAGAAAAAAAAAAAAAAATCAGTGAAACGATTTGATTGCACGTGTGTCTGTGCAGATTTTGGATTACTCGCCAAAATCCAGCTATCTGTATTTTATTGTTGAAATAAGATTACATGTGTGATTAAAATAAAAAAAAGTCGTGTATACCCGGCTTGGATTTTAAAAAAAATGGGGTATGTTTAAATCTGTATATCTGCTTAATATTTTCTATAAAAAAAAATCGGTACACGTGTAACGTGGTCAAATCCGTTTGCATCGCACTATCTTCTCGTCAATTTATATATTTACTTATTTATTTATATTGTGTATAAAAACGTAATGTATTATAATATATATATTTGTTTAATATAATATTGATTTTCTAGTTACAATTTAAGTTAGCGAGAACAAGCGAGCGTTGCTTTGCACAAACGAAAATGTGCATGCAATTGTAAAATATTTATTTAATTATTTATTCTTCTTATTATTATTATTTTAAAATATATTAACGTGTAAATATACATATTTAAGGAATCGAAAGCGAGCGTTCGCTTTTCTTTTCTCTTATTATTTTTTGTTTTATAAAATATTACATATAATAGTTAGAAAAAAAAAAAGATTAAACAAATTCTTTTTTTTTGTAAAGTTTGGAAATTTAGTTAATTAGAAATATCTCAGCTAAATGCATTATTAGATGCTCTGCGCAGATAGTCTCAATTTCGCCTGCAAAAACGAGACTTTAACATCCAATAAATTGCTGAAATGATCATTGACATGTATCCAACACCTTTTTATTATTATTATTTTTTAAGTATGAAATAATTTACCTAAATATTTAAGGTATAAATTAAACATCCAATTTATGTTTTGTAATAATTGAAACGTTCAATGGTATTTTTTTTTATTTTTTATTTTTTTTTTTGTAATTAAATTATCTGAAATGTTAATCCTTAGGGACAACTAATAATTTTTTTTTTTTTTTTTTTTTTTTACTTGTTTGTTTTATAATATGAAATCGTACGATTATTCTAAAATTAAAATTGAAACGCGTTGTTCTAACCAAGTTATAGATTATATCAAATATTAAACTAAAATAATTTTGTAAAATCTGACCGATTTTTTTTTTGTTATAATAATTCAAGTGGATTCGTCAATCCGTGGCTTTAAGCAAAGGATGAATTATTATAAATATTGGTCAATATAAAATGTTGTATTATTATTATTTATATTTGTGTCGCCGAGTGAATAGATGTTGACTTGTAATTTTAAATCGATTAGTTATATGTTTTGTGCTACATATAAAGACTTTTATTTTCACTTTTAGTAGAGGGGGTAAGGTTATATATTAAAAATTTTTTTTTGTTTTGTTATATAAATTAGTATAAAATGGGTTTGAAAGGGTGATACCCTGGCAAGGCTGCCTCTGTTTTTATTTTTACCGTAATTATTATTATTTTTTATTTAACGTGCATGTTTGTTCATAACTCCCTCTGACGAGCCAAATCCCTCAGTAGTACACTGTGTAGCAAAGAAAAAAAAACTTGCAGTATCCTCCCTAAATGATCTTTTTTTTTTTTTTTTTTTTTTTTTTTTTTTTTTTTAAATAGTAACCTGACCTCAATGTACTGTAAATAAACAATAATGGAAAATTATAAAATGTGTACTAAACTAAAGAAAAATAAGACATCTATAAACGATAAAAATTTAAAATAAATATATACATATTGCCTCGACGGCAATAAAAGAGAAAAAAAATTTCTCGCTTCCCTATCTAGGAATTTATGTGTATAGTCTGTGATTCCACTTTCGTTGGTGAGAATAATTTATTTATGTGGCGTTTAATAGTCGCTTTATCTGGGAATGCAATTTCCTTTAATAGGTAATTGTTATTCCTAAGCTTCCTTACCACCTCGAATGGTCCCAAGAATTTTGGCTGAAGTACACCTGGTTTACCCACGACTTTTAAGTAGCATTCTTGTCCCGTTTGTAGAAATTTTACTTTTTGGACTGGAGTACTGTCGATGTACTCCGCCATCATTTTTTTTTGGTTTTGTAAGGCTAATTTCTTTATTTCCTCAATATGTTGGACTCTATTTTTAACGTAGGTTTTGACAATTATGTCTTGGTCGGGCAAGTGTATGGAAAAAGGAGTTCTTATTTCTCTACCGAAAAATAGAAGTGCCGGAGAAAATCCTGTAGCTCTGTGCGGCGTACTGTTATAATTAATTTTAAAAAAATCAATCCTGGTATCCCATTCTAAAGAGTTTTTACACATAGCCACAATTGAATTTTTTAATATTTTATTACTGATTTCACAGAGCCCATTACTGCGTGGATTATTCACGGACGTAAAATCTAGGTCTATGTTAAGAGAATCCATGTATTCTTTGAATAAATCAGAGTGAAAATACCGGCCATTATCCAATTTTATGGATCGCGCCAATCCGAAATTACTAAAATAGCGATTCAATACATTTAGAAGTGTTTGTGATTCACAATTGCGAACCGGTACAGCCTCCAAGAATCTTGATGTGGAATCAATAATCATAAATACAAATTTATTTTTGCGTAGCGTCATTGGAAGCAAACCAATTAAATCTATATGCAAAACTGATCCGATTTCTTTATCTTTGATTATTTTTTGTGTGGGAACTTTAATAGTTTGATGTTGTTTAGTCGTGTTACATGGTATACATTTAGTACAATAATTCTTTACATCCCTGTACATCCCGTACCAGTAGAATCTAGCTTTTATTATTTGATAAGTTTTAAAAAATCCGAAATGTGGTTTATGAGCTTCCTGTATTATTTCAGCTTTAAGTTTATCCGGAGCAATTAACAGTTCATTTGTATCAGAGCCTGGCTTTAATATTAATATTTCTTTTTGATTGAGAGTGAATTTTTTTGTGGTTTTGTTTTGTTTGTCAGTTTTAATTTTGTTTATTATTTTATTTAATTTTTCGTCTTCTAATTGTTGTAGTTTAATGTTTTCATCTGATAGAGCTTTGTTTACCGTAAACAATGAATTTTGCAATTTTTCTCTTGAAATTATATTATTAATGTTCCTCGAAACATAATCAGCAGGATTTTTAGATCCCTCGATATGCTGAAAAGAGTAGTTAAAAGGGGACAAATTGTCCAACCACCTTGCTACAATGTCTGGTTGCTTTTCCAAATTTAAAAAATACGTTAGCGCTTTGGAGTCTGTATAAATATTAAATTTTCTCCCTGCGAGAATATGCTTGAAATACATCACCGCTTCATGAACCGCCAGTAGTTCGAGTTTGAAACTGGGGTAGTTCTTTTCGGGATCCCTTAATTTTCGCCCAAAATGTTCAATTGGCAGCTGTTCTCCGTCGTATTCTTGTGCTAAAATTCCAGAAATAGCTGTTTTAGAAGCGTCTGTGATTAAAATGAAATCTTTTGAGAAATCCGGGGATTTTTAACTATCGCTGCTTGGATTTCTTTGAAAGCATTTTCTTCTATGTCAGACCATTTAAATTTCACTTTGTCTTTAGTAAGATTAATTAATGGGTCAACTATTTTAGAATAGTCTTTAATAAGCGATCTAAAATAATTCGAAAGACCAAGTAGAGATTTAACTCCCTTCTTATTTTTAGGTTTAACTAAATTTTGAATTTTATCTATGTTTCTTTTTGAAGGAGAGTATCCTTCGCTGTTTAGGGTGAAACCGAGAAATTCGATTTCTGACATACAGACTTGTATTTTAGTAGGCTCAATAGTTAAATTATTTTCAATAAAAGCTTTAAGGACTTTGTCTAACAGATCTAACATTTCTTCGAGTGAGTCGGCTGCTAGGATCACATCGTCAATAAAATAAGCGACTTGATCTTCATTAAAGTGGCCCAACACTTTATCAATTAATTCTGCAAACACCGCAGTACTGAGTCGCGTTCCGAAAGGCAATCTTAAAAAGGAGAATTTACCGTGCTCCGTTATGAAAGCTAATTTTTCAGTGTCTTCTTCACGTAAATTTATTTGGAAAAACGCACTGTGTAGATCCAGTACTGTATAATATTTTTTTCCACTCATTCTCCGCAGAATCTCTTTAATTTCGGGTATGGGGTACGCATAATTTTGAAGTATTTCATTTAAAAGTCTATAATCGACCGCCATACGATATTTAACTTCATTAGCCTGTTCGTTTTTCTGCAAAGATTTTTTTTTAACGAAAATAACAGGGAAAGCGTAATCAGAGTTGGATTTACGAATGATATTTGCTCTCAAAAGTTTTTCAATTTCTTTTTTAGCATACTCCTTAACATTGTGTGCAGTTTTGTATGGTTTAGTCTGCAGAGGATAATTATGTATTAAATTAAATCTTGGGACGACTAATGAAGATTGTCCGAGTGTATCGTAATTCTTAGAAAAGGCATGTGCATTATTTAGAAGTATTTTTTTTAATTTTTCTGCTGTGTCCGAGTCTAAATGTTGTAAATTAAAGTCGTCTGATCTAAGTTCTGCTTTTCTCCGTTCACGAACTTGCTCTAAATTCAGATTATTAATGTGCACTACCTGCTTCGTTACTTCTTGACCCTCAGTGTCAACTGATTTTATTTCAAAATGTTTAGAAATTTTGCCAATGTTCATTCCCTCTGTTAAGATTAATTTTTGTTGTGATTTGTTAGTGATTATTATATGAATTTTATTATCCTTGGCAATTTCGTGAATTGATGTTTTATAATAAATTTTCATATTATGTTTAATCGGTTCCAAGAGTATTGTATTTGTAGTTGCGAATTTATCTGGATCTAATAGTAATGCAACAATTTTTTTTTCGCCTGGTAGTAACTCCGTTGTCTGTGTTAGTTTTGCTGTAACAAAATTTTTGTGCGAGATACGTTTTTTTTTCTTTTTGCGTATTGTTTCTTTATTTTGATTCTCATTAGAGTTAGCAGTTAAGTTACTTATCAGACTTTGAGGTTCATTTTCTAGAAATTGAAGTGCAATGTTTTTGTTTTTTAATTTCATGGTTTTATCTTCAAAATCTAGGATAATATTATTTGTTTTGAGGAAATCGAATCCCAATAGCATATTGTAGTTCCGACCAAAATCTTGAGTTGTAACATAGAATGCCCCCGATACAAAAACGTTTTCCAATTTGAAAGTTAATTTAATGCATTGCTTAAAAGAGATTGTCGAATTTGTTAATGTTTGAATTTTTACCTGGTTACAGAGATTTTTATATTTTACGTGTGCATTCTTTAATTGTTCGAACAATATAGGTGATGCCAAAGTTACTGCCGCCCCACTGTCTGTCAAAGCATTAATCTTAACACAATTAATTTCAAAAGTAATAATCGGAAGTTGAGAATTGTCATTACTTTTGACACTAGCAATAATTTTGTTATTTTTTTTAGACCCGCAGTGAGACTTACGCGGGTGCCTTGTATTTGAGAATGTAAGTCCCGACTTTAGTTTCCCTTATTGTTACTAGAATTCTGATCATGATCTTTATCTTGTTTATTGTTTTCAAATGTCTGCTGTGAATTATTTTTTTTTGTATAATCATGTTTTTTATAATTATTTTGCTTGTAGCCCCCTCTATGCCCTCTATAATTTCTTCGCTGGTCATATGATCTCTGTTCGTTGAAATTGCCTCCATAATTTCCGAAACTGGGATATGATATCGGCATAAATTGTTGGTGGGGTGGGGGTGGTGCATAGTACATGTACTGAGGAGCAGAATATTGCATAGGGTTGAAGTTTTGGTGCGTGTAATTTGGGGTTTGCTGAAAGTTTCCCTGAGCTTGTTGGTTTCCCCCTTGATAAAAATTTGGTTTTTCGATTTGAATATTCTCAGGAATTTTTTTATTTTCGTCCACGTAATTACTGCTGTTTTGTTCGTTGCCCTTGTAAAACCAACAATGTGGGTTCGTATGGGATGTGGATTTACAGTACTTGCAAAACCTAGTTGTATCATTGTTAGTGGCATTTACCTTTAATTTTATGTTATTTAGTTCCGCGGTTAATAATTTTATATTCTCTGCACTTTCTACATTGAGTTTAAGCAGTTCATTTAACAAATCAGAATCTTTAGTTTTGGAAATGTTGTTGATGTCCTTTAAATTGACATGTGAATAAGCCTCCTCTAATTTTAAGGCTATGTTGCACGCTGTTTTAAAGTCCGGCGGAGAGTTTTTTCTTACTTCCAGACTTAAATCACTACGAATTGATTCCAAAAACTGAGATAATTTGATCATTTCCATGAATGTAGAGCTGTTGTTAGCTCCTATATCTTGCCCACTTTTTTTTAGATAAAGGTCTGCTGCCGCATTAAATTCTAATATAAATTCGTTCATGTTTTGTTCCGGTTTTTGTTTGAGATTGCAAAATTTCTTTTGCGCTTCTAGAAATGTGGTTTTGGGTTCGAATAATTGTTTTAACTTTGTTTTAAAGGTTTCTAAGTTCTGTTCCACGAACAAATTTTGATCCCTCATCAATTTATCTTTAGCAGGTCCTACAATTTTCGCCTTTAATATAGTTAATTTAGAATCATTATTCAATTCAGTTTTATTGATGAGATTGTCAAATTGTAAGAAAAAATGGTTAATATTTGCTTCCTTTTTTCCATCATAGTATGGAATCAGATTAATTAGGCTATCTGCATTTGGGGTGTCCATTGTAGTAATTTTAGGAGTAGCTTTTTCAGAATTTATAATTTTCTTCTCTTTCTTTTTTTTCTTATTATTATTATTACTATTATTACAAATAATATTAGTGTCTACAGTTTGATTATTTAATTCGCGTAATTGTTGTCTAGTTTTGACACCAGTATCTATTCTACTAATTCTTTGACTTTTACGCTTATTCATCCAATTAAAGTACAAAAATCATAAAATAGAGAGAGAGCAAAAAAAAAAATTGTTTAACATAAAATAAAAGATACCCAATGGTGAATTGTTATGCACTGTTCGAGAAATTAATTATATATAATATATATCATTTCAATATTTGAGCATTATTATGTATGTATTTTATATTT
Organism: Maratus michaelseni; assembly: GCA_963931845.1. Classification (NCBI taxonomy): domain Eukaryota; kingdom Metazoa; phylum Arthropoda; class Arachnida; order Araneae; family Salticidae; genus Maratus; species Maratus michaelseni. Next base: position 83,820,713 of record OZ007589.1, read on the forward strand.
GCTGCTGTTGCAGTATATGTAACACAAGTCATATTTTCAATTCTTTGTTAATACAAATCAATCCAATAACACTTATTATTATTTAATATATCATTATATATTTAGTGAGGTACCCAAAAAGAGTTGCCAAGTATATGCATGTTACAGAGTGTGTATGAAGATTCCCCAATGAATGCTTAAATTTTTTTTTTATTAGTTGTTGAAAAGAGGAAAAAAAAATTTTTCAAAAGAATTAGAATTAAGAACATTTATGTTAGCAAAATTTATTTATTTATTTATTTATTTTTTTTTTTTTTTTTTTTAGTCTTAATATTGCATATATATTTTTATATTTAAAAAATTATACAATAACCTAAAGTTCTATTTCTAAAATTAAATTAATATATTAAAATAATTTAGAAAGAGGTAACGGTACCACTTCTAATTCGGTAAACCCTATGATGGAATGCTACAGAGTGATCAATTAAATTATTTGAATTTAAGTCTGACTGCATAGGATTTACCACTATATTGCTGTTTATTGATTAATATGAGTATTTTAAATTATCCGAGACGTATAGTATTTATTTTGCACCTATGACTCTAAGGATCTGATATGATAATTTATACTTAGCAAATTTTATTAGACAAATTATCAATTAATTATAGAAAAGAAAAAGTTGCGTTGTGAATTATTTTTGAAGTTCGGATCCTCTTTGAGCCAATTACAATCATCAAAGGTTACCTGCAGAGAGTTATGTAACATTAAATAAATAATGGCTTATTTTAAAACCTAGATTGTAATATTAAAGAAAACATTTCCTAAAATAAAAGACTTAATATTAATTCAATAAATTAAGTAAACAAAAGGAAAACCGACTAAAATTAATTGAATATAAAATTGAGTTTATTTACAAGGTAATTATAATCATGTAATTAAAAACAAACATGAATGTTTAAAAAAAAATATTCAATCCTAGTTGAGAATTGTATTCTCAACATTTATTTTCTGAGAATTACAGTTTATCTTACCGAATTAACAAATTCGATTTTGAAAGGCAGAGTTCCATACCCTAGAAGTATTTATTTGATTAGCCTTTTTATGTTTAGATCGGGGTAGGATCTTCATACACACGTAAATTCGTATTATTAAAAGAATATAGCTTAATTAAATAAAATGGAACAATGGTGAAGGAAGATTGTTTGTTACCTTATATTACTAGATAACGTTGACAGCAGGAGGTAATGGCTGACGCGTTTTCGCTTTTTCTTAACGCGTACATTTCCATCTATGGCACACACACTCAAAATCTGTTTTTTTAGTTAGAGAGCAGTCAACCTTCTACTTTTCCATCTTTTTTGAATCTGTACTCTCAAGAAAAATCACATTCTTTTCGTGGAGCAAAAAAAAAGGGATGGAACCATTTTTCCCTTTTCACATAAAATTAAGGCCTTATACGTTTTAACTTCTTGAAAATTTGCATGTTTCGGCCATACCTCTGATTTTAGAGAGATGACCATTGGCCGGCGGGAGAAATTTGGTACTCCCCTTGAGTGTTTCATAGGTCCGTCGGTAGAATAGCGATTCCTCTTGACGCCGTGCTGTGTCTGGGAGGTAAAGATGCTTTGACTTGTGAGGTCTTCGTGCCTATTTAAGCTCTCATAAATAAATGTGTCATATTATTGTTCTGACAATTTTCTCCATGACATTTTTATTAGGTGTAGTTAAATCATTCGTGGGAACGGAAAACCAAATATTTCCTTGACTGCCGTGGTTCACTTTGTTCCACAATTATCTATCTGTATGCGCTGATCCTAAAATGGATCATTAATTTGTATTGTTCACTGTTCACTGATTAAAATGATACCAAATACTCTGCTAATATGCAGAAAAAAAACCAAATACTTTTTTTTTTATAGTGTGTGCTAGTTTAGATCTAGATGGTGGTATTTCTCACCATCATATATATATATATATATATATATATATATATATATATATATGGGAATAATCAGAAGTAACAACAACAATAATATGAAATCAATGAATTTATACTATTCACGAGCTGCGATAAAGTGCGATGAGTTCACGCAAGACCAAGGAAAGCACGCAAGCACGAGGAGTTGTTCTATAGATTTTGGTTATAGTTGCTGGTTGAATGTTTATGCAATGCTCAGAGAAGATTGCTAATTAAATTTGTATTCAGATATGAATTTTAGGGACAATTTTGGGGGCTCATGCCGGCATGTGAATATAAAGCTATTTTGTACCGTGATTTGGATAAGAAAAGTATTTTTTTAAACCGAAATGGATACTATGATGAAGTACTAACACATGGGCTGAAAAGTTCCCGGTCTGGCATACTGGCACCGCCGAACCAATGCCTTTTTTTACTAAATACTAACCTTTAAAAGGTAGCAAAAAAGTGTTGATAAAACGTTAGAGGGTTTTTAGTTGAACGACTTTGTTGATAAACAAAAAAATGGATAAACAAGAATTTCGAGAATTGTTATTTGATGGGGAAAACACCGTTCAAACAAAAGCTTGGCTTGATAGCGCTATCCGGACACTGCAACAGGTAAATCAACCATTACTGACTAGGTTGCTGAATTTAAACGTGGTCGTACGGACAGCAGTGATGCGCCACGCAAAAAAGGTGAATACTCCGGAAAACATAAAAAAAGTTCACAAAATCATTTTGGGGAACCACAAAGTGAAGTTGCAACAGATAGCTCAGACTCTGAAGATATCTAAGGAACGGGTAAGTTTTATTTTGAATGAAAAAGCTGTTGTCAAAGTGGATGCCGCGCATGTTGACTTTTGACCAAAAACAACAACGAGTCGCTGATTCTGAGCACTGTTTGGAGATTTTTCGTTATAAAATTGTGTTATTTATCATTAAATTATTATTTTTATTTATTTATTAAATTATTATTATTAAATTATTATTATCATTATTATTATTATTATTATTATTAAATTATTATTATTATTATTATTATTATTATTATTATTATTATTATTATTAAATTATTATTTATTATTAAAGTTATGTTATTTATTAAAGTTATAAAGTTATAAAGTTATAAAGTTATGTAAAAAAGTTGTATTTTCCTTATTAAACCGGGAACTTATCAGCCAATGTGTTATGTAGATAAGAGTTCCGTAATCAGATCTACGATACTATAATATTTTGTTTAGTTGTAGTTTAAAGAAATTAAATAATGTCAGCTTTTAATAAAGCTAGAAAAGAAGACTAGTTAACATTATGTTTTGAGCTAGGTCAAGTTGTCCTCAGACTTCAAGAATTATTCATTTGATAAAGTTGATAACCGAATCAGAAGATTATGAAGAAAATTTCGTTAAAGTTCAACGCGAAGTCATTGCCGCTGAGAGAGAAAAAAAGAAGGAAATAAGAATATGAAGAAAGAAGGCTAGAAGCAGAAAAGGAAGAAAGAAGACTACAAGCAAAAAAAGAGAAAGAAGGCTAGAAGCAGAAAAATAAGAAAGAAGACTAAAAGCAGAAAAGGAAGAAAGAAGAATAGAAAGAGAAAGAACGTTAGAGGGGGACAAAAGTAGAAATGAAGTATGAATTAAGAACAATGGAGCTTCAAAGCTATTTGAAAAGTGTAAGTGACGATTTTACAATAGCTGGTTCAGGTAAGCAACCGATTTGTTTAAATTAATATCTCATTTTTACGGTAAAAGTGATATTAGTATTTATTTGGCTTGTTATTGAAAAACAAATTTCTCGAATGAATATAATAAAAAAAATGGGTCATGCATTTGTTAAGTTTAATTCCGTTGGAAATCGCCAATATTATAGCTAGAGATCCAGAAACATTCGCAAATAACTACGATTACGTAAAAAAATTGCTTCTTAAGCGCTTCAAAATGACGCCAGAAGAATTTAGACAGAACTTAATTTCACATAAGAATTAATTAATTCACATAAGAAATAATTTTCAGCCACTTGGCGCGATCTAGCATTTGAATTAAGAAATTTTTTGAAAGAATGGATTAGCGGCATTGATATATTTGATTTCGAATCGTTAAAGAACTAATAGTAGTTGATCAAATTACGCGAAAGTTACCTGTAGAAATGAAAAACCATTTTATTGATCATCTTCCGAAAATTAAAAATGTATGTGTATTAGTAAGTATTCTAGATGATTATGATACTGCGAGACGTTTTGTTAAAAACATGAATCGAATGTTACACCTCTTTGAAGACAGAAAACCCGAAGTAAGTAAACAGGAAAATTCACAATCTTTCTTTCATGCACAATACCAAAACAAAAGCAATAAGGCTCAAATTAGGTGTTTTAAATATAACTGTCATGGCCACATAGAGTCGTAGTGTAATAATAGCATTAACGGTCAAACTAATGAGTTCAGTCCAGACTCTACCGAAAACTATCGAAATTATAATAGCCAAAATCACAAATCTAATTCTGATGCACAGAATAAAGCTAACATTTTTACAGTTCGAATTAGAAATAAATTGATATAATGGGATGGGTAAAATAATTGATATCAAAGACAAAGAAGAATTTCTTTTGTTTGATACAGACAGCGATATATTTCCTTATTCAGTTACAAATGTTATGTCAATATTGGGTCGTCAAATTTGTCTTCTGTTGATATCTTATTAACTGACATTGGCGGAGAAACTGTAAACCTAACTGTATATTTTATGTATGAAATATGTGTTGATGAGTTTTCATATCAACGAATTTTTATGTTTCAAAATCCCTCGCATGCGATATTGCAATAGGACAAAATGTAATCAGCAATTTAAAGTTGGCTATAGACGAAGATGAAATCAAAATCGTTGAGAAGCGCAACAGTTTTCAAGTAGGTTACCTTAAAGTTGTGAAGAATTCCGATAAAAAAATAATTTTGATGCCAATTCATACAATAAAGCGAAGATATCAAACGAAAATAGTTCACGTGAACAAGACAAAATGATTAGTATTATAAATAAAAATAATCCAGAAAATAATTGCAAGATAAATTTAGCACGCGCGGTGAAAACGGATAAAATTCATTCAACTCACGAGACCAAATCAAAAGATGAAAATGGAATAACAAAAACGGAAAATATTATAATTCAACGAGCACAAGAAAAGAAATAAAAGGAAGTAATATAAAAAGAAAAAATGAAATAAAAAAAATATTTCATGAAAGTTTTAAGAAACGTGATTGCCATTACGGAAATGAAGTGAAATCATTTTATACAAAAGAAAAGTTTGTTGATAGAAATCATAGATACCGCAAAGAGTACGGGCAGTATGAAGATAGAAAAAAGCATAATATTCATGAATACCGTTAACAAAACAGGCATCAAAGAAGTAATTATTTTTGGAGTGGTAGGAAGCGAGAACCCTATTTTACAGATAAATTTGATTAAGAATACAGATAAATTTGATTAAGATTACAGATAAATTTGATTAAGAATACAGATAAATTTCATTAAGATTACAGATAAATTTGATATTACAGATAAATTTGATATAAAGATATGAAACCACATCCCATGGAAGAAATAATCAATGTATTGACAGTGATGCCAAGTGTAACTATCTACCTCTTGTTATGTTAAATTATTATAAGCAAGAAAGAAGCAATTATGAAAATTATTATTATCCGTGCCATGCAAAAGGCAAAGCGTGCATGAAGAAGTACCCTGAGTTTTATCTTAGTTATTTTTGTTTTATTTGTTTGAATTTGTGTCAAAATTTTTATAAGAAGTATTGAACTGTCGTGGTCGTCAGAGCGTCAGGACGACTGAAAATGTGGGAATAATCAGAAGTAACAGCAATAATAATATGAACGCAATGAATTAAGACTATTCACGAGCAGCGATAAAAGGCGATGAGTTCACGAAAGAACGGGGAAAGCATGCAATCACGAGAAGTTGTTCTATACATTTTGGTTATAGTTGTTGGTTGAATGATTATGCAATGTGTCAGGTCCCCGGCAGCTGCAAGACTTAAAAACTATTGTTAGGGGATTATCTTATTGTATGTGTCTCTGCTGTGTACTGTCAAAGCTTTTTATTAACGGAAATCTTAATCCGAGCAGGTGGGTGACGTTATCGGAGGTGAAAGAATGTTTAATATAATGGAAGACGTATGTCATTTGTGATGGTAAGTTCATAGAAAAGAGAACTCCCCCATTCTATAAGAGGACAGATCCATCAAAAGGGGATTATCTTCGGTCAAGGAAAGAAAAACACCAGTCCGAGAGAGGGGAGGAGCCTTGTTGAGAAAGGGTGCCCTGCAGTTTACCGGAGTGAGTGTTTAGTTTGAACGTAGGACGTGGAGCATGTAGGTCATTTTGAGAGAGCTGTGTTGAGCACACTCTGGGACACGTGCATCGAGAGAGATCTTTTGGAGCGAAGAGAAAGTGTTCATGCGATTAAGAGAAATCTCGGATCTGAGTTAACTAACATAGCGTAGCAGTACACAGAAAGTAGTTTATGTATATTTTTTATTTAATGTTGAACCGGATAAGCTACATCCGAGTTTTAAGTGTAAATATTTTAATTAAAGTGTTAGTTTAAGTTTAATTTAAAGAGTTAGGTTCTTTTTTTTATATACCTCACGTACCGTGACCGATATCACGTATTCATATCGGTGGTGGCAGCCTAGTTAAAGTACCGGATTATACTTCAAAGTTGTGTGGACTGAGAAGGGGAATCCGACAATGGTGGCAGCGACGGGATCCGAATCACCGAAGACCAGTACCAGCTAGCCGTGTTACAGTCTGTTTATGCCGGATCGTCCAGCGGAAGTGTTTGTGCCCTATCGTCGTAGACCAGTGCCAGATAGCCGTGTTACAGAGAGTTTGTGCCGGATCGCCCAGAGGAAGTGTTCGTGCCCTATCGTCGTAGACCAGTGACAGCTAGCCGTGTTACAGAGTGCTTTGCCGGATCGTCCAGCAGAAGTGTTGGTGCTGTGTGTAGTGTTAGTACTAGTGTTTGTGTGTAGTGTTTGTGTACACAGTGATTAAAGTTACAGTGATTGTTGCCCGAGAGTGGAATATTTACCCGGGTTAAAAGTGAGCAGAGAATTGCCCCAGCGAATAAAGTACGAGGTAAGGTGTTTTGATAATTTTACTCTACTGACATTCTCGAACCTACTGTTTTTTTGTGTGTAATTGATGGTAATTTAAGTTTAATGTTGTGTGTAATTTATGACAATTTGTGTGCAATATAATAATTGGGCTAAATCAAATGAGATACTGACAATGATTAAAATTAATGCATTGTGTTAATAGTTGGAATTTCTTAAATTTAATTTATTATTAAAGTAATATTTAAATTAAGTGATATTGTTTGTTTTAAGTTTGAAACATTGATAGTAAATGAGGAAGGCAAATTTGTGTAGAAGTTAAATTAAATTGAAATGACCTTCAAGGAAGAATTTAAGGTCGAAAAAAAAAGTGCTGTGATTTACTTTTTAAGGTGAGAACCAATTTTGGAAATTGGAATATTTTATTGAGATTAAATTTGGGAATTTATGTGTATTTCATGCAAATTTTTGTTAGGTAGATATCTTTATGTAGTGATTGACATCAGTGTTTTATTTAAATTGCAACGTATCAGTATTATTGTGTAAATTGTATTTTATTATTTAATTGTATAAATTTAACATCTGTATTGCATAGTAATCAAATTGAAATTATTGTTACTTTGTTATTGGAAGCAAATTGTGGGGTGTCATTGTTAAAGGAAATTTATCATTTTATTATTACTTATTTGAAATATGCTAAATAGTATAATATGTGGAGGTAACTTATGAAGGTAGGATTTGAGGAAATATTAATTTGATATTGTGCTTAAGTATTATTGTAGGGTGGTAATAATTATCAGTAGAAGGTACGGGTTTCTTACTAAAAATAAAAAGGGTGGATCTTCAGGCGATATGTGAAGAGTTAGGGATTGAATTCTCGGAAGATGATACCAGGTTTAAGCTTAAGAAAATATAGTGGAGAGCGACGAATATGAAGAGGTGGCCGTTATGGAATTATCTAGCACTATTGTAACGGAACGGTTAGAACAAGAAGCGTTAGTAGTAGAACTGGAAAAGTTAGAAAGGGAGTTAGAACGGGAAAAGTTAGAAAGGGAGTTAGACCGTGAGAAGTTAGATACAGAAGAAAGGGCTGAAAATTGAGATTGGAACATGATTTAGAGTTGGAAAGGATAAATATTCAAAGTTCGGGAAATAACTGTAATGGGACTAGAGAATCTAATCATGAGAGTAGCCTAGAGAAATTGATTACAAGTGTTAAAACTTTGTCTATCAAAGTGCCAGAAGGGACTGAGGGATGGAACTGTTTTTTAACAGTTTAGAACGAGCATTCCAAACAAAAAATGTACCGGAAACTCAGCAGGCTGAAATTATATTAAATATGTTCGGAGGTAAGGCCGATAATTTGTTAATTTATACTACTAGGGAACAAATTCAGAGTTATGAGAAATTAAAGGAATTAGTTCTGATGGAACACGAGCCGACACCAAAGGCGTGTTTGGAAAACTTCAAAAAGGCTAGAAGGAATCAAAATGAAACTCATGAATTATATGTATCACGTTTAATAGCAACTTGGGAGAATTATTGTAAGATTAGAGGGGCTAATACGTATGAGAAGGTTAATCAGTTAATTGTCACGGATAAGTTGTTAAATACTTTAGATGAGGAAACAGCGACGCATGTTGGATTAACCCAGCACAGTAATTTGTTAGAAGTTTCTAAAATTGCTAAGGAATGTGATAATTTATTCGATGCTAATCAAAAATCTTATGCGGTTACGTATAAAAGTTTAAGGGTAAAGAGAGTTACGTAAACAAGGAAAAATTTAGACCAAAAGATGAGAACAAATTTAGTAGTAATTGGAGACAAAATGGGAATAATGAAGTTAGTCCATTTTCGGGTAGGAAACCGGAATATAAAAAACCTAATGATGCGACGCCTACCTATTTCAAGTGCGGTTTACGAGGTCATTACCGACGTTTTTGTACAAAAGGAAATAATGAGGGAAGTAATCAAAATAATAAGGGACAAGAATCAAGGGCTAGTATGAATAATGTCTCAGAGCGAGGAATTGGAGAATTACGAAGGGGAGCAATTATGGCAAGAACCGGACCAAAAGGGGATTGGAGAACTAAAGTTATTGCAGAGAAGTTAAATAAACTTGGGAAATTGGAAGTCAGTGTAAATGGGAAAATAGCAAAAGGATTAGTGGATTCTGGTTGTGAAATTAGTGTCGTTCATAAAGATTTAGTACCAGCAGAGAAATTAAGAGGGGCTGGTAGCATCTATTTACAAGGGATATTTGGTAAGGCTGTTAAATCGCCATTAATTCAATTACCTTTAGCTATTCCAAAACGCGGTCAAACTAATGTAATTCATCAGGATGTACTTTGAGTAATAATTGATAATAGTAAGGAACAGGGGATTTTACATCCTGACGTGGCTAATGACTTGTCAAGGTTAAACCACGAGAAATCATTAAGATAATCGGTAGAAAGGGAATGTAAGGAAGATTGTAGGGATAAAGTGAAGGAAGGGGAAAGGATTAGAAATGATAATAATAACCGTTATGTCGTAGAAACGAGATCGGTAAATTTACAAAGTCATGAGAAGGAAAAAGCCGAGGTGGAGAAAAGTAAGATTGATCAAGTTACGGAAAGTAGTTCAAATGTATTTCAGAAATCCCAAATGGATTGTAAAGATTTAGAGAAAGCTTCGGAATTAGCTGAAAATGATCGAGGGTCTTACTATATTGTTAAGGGTTATTATATCATAAAGAGAAATTGGTAGATGGAACTGTAGCTCAATTAGTATTACCTAAAATTAGAAGGGAGGAAATTCTAAAATTAGCGCATATTTCCTTATATGAAGAACATCACGCGGTTTAGAAAATGTTAGAAAGAATCGAGCATTCTTTTTATTGGGAAGATATGACGGAGGAAGGTAAAATATGTTGTGAATCATGTGTGGAATGTCGGTTAACGAGGGAAATGAATGATAGTGATAAGGAGAAAGAGGAAATATGTCGACCAGCATTTATAGTTGAGTTAGTGGACGGGAGAAAGAAACTGGTGTATCAAAATGAAATGAGAGAATTTATGGCTAAATATAAAGTAGTGGATATTGTCTGTGATAGTGACGGTGGGTTTGAAAACCGTGGGAAAACTCGTTTGTTAGATAGAGAACAACCGGGAGTTAAAGATATAAAGGGATTTGAAATAAAATGGTTAACCAATTTTCAAGTGGGGGACATAAAATCAATCTTAAGGAAAAATAAGGAATTATTTTTGGGTCTTATACAACTGGTAGAAACGGAGAAAAATCGGATTGGTCGTAAACCGGAGAGGGTTAAGATAAAGCAGAAATTGTACAATGTCTTTATTACGTACAAAGAGGACTTGGACAGGCAAGTGCTGATTGGCTAGAGGAAAGTTTAATTAGGACATCAGAGGCAGAAGTTAGCCATTCAAGCGGGTGCATTGCGAAAAGGGATGTACCAATTAGGTTAACTAGGAAGGACTGGAAGGAAAAAGTAGTACAGCCTCCAGCAATATCAGCCCTAAGGACTGACATTGAAGTGACATAATACTAGTGTAACTTTATTTATTTTGTGTATTTATAATTGTATTTGCATCTTGTGTTTATAACAGTGTATTAGCATATTGTGTAATTTATTTCTGTAGTTATCACATTAGTATATGGTTCATTAGAGATGTCAGTAGGTAATTTTCAGACACCTTGAAATATTTATGTCATTATAGTAATGAAGAAACCTACCAAGGAACTGTTGAACTCTTCCCAGACATTACATACTTTTGAGGAAAATTAGTCCCTAAAAGGCATATTTTCCGCTAAGGTGGGGGGTGTCAGGTCCCTGGCAGCTGCAAGACTTAAAAACTATTGTTAGGGCATTATCTTATTGTATGTGTTTCTGATGTGTACTGTCAAAGCTTTTTATTAACGGAAATCTTAATCCGAGCAGGTGGGTAACGTTATCGAGGTGAAAGAATGTTTAATATAATGGAAGAAGTATGTCCTTTGTGATGGTAAGTTCATAGATAAGAGGGATCTCCCCCATTCTATAAGAGGACAGATCCATCAAAAGGAGATTATCTTCGGTCAAGGAAAGAAAAACACCAGGCCGAGAGAGGGAAGGTGCCCTGCAGTTTAACGGAGTGAGTGTTTAGTTTGTACGTAGGACTGGAGCGTGTAGGTCGTTGTGAGAGAGGTGTGTTGAACACACTCTGGGACACGTGAATCGAGAGAGATCTTTTGGAGCGAAGAGAAAGTGTTCATGAAATTAAGAGAAATCTCGGATCTGAGTTAACTAATATAGCTTAGCAGTACACAGAAAGTAGTTTCTGTATTTTTTTTATTTAATGTTGAACCGGATAAGCTACATCCGAGTTTTAAGTGTAAATATTGTAAATAAAGTGTTAGTTTAAGTTTAATTGAATGAGTTAGGTTCTTTTTTTTATATACCTCACGTAACGTGACCGATATCACGTATTCATATCGGTGGTGGCAGCCTAGTTAAAGTACTGGATTATACTTCAAAGTTGTGTGGACTGAGAAGGGGAATCCGACACAATGCTTGGAGAAGATTGTTAATTATATCTGTATTGAAATACGAATGTTTGCTTCTTTCAGGAATATTAACACAGTTATATAGCTGTGTTTGAATCCAAACCTCAGTTGTTTTTATTGTTATCTTATTAAATTTGTTTTGTTTACATTATATTTGAAGAATCCTTATTGTGGTTAAACAATTTATTACTCATCATAATCCCAGATACATATATTTCTTCTTATATTTTTTTAATGATAAACAGCAATTATTTATATTATAAAATAATGATATGTAAATTTTATAATCAATCATATGCATAATTCTGAATGTATATCTCCGTTAAATTTAGCACAGAAATATAGATTAAACAACTAATGAGATGTCTATATAACAATTTCATTTATTCAAGATTGATTTCAAACGAAAACTTTCTCATTTTAATTTATTTGTATAATCAAGAATAGGACTCTTTCGTTTCTACAATATTTAAAAGTGTATTAGTTAACAAATAACAGATTTTCTGATGTCAGAAATATGTGAATACATTTTTAGATGTTTGGTGCATGTAGTAGCATCTTATTGGAACACAATTCCATGGTGACATTTTTTTTTTCTTTCTAAGAAAATTCCGGCTTTTATGAATTAAAAAAACTTCATATCGCGTATTTTTTTTATGTTACTAATTTAATGTATGTAAACAATTAAAACAAATAGTAGCTTTTACAAACATTGGTATATTCGGTATAGATACACTGACATACAATTATGAGGCGTTAAGAATCAGAGTGGATTATTCCACATTTTCGTGGAAAATGTGTTTCAAGTGTCAAAGCATTGTATGTCATGCCATCTATTGGGTATATAATAAATTTTATTAATTTCAAAACTATTTAAATTATAGAATCCGTTTAACAGATTCAATGTAACATGGAGTGAAGAGTGGATCAAGTGGCTTCGTTTAATGTTTATATTTTTAAAATCTTTCTCTTCCTGAACGTAAGAAGCCCCTTTCAAAACTGGCCTAAAAGAGTTTGACAAAAATTTGTACAATTTTGTAAAGCACTTTTCTCGAAATCACAGATGGCGAGGTTGGTCCATTCTGGTACTGAACGCCTCATCTTCTTTAATAAAAAGCTATATGTTCCTGACGACTGGGTTTTTTGCTAATCGTTGCCACAGCCTAATCTCGGAAAATGAAACATTTGAAGTTACTGAAAAAATTAATAGCTCGAAAAGTATTTGTCGGAAAATTGTTAGATAAACTGCGTTAGGAAGGTAAAAAATTGTATTTTTCTTGATATAAATTTCAAATATAATGATTATGCCGTTTTTCAAATATTGAATTTCAAAAAGCATCAAATTTCCCAATGAGGAATACCATAACAAAACCTTCACGCGTAAAAATGTAATGATATACTGGCTATAGCACGAAGCCTTACACTGCAAAAAATAATTGTTGATTTTACAATATAATACTGGCATCCCAGCTGCCAGTATTATATCGTAAAATTAACAGTATTAAACAGTAAAACAAGCAGTACAGCAACAAGCAGCCTGCGGCAGCGTATTACTGTTAAAAACTGTTAATTTTACGGTATAATACTAGCAGCAGGGGTGCAGTGTATTTTTCTATCAAAATATACAACTGAATTATGTCACAAGTATATATATATATATATATATATATATATATATATATATATATTGTAAAAAATGTGTTTGAATTTTAAATAAAAAAATAGTTTTCAGCGACGTTCTGTGACCCGGGAAGCCCGGGTTCGATTCTCTAGTATACGAATATAGATATAAGTATATTATACGTGTAATATACACATGCGTAACGGTACGTGCGCGTTTGTATACTTTTCAGAAAAAAGATTAATTTTTTTATTGTTACATTTTCTAAAAAGTATATTCCCAAAGATATGTTGATTTATGTTAATTACTGATTTATTAACATACATTAACATATTTTTTTACTTTACTTATTATATATTACTTATATAAATTTTACGCAGCAAAATATCTACATATTGTTAAAATAAAGTTATCGATAAGTAAAACAACAAATAAATGAAAACATAATGTAATTCTAAAATAAAACTGCAAAAACATTACGTCAAGTAATTGTTTAATTATGATTAACAATATTTTTTCTGTATACCAATCTTATAAATATGTTTTAACCAGAAAAAATTCCATTAGATTCAAATTATTACTTTTTTCAAAGACACGTTTTTTTATTTTCTTTCTTCTGAAAAGTACTACAAATTAAGATTGTTCAAGTTTGCTCAAATAAAGTAATGGATTATATTTATTTTTTTCATTTTGTTCTTCGCTAATATATATATATATATATATATATATATATATATATATTAGCGAATACATATAAATATATATACATGTTTACATATATAACAAATATATATATATATATATATATATATTTGTACTTTCGTCTTCGGAGATTTAAAAATATATATATTATGATCATTTGCCATTCTTTTAAAGCAGTTTTCCCTAGATGTTATATGGATATTTAGTTAATCTTTTATTATTTACACTAATGATTTTTTTTAAGTAAAAAATCTCGTTCTTTCAATATTCATTAAATATAATCCCACTATAAAACATTATTATGAAAATGTTGTAAAAAAAAAAAAAAAAAAAAAAAAAAAAAAACATTATACAAAATATATGTATTCTTTATATAGGGAAAGAGCTTTTATTAGGATAAAAAAAATCTCTTTCGCGTTAACTTATTTTTTTTTTCACTTTCTTGTACTTTTACATTACAGAAATAGATTGAAACCCCGTTTAAGTTGAAATCCTATGAGATTCAAGGGAAGCTTTGTGTAACCTTGTGGGATTTTATCCGTTTCACCGGATTTCTTCTTTCTTATATTAGTTATAATTTAATTGTGCAAAAAGTGCGATTAAAATAATTTTTATTATTTTATTTATATAATTTAAACAAAAAAAATATTTTACAGAATATATAAAAATTCATGTTAATCAATGCATTTAGATACAATTTGACATTTAGCATATTTTTCTGTTATAAATAATAGCTTAAGATAACTTTTTAAAGGAGAAACTATATAATAACTTTTGAAGACCTTATACAGATACATTTATCGATTTTCTTTTGATATTTTTGTTGAATGTATCATCTCCAGATATATTGTATCAATGATTTTGCCACATAACCTCCATCCTAAAGGTCTGAAAATGTTTTCTATGAAACAACAATGTATTCTGCATTATTTGCCGTTTATACTCTTTTACTATACACATACACATTTTTTTTAACTTGTTACAAAAACTTTTTACTTTATTTATTTCTTTATTTGTTTGTTCTTTATGTACTTTTTTGCGTTGTATTTCCATTTAGAGTTATTTGTGTATCAGTAAGTGTTTTTAAAACTTTTAAAATTTAATCTGAGAATATTTTTATAGTTTTTATTTAGGTTATGTGTTGTCATTTTAAAATTTCTTTCGAATATCTCTCCATATTTTAGCATAAGAAATATTTTACAAGTAAAAAGACATACACCGTAACGACAATTTGAGAAGTGATAGTGCTTTTTGATCCTTTAAATAAATTAAATTGACTTAAATCTGTACATAGACCATTTAGGGTACGCGTTTCTAATTCAGCGATTAAAGAAAATTTATCTGTATTAAACTTTTTTACGGTGGTAATGAGTGTTATATCAGTTGTTAAAATACAATATACTTTATACATTGTCGTATATTTTTAATGGTTTTATACTTAAATTAATTTTGGATTCTTTTTTGTCAGTAAGTTGTTTCTTAGGTGTTAAACCGTTAGAACTTCGTTTCTCCATATTCAGAACCTGTTAATTTATTACTTTAAGCATGGATATTTTTAGTTCTTCATATCCTATATCTCCCTTCCATATATATATTCCTTCTGTATTTTATTACCAAGATTTGCTAAAAAATTATATAAAGTTTCATCTATTTCTTGTTTCGCAATTGCATCGTATTGGTTGGTGTCGTAATTGTGATCTGCTTGAGCAACTTGTTCGATTTCAACCATTTCTATAAATAAAGTATAAACCATTTATTTTGCGTATACACAAGGAAAATACATCGGTCAAAATTAAATTTGAGTTCAAATATCATGACCCATGACCAAAATGACCCACTAATCGAAATTTCCCGAACATGTGACCTAGCCTAATAGTCTTCTTGTTCCCTAAACCTTTAGGGTGTTAAATTTATTTCAAATCCTCTAAAACCGTTTTTAAGATAAAATAGATTGACCCATAATGACCCATGACTAAAATGACCCACTAATTGAATTTTCTCGAACGTGTGACCTATCCCAACAGTAATTTAGCAAATTTATTATGCAAAATTTAGTGTAAATAGTCTGAGCGGTTTTTTAGATAAAATTAATTTGTCCCGCGTTGACCCAAAAATGTCCCACTAATCGAAAGTTCTCGAACATGTGACCCAGCCCAATAGTCTTCTCGTGTCCGAAAATGGTCGAATACAAAATTTCGTCAAAATCGTTTGAACCGTTTTTTTAGATACCATTAGGTAGACCATGACCCAAAATGACCCAAAATGACCCACTAATCGAATTTTCTCGAACATGTGATCTAGCCCAATGGTTTTCTGGTGCCCCAAAACGGTAAGATACGAAATTTCGTCAAAATCGTTAGAGCCGTTTTTAAGATAAAATTTGCATATATATATATATATATATATATATATATATATAACAACACACAAGATTTGCTTGTATTAGAATATATGATATATGTACAAATTTGTATCAAAAGTTACATTCAACCCAATTTCTTATATTACAATTCTTCGATAAAACTGTAATTAAAAGAATGTCGGTGAAAATTGAGCGGCTTAACAAGTCGCATTCTATATTTTTCTAAAACATGCCAAATGAGAGATTTTCAACTTAAAGGGACAAAAAAGGTTTGAAATGACAAAAATTTATCTATTGTGGATTAGGCACCTTCTGATTAAATTAGACTACTTCTTCTTTTTGCATTTCTTTTCTTAAGTTTTAGAGAGATAATAATATTTGTTTAATTAAAAAAAAAAAAAGAATCCTAATATTTCACAACACATCTAATCTTACAAAACTAGTTTTACCACGATTTTGAAATCCATGTTCTATATTTTAAGTCGTCATGTTTTATATATATATATATTTATATATATATATATACTGCTTATTATATTGATGTTTTTCGAGTCTCCAATAGTGTTTTCGTTCACGATATAACAAGGGGATATTGTTTTTTTTTGTTGTTTTTTACAATTAATAATTAATCGATATTTCTGCCTACTTTACTATTTTTTTACGAGAATATTCCAATCTTCTTGTCTAGAGTATATATCGCATGAACAAATCGCAGGTTTGTATTTTGTAAATCTTTCAGAAATAACTCATATCACAAAATTTAAAAATTACTTAACATCTTGAAATGGGTTTTACACCAATGACGCTTAGGCTCTCGATAATTTAGCATGTATTTTTTTTCTTTTTTTAATTAAAACATGTATCTAAATTTATTATGAGTAATTTGGGAGGGTGAGAGGTTACTCAAGAAATGTGGGTAAATACATAAAGAATCCTAAATGGTAAGTATAAATCCTTAAAATGGTAGTGATTGGCATAATCGAGAAACAAACAAATATTTATATTTAAAAAATCATAAAATCTTAAATGCCATACAAATTTATCATATATTTTGTTATAACTGGAAAAAAATCAGCTTGTTTTTCAAGTAAAGTTTGAACAGAATTTTCCATAATTGATAAAGAAAGATGAAATAAAATAAAATAAAATAAGTAAAACGTGTAAATTCGTTATTTTGGTCAAAAGTTATCATGGCTAAACTTCTGAAAGACAGTTTTTCGGGATAATTGATTTTAAACTTTTGTCTTTGCGTGTATTTCCTGTCGTCCCGCTCAACCTTTACGACTCGTATGATCGTAACTTTAGGCACTTCCATATCGGATAAACTGTATGACATTCTGAAGCTTCAAACATAATAATAATAATAATAAATACAATTTTACATCACTTCAAAACTTACTCATATTTTAAATAAACTACTCGGTAACTGATATTTAATTTATCCTTCATAATGATTAGGGTTATTGATTATTCAGGTGAAACATTTTACGACTGAATTACTATTATTTTATCTTACATATACAAGAGTGTGATTAATATTACGATAAGTTAAATTTGAAGATTTGTTAGTCATACGTTTTCATATTTACGTTCACAATAGGTTTTAGTTTTTCTGATTAAAGGGAAAAGATCATACATTTATAGTTATTTACTAATTTTTCCCAGAAATGTCAGTGTATAAATTGTATAAATGTGCAAATTACGCCATGTGTATCACAGATACAACGACAGAAATAACATAAGTTTCTTGACGAGGGCAATAGAGTGTTAACCGCGGAAAATACAGATATGATGGAAGCTTACGCAGATGATTTCTAAATGACGCTTCATATAAGCAATTTTTGAATATTTGACAAGCTTTTTAAAAATAAAATTTTAGATCAATGTATTTTGAAATGTGGTAAGTTGGAGTTACACAGAAAAATAATACATTCGTTTACAACTTAACGGGCTGTGATATATAATATATACCACTTAGTTTTAATCCCGACATCAGAATTTCGTAATATATATATATATATATATATATATATATATATTATATAATGTACATGAAAAAAAAAACTTTCACTTATTTTCAAATAAATTTGTTCTTAAATCCTGGTATCCTTCAACTATTTCAATATGTTAATAACAGACGTACTTTGAACCTGCAAGGGTAAAAGACATAAAACTGAAAAATGTAACTAATTGTAACATTTGTTAAAACGCACAATACAATTTACATATTCTTGCAACACAGAAATAAAACCGCAAACTTAAACATTACATATTTTAAATTAATTGTACCCATGATTAAATTTCTACATCATTTTAAAATAGCATTTCGTTTGTTAAATAGTAGATTTTTATTTTGATTATAAGTTCATTATTATAAGTTAAAAATCATTTATGTGTAGAAAAAAAATTCCATTTTTTGCACACATTTAATTTTAACACAAAATACCTACGACAAAGAGCGTAAATGTATGTTTTTTTGTTTTTAATTTGTTATTATATTTGGTTTCAAGTTTCAAGAAATATAATAAGTTGTGGAATGCTAATGTTTTTGAACTATCTACACAACTCAAATTTATTACCGGAATTATATGTATTTGGATATTTTTAAAATTAATCTTTTGCGGATTTTGGAAATTAAATTCAGATGAGTTTTTTGGAAGGAAAATATTCAGTCACTAGATAACTTAGCAAAATCCTAAATTTGAAAAAAAGTATCCACAGAAATTAGGAACTATTATTAAATTTATCTGAAACAATAAATTCAGAAATTAAACCCTATTCGGTAGAATGTATTTTTCTTGCCAAATGGTATTATGACAATCTACACACATCACCGTTCTAAATGTACTTAAAATGGCTTTGAAACAACAAAATTTGTATAGTATGCAGAATAATATAAATTTAATTCCAAATGTATACTAAAAAGAGAAAAATACAATATACCTTTCATTAATAAAAGGTGTCATCATTAATTGAATTACGGAACGTTTATCACCTTTATAACACATCCTTCCGCTATGTCACTGTTTGCCACAATCCAGTAATACCCTGTATATTTTCTGAAACTGTTAATTTAGAACTAATTTTATGAAAAATAATACAAACTAACTATTATCTAATGCAGGAACGGCAAAACTTTTCACATTCATGTGTCAAATATTTTCAAAGAATATTAAAATATTTCACGTGTTTACGGCGTGCCACCAAAAAACAAATGTAGTGTATCAAAAATAATTTATTAAAATTACTTGGAAGTTTTTTGTAGGATATAAAAAGTAGGAGTTACATATATGTAGATATTGTACTGTAATAATTATTGCAACAATTGTATTTTACAATATAATAAAGAATAGTGAGATTAAATTCGATTTATGTTGTTGCATCTTAGAAGAAAAATAATTAATATGATGTCCAAACTTCGTTACCTTTAAGAAAATACATGCTGAACTGGAGTCATCTGACAAGGGACTACCTGAGCTTTAATTTGAGGAAATAATAACTTACAGATATATACAACAATGAACGTAAAATGGAGGCCAGCTTATTTAAATACCACTGGAGTTAAATTATAAGTTGCTCCAATTTTATTTTTAAAATTCAAACTTACAATGAATCTTTTTCGATAGGTTCTTGACTTAACTTGATAATTTTTGAACTTACATTTAATTATATTGGAGTTCAGCAGTAATTAAAACCTCCAATTCCCAATGAAGTGTATTTTACAAGCTCAGGTTATTTAAATTCGGGTATTTCTTCTATTTTGTAACTATATCTTCATTTTAACTTCAATCACAGCCGGGCAGATAGTTTGTATCGTGCCTGTTATGGTATACGTCACATAAACAGGTTTGCCTACACTGATCTTTTGTTTAAACTCTTTAAAAAAGACAGATTCTTTGAATAGCTCACGAAA
Organism: Maratus michaelseni; assembly: GCA_963931845.1. Classification (NCBI taxonomy): domain Eukaryota; kingdom Metazoa; phylum Arthropoda; class Arachnida; order Araneae; family Salticidae; genus Maratus; species Maratus michaelseni. The sequence goes on from OZ007589.1 coordinate 83,840,915, forward strand.
AGTAGTCATATTTTTATCATGACAACTTATAATTTAATTTATTTTCTTTTCGATAGTTTTGAAATCTTCTCCTAATTTGATATTTTTTCAGCTTACATTGAACTAGATTGTAGTTCGGCCGCAATTAAAATGTTTCAATTCCCAATCAATTGGTTTTGGACAAGCACAGTTTACTTAAGTTGTAAATTTCCAACTGGACGAAAAATGTCCGGGCCAGGATTCGAACCTTGGATCGCTTGGCTGAAGCCGCCACGCTCTACCACTGAGCTATCCCGGTCGAATCTGGAGGGCATAATTCATCCAGTAAACCTTATTGATCAAAGCATCTGGTCTGATATTTTAATCAGCTCAACAGAAAAGATCGCGGGTAATGGAACTCCAGTAAACGCTGGATACGAGAATACACTAGATTATTTTTTAACACAATTATTTCAAATTGGAATTTCAAATTTGGAAACCAATTTGAAATAATTGTGTTAAAAAATAATACAGTTTACTTAAATTCGTGTATTTATTATATTTTGTAACTCTATATTGATTTTAACTTCAATCATAACAGTGCCAAAGATAATTTGTAGCGTTCGAGTTATGACAGTCTTTACATAGGTTCGTCGCCGCGATTTAATGATTTAAATTCTAAAATAACGCAGCTTCATTAATTGGTTCTGGAATTAAGCTGTGGATAATGGTTCTGGACAGTTTGTCAAATATTTATCGTCGTAATTCATACTTATAATTTCTTGCATTTTCGGTAGTTTACGAATGAAGTCTAAGATTGATAGAATTTTGAGCTTACATTAAACTATATTGTAATTCAACTGCAATTAAAAGTCTTCAATTACTAATCAATTGATTTTAGTTAATCTCAGTTTATTTAAATTCGTGTATTTTGTCCCTATATCTTATTTTGAACCTCAAGTACAACTGCGCTGAAGATATTCTCTAGCGTACCACTTATGACACGCGTGCCATATGTAATTTCAGTTATACTAAACTATTGATTTAATTCTTTTTTTAAAACCATCACGATCTTGCGTAATTGTACTTCAAGCTGTTGAAGTAAGGTTTATCATACCAATTAAAACCTGAATAAAAAATAATTTTTAATAGCACTTCAATATGTTGCTTAAAATTACGTATTTATTTCTTTTTCTTTCTTTCTTTTCTTGTTTTCTTAATAGTATTTTTCATGTCACATCATAATATGTTAACCTCCCCTTATTACACTTTGTCACACATCATACACCCGTTACACCTCTTAAAATGTGACATAAATAATGAATTGCCTCTAAATGCATGAATAAAAAATGCAGCATATTTGTTGCTTTAATGAAAAAATTACTTTCACATGCACAATTTTGTATGAATATATTTTACCGGATAGGATTAAAGAAAACGCTTTCTATTTTTTAGAGAACCTTTAAAATTTGTGCATTTATTGAGAAAATACATATTAAAGAAACATCTATTTTCATCAAATATGTATATTTAAAAAAAATTATAGCTTGCAACAATGCAATAACAGAACGCAGATATTCATTTAGAGGTAACTTACCAGCAGGAACAATATTGAATATACAGGGTTCTTTCTGAGTCCCAACACTATTCTGCCCCCAGCATAACAAGGCACCATAATCAGTGTCATCTTCAGGCATGTATTCCAGCACACTTTCAAAACTTTCGTCATTCCAGTCTCTAAGAACAACTGTCCCAAGTGAATTGTTAAGAACCCAGCGAAATAAAATAACATCTGGCGTAGCTTCGACATTGCAAGATAATTTCGTAGACTCGCTTCTTCCAACTCCATATGTTGAGGAAGCCGGAACTTCGCAAACTGGTGCAACTGCAGTTGGAAAATTAAAGGAAGAACATTTTAAAAGTATGTAAGTCAAGAATGAGATAACAATGTTTAATAAAAAGCATTAATTATATAAATAAAAAAGTAAGTATTTTAGCGCTATTTTCATTTTACTGTAAAAATGTCATCATAAAATTTTACTTGAACATTTCTGTTGTTAATTGATTTAAATAGATAATACTTTCATCAAGTAATGTTGAAAAACGGGAATTAGTAATTGGTTTTGTTATTACATTCCACAAATAGAGAAATTTTATAAGTTTTCATATATAATAATATAAGGCTATTATAACGAATATGTTTTAAAAAAAATTAACTATTGTTTTGTACAGGGTAAGTCGAAATGAATATAGCGATTACAAACGACTATAACTATTTAATGGAAAATAATTTTTTGATAAGATTAACACAGAATGTAAACGGAACTTCAAATTTTTGTATACATATGTCATAGATGTTCTAAGTGATTTATCTTGGTCACACGGACAACATCTAGGCGGTAGTCCATTTCACGCCATACATTCTGAAGCACTTGTTCAGTCACCGACGCAAGCGCATTAGAAATGCGTACTTTGAGTTCTTCAATTGTTTTTGGTATGGGAGGCACATACTCCATCTTTCACATAACTCCATAGAAAAAAATCGCAGAGTGTCAAGTCTGGAGATCTCGGTCGCAGAAGACATCGTTGGCATCTCCACTTCGACCAATCTATGGGGTTATGTGAAAGACAGGCCTCCCATGCCCAAAACAATTGAAAAACTCAAAGTACGCATTTGTAATGCGTTTGCGTCGGTGACTGAACAAATGCTTCAGAATGTATGGCGTGAAATGGACTACCGCCTAGATGTTGTCCGTGTGACGAAGAGATGTCACTTAGAACATCTATGACGTATGTATACAAAATTTTGAAGTTCCGTTTACATTCTGTGTTAATCTTATGTGTTATATAACCCTGTATATAATAAATCATAATCACTATTAGCCTATTTTTAAATATTCAGTTTAGAGTCCTATATCCGGTCGGTTAAGATGATTTTAGAGGAACTCGACCCCACCAGTGTTTCTATTCCTGTCGGTTGGAGTTGCGAGACTGGTTGACTTTAATTGTTTTACGTCCGGTTCGGTTTTGCGTTGGGATTTCACTCTTGTGGGCCGGTATCTGGCTGATCCGATTTATTAAACACTCTCATTAACAGTTTATTAAATTCATTCAGGAGTTTTTACAGGTTAAAAAATCTATATATTTGGACATTAATGAGTATATATACAAACAATGGTGTTCATTTTTCAAAATAAAATATAAAATTTATTACTAACTGTACAGTATTTTTTCAAAATTGTGTTAAAATAGGGAGTAATTTTCGTAAATTTTGGACACGGATCAGTTTCGGATTTAATTATTTCAATGTCGGGACGAGTTCGAAACCCATATAACGAAATTTTCATTACGAAATTTGTTTATCGTGTTCAGGAGGAATTTCAGGTTATCATCAGATACTGGTTTCGGGTATGGTATAAAACGACCCCGAAAGACTCTAATTCGGTAATTGGTACTATTAGTTCTGCCTAAAATGTAGCTCTTTATATTGCTTTGTATTAGGTAAAGCTAGCAGAGTCTGCGCACAATTCAAAATAATAACAATAGAAAATCTAAATATTATTTTTTTGCTAAACTATCCATGAATAATTTTTACTTCATTTGTTTTTATGCATTTCCATTGCTATTTTCTTGTTATATTGTAATTTAATAGAGCAGTTGTAATAAAACCAAGAAAGTTATTTTGCGCAATCGGTCCTTACAGAGTACATCTGTCCTTACTGCGCACATGGGTAGGAGGGATTGTTACTAATAATAACTACAATTAAATTGTTAACGATAATAATTACACTTAAATGACATTGTTGTAAGGTTTTTGCAACACATATTGTATTAGGAGTTATTTTTTCAACCTAACGATTAAGAATCAGGAAATGGAAATAATTTTAAAAACGATTAAAAAATTTTAATTAAAGGAAAAAAAATAAAGAATCAGCAAAAGCAAGTCCAGATAAGATTACAAAATAACATTAAGTTACTTGATAACACGTTTAACTTAAAATTAGTCCATTTTAATTTTTCAATTTTTTATGGGAATTTACCAATACGATGCGTAATCTCTCCTAGCATGTAAACTAATGGGAACAATGCGACATCTCTCCTTAGTAGCAGATGCGCGAACCCTCCAATTTTGGTACGAGAGATTGCGCGGCCTTTTATTTAAAGATGACCGCTACTAAAACGAACGTTTGGTGTTCACACTGTTAGTGTATATTAGTATCTTATGAGAAATCGTTTAAGTTTACAATATTTTGTACTACTGACATTGTATAGAAATTCTGACGAATAGCTATGAACATTCAAGCACTTAAATTGGGAAAACAAAACAAAATAGCAATTCTTTATCTTAGACGCTCAAAACAATCAACATGCACTTTCAAGTAGACACTCCCCTACTGCTGTTGTACAACTACCTGGAGTCGCTGAGCGCTCACTCAACTCCTTCCCCCCGAACCTGTATGTGCGCAATCTCTCCGACCGCGACATCTCTCTCGGCTTTTTCTTAGTCATATTTTAAAAATGATGTAACTAGAAAATTTGAATGCATTTAATAGTTTTTCTATATGTTTATAGTATATGAAATTAATTTCATGTCCAAATAGTGATAGAAAAATATATTTCGCATATCCAACTATCGATATTCTTACTAGTTATAGGAATTTATATTTTAAAATACATCCAAAAATGCACATTGTGAATTTTTCTAATATAAAAGGAACTTTCGATTGAAAAATAAATCTATCAAAATCTTAAATATTCGTTTAAAATAAAATTGTTATTCACATATTGTTTTTTAATAGATTGTATACTTATTTAAAAGTTTAACATCTCATTCTACATGAAAATTTATATTCATATAATACATATATTTAGGGTTTAAAAACAAATTTTATTTCAAAGTGAGATTTACAAAAATAACTGTTTTTAAATCAATAATTTGCCATGTAAAACAACAGCTAATGTATACGTTTATTTCAATGCGTTATTTTTGTGTTTATTGGTCACGTCTTAGTGAGCAATAAACACAAAAAATTATTTTTGATTACTTTAAAAAAATAATCTTATATTACAAATATAACACTGTGTTAAGTATTCTTTTTAAAATTGTTTACATTCGCTTTCTATAACAGAGCAACGCATCTTTAAAACGACCTATAGGTAATTAAAAAAAACATTTCGCCATATTGAAGGTTGTAATTTATATAATTAAATTTTTATTAATGATTTTGCTGGTAATGTGAAATTATTTTTCATATTATTAATATCACGGAATTTTCATTTTATAGAATTTTGCAACATCAGAATTGGATAAAAAATTATTAGAGACAAACTATTGCTTCTTTCACTACAAACTTCTATCGTAGTTCACGTTTGGACACGCGCCAAAACTAAGATACTGTTTTTAGAAATGCATAAAGTAGTTTTCAACGGCCAGCACGATCGCTCGCGTTTTATCATTTTCACATCATTTTATGTATCACAAATATTCAATTTTAAACATCAGAGAATAGGAGAAAAAAAAAATTCGAATGAAATTTCTCTAAGATTTGTAACTCGATTTAGTGACTTTAATTGTTTTTTTTTTTAAATTTTCAAACATGATTTTTAAAAATTAATCTTAACAATAAGCATTTGTTTTCTGCAAAAAATACAAACAAATGCTCAAAAAGTAGCAACTGGCAAAGAAGACGCAACGGGCAATTGATTCCCCAGAAAAAATTAAAAAATTAAAAAAGATGATTAATAATAATATCAGATAAACGATAAGATAACGCACTTTGCGCTAAACTAAAATCTGTAGATATTTTAGTTGGTGATCATGGTAGATCATGATGAGTTGCATCAGAATATACAGTAAAATTTCGTTATAAAGAATTTCTGGAACAAATTTCGTTAATGCGAAATTATAATATATGTAACTATAATATACGTCAATATATATAACGTAATTTTTACTAAAAGAAATTTGTATGCACATTGAATAAACATATGGATTATTACTATATTTATATTGAATTTGGGTTAATATGCAAACATATCAGTAAATAATATATTTGCAGTGTATTACTATTGCGAACTTACTAGCTAATAAATCGGTCAAGTACAAGTATAACTCGCGCTCAAAGGGTTTTATATTCGTACATTACATTTATTAATTACTATTTATTAATTGATAAAGCCCAACTAACCCTAATTTTTTTTAATTTTTTGGAAATAGGAGGAGTGGGGAGGAACATATTTTTCCAGTATACTTTCGATGATATTTCTGAAAATATAATACCTAAAAAAAAAAAAAAAAACATATTTTGTGAGTTCGATGTTACGAGATCTTTCGAACGATACGCTACACGGTATATAAAAATAAACATTTTTTTTCAAGTAACTTAATTAATATCTCGAGTAATTACCGACAATTGTTCTCAAAAATCATTATAAAATACCCTTGGATGATTCTGCGTCGATAGATACAAAAGATAAGTAAAGTTTGTGTGTAACTGAAAAATGCATTTTTCTCAAAAACTATAAACCTGGGAAAATCGTTATAGTTTTCCTGCAAGGTTTAAATAAACTACTACTACCCCTATTTTTTCATAATTTTAGTTTCAGTAGGTTCGGAAATAAAGGGGGGGGGTGCATATTTTTGTGGGGCATTTGCAGAAAATATAATACCTACTCATAAGATAAATACATTTTTGAGTTTGATATTACGAAATCTTTTACACGATACCCAACACGATATACAAAATGAAAATTTTTTTTCAATTAACTTAATTAGCCCCCTAAATTTCTCCTAAACATATTTGTGGATGGCTAATAATCTCAAAATATGTAGATAAAAAGGCTTTATAACATTCCCAAGTTTGGACTTTCTACGTGTCACAGTTTACGAGAAAAAGGGTGGTGACAGACGGACGGACAGACAGAGGTGTTATCTTATAATGGTTCCGTTTATCCTTTTCAATTACGGAACCCTAAAAATAAGATAATTATTATCTTCATTACGTTTAAATATTTTCATCGTAACTATTACAAAGGAATTAAAATTTATCTTACATACTGGAAGGATTAAAAAAACCGCACTGACATCCGCTGTTACTGTAACTGCATCTCATAAAAAAAAAAAAAAAAAAAAAAAAAAAAAAAAAATTACTGCTTTGAAGTTGACAATTAATTTTTTAAAACAAGTTGTATAAAATGTATTCGGAACATTATTCTACTGGCTATAGAGCACCTTTTCATCATACAACATAATCTTCGGTACTTGATGGACAGTCATTATCATCTTCATTTTCACTGTTGTCTGCCTGCCCTTCATTGAGTTTTCGACGTTAGTTTTTTGCCAAATTCTAGTTTTGTAATTTGATATTTTTTTTTGTTAACTCAACATTTGTAAAACTGAAACAAGTATTATTTTTAGGCTTTCAACAAATTCGTTAATTTAAAAAAAATTATTAATATGAAATTCAGTAAAGTGAATATTTTTAAAACGTGAAAGCATAGGACGTTTTTTAACAATCCTAAAAAATATTCATTAAACTGAAAAATTCGTTAAAGTGACATTCGTTGTAACGAGATTCTACTGTATGCGGCATTTTATTTTATTTTTGTAATAAAAATGTATACCAGAAAAATATTTCAGAAAATATTTAAATTTAAGATTTTTTTTTCCAAAAACAACATTAAAATCGGTATTTAATGGCACATATGACTCTCTAATGTCACATTTGCAGTAGGTGGAGAATTAGAACTGTAGAATAAGCTTTCAAAATCATTTGGGATTCATTGAGTGGATTCATTATTGGAATTCATTGACTACGGACAAAATGATCGTATGATGAAGGGGAGAAATTGAAGAACTGAGACCAGTAATCGAAAATGATATCTCTTTTTTTTATGTGTTTATTTATTTCTGCATCTGAAGCAAATTAATATAATAGCATGATATATATTTTTTGCATTATAGCAACCTCTGGAACATCATGTAATCCTCGAGAAAAAAAAAAGTGTGCTGTAAATTTGCTTCTTGAAAATTTAAAAAATTATTATACATTATATGTATCGTTGTGATATGTTTTACTAAAGATGTAGTGCATACGCATAATAAAAAAAAAGATAGATAATTACACTTATTGCAATTAACTTATACATGTAATTAATTCATAACTGCGTTTAAAGTTGAACATTTTCTCTCGAGATATGAAAATGAAGTGATATATCAGAATATGCGGTGAAACAAGGAAATACTGTAGTAAGATATTATATTCTCAATTCTTTCCGGATAAAAAATATTTATATTTTCTTTTCATTTTTTTTTAACTTTAGAAATTTCACATACTGTCTGTTATAAAGATATTTAAATAATGCATCAATATTTTTGCAAAAACTCAGTTTATATAAAAATTTATATATTCCATTCGTGGAAAAAAACAGGAGAGAAAAATAAATCTTTTTTCCACTATTTGTTTATACCAAACGGAGCAACTCAGAGATACACTCAACAGAGAATTTCTAAGATAGATGTGATCTTGAATAACTGAATTATTTAAAAGGTTTATCTCACAGTTTTCTATCATATTTCTTATCATAAATATTTTTCATTCTTACTCTGTAGACCTTTGTTATATTTTCCAGATAAAATAAAATGACTTAGTTTCCATACTTCAGTCTTTGAGGCAACGCATAGATTTTACTATGAGATATGAAACATCGAATACGTCATGCTTCACACAAAAAAAAAATATATATTATATATATTCTTAACAGTATATTAATAAATTCAACATAGTTAAATCTTGCATTCTCGGAAACCTACAAAAAACGTAATGTATCGGAGTGTAATGACAATAAAAGAAAAATGAAACCAATAATTAAATACCTATATCCAGGTGTATAATGCGCACTTTTAATACATTAAATCCATCAAAGTTTACGGGTACGCGTTATACTCCGGGCAATAAATACAAAAATGAAATTAAAAATTAAGACGAGATGAGTATAAGAACTGACATATTTACTTTAATTGATATTGTACATAGGATACCTTCTCGCTATTTTCCAATTTTTTAATTAACCAGTGTACCCGTGCGGGTATTTCGAAGTGCACTCTAATATTTAAAAAAATATATCTAATATTTTGTAGATGCACGTTTAAATTTCTAAAGAAAGATTAAGTGTAAACATTTCTGCAAACAATGTTAGTAAAGGCAGAATATCATATCATTTATTTTATCAAAGTGACAGTAAAAATGGATCGAATATTACAAAAGGCACGTGCTAGAAAAACAAATCTTGTTTTAACTGCATTAGAGGATGACATCATTCGCTTCGGGAAAAACACTGTAGAAAGAAAAATAAATTAAATACTATAAAATACAGTTTAATCTAACGTAATAAAGCGCACATAATCATCAATTGAAATATCAATCGTATTTTAACTGCTTCAGAGAATGACATCATCTGTTAAAAAAAAAAAAAAAAAAAAAAACATGGGATAAAGAAAAATAAATTTAACATTTGAATTTCAATTTTGCTTTTAATCATAAATAAAAAATAAACCCTTGCAGCAACAATGTCCCACTTTATATTTATTGTGTTTTTTTATTTTTCTAAAATTATTGTTGCGGTACTTTAGTTTTGAGGCAACGTTGATTTGAGAAAAACATTTGATTTCATTTATGAAAACGATGCCTATTTAGATTTTAATTAGCTGCAATTTTAAATAAAAAAACATGTTTTAACGAAATGTAAATGTACTATGTCAGAAGCATATCCAAAATCCTTTCATATGGTATATCATTTATCGTTTTGCGTTTTGTATTTGCTTAGAAAAAGGGATGTTGACAACAGAAATAATATATAGGATGATATTCGAATTAGTTATAGATTCGCAATGTTCTTTTTCGGATTTTATGCCCCATTAGTAAACACTAGCGAAATAAGGTGGGTCTGGTAGTATTAATTTTTGTAATATGCTACCAATTTATACTAATAAAATACTAATACTACCAAGTTGTTTGTCTGCCTGTGTGTATGTGTCTGTATGCGATGGTTAGTGAAATCTAGCGCATGTAGAATTCTGAAAATCTGGAGGAAGAAAGTCCATGTCAGGTCCTAATGCACTTGAGGCTGAACTTTTTTTATTTTTTGAAAGTTATACGAAATATTAATTAAAAACATGAAAAAAGGTTCTTTTTTAGCAAAAATTTATTTTTTTAGCAAAAACAAAAGTTTTGCTTTACGCAGAGCGTTCAAGTGAAGAGATAAATGCAGATTTTATTATTTTCATTTAGTTTCAACGTCCACAAAGCGAACCGTTTATAATACGAAAAAACGAACGACATCCTTCAAGTTCGTACTTTCACGTATTAAACGTCAGAATCATCTCAAATACTATCGTTGTTAACCTATTACAAAAAAAAGAAGGTCGTTTTTCGCAGTAAATTTTTTCTTCTTTTCGGCGCCGAATTACCGGAGCTCGAGTTCAGAGAAATTGATAAACAACAAATAAGATTTTAAAGCTAAGACCTTCTGATTTTCAACGGTGTCATCGGTTTTTAAAAACACGAATTTCAACCTTTTCAAAAACTTCGCGACCACAGGTGATTTCGCGCATGCCGGAGACGATATATTTTGTACACTAAAAGTGACTAAACATTGGTAAATACCATCTATTGGTAAATAGCATCTTGGTAGACGGAATTTAGATCACCTATGAAAATTTCGGAACGTTCGAATGAGTGTAAAGAAAAAAAAAGAAAAAAAAAGAAATGCCTACGAAATTTTTCACGTAAACGCTAAAACGGGATCGACGCGATTTCGGCTCAAGTTTTCACAACTAAATATGCATATTTTTTAACGAAATTTTACAGACTACTTGGATATAGTTACATTTAAAACCGACTGAAACTTCAGAGAGTTCGGACAGTAAGAACTATTTTTTTTTTGTTAAAGGAACCAACGTTGAAACAGAACAAAAAAAAAACGCTAAAAGAAAATATATTTGTTTTACAACTAGTTATCAATATTTTTTCACGACATTTTTGCACAGGATTCAAAGCCCTTATCTTTATAAACAAAAAAAAATATTGAAAAACAACAAGAACTATTTTTGTTAATCTTTGAAACGATACTATGTGAGAAAACAAGAAAAAATTTTCTTACGAGTGCTTTTAACACTAAATATTAAATTATTTTCGAGAATTTTTCATTTAAAAATATAAAATCATACAACATCGTGCTACAGATATAAAATCATACACATTTGTGGTTTATATAAGGTTTTTATCACTTGCGTGGGCAACGCCTGGCGCGTCTAAATGCTAGTTACAAATCAAATTTCATTGTCGTTTTGACTCGTTATGAAACAAAAGACCTTAACTTGACAATGGAATTCTAACACATGGATTACAACACATTTAAATGAATATTTAAAATCCCAATCACAATGAAAAATTCCGACTTGCCTATTGTCTGTCGTAGTTTTTGACTGCAAAGACTTTTACTTGAAGTATTGGAGATATAGTTTTGCTTTCAATATATTAATGTTCATTTTGAAATTAGAAATTATCAGTATCTGCTTGACGATTCCAACGAAAGTTTTCTTCTTCAGTTACTTATTATTTTAGAATTCAGAAATTGTGTATATTTGTATTTAAAATTCCATGCCCTATTAAATTTATTGTATAAAAATTCCCTTTTATTAATATTCCATTTACAACCCTAGTGTATTAAAATATTCCATAACTGTCCATATTTTAAAACATTTTTTATCCTAATCTACTTTAATTAACATTTTATTTCCCAACAAATAAGATGTAAAAATTACATTTCATCAGAATATTTCTTATTAAAAAATCTGTTTTCTTATATTCTTTATTATATTAAATATTTCCTATTTATTCCCGTATTTAAATCACTTTTTAGTTTTTTTTAATATATGTAAATTAACCATTTACCTTTCCTAATAGTCTAAAAAATAATTCTTTTAAATTGTTTTGTTATCGAGAAACTTATTATTCTCAGTACGCAAAAACCGAAATTTATTCTATCAGTTTCCCGCGTTTCTTTTATTTTTTATTTCCACGATGTTCTAGAAAATACTTTTCCCACAAAAAGTATAGGAGAGACCTATATCTTCAATATTAATTCACAGATAAATGATAGTGTGAATTGAACATGCATTGGTTAAAATAGGTCACATGTTATGAAATTCTGCTTACGCGTTCTTGGATTAAAACGTACTGACAGAGAGAGAGAGAGGAAGAGATTTTACCGTCGAATTGGTGACTAATAAAAATGATGTTCTTGTTTAATATGGAGATTTGTTAAGATCATCGTTATGTAAAGAGAGCACTCCCACAGAAATTAAGATGATTTGATTTTAATTAAACAGATTAGAGTACAATCGTGTTTATTTTCTTCTACCTATATTTACTTGGCTACTACTGGTTCAACTGCGTAACACGACTGTATTTAAGTTATGGGATGGTAGCCATATTTTTATTCGACTTCTGGAAAGAGCTAAAACAATAGCAGAATACGACATATATATTTTATAAAGGTCTTATATATTATTTCTGTTATCAACATCCCTTTTCTATACACATGCAAAACACGCAAAGATGATAGTGGTATGAATCGAAAAGTTTTTGAACCGACTTCTAACATAGTACACTCAAATTTCTTTAAACCATGTTTTGTGATTAAAGATTGCGGATAGTTAAAAATTAGTAAAAAGACGTACTGTTTCCACAAATGAAGTGAAAGGTTTTATACGGAAATCAGTATTGTCACAAAAATAAACTACCGTATTATACCATACTCAACAATTATTCTAAAAAAAATATTAAATATTACACATTGTATAAATGGTCATTCACACAGTTATTTTATACTTATGACTAAAAAGCAAAATTTACTTGAAACTTTTACAAAAAAAAGATACCATCGATCGATTTATCGAAGCAGTAGTATTTCACATATAGCCTAACACACATGCTTTGTTATATTAGATTAAATTGTAATTTAAGCCCATTTCAAAATATTTTCTTTGCCCTGTATTTTTCCCTAGGCATATGACGTCATCCTATAATGCAGATAAAATATTATTGTTATTTTTATTTCTCTCGTGTCTTTTGCTAACTTTGAACAGTTTTCACTGTAACTTTTTTGGAATAAACGAGATGATATTTTTGCTTGACTGATGTTTTTTGCAGATGTTTTTATCCGTATTCTTCCGTTAAAATGTTTATCCTGCGCTTAAAAAAAATAGTATATTTGTCTAAAAAATATTAGCAGTGCGAATACCTCTAACCTGTCTCAATAACAGGTCACTGCATTTAAATAACAGAACAGATTTTTTTGAAAGTTTAGCTTTTACAAAACAATTTTGTATTCCATTCGAACAAAATATTAAGCAGAAAAATAAGGTTTCTTTTTCGACTATTTGTTTATACCAAACTGAGCACGCCGCAGATATGCTCAATCTGGAATTTCTAAGTTATACGTGATCTTGAATAACCGAATTATATAAAGGTTTACCTCAAAGTCACATCATATTTCTTATTCTTAACATTTTTCATTCTTACGCTGTATATCTCAGTATTATTTTGCAGATAAAATCTGAAAGGATTTATTTTCCATTTATTTAATCTTTAGGGCATCCATGCATTTTACGGTGAAATATATAATATGTAATATGATATTGTCTTATTTTTTCCCAATTGATATATAATAATTATTCAATTAACCTTAAAAATATAAATGGATTTTAGTGACATGAAATCACGGGCACCGTACTCCATATGCGAAGAATTTTTAAAGAATAAATAAGAACTTTTAATAATAATCTTGTTTAATACAATGTCCAGTTGTACCATAAAAGTAATATCAAATTGATAAAAAAGACTAATTTAAAATTAGAATCAAAACAACACAGTTTGCGGTAACATAAAAACACTGGTGGTTTACTACACATTGTTACAAATTGCTGCAAATGGTTCAGTCATCTGATCAGTTTTGTATAAAACTATTACTTGACCATATTATGAAGCGTTCTCACTGCGAAGAGTTGAGATAAATTACAGTTCAGAAACTGTGTTCTATAAAGGTTATAAAAGCAAAGTTTGCTGCAAGTCTTTAGCTTACAGGATATCAAAGTCTGAGAGCTAATGTGCCCGCCGGTTCTGTATGAACGTATATATGAACGTATGTATGAATGTATGAACGTAACGCGACAACTCTTCATAGAAATAACCGTTTTGCTTCAAATTTTGTTTATAGGTTCATTGTAATAAGGCGCTTCCTTGATTAGTTTTGGGAGTTCATTGATTAAGTATAAAGGGGGGAAACGGGGGTCTAACACCCCTTAATTTAGATAAATGGGTTTTTCATGCTAAATTATCCGATATACTCCAAATTTTGTATATAGGTTCATTGTGATAAGGCGCTTTCCTGATTAGTTTTGGGGGTTCATTGGTTAAGTATAAAGGGGGGAAGGGGGCTAATATCCCCTTAATTTAGATAAATAGGTTTTCCATGCAGAATTATTCGATTTCCTTCAAATTTTGAATATAGGTTTATTGTGGTAACGCGCTTCCCTGATTAGTTTTGGGAGTTCATTGGTTAAGTATAAAGGAGGATACGGGGGTCTAATCCACCCTTAATTTAGATAAATAGTTTTCTCATGCAGAATTATCCAATTTGCTTCAAATTTTGTATATATGTTCATTGTAATAAAGCACTTCTCTGTTATTTCGGGGGGTTCATTAGTTAATTATAAGGGAGGAACGGGGAGATGATTCCCACTTAATATATTGTCGATTTCTTTACTTCTCGAGGGGCCTATTTCAGATTCATTGGAAAAAGTGTATAATATACAATTAGTGTGAATAGCCTGTGAGCTCAATGCTCTCAGTTTAAATGGGCAGTCGTCTTTTTATTAACAATGTAAACCCCGATACCTTTAAAAAAATAAGTATCAACTTTTGAGGATATGTTTATTTTATGCTATGTCTAGTAATAGTATAAAAGTAATAAATAATAAATTTAGAAAAACAAAAAAATTAATTAAAGAAAACCAATGAAATAAGTTACACAAACACACGGATGGCACATTCCGTTCGCCAGAGGTAACATACTAATAAAACTAATGAAAGAAAGCTAAAACAAAGGTACAAGCTTCAACTTTAAACATTTATGGAATGGTGAAATGAAATGCCCAATAATGGAGAACCAATCATGGAACTTTTCTTAACGAGGGAAAGTGTTCAATGAAAATGCATATTTAGGATTACAGATGTTGAATATTTTATATAGATTAAAGAAAAATGTGTGGAAAGTTTTACAATTCAAGTTCAGTATCGTAACATTTACAGACAGTATGTAATACATGTCAATGCAATCGTTTACCACATTGCTTACGAATACATAGAAACAGTTAACTTCTAACACTTTGAACTAGTCTGATGTGTATGATTGACTAGTCTGCTATACACACATACAAAAAAAATCATGGAATAGATATCACCCTCTCCCGGAAATCTCTTGAACCATTTACTTAAAACAAGACTATGCATCAAGTGAAAATGCGATAAATACACGTTTAAAATTTTCCAAGTTTCATAAAAAGGGTTTAATTAAATTATCTGAAAACTTAGATAATTCAATAATTATAGGCACGGATAAAAATAATATTTTTAGTGTATCTTTTGTCAGATGACATGAAAGAATTTCAAAACAGTTTTGTAGCAAAAACAATGCGGAACATAAACAGTTGAACCAACATGTGCATCTCTATTGAATTTTTATTTACAGTTATGTCGTTTGATTCACACAGCACCAGAAAAAAAAAATGCTTACAATTAAAATGTGTGTTGCCAGTGGATATTTTTTTATGGAACGGTGAGCGGAAAGATGACTATAATTGAACCGAAGACAAATGTTCTTATTTGTTTTAGCTATGAAGTGTTTAGAGAAACAGCTTCCACAAAATTCTTCATCACTTACTTTAAAATAGGAACTATGTAATGAGACCATAAAATAACATCTGAAGGAATGTAATTTCAATTATGTATAAACAGTTTTTCTTCTAGTTATTATTATAATTGTATTCTTCTAATATTTAAAAATTTTAATATAAAATAATTTTAATAAAGTTAAAAACAGCATTTCATTTCTAATATACAAGGGGGGGGGAATGAAGGAATATTAATAAAATACAAGAGAATATTAAATATTTTTTGCAATATATAAATGTAATAAATTTGGACAATCCCAAAACTAATGAAAATAACTGATCATATTACGTCTTAATCAAATAATTAAAATAAAAAAGACATTTTAAAATAAGATATTTAATAAAACAAAAAAAGGTATAATATCACATATTAAAAACAATTACAGTAGATGTTTCATGATTTGTACAAGCTCCTAATCAGTTCAAATGTCTGTTGAAAACTAAAACTGATGATTACACATTTTCACGTTCAAGAATATGTCATTTAATATGTTTTAATGTCGTAAGAAGTTTTTTTAGTTACATATCCTAGCACATGTGTAATAATCAGATTCAGTTTTATTGACATTTGTACAGAAGAGAAGCTTGTATAAAGCTTGAAAAGTCTAATGTAATTGTTTCTCATGTGTGATATACTTCTTTTTTTTTTAGTTTTAACTAATGTCTTTTTAATTAAAGTAAATTTAAATTAATATAAATACTTACACATAATGTCCAACTGTACATAGTTGCTCGTACCTCTGCCAATAGCATTTGTTGCAAAACACCGATACATTCCTCGATGTTCCTTTTTCGCCCTTTCGATCTCAATTGTCCTATTTTTAATTAGAACGCCTTTAATCGAATCTTCTTTGAGCGGAATGTCATTGTGGTGCCACGTGATGTCAATGACTTCAGGGTCTGCGTGAATGAAACATTCCATTTGAATGTAAGTATCCTCTTCTACATAAGAATGGTTTGAATGGTCTGAAAACTCCAAGTTCACAATTGGAATCGCTGTAAAAGAAGTAATAAAATATTTAGGTCGAGAGAAATGTATTATTCATCATTAGGGAAGTAGTTTCATAATTTGAATAGCAACGTTGTCAAAAATCATAGAATTGAAGAAACAAAGACAAGCAAATTGAAGTGGGAGAAGGAATTGTGTCACATTTTCTCCTAAAAAGTTGTATTTTATGTACACATGTGTTATCAGTAAATCGCTCATACAGTAAAGCTGAAATACTAAGATTCTAGTCAGCTTTAATGCTAGGGAACACTTTTTTAATATTTAAAATTTAATTAAAATAATAATAGTATTTGGTATTTTCATGTTATCTCTTGCAGGTGATAAATCGGCAAAAAAAAATTGTCTCAGTCATGATAAGTACTTTATTCATTTTATTTAAAATATAACCGTTTCGCTCATTCTACTTAAAATAATTACCTTTCACTTAAAACACATAGATTACCCAAATTTAAAATACTCGCATTTCTCTTATTTTATTTAAAATGCATTAAAGAAATAAATAAAGAAAGAAGAAATTATGCTTTAGAGAGATACATTTTATTGCATCATCAGAACATGGTTTCAAATATACACACGTGGAAAACATTAGCTGCTATTGGAAATATTTGCTCCTGATTAATTTAAAAAGATCTAACTTTTTTTAATGTTTAATAATTATATATAAATAAATTTCAATGATGGAAGTTTATAACCACCTGTTAACAATTTGGACATATTCTTCAAAGAAAAACATATCAATGAAATATGCAACAAAAAGTTGTTTGCGAATTTGCACGAAATTACATTTTTTTTTCATACATACCACCTCCTTCGATTCAATACAATTACTATAATTTGTTACATTATAAAAAAAAAAAATTGTCAAAAAAAAAAAATCAAATGTTAAGGTAATCATCATTACCATTTTATTTTGCACTGAGTTTATTCTTTCTATATTTTGTCGTTTTTTATGTTTTTCCAGAAAATTATATTTTGAAAAGTATGTTTGATTCACGCTTACTTTATATATTTAATTTTTAATGAATTCGATCATAAAAAAAACAATGTGTTCGATGCAGAATCATCTGCTAATATATATTTTACAAATATATAATAGTCGCTATAATAATTACCAAACACAATTAAAATTAAATTTCAGATAAAATTTACTAAAGTGAAATATGTTACCAATATATCCGAATACAGAATGTTCTTTTGAAATAACATTCAAAATATCATAACTAGTCGATTTTCATGTAATGTGTCGTTTTAATATGAAACACTTTATTAATATCCGTATTTTCACATTAAAAAAAATCCTGTTATTTTGGTATATAAATCATCCGGAATTTACTTTAAATCCGGCGATTTAATTGCTATATACTACACCGTTAAAATTTCGGAAAAGCTTTGGAGCAAAACTTCACCATATTATGGTTAGTTATTCAACAATCAAAAGTTATTTCAATCTCACAGAAAAATTGTAACAGTGTAGGATAACATATTTCAATCATGTGAGTTTCTTTAGTATACGAATTAAGTGTAAAATATTATAAGTGTGTATCTCCTTTGAAATGATGAATTGGTGTACGCATAATAACACAGGGTGGTTAAGACTATATGACAAAAATGTAAAGGCAGATAGAGGGGACCTAAATAAATAGTTTTCGTATAGGAATGGGGGGGGGGGGGGCAGAAATCCTGCGTTGAGGCAGTAGAGGGCGCTGTTGCGTTCGGTGGAAGAAAGCGTATCGCTGGATTGAATCGTCATTCCCCGCGCGGAATTCGAGCAACATGCATCGTTACATAACGCAGATCTTGCCGACATGCATTTCATGTATGGGATTGCGCAAGGAAATGGAGCGGCTGCTCAAAGGATGCTCACGTTCAACGGCTCTCGAGCTTGTCGAAGGACTATCTTCTTACTGTCCGTAATACTTTTTCTTCTACTTCTAGAATTTTGCGATATCTTCCAGTGTCCGTATCACGCCTGGTAGCATAAAACGATCCAATCCGGATAACTACCGATGAAGACGCTCAGATGTTCGGCGATCCGGTAGATTCCTACCCAGAATCGTTCCATGGAGATCCTTTGAGCAGCCGCTCCATTTCCTTGCGCAGCCCCATACCTGAAATGCATGTCAATTTCGGCATTTAGTTAACGATGCATGTTGCTCGAAATCCGTGCGGTGAATGACGATTCAAGCCAGCGAAACGCTTTTTCCCGCCGAATTCAACAGCGCCCTCTACAGCCTCAACATTGCATTTCCCCACCCACACTCCTATACGAAATCTGCTTATTTAGGTCCACTCTACCTGCCTTTACATTTTTGACATATAGTTCTGAAACACCCTGCTCACACTCCAAGAAATTCAACGAAATAATAAACCGCAGTATAAACGTAAAATTATAAGAAAATATTCCACTGCCGTTGCTAAAATTTGGCGCGTTTGTTTGTACTTGTGTGCTTTTAAACATCCTTATACTGTTAAAATTCATGTTTTTCAAAGGTTTCTGTTTCATAATGTCTGAACTTCATCACAATCAAAATATTTTAAGTAGTATAACATTTACTTTGGATCATTAATTTTTTGTATATTTTACTGCTATCGTAGCACAATTCCTGAAATGATACAAAAAATCAATTTGAACGTTAAACAGTCAAGTAGTATGTGAAAAACATAAAGGTTTAACTGTTGCTATGGGTATAGAAAATCATGAAATCATATGGAAAATGATTTAAGAAATATGATCGATTATTTGACAGACAGAAACATAAAACAGTAAAACTTACATGACCGACACTCCCCAATTACGAACACTTCTATTAGTGGGTTACGTTTTAAATCCTGACACGAATATAAGTTCCATATTTTCATCTCTGAATACCGAAAACGTCTAAGTAATGGACAAATTCGACGATTTCGAGGTGTTCGTTATTTACGGATGTTAGTGTAATATCATGTAAAAAAGGCATCAAAATTTATTTCCTTCTAAAAATGATATTTATGTTTTTAAATATTTCATTTTAATTAACAAACCAATTTATACTTAAAACAAGAACGTAAAATCATGCTTAAAACTTAGATTATGAAACACTTTTCAACACATTCAGAATAGTATAATAAAACTTCAAAGTTTAATAAGGTGAAAGACGACGTCTGACAATTTCTAAATAAACAAGATCAAGGTCAAACTAGGTGAGGAGGCGTATCTTTTGGCTTAAGCTCAACTAACACTGCGCAGCATGTTTCTAAATAAACAATTTGTAAGGCACATAGCACATTTGAAAACACAATTTCAGAAATTATCATCAGTATTCGGAAAAATATATGAATTTTTTTGTGCAACCCTGCATATGTCCGTAGATTTGTTATATACTACATATTATGCTAAAACTTTGTTTCGTTAAAAAAGACACAGCACAGTTGAAAAGTCCCCTTCAGAAAATTCCCCCAATACACAATAATATACTCCAGATGTTTTGTGTAGTCTTGTATAGGATGTATAGAATTTATACATACCAAGTACTATGGAAAACATTTTTAATTTCAAAACGCGTACAAAAACGGAAAACGAATTTTCAGCAATTGATTTTCATAGACAGTACAGTAACTGAATTCTTTCGTGTGTTTCTGTAAATGAACGATGAATGATATGCACATCTTATTTTATTCTAAGCATCTTTCAGTGCACCTCACAGATATATATGAATTCCAGTTTGTTTGAAATAATGTAACAATATTAAAATATACAGCAAACTCATTTTCACTATAGACTGTATATTATTGGAATTATTTTGTGTGTCCCTGAAAATAAACGGTGAATTCTATGCACGCCGTGAGCATCGTGTAGTGCACCTCAGACATATTCATGAATTTTACTGTGTTTGAAATAGTGTAGGATCATTAAAGAGCACCATAAACGACTTTCCCCATAGATGGCAATGTAACCAAATTCTTTTAAATATCTCCCTGTAAAGAAACTATAAATGCTACACATTTAATTTAAATACCGAACATATCATAGTAAATATTAATAACATGTACACTGTAAAAAATGACCAATGTTTCTTATTTTATGAAAATATGCTATAACCACGAACGGAAATATAATATAATCTTCTGAGTTATCCGAAATTTCAAATAGCATGTTACATTGCCTTTTGAATCCCCAGAAACGAATATTTTCAAAATTTAAAGAATAATTTATAAAAACAAATTATTTTTAGCTGCCCGATGTTTTCAGAAACGTTTCCGAAGGGTTTTTATAGTGTATTAATTAGTGTCCTCAGCCTGGAATACCTGTTTTTCGAATGCTATCAATTCTGAAGTAAACATTTTCATGCTAAAAAAAATGTTTAACAGACAAACATGCAAAATTAACGGCGTTAACAATAACATTAAAATTAAGATTATTTCTTTACTCTTCCATGTATAAATTAACTTATGCGGCTGAAAACGTGTACTTGAGAATGAATAACATTCGAAAAACAGGTATTCCAGCCTGAGGACACAAATTAATACACTATAAAAACCCTTCGGAAACGTTTCTGAAAAATTCGGGCAGCTAAAAATAATTTGTTTTTATAAATTATTCTTTAAATTTTGAAAATGTACTCGTTTCTGGGGATTCAAAAGACAATGTAACATGCTATTTGAAATTCCGAATAACTCAGAAGATTATATTATATTTTCGTTCGTGGTTATAGCATATTTTCATAAAATAAGAAACATTGGTCATTTTTTACAGTGTATCAATTTCATGACAATCCGGGTTTATTAGAGCAAGGTCAGGCAGAAAAACAGACAGACGGCACACAAACAGGCAGACAGATAGACAGGCAGACGGTAGATATATACACGACAGACAGGTAGACGGCAGATGAACAGGGGTCAGACAAGCAGACTGACCGACAAACCGATTGCATAAAGACTTTTTAAATAAGTTGGAAAGTGTTAAAAAACTTATTTCCTTACATGTACTTACATTGAACTTTAAGAATAATTTCAGATTTAACTGCAGTTTCAGGAAACACTGAATTCACAGCTTTGCAAATTAATCGCTTTCCATTATCCTGAGGCTTTGGTGTAAATTGAAGAGTGCTGATTGTGTAGTTACCACCTCTTTGAAACTTCTCATAAGCACCAATCTCAATTTTCTCTTCTTCTATCCACCACGTTATAAAAGCTCTTGGTCTGGATCCGATAGCTTCACACTTGACTTCTTGGAGTAATCCAGCGAGAACAGGGAAATGTAGGCTTTTCACTTTTACCTCAAGAGGCAGAACTAATGATATAAATATTAGAATTAATGACTTAACAGAGAAAATGTACTACAAAAGTAAATTTTTATTAATAGTTTTAACACGAGGGACTTTTAACCACATTTCTCTGAGATTTTCGGGAAAAGACTAAGTGCATGAGAGAAACTCGAGTACTCTTTGGACTCGTACTTGAGTTGGAAGTGAATATTTCGAGTATTTAACATATGAACATTTCTTAAAATAATTTTTAACTGCGCATTTATATACATAACTTTAAAATTTTTTTAAGATAAAATAAAAACCCAAAAATTGTATTAAACAAACTACGTTATTACACATCTACATACTATACAGTAGAACTCCAATTATCCGAACTCCGACTATCCGAATCGCTGATTATCCGAATCGCTTTCAGAATTTCAGAAAAAAGGAATTAAGATGGAAACGTACTGCGATTCACAAAATAATGATTCTGTCTACGCGCGATATTGTCCTTCCCTCCGCGAAGCTAGTGTAGGCGTAGCGAGAACATTATTGGGATGAAGAGTCACCGTCTAATAGTGAGTTCGATTATTGTCTGGAAGATTGCACTTACATGGTGGCGGAAGCTTGGAGCTTGGTTAAGGCAGTCACATTAAGACGTTCGTGGAAAAAGTTGAAAGGCATATCAACTGAAGAAGAGAAGGAAAAGGAAGATCAAGTCAACTGCTATTGACATGCCACTTGAGGAATTCAGAAACATTCTTTTGAAAATTCCTGGATGTTCAAAAGTTAGTGCTGAACATATAGGAGAGTGGATGGTGTGTGAATCGTCCGACCCTGGGTTTCAAATTCCAAATCGTGATGAACTTATTGAAAGTGTCGAGGAAGAAGATGACCTTAATGTCAAAGTTGAAGCAGACACTTTAGCAGCTCATCAGCTAGTGAAGCATTTGCCGGCATTGAAACTGCGTTGAAGTGGATGGAGCGCCAGCTCGAGTGTGACCACATGCAACTTTTCACTGTCAAGCGGATGCGCGACTTGGCTGCCCGAAAATGGATGAAGACTGTCAAACAGATTACTTTGACCGAGATGTTCAGCAAGCAATGACTTTCATTTACAGTACGGTACGTACATACCGTACTAATGCACAGCACTTGTAAGTACGCATAACATGTAAAAGTGTTGCTGTTTCATTTAATTAATTAAAAGCTCTTTTTCTTTAAAAATAGTTTTTTCTCCCATTTTCAACATATATACAGTAATTCATTAAAACAGACCCTTTTTTCGGAAAAAATCCAATTATCCGAATTTTTGATTAACCGAATGGGGTCCGGTCCCAATTGATTCGGATAATTGGAGTTCTACTGTACTACAAACAAGAAAAATTACATTAAATATTTTTTAACTCAAATTATGTTTATTTGACTTGAAAAAATACGAAAAGTCGGCAATTATGTAAATACATGCATATTCTAATTATTATTATTTATATCTTAAAATTAGAATCGCTTACCAAACACATTGAAGCACAGTATTTAATGAATATATTGCATCCAATTGTTACCGAACCCAAGCACAGCCTGTCTCTAATAATACAAATAAAACGATGAAAATATTTACTGTGAAAGTTATTACGACTGGCTCTTGCTCGTTAGGTTTAAACTCGTAATTCAAAGAATTTCGCATAGAGCGACCATAACAGGCATTTTAAAAGCATAGAAATTCATATTTCTAAACAAAAATTGAATAAAAATAATAAACCATTATTAGACATTAACCATTTAATATCGTTACCCAATCAGACATTTATACGATTTTTCTGTATATACCGTAAATCCCTTCGTTCGGTTCCACAGACTGTATATGCTTCATTCATTCTTTTGTAACTTTTAGTCACCGTGATCTTTTTTTAACTTGCTGTGGCTTATAATTCCTGTTAAAAACATTTGACATCGACTGACATATTTTTGGTACACTTGCAGCTGTTATTTTTTAATATTGTCGCCCCAGGAACACAATGACAGAAATTACATTACAAGTAAAGTTTTTATAAAATTATATATCGTTTTAGAACATTTATGTTATTTTTAGATATTTGTTTACATTACAACGTATTTTTATAATGATTAATTTCTAATTATTAAGCAGATTTGTATACTGGTCGATATACCAGATTCGTGTCTACCGAAGATATACTTTGCTTGAAATCACAAATATTTGTAGGGCATATCAAATTTGGTAGGAAGGTACATCTATGTATGTAGTTTTGTACCTGAAAGCCCGATTTTGAAATTTTTGAATAGATTGTTTATTAAGTTTTAATTATTTTTTTACGTTTTTTACGTTACGAGGTGATGTTTTTCCATTAATAAAAAAATCCGGCTTCAATTGTTTACCCCGATATAATAAATTTTGTGATCTATCTATTGTGTCAAATTTCGTAAAAATCGGTCCGTAATTAACCGTGATAGTAATTAAAAACTCATTAAAAGTCACCCGAAACTGCTATGTTTATAAGTACATCTGCAGACATTTGAGGGAGTCGTATTGAATTTACTTCCGCAAAGGGGCCATTTATCCATTTACTTTTTGATACGAAATGTCAGAAATTACAAGGTAACTCTAGTGTTTAAAACTATTTAAGTATTTGAAAATTGACATACATACGCAAAAAAAATTCGATTTCAGAAAATTAACCGGTAACTTTATTTTTTTCTTTGCAAATTAAAAATGTATAGTATATATAATAAATAAACGTAAATTTTTAAATCAAACCAAAAAAAGCGCAATTTTGTTTCTGTTTCTACCGCGGAATTTTATTTTTATATCAGAAATGAACGATAATTGTTAATGTTAAAGGTCCTTGGTTTAATTTTGAGGGGGGAACGGCGTATCTCTTCGTAAGTTAACTATCGCGTTAACTATCGCGTTAACTATCGCTCTGATCGAAACTCCCCCTCCCTGTCAAATCCGAACTTTTTTTTAAATTGATGAGATTAAAACGAAATATTTTCTAATATTCTTCCCATGTCCCCCAGGTATTAAAGAAACTTCGGTACCATTTTCCAGACCTTGGTTTCCACAATTTCTTAATATTAGTCACGAGAGGAGGATTTATGTTCTCGTGTTCTATGGGCTTGATTTCAACAGAAATTGATTCATTAAGCATAACATGAACTAATTACGATGTAGATAACTAATTAAGACATAGATTTGACGCCCTCTGGTGGTGAAAAATGGAACTAAAGATTTTCAGCCCATGCGCAGCTCGCCTGCTGTACGGTGCCGTGTGCAGCGGTTACGTGTGCTGGACTTTGGTTCTAAAAATTGATATGTTTAGAACAGAATACGCTCTCTGGTGGTGGAAAAGTGAAACAAAATGATTTTGCAATGTGTGTGCAATATGTCTGCTATACGATGCCGTAGTCAGCGGGAACCCGTGTCGGAGTTTCGTTCGGGAATAGGTTTGTTTAAAATGTAATGCGCCCCTGGTGGTAGAAAGTGGAACTAAAGCATTTTGAAGGACGTGCTATACGTTGCCGTAAGCAGCAGGGAAACGTGTCGGAAGTTCGTTTAGAGCAGAATGGACCCCTGGTGGTGAAAGGAATAAAGAGACTAATAAAAAACTGGAACTAAAATATTAAAAGTCGCCAAAAATGGCTATTTTTATCAAAACCGCAAAAAAAAATAATAACATTAATTACCGATTTGATAATCCCAGACAAACAAATATTATAATTTCCACTCATCCTCCAATATTAAGAAAACTGTTGGAACTATCGATTCGAAACTCACAGTATATGCGTATTTTAATTTTCTGATGCCGAAAATTGAAATTTTGTGACAATAGGACGGTAACTTTTCTTAATTTTTACCTAAAACTGACATGTCGTGAATCAAATAACCCAGACATTTGAGGAATTAATTTTCGTTTGAACTGAATTGTGCGTGGTATGAGAAATTGTGCTGGTATGACATTTTAATTTTACAACTTTATGTTTATTTCGATAAAAAAGTTGCACGAGGTGTTTTTGACAAATTTCGCAAAAAATGGGGGGGGGGGGAGCACCGGAAGATAACACTTGATTTTGAAAAAAAATGTGCAGTGTTATTACTGCGGATCATACACAACTTTTCCGCGGTATGATATTTTAATTTTCCAACTTTCTATTTATTTTGATTTATAAGTTGTACAAGGCATTTTTGACGAATTTCGCAAAAATTGGGGAGACCGGAAGATAACACTTGATTTAGAAGAAAATTTGCAGTCTTATTACTAAAGACCATACCCAACTTTTGCACGGTGTTACATTTTGATTTTCCGATTTTAAGTACTTTTCACTCCATCCTAGAACTCAGGCAAAGTCAGGAGGAAGAGCTAGTTCGTAAATAAAGGCAGTCAGTCAATATATTTAGAACATTTATGAACTGTATTCCCTTTGCAGTTTTCATTTAGTAGGTGCAAAAATGTTTTAATTAATTTTCAAAAATACTTGACGGATTTATATTTTATATAAATGTTATTTACAGTATTTTTTTTTGCAATTTGAGTATTTTATTTTGCTTGTTTATTAAACGGGATGTAAGTAAATATTTTTTTTATGCAAACATGTTAATTTTTTTTTTACTCAATTCGTAAACTTAAAATTGCAAATTCATTATATCGCAGGGAGGAAAGAAAAATGTCTTAAAACTGTTAAATTAATTAAAAGTTATATGTTAATTTGTTAAATTACATCCTTGGGATCCAACGACAGGGATGCGCACAAAAATGTGACAACCGAACTTACGAGTTATAAATTATAGTAAACAAATATGTTTTTATATGTAAATAATCTTATATAAGTTTTGTAGAAACTTTAACATTATTCTACAAGTGTTCTGGGAAATTTACTCAATTTTTATAAAAGTATTTCACAATACAATTTTTATTTAAGTTTATTTAACTTTACTATTTAAATTATTTCGGCACGATTTATATATATATATATATATATATATATATACATACATATATGTATATTTCGATAGTAATTTCTGGTTCTAATCGAACTATTTTCATTTGGTACCGGGTACCGGTCGAATTACAGATAGCTGGTGTGTTTAACGTTATAAAAGAATCATTAATATTTTACTCCGAAAACTTTTATAAAATAAACCATATTTTGAATTACTTCAATAATTTACAGTTAAAAAAATCTTTTAAAGAAGATTTTAAGGTAACTCTAATCATAATATTATTATTTTTAACACTTTGTGATGTGTGTATAGATCAAAAGAACTTCAGTAATATGAACCATACCCATTACTTACGATTGATGTCCAATCGCACAGCTGCCTCTCTAGGTTTTCCAACTTCACTGTTTGACGCCTTACAAATGAATTCTGCCATAAGATCTGACCTTCGGATATGACGGACGACCATTGTGTTTCGGACAAAACCTTGAGTGGAATTGAAATCGCTATCGATTAGTTCGGAATCTCTCCACCATGTCACATTTGGTGATGGATCACCTGTGGGACAGAAAATCGTTCAACAATAACGAAATTTTCATTTTAATATTCTAGAAAAGCTTTATTCAAATATTTTTCCTTTAAAGGAATCAATAAGTTAAAAATTCTATAAGATTTTGAATCAGAATTTAATGTCATTGGAGATATCGGAAGTAGAAATAATCTTTGACAACGAATATTCAAGAATATCTACTCATAAGTCATACTTGTGTAGTTTGGTAAAAAAATTGAGCTTTTCGAAATTTTAAGAAAGGGTCTTTAAATTTACTGAATGCTTACTGAAAGAATAATTTGATAGAAGGAATATATTTTATGTAATCTTGAAAAGTTTCATTCAAAAATTTTAGTTAAGGAGTAATACATTATAAGTTACAAGTTCAGTTACTGTATCAAATTTTGTATCAAAATTTAAATGCATCAGAAGTAAAGATACTCATTGTTTTTTTATGTGAGATTTATTAATTTTCTTAAAAATAACTCTTCTTCTAAAAGACATATTGGACCTTGGTAGAAATAGTGCCATTTTGATTTTTTTAAAGTAAAACCCAATTTATTGTTTATTTTACATGTTTTTACTCTTTTACGATTGTTTTATATAATATTACTAAACAGCAACAGCAAACGAAAAACTAAAAAAGAAATATATTAGAAGAGGACAATTGCATTTCTTTCTATCATACATATGAAGTAATTTCTGGAAATTGATTAAAAAATTGTGTATTTGGACGTTAACAATTGTATGTTACCAATTAATAACATATTCTGGAAGTTAAATTTATTCATTCATTTATAATAATATTGACAGATTTATTACTAATGAAAACTTTTTAAATTCAACTATTTTCTACGAAATGAGAATTAGTCAAATATTGAAATTTGCCTGCTTTATCCTTTTATTTTCTAGTATTAAAATTATATATTTGTTTATGAATTTTAATGATTTTATTTATGAATTTTAAACCATTTGAACACTTTTTTTATTATGAATTCTTAAATGTTTATGTAACATTTATTATACATTTTACATAATATTTGAGATGTTTACATTTGTATAATCACATGTTCATCGTAGAGATAGTTTTGGTCGTGAAGGATATGTGTATTTGAAGGGTGAACGTTGAGCACGTGTTTTAGATTCTTCAGAAGTATCTTATCGATGTTTTGGAATTGAAGTTTATTTTTGGTGGAGCAAAATTAACAAATAATATTATTGAGGATATATAGAGTTTCGTTGGATAATTTGTTATTGAGGAGACATTCGGTTCAAGATGGCGACGTAGTTTGACCGTGTTTGCGGCGGTCTGTCGTCTTGATGTTTTCTGTTCGCGTTATGTTTGTGTTTTTTCTTTAGTTCGGAATTACCGGACTTTCTTGTAAATATTTGAAGTGTTTCTTCACCTAGGGTAAGCGAATATTTTGTATTTACTATTTCGTTGGTGTACCAAGTTGTGTTTTGCCGTTCTGTATGTTTGGTTTTGTGTTGAACTGACTTTGAGGTGTTGAGCAAAAGTCTGCTCAGCTATTATGGCTAACTCTACATTTAAAGTGGTTCCAGATTCTCTTGCAGAATCACTATCTGTTAATGTTGAAATGCTGGAAATGAGGAAAATAGCTTCCAGTCTATGAATGATAACCCTAATGTGATTCGTTCCTCTGCACCTGTGGATTCGCTCCTACAAATGGCGGCGGATAATAATGGTAGAGAGTTTAACATTTTTTTTAATAAGCACAGAATCTAATGCGTTACCTAGAAGAAATTCCCGTGCAGTCCAGATTGAAATAAAAAATAAAGTAGCTCATTCTCAGCAGATTCATAATGTCCGGTTTAGACGCTCAGGTTGTATTATAATTAGCACGTCGGATGTTTTGTGCGCGATTGAATTATGTAATATTGATACTTTTCTAGGACTAAAGGTAAAAACCAGAGTAATATGGGAAAACATTGCGAATAAATTTCTACTGTTCAATGTCCCGGTGGCTATGCCGCTGGAGGAGGTTGGACAAGATCTCTTAAGCAGTAACAACTTTCACATTTTAGAGTTACGACGGTTTCTGAAAAAAGATAGCAGAAATGAGACCTCTTCGGTCTTAATCCCAATTTTGGGAACTTCCCTCCCGCCGGAAGTAAAAATTTGGTTTTTAGTTCAGCAAATAAAACAATTTGTTGACCGCCCTCGTCAGTTTTCGAAATGCTTGCAATTTAATCACTCTTCGCAAAGATGTAAATCTGAACAAATGTGTGTCACTTGTGGTACTGCTCAATTAGGTGCATGTGTTGAACCAGTTAAATGCAGAAACTGTGGAGAGGTGCACAGGTCAGATTATAACCAATGCATAGCTCGTATCAAAGAGGGTGAATTTTTAAGATTCAAATTTCTAAATTTTATTGAAGTCAGAAGGCTGTTTAACCCAAAATCAGAATCGACATCATATGCAAAGACTGTCAGCTCTCAGAAAGCTGATTTGGAGGACATGAAAAAAATCTTGGACAGCCGTACGAATGTAATGCTAAAACTGATTATTTCTCGCTCTGATGAACAATATGAGAAGATCCAGGCCCTCATTTCTGGAATTAAGTTAGCCGTTCAAAGTTTATGTAATACCCTGACAAATTGGTGTGTCAAACCCAGTGACCTCTCGCCGGATGTTCCAGAGATAGTAAACAAGGATAGGAACAGTCAGGGAGATGTCTCCCCCCTCAAGCTGAAGAAGCAGCGCATGTTCCCCCCAATAGGTCCCAGTGTTGCCACCACGAGTGGGGCAATACAAGGTTTAGCAGCTGGGGATTTAGCGGTTATAAAATTGGACAAGATGTGTCTACTCTGGGAGTCGCAACGGAATCGTGACCTTTGATTCAACTGGCATGGATTCATATACTCTCGTTCTAGCTTCGTTTCATTTACAGATTTTACATTTACGCTTGTTTATTTCCTGTGTGAATGGGTCATTTGAGACGACAGCCTTGCCGCTATAGGTCTCAAAGCCCACCCCCCTTCCAAGTTCAAAGTACATAATATTTTTCACGTTTGGAGAAGGATTATCTGAAGACACGAATCTTTTTTTACAATAACAATATCATGATTTTAATAAACACGAATAGGTTTATTCAAAATTAAATTATTAATGAATAAAATTGGTTGTTTTTTTTTGATAAAAAATTAAAGAAATTCGGAAACTTTATTGTGATTGTTTGACAGCATATATTTTTCAATTTTCTGATACATGTCGTTGTGTAACTGGTATATTTTTAATAGATTATTTTGTACATATATTTCTCATTATGATGAAAGGTTCTCTTAAAATATGAATCATTTATCGAAAGGTAACCTCTAAGAAAACTTTTTGTTACATTAAAAGACTTTTCATCGAAAAATAAAAGTTATCTTATAACTTTCCATTATATTATCCAACGAAAACATTGTTATTTTATAAAGTTTTACACATGAATATAATAAATCTTAAATAAAGTCTAAACATCAATATATATATATATAGAAAAAAAATGAAAAAAAACATTCAAAATTAAATTATTAATGAATAAAATTGGTTGTTTTATTTTCGATAAAAATTTAAAGAAATTCGGAAACTTTATTGTGATTGTTTGACAGCATATATTTTGCAATTTTATAATACATGTCGTTGTGTAACTGGTATATTTTTAATAGATTATTTTGTACATATATTTTTAATAGATTATTTTGTACATATATTTTTCATTATGATGTGAAAGGTTCTCTTAAAATATGAATAATTTATCGAAAGGTAACGTCTAAGAAAACTTTTTGTTACATTAAAAGACTTTTCATCGAAAAATAAAAGTTATCTTATAATCTTCCAATATATTATCCAACGAAAACATTGCTATTTTATAAAGTCTTACACATGAATATAATAAATGTTAAATAAAGTCTAAACATCAATATATAAATATATATACATATATATATAATCCCGAAAAAATGCTTTTGAATGCTTGAATTAATTTTCGTTCTCTTTGACCACAAAATGCATGTTAACAAAGCTAGTTACAATTAAAAAAGAAAAATTCATGACCGAATGATATTTTGAGCATCGTTTGTTGGAATAATCGATCTTGTATCATTTTAAGACCAAATGTACAAGATCGTGCAAGTTCTATAGAACTTCATGACTCTCTGCAAAGTAATTCAGACTTAAAGGCTTTGAATCTTCGAAACAGAAACTATATAAAACGGTAGTTCTTATAGAAATGTTAAACGTATAAAATTAAATTGACTTGCTTTAAAAATACGTATCCCGCAACGAAATCTTCGCCCTTTGGTTTTAAAGGGCTATGAAATATTTGGAAATTTTTTATTAGAGGGTTATCAAAATATTAAAATAAACGCAAACATTAAATGTTTTAATCGTAACATTCAATTTTTGCACGATAAAAATGTCGTTGGCTTGCTTGCATACAAATTTACATATTTGCTTGCATACATTTCTACATTGTGAAAACAGGCGAATTTATTTTTATCTACCGAAACTGTAATATAGCCCCAAACAAAAATTTAAAATAACCTCTTTCAAGTTACCCATGTTTTTTAAAACATTTTTATTTTCTTCTATCTTTACAAGAAGAAAGTATTGGGTTCATGAAAATTTTCGACTTCCGGTTTTCGACGGATCTATACGTTTTAGAAGGTCCTGAACACGATTTGACTGTTTTTAGAAAATGTCTGTCTGTGATTCTGTCTGTCTGTCTGTATGTATGTGACAAAAATTTTGTGTGCACTCTATCTCAAAAACTAATGCTCGGAATTTAATAAAACTTTATTTTCAGTTAGTCCCTGATATAAATTGGTGCTGATTAGTTTCTGGTAAAAATCGCCTGGCAGGTGGCGCTGCTATGTAGCATTTTTCACGATTTCCGCAATAGCTCTATCTCAAGAACTAATGTTCGGAATTTAATAAAACTTTATATTCCGTTAGTCTCTAATTTAAATTAGTGCTGATTAGTTTTTGGTAAAAATCGGCCAGCAGGTAGCGCTGCTATGCAGCATTTTTCGCAATTTCCGCAATAGCTCTATCTCAAGAACTAATGCTCGGAATTTAATAAAACTTTATATTCCGTTAGTCTCTGATATGAATTGGTGCTGAATAATTTTTGGTAAAAATCGCCCTGCAGGTGGCGTTGCTATACAGAATTTTTCGCGATTTCCACAATAGCTCTATCTCAAGAACTAATGCTCGGAAATTAATAAAAAATTATATTCAATTAGTCTCTGATATAAATTGGTGCTGATTAGTTTTTGATAAAAATAGCCCAGCAGGTAGAGCTGCAATGCAGCATTTTCCAGGATTTACACGATTTTAGCGATAGTCATATCTCAAGAAATAATGCCCGGAATTTAATAAAACTTGAGTTTAATTTAGACCTTGATATAAATTGGTGCTGATTCTTTTTAGTGTATGCGAAACCTGTGTGAGATAGAAGAAAGTTTTGGGATTGACACATCCGACTAGTTTTATAATTAGAAACCTCAGAAATGAATATATTTGCGATATTTTAAAGAATCATTTATTAAAACAAAGTCTCTTTTGCAGCAATAGATTTTCAGAATCGTTTTCCGTAGCTTTTATTTAATGGTTTACCCAAACAGGACTATTAGTTTTTATGATGCTATCAATTCTAATTTAATCATTTACAGCTGAATAATTGTATTAATACATACATGAGTATCAAAATCATATTAATTATAATGTTATTGTTGTTAATTTATAATGTTTGTTTGCAAGTTTTTAGAACATGAAAATGTTTATTTGAGAATTATTCAGGATTGACAAAATGGATTAATACACTAAAGAAATACTCTGAAACGTTTTCGAAAATCAGTGGCACCAAAATAAACTTTTTTTTTTCAATCTCCTTTATATATTGTTTTTTGAGATTTCTAATGACAAATAAAGCTTTTCGGAATCGTGCTAAACTCGGAAGAGATTATTGCACGTTTTCGTTCGTGGTTATATTAAATTTTATTACATTAAGAAACGTTTTTCTTTTTTTTTACTGTATACGATTAGTTCCTGATTCCTATCGTGGATAAAAGAAACGTCCAAAAATTTCACCCTACACACTATCTTAAAACTCATTCTAAGAACGTACTCTGAGCTTTATAAGTTCTCGTAATCAGGATGAAATTTGAAAACGTTGTAAATTTTGTTTGAAGTAACGATTTTATTTTTTTTTCAAAGAAATTTATTCGTTCAAAACTGAATAACGCTTCATAAATGTGCAAGAGAACAAAGAAGTGAAGATTTGAAAACAGGTATTAATGCAACGCACGGGTCGCAACGTCTTATATATATTAAATATTTGCTCTCAGTATTTTTAAACTATACTGTTCATGGCAGTTTCCTATTCCACATGTTGAAGAAATTAAACATAAAAATTGCAGTTTTAAAATAGAGGTAGCAAAAAAAAAAAAAAAAAAAAAAAAACTTTTTTTTCTTTTTTTCTCGTTTTGGATTTTTAAATGATTCTGCCTTCTAAATATAAAATCATTTTTTTCTGGGGTGGCATGTTTTCACCTTTTCTCGCTGATGCCCTCAATCTCAGTATCAGCGGGAAAAAAAATATCATAAAATGCAACGTATGGACAAACCTGCGTCTTTTGAAAAATCAGGACCATAAACTTAAAATTGCGAAACAATTTACATAACACAGATTTTATCATAAACTACATTTTATCATAAAACTGAAAACAATTGATAAAATTGCGTCAAAAATATCATTGACCTTCTTATTTCGCCAATAATGGGAATAGGATATGTTTGTAATTTGGGATGTGACGGGATTAAAAGTCTGTGAAAATGACGTCTATTTGATACGATAAAACAAATAAAGTCTAAGAATTAAAAGTTAATATCGGAGCTAACAAGGAAGGTCTCCTTAAAGCGCGTACACAGAATATTTTTCAAAAAAATGCTAATGAAACTACTCCTGTACGTAAAGAATGATCAGTCAAATGTAGCTGCGGAATCCCAGTAGAAATACTGTAAAAAAATAAAATACTTTCGTGTATTTGGCGCAAAAATACGCAATTTGGAGAACAAACTTTCTTTGTCGCCAAATGCAAGCAATTTTAATGTATTTGAAAATTCCTGGTGAAAGGAATGTTTTTAAATGCGTAGTACTTTATGAATTTAAACTTCAACGATTAAATTGTTTATTATTTTTTCTATAAGCTTGTATTATACGTACAGAAGTTAAGTATTGCTGAAGTTATTTATTTTACACGTTTTCGCCGGCAGGATAAGTTTTAAGTGTATTTTAACAGTAACTGTCCGATTAAGAACGTTCTGTTATACATTTCAATTTTGAATAAGTCATTGTTTCCATGAAAACAAGACTTTTCTCTTGTTTCCAAGATTACAAAATCGAGGTAAAATTGACAGTGCTCAAAATCGGACAATTAGTTTTTAATTTGAAGCATTTTTAATCAATTAAAATTTTGTTCTAAACCGTAGAATACGTGGTTGATTTTCTTTAGATGTACATATAAATGTATATGGCAAAACAATAGTCAGAAAAATGAATTTATTTGAGTTAAACCTACTTAAACTAGTTCAGTATAAAAAGTAGAAAACTTTTTTTCTAAAAGAGTATTTATCGTAAAAGCGTATTTTATTTTTAATTTCATTCTGTTTCCAACCCAGAGATACATCGCCAAAACACGAAAATTTCATGATTGTTTTACGAACGTTATATCAAGGTTCCGCAGCAAATTTTTTATATATGTATCTATCCTCATGAGAAGAATATTCTGTAATTTTTTTCAAAATTTTCTGAGTATGCGCTTATGGAGACCTTCCTTGTAAGATGTAGATTCTTTCAGATAAACGCAAGGAAAAGAGGCATGGCATAGATATATAGTCTTGTTTATTTTTGGAGCAACTTTATTATAACCTGT
Organism: Maratus michaelseni; assembly: GCA_963931845.1. NCBI lineage: Eukaryota > Metazoa > Arthropoda > Arachnida > Araneae > Salticidae > Maratus > Maratus michaelseni. The sequence continues at coordinate 83,876,574 of OZ007589.1, forward strand.
CTATTTTTCTGGAAACAATATATCTCATATGTTATTCCCTAATCGCCTATCATTAAGGCGACTTAAAAATAACCAAAAATAATAATAATAATTAGGAGGAAAAATTAAATTTTGTACTTGTGTATTGATAGAATTTATCAATAGAATACAAAAAGGATAACAACGAATATGAATTTAATAATTTAGATTCTTATTGCAAAAGCTTCTTAATTACAAAAAAAGTATTTATTGTTGGAGTTTTTAAACTGTTGTAACAAAATAAATCTTCCTTTTAAGCTAATATTTTCAGGAAATGGCCTATTCCAGGATTACTCTATCATTTATCGATTTATTAAAATTAATACCAAATTGTTGATTTATTCATTGTTTATTTACATTAGTCATGTTGTAACCGTTTTAACAAACACATGAATGCAATTCTGTTATTTAAATAGTTACAGATAAGAAAATTAACGGATTTAGAAATAAAAAACGTCATTAATACTAAGAAAATTTTAAGAATATAAATGCAGAGTTACTAAATTAAACCATAATGAAACATAGCTTTTTTTACATATGTTGTATATATGAATATTTAAATAAATTGAATATTTTATTTCATAAATTTAAGAAGATACAATTATAAGGAATGGAAGATTAAGATTATAAGATTATGATCTAGTAAGATGCTCAATTTAATAAATAAGTTAACGTAATCAGTAAGGAATCACGGTTTTATGTACACTTGATAACGTTTTATAGAAATGAACTCTATATTCAAAATTGAAATATACGAAAATACGTGTAATTCGACAACCTTTAGAATGTTATAAAGCATGTATGTGTGCTCTGCGCCCATCAAAAACAAACAAAACATATCAATGGATCCAGAAACTTCGTCTTTAAGAATATAAAAAATATAAGAAGTTTGGGGATGTCACGATCGGTATGACGGATGTATAAGTGACATAATATAAGTTGTAGAGATGTATAAGCATACATAAAAAAAAAATACAAAACAAATCACTGAATGCAGCATGCAGTATCCTCGCAGTAAAAGTGTTGAAAAAATAAATGAAATTTCGCGCGCATGAAAACAAAATTTAAAACATCATTGATTGTAGCGAATTCGTCAATAGGTAAATCTACGTTATATGCGGATTCGAATCTGCGGCGATAGTCACTGTATTTCCGCTATTGGACATGTGGTGGAGCTAGTGACGTTCTTCTACTCTCCGTTATTATAAACAATACTTAGTAGACAAAATTACAGCGATTCATTGTTTCAAATAAAAGCTATTTTTATCAAAAAAGGTAAGTTTGGCTTTTGTTGTATTGTAGTTTGTAGACACAAGTACAAGATGAAATATAATGAAGTACTTACTAGAGATTTTTCATGAAATATTTAGTGAATGTTATTGAAATAGGTATTGAGTAATGTGTTAGTTATAGGTTGCAGCCATATTTTTTCCTACTTTCAAAGCTACTGGCTGGGGTATTTTTCCCGGATTAAAACGTTACATGCCCCACCTGTATCGGGGATGTATTTCGCACTTGAGATTCGGTATAAGGCGCCCCATTTATAATTATCAAATAACTTTGATGCATGAGAAAACATTTTAAATCCTCAGGTTTGCGAGTAGAAAATCTATTTCTTCTTTTGTTTGACAATGGCCCTTCCTGGAGTTCATTACCTAACAAGTCAGGGAGTATAATAAAAATGATTAAAAAATGACTATGCAGAGAAGAATGACTACTGAGTCTGTCAAGTCTTACCGCACAAGCTCTCAAACCACTTGATAAGGTATTTTTAAAGTTTTTCAAAGTTAACTTAAAGAAAATAGCAAATCAGTGGGTGAAGTATAATATCCAGCAACAATTTAGAAGATTTCATGCTGGCATTTGCATTGGAAATGCATGGAACGTGGCAACGTTTGCTGGATACTATATTAATGGGTTCGGGCGTACTGGAACTTGGGAACTCAATCATGAAGCTATCCCGGAACGTTTTTCGCAATTCCTAACAGACGTTAATCTCAGAATAGTTAATGTAGCAAAAGAGACTTGCCTCCTCTATTTCAGATTTTTGTAAAGAAGGCCTACTACATGACTGCCAAAAGAAAGAGAGTGCATGTGACAGTAAAACAAAACATTATCGTATATCTATATCTATATCTATACCTATATCTATCTATCGATCTATCTATCTATCTATATATATATATATATATATATTGTTATACATATGTATATATCGTCGTATAAGAATGTAAAGAAACCCCCATAAAACTTGGTAACTCCACGATCCGTTTAACGCACATATGCGCCCTATTCATCCATGAAACAAAATACATAAATAAAAATCATAGGCATCAATCTCGTCATATAAGAAATTTGGTAATGTGACGATCAACATAACGTATGTATGAGCGCTTAGGCCATGTGAAAAAGTAATATCACTAAAAAAAGAAAACCATTACAACTGAGTATTTAAATTTAAAAAAAACATAATATAAAATAATTCATTAGTCAAGCTAATGTTACAAATAAATTACTTTATTAAAGAAAACGGGTGTGTGCATTGTGCGTATGTGCATGCAAAGGCGTATCTATAAATTGATATATGTATACTTGCATGTATATGAAGCATTGCTGTACATAACTATTCATCACAACATATTTTTCAATATTTTTCTCTTTTATATTATGACATCACCGTTTAATAATGTAATTATTACGTTAATTTAAGAAAGAACTAATAATACAGTAAAATATCATTAAAGATACGGATAAACGTCGAATTAAGAATCATTTGGTGGCGTAACAAGCATGTCGCCATTAAAAAAATCATTGATTGTCATTTATAAACATAGATGATCTTGATCTAAATTTACATTTTTGCAAACTTTTGCCAAATAGGCGAGTCAAATAGAAATTGACCCAAAACATTTTGAAAGAAATGTAAAAAATACATGAACATAATACTTCCAAAAATTCTTATTACTAACTAAAAAAAACTTTTGATCTAAATTTCTTAAAATACTGAAATTAAGGAAATTACAACGGAGAAAATTATTTTGTGAAAAATATTTTCAGCTTTTAAACATTTAAATGTTAGTTCGCATTTTCATACATAAACAGCCCTTAAAACTTCACCCATGCATACCAGTGAATAGTGCACAATATTTTCAGTCAATCAATATATTTATTTTCCTCTGCAGTAAAAGGTACTCATCATGTGATACTGAGTTTTTATTTGATTAGTCATATTATTCAAATGCATGAGTCATATATTTAAGGAGCGTGAGAAAGCTATTTGTTCAAAGACAGGAATCTTTTCCCAGTAAATAAGGTCCTTAATTGACGAATGTCGCCATTTTCTTTTTGATAGTCGTTTGATAGTTTCTGTTGAATAGTCGAATTTAATCATTCAGGCATTTTGTTCCAGGTGGAATAGTAGACCGGGAGGCGGCAGCACAGACAATCACCTCATCGAGTTCACGGCTGAAATTTCAGAATTAGTTAAAACTTGATTCGCATAATAAAACGCAATCGGTCTGCCAAGTCATATCCTGGTGGAAAACTCCCGAAAACCCTATTTTAGCGGTTGGCTCGTAGGTTTACCATTGTGTGTTCCTGCTCCCAATCCTCCATGTTTTCAAACCTTTGAGTGCAGGAAAACACAATGGTAAACCTACGGGTCAACCGCTAAAATCGGGTTTTAAGGTGTTTTCCACCAAGATATGACTTGGCAGACCGATTGCGTTTTAATATGTGAATCGAGTTTTAACTAATTCTGGAATTTCAGCCGTGAACTCGATGAGGTGGTTGTCTGTTCTTCCGCCTCCTGGTCTATTACCTACGGAAACAAAAACACATTTCATAGAGGAATTATTAGTAATAAAGAAAATTGATGAATTAGTTATTGTGTGATACATATCGCAAAAATATTCTAAACAAATTCCGCATTAAAATCGCCTTTAAATATATTCATTACGTAAATTGTTTTAAGAGTATTGGAAGAATGTATAAGTTAGAATATTGTATATTCTTTAAATACTTAAATTGTGATAAATATAATAAAAAATGCATTAAATTTGAAAAATAAATTATTTCAAACGTGGTAATTGTCTGCAAAGGAAGCTAAACGAAATGTATAAAAAGAAAATTTTATTTATTCTGATATTACCTTAAAAGTCATTGCAGATGATTTTTTTCAGATATTTTTTACATGTATTTTAATTTACAAACGATTTTTCATTTCTAGTTGAATGTTTCTGTATGGCATCGACTTGTTAGTATGAAAAAGAAAATTAAGTGTAATATATTATTTTTTATTTGTGCAAGTCAAAAATGATGTTGAGTTTGAACTTTACAGTTAAATGTATTTAAATAACATAAAAAATATACACGTATATAACTGGCTAAAACTTGGATATAAGCGTTATTGCTTTAATATTTTATTACTCTTTTCAAGATATGTTGTTGGAATTACCTAATGATACATACCTTTAGAAGATATGAGATAACAAATATTTTGTATAAATTATAAAAATATATAAATTATCATTTAAAATTTCATAAAGTTAAAAAAAGTATTATTTTAGAACGGTTATTAAAATATAAAGCGTAAATAATAATTAAAAAGATAACCAAAATCTAGCCTTAAATTAGTTTGGAATTTCAATAGAAATATTAATTTCAAAACTGCACAAAAAGAAAAAAAATGCAAATTTTCACGAAAAATTCGAAAATGTAAATGGAATTTAATAGAAAAATATCAAAAAGTTCAAAGAAGCAGAATTCATAATTGTGCATAAAACTTGTAACGCGAGAAATATATAAAATTTATTTAAAAAGTTAAAAAGTCCTATGAGAGAACAAACCCTCACCTCTGGCACTCAAATCGCGAAGACCTCGTTTAAGATCGCGAACTAATGGGTGTTTGAAACGTATGCTGAACTTTATCCAGAAATTTCTCGAAAACTAAAGCCCATTTGCAGGAAACTTTTGACCTGAGTAGTTAGGGGTATAATCCCTACAACATTACTTTTAAATCCTCAAAATCTGTGCGCATCATGTTTGACCGTCATCTTGTTAGTATTGGTACCAACGGAGAACTGTTTACCAACGGCGAATTTTTGAATAACGCATTCTTAAATTGCTTGGAACACTTATATAATGACCTCGCAAATAAAAAGCAAATCATTGTGAGAATTGGAGAAATGTCAATGTCAGCTGAAACAGTTCAGCGTCGCATTGAAGGTATGTCCGAAAATATTGATGAACAGGACAAAAATGATTTGTTATCTAGTGACAAAATTAGCATTGCACTCGATAGAAGTACGGATACAAACAGTATGGGTAGGCTTGCAATTTTTATGAGATATGCATCAAGAAATATTTCAAAAGTCGATGAAGAACTTTGCGTTCTTGCTTCTGTGAATGACACGACCAAAGGCATTGACATTTTTCGTCTAGTACAAGAGTTCACTAATTTAAAAAATGGGCAAGTATTGGATTTAAAAAGTAAATTGTTTTCCATACCTCTGATGGTGCTCAAGCTATGACGGAAAAAATATAGGATTTGTGAAACTAATGGAAAATGAAATTTTCCGCTCACTTTTGTCGTTTCATTGTATCATACATGACGAAAATTTATTTGCAAAGGTATCTACACAACAACTTAAAGATGTAATTGGAAAGGTTGTTAAGATCGTAAATATAATAGTAGCATGATCAGCATTAGTACACAGGCGCTTCAAAGTATTTTTGAAGAAAATTGAATCGAAATATGGAGATTTGTTGTTACTTTACGATGGTTAAGTCGAGGCAAAGTTCTTAATAGTTTGGAGAGTGTTTTGATGAGATACAAAAATTTCTTTACGATATAGGTGAACATGTTCTCGGACTCAATGATAATGAATGTAAGGCTTTTGTTCTTAACAGATATAATGAAACATTATAATGATTTCAACTTACGACTTCAAGGAAATAACCACACAGTTTTGAAAATGGGCGAAGAATGAAAGCGTTTTTTTTTTCGAAATTAATATTACTTGAAACAGGCGTAAAAAGAAGGAATTTCGTTTCTTTCCCTTGTTAAAAGGGCAACACGAAAAATAAAATATCGATGATAGCAATCTTAATATGTTCAATAATTGGATTCTGTTCATTAAAAGTGAATTTGAAAGTCGATTTAAAAATTTTAAGAAGTACGGCGAAACGTCTACTTTTATAATAAAGGCCGATGAAATAGAAGAAAATGTTTTAGATTTGCAGTACATTCAATTTCTTAAAGTTGACAATTTTAGTTTAGAAATTATTGACTTTAAAAGTTCAGCGTTCTGGACAGATAAATTCAAGACATTGAGAAAAGGTTTTAAAAAATCAGAAGACCGTGATCTTTCTACGATATCTGCGTGTTGAGCATCATCACTTCCTACGAAGTTTTCATCTCTGAAAAAAATTGGCTTTGCCATTTTTTCCGCATTTGGTTCAACTTATAAATGTGAAAAAATATTTTCACACGTGAAATTTATTTTAAATAACAACAGGAAGAGCTTAACTATTGAAAATTCAGATGCTTGTATTCGTCTTAAGACGAGTAACTCTAAACCAGACTTGAATGAACTGACGTCAAAAGTGCAGCATCAGGGGAGCCATTGAAGAGAAAGAAAAGTTCATTCAGTTATGTTTCCTTTTATAATAATTATAATTTTATTTTTTTGTGTTTACAGTCTAAAAAAGTGTATGGTAATTATTTCCTCAATAAAATTTATCTTATTATTCACTAAAAAAGACTATTTTAAAATGAAAATACCACTGACCCGAAACGTCTTCTTAATACACATATTTTGGTTGATTGTGACCCGCATCCGAAAAAGATTGCCTTCCCCTGGAATAGAGTATGCTACATAAATGCATCTACTGCTAAACGATGCCTTTTACCTGAACATTGTTTTGATATAAAAGCAGGATAATAATGATTGCTGTAAAAATTATTCATTGATACGAAAACCAGAAGCATTAACACACGATAAATGCATTGAATCTTTTTAATTACGAGAACGTATCATGCACTAAATATGAAAGTTGATTGAGGATACTGTCATGCACATGAAAGTCCAGTTTATGCCAATTTCGTAGCACGTAACTACTGCATTCTAATAGAAAAAAAAACACAATTACTTCAAGCAACGAATGAAATATGAAAACACTTAATTAGAAAAAACAAGTTTAATTTAAAATTTTCAAGTTAAAAGTTAAGTTGATCAACGTCATAAATAATTACATGTAAAATGCAACAATATTACCTCCATCTACTTCACAAATTAGAGTGAGAGTTGAACTTTCATCGTAAGGTCCTATTACACCTCTAAGGCGCTGCCCATGCTCGTCCATAATTATAGGCTCACCCGGAGGCACTAAAAATATAAACACACAATAATCACGTGAAAAAATAAATAAAACATAAAGTTTTATATAGAAAAAATACACAGACTTTTGTTTATTATAAACTTCAGAAATAAATGTGTTGTAAGAAAACGTTTTTGCATTAATCAGTACTTGCATATCGCTGCAATGGTGCAAAACTGCACGTCGATGCAATGGTGGCTTTCGAATATGTGGTGAGGAGGGTTGAACGACTGGATAATTTAAGCTCAGTTTTAATCGGTAAAATTTACTAGTTGTAGTAATGGGGGTTGCGGATAAATATTGTTGGATACTACTTTCGAGTTAAAAAAAATTTGTTTGGAATATCTATATTTTTAAATAACTTTACACTTATATAACATGTCGATGTATTTATATGTATAGCACACTTATTGTATAATTGCAAATATTGCGCATAAGATTTTTTTTTTACAAATAATGTAACATATAAAATGCTAAACAAATGTCAGTATATTTAATTATAGATATGACGTCATGATTCACGTCAATGGTAGCGAATGTGTTAATAAATATATATTTTTTAATGTTCATAATCAATTATGATAGAGACATCCCCATTTTTTTACATATTTCGAAATTATCGGCATTTATTCTAGTCATTCGAAGGAAAATATTTCATTGTTATATACGAATTAAAGTAATACTTGTGATTAATTTTAATTTGAATATATTATTTTAGTTTAGTGAAATATAAAATACTATGTAAATGATATACCACAATTTACCAGTGATTAAAATGATGCTGAAGTTTATGGCCGTAGTAAAATGAAAATCCGAAATTTTCTCATATTCCAAAAACGTCTGGATTAAAACTTATGTTTTTATCATTTGTATTACATTAAATACGACACTAAAAAGTGTATGAATTTTATTCGACAATTTTGATTTAATGTGTTAAGATCTGTAATATTTTCAATAATTTTTTAATGTTTTTCTGATAATTTGGTATAATGCATTTTTCATAGAAAATAATTTCTCTACTCTCTTGCTAGAATAAATAAATTTTCTATCTGTTTCATTGTATTTTGTTGATACTTAATAGGTGCCAAAATTATAATCTAGTACCGATATTATTTTCCAAATTTTTTTTTCTCTTCGTATTTTGTTTACAGTTAATAGGTGACAATTGTAGTCAAATACGAATATTATTTTGCAACATTTTATTATTTACCTTCGTAATATAAAAAAAATCACCAATTAGTAATTATCAAGCATTTTGGCACTAAGCATGATAATGATTTTATCATTGTAGATGTAAAACTCTTCTCTTAGAATAAAAAAAAAATGATGCATGAGTTTTATTTTACATCTTCTTGTCATATATCATAATTATTGTCAAATACACAAAATAATTTGTTATAAGTTCTTAAGTCGGAATTGAATTGATGCTAAAGATATTGCGACAGCATGCCCGTAATGTTTTATCCATGAGACAAGAGCCCTTGATGGTAATTTATTTATCATACTAAAACTGCCACTGAGATAAGATCTTTAATATATATTTGAAATACTTATCACATACGCGAATGATATTTTTTTGTATTTTAACTGAATTAGCGGGAGGGGGAGAAATTTTGTTGCTGAACTGTGGAATTGGTTGAATTTCACCCGAATTTACGATCAAATGTATTGTCAAATAAATACGGTATAATTTAGACATATAACGCTCACTTACGATTGGAGATTGGTATATTTGCCTTATTGAGTGCCCCCCCCCCTCCACGCTTTTTGCGAAAAAATTCTTATGCGATATGTAGCCTGAAAATATATTAAAGAGCAATAAAAAGTATATTTTTTGAGAACAACTATTTATAGAACAAACATAAATAAGTAAGCAAATGCGAAATGAGGATATACGCTGCTTTCAATCTCCTTGATTCCCCACAAAGCGTTTTGTTGTTCTCGTTGTCCCAATTTTGGTATTTTACTCCTTTTGTGTTTCCCAAAAATGTATTTTATTCCTGTTCTTTATGATAGAAAGCTCAATTTTTATACTTAATTTCTAAGCTTTTATAACAGGCTAAGATTCCATTTTTATAACGTGCACCTGCATAAAAGGACCTGTTTGCTTGCCTTAAAAGTGAGTGTTATACGCCAGTATGGTGTGGATGTTTAGCCGTGGTCAAATATGTTTCATAAGTCGCCGGCCTGCAAATATTGCAATATGAGGAGGAGGCTTAAATTTCACGCAGAATGATCAAACGTAGGCGGCGAGAGGGTGAATGGTATTACACAATTCCTTTTGTGATTGCAGTGAAGGCATGGCGATAATTACATAACGCCAATTAGCCAAATAACGTACTATTTTTGGCGAGAACAATATGACAAGACACACGCGGTGATTTCCCGTTAATGATAAGTCTATGGGAGACAGATGAAGGACAATTATGAATTTAAGCGCCACAGTAGAGATATGGAATTTTGGAAAACCAGCGAAGCCGCATCGTATATATCTAATTGGGTTACCTTAAGGAATTGAGAGCTGGAGTTAAAAATAGAAGTGGTACGTTACAGATATTATAAAAAGGCATCTGGACAAATGAGAAAATAATGTAAGTAGTTAAAAGAAATTAAACAAAAGTGTAGGCTTTGAATGCCTATAAAAAATGACATACAATATGATTTTTTTTTTTTTTAACGGAACATTTTATGCTGTGCGGAAATGATTCCGAATGAATTAAATAAAACTTAATAAAGATAAATACAGAGAGTAGCTAGATTTTATAACACGAAAAATGGATTAAACTTCAGAATGTAATGTAAATGATTTTCTTCACGTACATAATAAAAAATAAATCTTATTTGACTGTTTTGGTGTATATTTGACAGTTAAGGTTAAAACTTAAGTGTTATAAATAATATACCTCTTCCCCCAATAGGGTCAAACAGGGATGCTTACCTATTGCGTTACCATAGCATGCGTATCATTTAACAACGAAAAACCTCTATTTTCATATGTATATTGCAAATAGACTTATCAATTAATGATATTGTTTCAAATTAAAAAATTTGCATGAATATTACACTTAATGTATAAATATGACATTTTATAATATACATTTACATATATAAATATACACTTTATACATATAATTTATATATATACATGTATATATCTATTGCTTATATGCTACCAATAAAAGGCAAAAGGAATGCCAGAATATGGAATTATTCATATCGAAACGAGGCGAATTCGCTTAATCCGTTTTGAAGGAGTTAAGAATATTTTGGTCATCTTCATTTTAAAGATACATCACAAGAAATCAAAAGTTGAATTAAGACAAAGTTTGTAAATTGGCAATATCTCTCAGAAGTATATTTTTCGTTCATCCCACAGGTGAAATATGAGCAAAATAAATTTCAGTATAAAAACTTTATCGAACCAAATCCTGAGTTTGTTTGGGAAAACTCAGAAAAAGTTCAATATTGCAGAGTATGTACAAAGATAACACAATACAAATGATCATTCAAAATATCATATTTAATGACCAATCAAACTGTCGTTCTATGTTCTTTCCATTTCATTTTCGTATATTTCGGATTATACGAAGATGTGTAAATTTCAACTAAGGCATTTGAGGGGGAATTAGTTAAAGAATTATTGCACTTTAAACCAATTGGTTGTTTAAATAAATGATAGTTGACTTAAAACCAAAAGGTTATTTGAGTCATTCACAATGACATATACAGCAGATTACATTTTCTGAAACTGGTCGACAATTATGCGATTTAATCTGGTGCTTAAATTGTAGTTGGAATAATTATAATAACAATGGCTTTATTGTTGTACATATACGAATGGATACGTATACTTCGTCGTCTATATATCACATATACTTTGTGGAAAAATTAAAATGTTTTAACGATTTTTTTTAAGAATTCATTAAATACATGAAGAAAAAATATATTAAGGTAGATTATTAAACTGTATTTTTTCTGAGGTTTTTATTTAAACAAATAAATCAATTATCAATGGTGCAAAACAGACGAAAACATTGTTTCTAAACACAACGAAGTGGATATCAAAAGAAGTATGGCACAGTTAGCAAAATCGCAACATAAATACATCGTTTGCATTCCTCACCATCGAAATTCAGCACTGCTGAGCTCTGACGTCTTCACAATTAATCTTCATTGTTACGTTTGACATTTGCAAAATACTTTCGCATATCCAATGGCAAATCGGCGGTGAAATAAATCGTAAAAATCGAATTCGTTGACAAAAATAAACATTTGCACACGTAAATTCTAACAAATAATAAAACGGATTTCAAAAAGAAATTCTTAGTTTTAATTATGTTAAAGATTATATATAAAGTGGATCATAATTTATCATTAAATTATTTTGAAATTAACAAAGACTATTAATTTTTATCGAGAAGTCGTAACGAAATGTATTGAAATTAGTAAATTGGATAGAAGTTCCAAAATTACTTATAATTACCTTAGCACAACCAAAAGACAACTAGCAGGTTAAAATTTATTGTGCTTCTATTTATACTCTATTACAGCTGTTCCCCAAATATGGATACCAACCCACAAGTGGGTCGCAAGCAATGGTGTGGTGTGTCAGTTACCAATCTGTCTGACCTTCGAAATTGAATAATTAATTTTATCTGCTGAAAAAAAAATCTGCAGAAAAAACACATTTCTATCCTGATAACGCATCTGTCATTGGTGTAAAAAATGTAATAGATTGCATTGTCATGGACTTCAAAACTGTACTAGTTTTTATAATACATTCATTAATAAATGAAATTTCCTTATATAATAAAGCAATTTTTTTAATTGTACTTTTACATTAATATTTCCTGTTACTGTTATATTTTGTAACAGTTCAATTCCGTAGGCTAGATTATAAGAAAGGCTCAATATGCATACATATTGACTAGTCAAAGAAAATTGAAACTGAAAGGTGAGTAGCATAACAATAAGCTTTGGGAACCACTGCTATTGACCTTGTATACTACAGTTTTTGAAATAATTACATAGAATGTAAATATGTAAATTGAAAGTTTTTAATATTTTATTTTAACATTTTTTTGTTGTACTTATATACTTCACTCGCTTTAAATTTTGAGCATGAAAAGAGGTGCATTCTTCTGATAAAATAATAGCCTAATTGTATACATATTTCAGAAATTTAGCGCTGAATATTTATGCATTCCGATTTTCATATTGCAACCACTTTTCATTTAGAGGATCCTTTAATATTAATTTCATTCAATCAATAAGTAGTAGCTTTACCGATAAACGGAAATTTTACAACTTTTCATGCAAGATACGTTCACTGACAAAGGAACGTAAAAGAATAAACATATACTTCTAAATGAAGACGCATGGGATATTTTCAGTTTCAAAAATAATGATAATTTAGGATAGGCTTTATACATCTAATAAGCAATTAGAAATGAATAGGTTTTCCCTAAACAACACATTTTTGTAACTCTTAAAAAATAAAAATTGTATTATTTTTTAGTTGTAAAATAACCTTTGTAGTTTCTTTTTTCCTCGATACTGTACAGTGCGTAGAGTTTTGCGATACCAGAGATTTGTCAGCATAGTTTAGCTCAAATCATTGATACAAAATCATGTTAAAATATACATAACCGTAAAAAAATTCAACGTGACTTTAAGTGAAATTTTCTCATCTCCTTGTGCATTAATAAGGAATGTGACTCGTGTAATGTAATATACCACGGCTCGTGGTGCTCCAAAAATTGTCTCAGTTTGCAACCACTATCTTTGATAATCCTTATTTTAAGCTTCTGTTGCAGATAATAAATTAATCTACTATTACATATTTATTTGGCGGAATTATTAGGGGTAAGAAATACAGAAAAATTCGGGATTTTTGTTTATAATGATGCAGTTTTTGAAATAAATGCTTCCGATATAAATATATAAAATGAGGTATTTATCATTATTATTTTTCTGGGATGAACTCGAAAGTTTATTGAAGTTTATTTGACTTGCTTCAAGTTTTTGAGTATGAAAGGAAGTGTCTTCTTCTAATAATAGAATAGCCTCATTGGATGCATTTCTCCTAATTTTAATGCTTATTATTTATGTGTTCGGATTTTTGGTATTCATACCACTTTTCTTTTAGAATATTTTTAAATATTAATTTCATCAGTAAAATGTAGATAACCTTGTACTCTGGTTATTCTCTAAACCTCTCGTGAGATGCGTTCCGTGTAAAGGAACGTATTCTGCCACGTTCCTTTACAGGAATAAACCACGAATAAACCACGAATAAGCACCATAAACAGAATAAACCTAGCCTTTGATATATATATATCTATCGGATATTTTGCGTTTCAAAGAAGAGAGTGATTCCTGATGCGTGTATTTACGTCTAGAAGACAAGTATAAGTTTGTTTTTCCATAAACAGCAGAAATGTTTAAGGTTGAAAATAATACTATACTTAATGGTATAATTTATATTCCATTTCTACGCAATTTAAGATTCAACAGAATACAAAACAGTGACTTATCAAGTGATTTTAAAGAATGAAAAAATAAACCAATTTCATGGGATTCTTTCTTACCTTAACTCGGTATAGTTATTTATTGCAGGAGTACTGCCGTATAGTAAGAGTGGTTTGGCGCGGTAGACTACGTTTAGTGTAAATTCATATTTGTTATTCACATTAATTTTTATTTCAATTGCTGGCAATATCGATCATTTCGACGAGCTGTAGACTATCATACCTTAAAACTTTTGACGTGCCCCTGTCAAAATGTTCTACCCAATACGACAACTATTTTAGAAACAAAACAATATACTGTATACAAATTCGAAAGTTTCAGCCTAGAATGTAAATAATAACAAAAAACGGCAATTAGATAATCATATAATTTCAGGTTTCTAATGAAATAATTTATAATGACACCATCATCAAAAAATCCCTTTCCATTAAAACATAAATTGTAGAAATCGAAGAAATGGACAATGTAATCAAAACAGAAAACACAAAACGCATTTGAAAATGAAATTTCAGCTATTATAAGGTATAGACAGAAAAATATCCGATTTTGTTTGTGCAGTACTTATATATGATTCATAGATTTCCACATACACATAGTATGTAAAAATTTATTTCGGTTACAAAACGAAATAACACAGTTGAAAATTAACACTCAGCAATTTCCGCCATTAAACGTAAATGTACTCGAATTCCTTTGTGCAGCCGTGTTTAGGCTATATGAAAAATATGCACACCAAGTAATATGCAAAATATTTGTTAACTTTAAAATTGCATACCACAGTTAAAGACACACTTTAAGGAATTATTGCTCATAGACAGTACAGTAAGAGAATACTTTCGTCCATTTCTGTAAAATGAACAAAAAAATGCTATGCGTAAAATATTTTATAGCAGCAAATCAGTGATGTGTATCAATTTTAATTTATTTGAAATACTGAAACATGATTAAAATACACTGAAAATGATGTATCTCCATCGACCATAATGTAACGGTATTATTTTGAGAGCCCCTGCAAACAAACTATAAACGCTAAACGTTTCATTCTCAATACTGAACATGCCATGAAATCATCACTAACATATATCAACTAAATGGCTATCAGACAATATTTACGGGATTATTAGAATGGGAATATGGACAGACAAACATAATTCATAAACACTTTTCAACTAAGTTGGAAAGTGTTAAAAAGAAAACACTTTATATATTTCTGTGAATTTCATAATTCCAAGTGTACGCTTAAGTTTTTCTCAGGAAATTCATTAATTATTCGCACTAATTTGCATGTTTTAATTACCATTAAAGGATTTTAGAAATTGTTTAAAATAAAAAAAATAACATATTAAAACCCGTATTTAAATCAGAAATTAAGTCAAGTCATTACATATAGTCCATTTGTAGGTGCGTTCGTAATTATATAAATACGTAGCACCTATAGTCGTCGTTTGGTACGTCCGTCTGTCCGTCCGTCTGTCTGTCTGTCCGCATATAACAACGCAAAAACTACCCAACCAAATGGTTTGCAATTTAAAATATATTATCTTTGCAGAATTTTGTCGAGACATTTCAAATTTTATTAAAATCGAATCAAAACTTTAGGAGATATTAATAAAAATATTTATTAAGAAATTTGAATTTTTTTTTAAATCGGTGCTTTCTTGTTAGAGGAGCTTCCGATGGATGTTAAATCGTCAAGCGACCGAGATACTTATTTTATGACAGAAATTAATCTGCAGACGATATAATTCATTTCACAGAATTAAAAATCATCAAGATCTGAATATTTATATAACTAGCTGATACATATATATCTGAATATTTATATAACTAGCTGATACATATATATCTGAATATTTATATAACTAGCTGATACATATATATCTGAATATTTATATAACTAGCTGATACATATATATCTGAATATTTATATAACTAGTTAAGATATTTGTATGAACAGTGTCATAAAATATATACTTAATTAGCTGTTTAACCCGTTCTACGCACGGGATATCATGAATTTAATTCTAAAACGTGCGTACGAACGCACCTCGTTTGTAACGTTTGACGTACAATTTCCAACTTGTCTGTTTTGTATTCATCCAAATGTAGACTTAAAGATCATGTAAGCGTATGAGATATAGACTTACCTATAACATCCAATCTACTATGCAAAATAAGCGTCCTAGATCTTTTTAAATCCACTCTACATTTGTAATCACCTTCATCTTCAATCTCAACACCGTCTAGTACTAAAACTGGTGGATGAACACTAACGTCAAAATAAGTCCTTCCTCTGGCGTTGCCAGCTGGGAAATGTCTGGCACTTTGTAAATTAGTATTTCTCACATCTAAGGTGTATATTGGATTTGGTGTGTCCAGTCTATACCATAAAATAAGTGATGCTTCATCATCTGTTAAAGGCGTGGTTAAATTGCAAGGAATTGATGCAGTATAACCAAGAACAGCTTGAACAGAAGGGAAATCTGCAAAGAAACAAAAATAAATGTATAAATAAATGATTCAAAAAATATATTTTTAACTAAATTTTTTTATCCCTAAAAATATTAAAAAATTAATTTGAGAAATCAAAAAATATATATACACGAGTATTAATAAATACCGTAGGAAAGGAACAGAAAAGAAAATTCAACCCTATCTCCCTCCCCCCCATCCCTTTGTTAATCCATGTTCATTCGATGTTATTATAATTTAATTCATTTTTTAAGAAAAAAATATCATTTATATATTTTATAAATTTTGTAACGTTTTATTTAATTAATCAGGTTTTGTCTATATTGATTGAGATTTAGAGATAATATCGTTTACAAATTTACTTTTGTGCCATCTTTTCATGCATTGTACAACATGTTTTTTGCATTAAAAACAACTTAAAAATCAACAAACATGTCTGTTAATTATATCAAACTTTAACATATAATTACATTACAAAAGGAAAATCTGACGAATCCCTGTTAAGTTTCTAATATCATACAATTTCCATAATAGGTATACCAGCCTGGCGGATTTTTGGAGAGGTAACTTATCAGTAATGAACCTTGTTTTGCTGCATAACGTTTGTCTTTGCTAATAAACAGCTGTTAATTGTTATTTTCTTCTATCGTTACAAGAAGAAAGTATTGGATTCATGAAAATTTCCGACTTCCGGTTTTCGACGGATTTATACGTTGTAGAAAGTTTTGAACACGATTGTCGTGAACGAAAGTCTAGAACACTTTAAGCAGTATCTCTAGCAGATTCCGATATTTTATGTATTCATTTTTTATAGTAGACCGTTTTCTAATTTGATAATAAATTGATATTTATTTTTCTGTTTAATTTAAATATTTCATTCTTCGCTTTGTATACGAGCCCTCAAAGTCAGCTCAAATTTTTAAATGAAATAACCCTCTTGATACACCGATTTAGCGATACCGGCTAAAGGTAGTTTTTCCGTAAAAAAGACATTGCACTCTGATTTCGATCTCAAATTATTCTAATTCATTTTTTAACTGATCCTTGAATGAAAGACAAAATCATGTGAAAAAATCTCAAACTTTGAAACTTAATAACTCTGTCAATATTTGTCGTACAGAAGTGAAACTTTGTGTGTTGTATTTATTTTGATATGTCCAAACATTTACTAAATATAACTATAGGGACCGGGGGACCGTATCAAAAGTTAGATTTCTTAATTTTTGTAAAATTTATTTTTTACTTTAATTAACGCCCCAACATGAATTTGTACCTCATTTTAAAAGCTTTTGTAATTGGAACTATATGTCTAAAACCAACGGTTGAGAAATTAAAAGTCGGCAATAGATAACATTTTGCATCCTGTATATAACAATGATACAAATCACTAAAAATTATATCCAAATGCCAAAAAAATTTCATAATATGAAAATACGCACAAAGATGTATCGTATTTAAAGTGTTTGATGTTTCAGTAATCAACAATAAAATCTCATATAAGAATATAATGAGTCAAAATAGCAGTTCCAATATAGCGATAAAATTTAATGGAATCAATTAAATTGGATAAAACTTATGGTATAAGGTTTTCAAAATGAGTATATTTTATTATGTTTCATCTGTATGAATACAAATTTTATATGAAAAGAATAGAAATTCAAAATGGCGGATCCAAAATTGTGGACCGAAATGAAAAAAGTTTAATAAAGCTGAAAATTGGTATGTCTGTATTCTTGACTTTACAAATTTTATGTTAAAAGTAAGAAAAAAGAAATTCACCCATTCAAGAAAAAAAAAATGGTGTTAGACATTGTCAAAAACTTTACTACTGAACATGCAGCATCTGGATTGCAATCACCCAGAAAATAAAATTTATCTAATATTGGTACTATTCGATGAATATTGTATTTTTTTTTTTTAAATAGATGATAACAATGTTATTATTTTTTCTTAGTGTGTAATAAAAATCTCTAATAATACGAAAATAAAATAATGCGAAATATAAATGCATATTTTATTTTTTCATATTTTTATGAATATTGTCGGAAATAAAATAAAATATATAAATTATTTTTTAATTCAGTAATTCTATATTAATTTATGTGCAATTAAAATAAGTATATATACATGTAATACAATTCAAACTGTACAGTAAAGGATTTGAAAGTGTTGGTATTCTTATGACATTTTGAAAAGAATGCAAATCTGAACCATTATCGAAAACATATGCTAAAAGCATACGAGCACTGATGGACAGCTTCTGGTTTTGTCTATTTTTCAGAACCCAATGGTCGGTAGTGCAGCCGTAAGAATATCAAAGAGCAATAAGTGCCACTAGTGAGCCACTAGTGCGCCTAAATTGCCACTAAAGAGCCACTAAAGAGCCACTAGTGAGTGTACTCCGTTATAGCTTTACATAAGACACAGAAAATATACTTTCTTTATAAAATCCCGACGTATATTGTGTATAGTACTGCATATCCTCCACTACCCTACTTCTAATGGCTATAGCATATTTGTTATAAAAAGTATCTTTTTTTTGTTTTTGTTATATTATGCTTTGAATTAAAGTCAAATCATGCTTTGTTTACTTCTGATTCAATTTAACACAAGGACTGTCAGGAATATAAATCAAATCATATAATAGTACCTTAACCACAATGTTTTATTTCATACTATCTAACTTAACTATTTCATTTATTTCTATGTGATATATATTTGATTTATTTTATGAAGAAATTTATTATTCAAATAAAAATATGTTTATTTGATAGCAGCCAAATTAACCGCTATGTCCATCCTAGTGTTAAAATAAATATTTACACTAAGAAGTTTTCTCACATTTTTATCACATTCGCAGTATTTCTTAAAATTCTTAATATCTCTGACTTAGCTATTATGTTTTTCAAGACATTTTGGCAAACAATATTCTTATGCAAACTTTTATTAACGACAATTTTCATTATTGTGTGACACTATTGTTTAATACCACACAATTAAATGCTTATTTAATAAATACAAAATAAGAGAATTCATAGCCATAAATTTCCCCCAAGTAGTCGCTTTGTGTAATTAAAATGAAAATATACACCGTATGAAAAGAAAACATCGTTATTTCATGGAGTTCACCTAATTTTCTTTATTTATAACTAGCTTTGCATTTCAAAATGACAATTTTACATATCATTTTTACATTCTTTTGCATAATATTTAAAACTAATAGTGCAACTTCTATCAAAATTCTATCAAAATTTAGTAGAACTTTTAAAAAAGATTATATTTTATAAAAGGGATCAACTCTCTCTAATTATAAAACTTTCTCCCACAGCTGTATAACTAAGCAACATTCAGCGATTTGATACGCACTAAAACTTTCCCCCTGAAAATTACCTAGCATGCAATTAAAACCCATAAAAATCCGTTTAGGAGAATGTGCGTTATATGACTTTTTAATGAAATTAAAAGGGTTGCCCTAATTATAGAATTTTTACAATAGTTCTATAGCTAAGAAATGTAGAACGATATGATATGCACTAAAACTTCCCCCCTACACTTACCAAACTGACAATGTATATACCACATAAAATCCATTTAGCAGAACTTCAATTATAAGCGTTCCGAATGAGATTCCCATTCATATTCCAATAGGCCTGGATATAGCTCTATAACTAATCAACGTAGAACAATGTGTTATACATTAAGGCGGTCGTTCCAAAAATACTTAACTGACAATGTAAGCCTTATAAAATTCCGTTTAGTAGAACGTGAGTTATGCGCTTTTAGAATGAAATACCTGTTCATAATCGGGATGACCTAATTATAGAACTTTACCCCACATCTTTATAACTAAGCAATTAGAAATATGCGTTATAGACTAAAACATTCCCGCGACAATTACCTAACTGACAATGTAAGTCCCCAAAATATTATGTTTCTATAACATAAGATATAAGCGTTGGGAATGAAATTCACCATCGTCTTTTAATACAAAGTAGGTGCTCTTAAGCGCTAGTGTCTTTTTTTCTCTCACGTCGAATTAAAAGATGCAGTTCTATGACTTAGTTTTACTTCTGAACTACTAAACAAGATACAACTATATAAAATCCTGGAAAGAATCCATCTAATGTCCAATATCCAAACCACTAATCATACCTTTTATTATATTCACTGACTGAATAAATGTCATGGTCAAAACTTCAAAGGAACAGAAAGGATGTATGTTTTTTCTTTGGCTGGATATGCACTCATGTAGCATTTTAGTATTCAGTTGCAAGTGTATTTTCTGTGAATGATTGAGCTGGACCGTTACACCATCAAAACATTATCGTATATAAAATTTTGTGTAAGGTAAACCACACGTTTTCACTGAATGGTGTATAAATATTTATGTAAAACTGAATTTTTAAGATTTAATTTTACATAAATATTTATACACCATTCAGTAAAAACGTGTGGTTTACCTTACACAAAATTTTATATACGACATTGTTTTCTGTGGTTAATTATTTTTTTTATCTTGATCCTTGATGTGTCTTATATAGCATAAGTAATTATCTGTAAGATCTTATATCCGACAATGAAATCGATATCTCCTGCTTACATGGATAACATTTTCCTTTTTCTAATTTCTTTTTGTTAATATGATTCAAATTTTTATAAATTGTATGCAGCGACATTCCATTAAAACAAAATAAAGATTTAAAGAAAAATATTTTTCGTACATGGTATTTTTAGTTAAAATTCACATGTAACATTGATTATACTTATATTATATTTACTAAAACTATACTTATGTAAATCATTTCGCCCCTAATGCAGTTCATAATCTGTATGATGCGTCCAATTAACTATTATTTCGTTCTCAACTTTTCTAATAACATCGTCAGCAACATTTATCTTTCTAATCTACAAGCAGTACTTAAGTAGCCTTAGCTGATATTGGGATTAAATCTGTCGACAATATTAAAGTGTCATGTGTTTATCTTGTCTAAATAAACCTACTGGTGAAAATTAATTTCAAATAAAAACATGGATCGCTAATGTTTAAGAAAAAATACAGTAAGTCAACTCATTATTTTAATACACCAAATTTTAAAAATGTTCTGTGCATAATATTTTTTTAGAAAAAATATACGCAGGCTATTAAATGTTTAAATAATACTAATTTATTTTAAAAATAACTATAAAAACATCAATTTATTAATGTTGTTGTCATTTCATTTTATCTAAATTCGAAAGCTAATGTGTATATTTGCTGATATAAAACAGTTTTAAATTATTAATGAAATTCTCGCACGATGTCATTAAGATCACAAATTTGAAAAAAAAATGGCACTCCGGGAGTGCCGACAGAAGTGAAAACTTGAACAATTACGTGTGTATTTTTTGAATCGTCAGGAAACGTTTTATTGTGCAGGAAATACTTTTAAATGAAGTGTTTTTTTAATTCATTATTATAAACTACTACTACAAGAATTATATTACAATTTTCATTTAATGCACTATTGTACATGAAAAATAATGCATATTATTTTACATACAAAAATTGCAATCTATTGCTTAAAATGTAAATTTACAAATACATGAAATATGAAATTTAATTAATTGGTATTCTTTGAAATGAATACCAATGGAACTTATGAATTTTCATCCACAATTTAAACAACTCTCAATACCTTCATCATTTCTTACATGAGATGTAGTTTCATATCTTTTGTATTAACATTTATCTGCAAAATAGGGTTCCCGCTTCCTATCACTCCAAAAATGATGACTTCTTTGCTGCGTCTCTTGTTTACGTTATTCGTGAACATTATGCTTTTTTCTATCTGCATACTGCGCGTATTGTTTGCGGTATCTATAATTTCTATCAACAAACTTTTCTTTTCTATAAAATGATTTCACTTCATTTCCGTATCAGTAACCACGTTTCTTAAACCTTTCGCGAAATATTTCATTATTTTCATATTTCCTTTTTATATTACGTCCGTGTATTTCTCTACTCGTGCTCGTTAAATTATAATATTTTCCGTGTTTTGTTATTTCATTTTCATCTTTTGATTTGTTCTCGCGAGTTGAGTCACTTTTATCTGTTTTTACCGCGCGTGTTAAATTTATCTTGAAATTATTTTCTGAATTATTTTTATTCATAATACCAATCATTTCGTTTTCTGCACGTGAACTATTTCATTTTGATACTTTCGCTTCATTGTATGAATTGGCAACATAATTTAATTTTTTATCGGAATTCTTTACAACTTTAAGGCAACCTACTGGAAAAGTATTGCGCTCACCAACAATTTTAATTCCCTCTTCATCTATCGCTAACTTTAGTTTGCTGATCACGTCTTGCCCTATTACAATATCGTATGCGAGAGATTTTGAAACATAAAATTTCGTTGATATAAGAAACCCATCAACACGCATTTCATATACAAAATATCCAATTAGATTTATAGTTTCTCCGCCAAAGTCAGTTAATAAGATATCAACAGAAGACAAATGTGGCGACCCAATATTGACATAACATTCGTAATTGAATAAAGAAATATAGCTGTCTGTATCAAACAATATATTTGCTTCTTTGCCTCTGATATTAATTATTTTACCCATTCAATTAGGTTTAGACTTATTTCTGATTCGAATTGTAGCAATGTTAACTTTTTCCTGTACATCGGCATTAGGATTGTGATTTTGGCGATTATATTTTCGATAGTTTTCGGTAGAGTCTTGACTGAACTCATTAGTTTGACCGTTATTGCTATTATTACACTGAGACGGTATGTGGTCTTCAGAGTTACATCTATCTAAAACACCTAATTTGAGATTTATTTCTTATGTTTTGGTATTGGGTATGAAAGAAAGATTGTGTATTTTCATTTTTACTTATTTCGCGTTTTCTATCTTCAAAGTGGGGTGAAATTCTATTCATGGTTTTAACATTACGTTTCGCCGCATCATAATCGTCTAGTTTATTTACTAATACGTCTACATTTTTAATTTTTGGAAGATCATCAATAAAATGTGCTTTCATTTCTATAAGTAACCTTTTCTTAATTTGATCTACTACTATTAATTCTTTTAAGGATTCAAAATCAGATACTTTAAGACCGCTAATCCATTCTTCCAAATAATTTCTTAATTCAAATGCTAAATAGCACCAAGTGGCTGAAGATTCTTTTTATGTGACATTAATTTCTGCCTAAATTCTTCTGGCGTCATTTTGAAGCGTTTATGAAGTAAATCTTTTACGTAATCGTAATTGTTCGCCAATGTTTCTGGTTCTCTAGCTATAATATTGGCGATTTCTAACGGAAATAAACTTAACAAATGTGTGACCCAATTTTCTTTTATTACATTCATTAGAGAAATTTGTCTTTCAAATAATGCTAAATAAGCCGCGTTTCCAATGCATTTTACAACACCCCTATGAAAGGTCTTTTTACCCCCTACACCATTTCCAATGCACAAACCGGCTTGAAGGTGAAACTAGCCTAGGTCATTTTTTCCCCGAAATCAGACCTGCAAGGGATTAGGTCAGTAATCCGGCTTTTACCCATGAGGCAGCGCGAGTAAACAAGCAAACAGCGCCACTACACCGGAATAACTGCTTATCAACAGCATGTTGCACGTTTTACGTTAGTGCTCCTTGCGATAATTCTCCTGTTATTTGCATTAATTGTTTTATTACGTTTATTTACCATTGTTTATTTATTATTATTATTATTTTCCCATATATTTTAGGTAGCTTTCAATACAAAAAAGTATAAGCTACCTATTGCAGCCGTTCGGAGGAAAGCAGTTCCGGAAAATTTCGATATATTTTCACCGATCATGACCCCCAGACCCCAAAACCACCCTCCGTTCAAATGTTGATTTATATATATATATATATATATATATATATATATATATATATATATATCCATATATATATATATATCCATATATATATATATATATATATATATATATCTGACCTATGTCATACGATAACGCTCGTATTTATAAATCAATTTTGATGAAACTTATTGTGTTTATTAAGCTCACCAATGTCTCGACCGAGTTCGTTGGCCAGCTTGGTCCGCCATTTTGTTTCAAGATGGCGGCCATTTAAAAATTTAAAACTAAAATAAATATACAAAAAAGTTAAAAATTCAAATTTGTTTTTTAATTAATTGTTAGGCCTTGATACGAGGATTCCAGAGCATTTTTTGGTTTTCTATCTTAAAAAATGGCTGAGATAGAGCAGTTTGAAGTTCTAGGGTGGGTGACATTTTGAAACAAGACAGCACATTACAAAAATTTTCCTTGTTGAAATAATTTTTGCAATCATACGTATAAAACTATATATTCATATCCGTCAGCGCCAAATTCTCGCCAAACTTGGCGACATTTGGCGAAATATCGCCAAATATCGCCAAATTTGGCGACCAAAATAAATCTTTATAAATGAAGCCAATTTGGCTATTGCTCAATAATTTGGCGAATTTCTTATTCAAATTCAGTATTAACGAATCTTTTGTAAACGTTTTCTTTGCATTTTAACTTGCTGTTTTCGTGTAACATTAGCTAAAATTTTAAAATGAAGATATAGGAAAGCTACCTTTTCCTCCCGGTACAGGCCGGAAGGACTTTTTAAAATTATTATTAAGTATAGATTTGTGTTTGAATTCATCTCGTTGGTCAGTAGATGAGACAAAAATGTTATTGAGCATGTCGTCAGAAGAATATCATTTCAAGTGAGGAAGAAATATTTAAAATACGTGTTTTTAATCATATCAAAATTAATTTTAATTATATTTTATAGATGTACCTCAAATAAATTATTATGATCACTTAATGTTATTATTCTTTAAAATAACTGTGATAAATTTATTAAATTGAATTCAGAATATTAAAATTTGACTTGAAATTTTACAAAAAAATTGACCCTTTTAAGCATTTTATTTTATTTTAGATTCCACGGAGCATACTACTTCAGATACACTGTTTCTATTTTATTGTAAAAAAAAAAAAAAAAAAAAAAAAAAAAAAAAAAAGGTCGTTGATACAATGATGCATCTAATATGCACAGTAAAAAATATATACTTAAAAAGGAAGTTTTTGATTAAAATTTTTGTGCATTTTTTGTGCCATTTTCAAATAGTAGTTTAATCCTGATAATCAATGACTTTGTGAATTTTAATCAAGAAGCTACTAATTTTTATTTTTACTTAGTATGAAAAATATTTTTTTTCTGTTTATCAGTCGGTATATTTTAAGCACCCCTTTAGCTATAAATCAGCTTAGGCATTTTCTGAAATTTGAAAATGTCGTTCGATTTTTCTTTTTTTTTGGGGGGGGGGGGGTTGTCAGTATTTTTAACACACAAAATAATTTTATTTTTCTAACTTTTGTTTTATTTTTTATGTAGATTTCGTAAGAAATACTACCTATTACATTTTCACCTAAGTTGGAAATTTTGAAAAATTTTTGCAGATCTACGCCGATCATGACCCCTAGAACACAAAACCACCCCCAGTTCAAAACTTTATCTATCTATCTATATCACTTTTTTATGGACACGATAACTTCAATAATTCTGCACAAATCTCTTCCAAACTGATACATAAAATCAAGGGGCATAAAATCTCCCTCAAGTTCGTTACTGGGCAAAATCGAACCAACGCGGGGGGGGGGGGAGCTTTTTGTGAAAACAGAAAACCCCCTATAATTTCTTAATTATGATACGTATCAAATACCGTTTAAAGTTATTATTACTTCTAGGAAAATGGCTGAAAATTTATGTATGACAGATTTTTGATATCATAAAAAATGGCCCCAAGGAGGGGGGGGGGGTTAGAAGAAAAAAATTCATAACTTCGTCAATTCAGAAGATGTCAAATCCGATTAAATTTATTATAAATTCTCTTAATATTATCTAAAACTTTTATACTGACAAGTTTTTTATAGGACCAACTCTTATAGCAAAAGAAAAATTAAAAACAAAAAAAAATCCCTGCCGGCTCCGCCTGAAAACAAGTTAGGTTTCGAAGTGGGCTTTTCCAAATGTCGCATCATGGCAAAAAGGTAATTTCTTCCGCAATTCCCAACAAACAGGCGCCCCATGGTCTGCATCTTCGAAATCTACCTGTGCCTGTAGGCCGAGCCGTCAGGGATTTTTTTATATTCGTTTTATAATTTCTGTTATTTGTGTATAATATATATATATATATATATATATAAATTTAAAAATGAATGCACATGAGAAGAACGAAAGATAAAAAGCAATGAAATGGACACTAAAGGAATTATACTTAAAATGATGAAAAAGCAAAAATTGAAAAAGCAAAATTGGAAAACTATGAATATCTTATCGAATCTTCAGAAAGGCTTTCTAAGAATATTCATAGTAAGTATATGCTATTGCAACAAATATTGTCAGCATTATGCCTAAAATCGACACTATTAAACCCCTAATAACATATATAAATGAAACAAGAAAATTAAGGACCGACATGTGGTTCAAATGAAACAAGAAATTAAAACCCGACATGAGGTTCAAATAGCAAAATAAATAAATAAATATGCAACCGAAATAGAAATTAGATATATATATATATATATATATTGTAGTACTTCTTTTGTGATTGCTGATAAGTTTTAAAAAAATTTAGTTTTTGGGCGGAGGGATTCAGGGCGCAAGCTGAAGTTTTCCACACAGGTGCTGAACACTAATGGCACTTCCCTGTTGCTACACCATAGACATGGGAAACAAACATTTTTCTTGTGTGCTTAAAATTCTCTATTGTATACATTTTTTCATTTTATTTTAGCATATTAAAATTTGTATCGTTTCGTGGTTGTTTTTAAGAATAATGTTGTCTAAAGAAAAGTAAAAAGAGAGCTATTAAAAATTTACATACGATTCCTTCATACATTAAAAAATGTGCACATTATCTTCTCGTATCATTAACTATAATATCCATTTTAATCATGCAAAAATTATTTTATTTTTAATTGAAGGTGATATAATTTATTGGAGTTTGGAGCACTTTTACTCTTTCTCCTCCACAAGTTATTCTCCTTGCTAAGTTTCTAATAATCGACATATTTTAAAATTTAAGTTATGTAATGAAATACTTAATACTGAACTATGTAATCAGTTTTGTCTAATAGTGATTCATTAAAACCTTGAAAACTGAATCGAAAAATATTCCACTTTATACGGGGTTTTGTTTTAGCAGGTATTCCATCAACCCTTTAATTCCCAGAGTCGAATACGTTCTTGGAAATTCCGTTGTTCAAAAAATCTGAATTTATACAAGAAAATTTAACAAAAAAATTTCGCTCCATTTAATGTTGGAATTTCTGTTATTAAATAAATCAAACATCGCTATTTTCAATTTTTTGTATGAATTTGAAATATCCGAATTAAACAATCCACTAAATTGGAAAGCTCTGATGCTAAAAAAAAGGTCGATAAACGTCTGCAAGAACAGAATACGGTCAGCCATTTTTATAACAAAGAAAAAGAATGAAAATGTAAGAGCGCTAAACGTAACAAAACGGCTTCTGTTTATATTTACACCGGAAGCTCGTGCGTCATTTCACCAATCAGCCAATGATAGGTCAGAACGAAAAATTGGGCATGTTCCGGATTTTTTAAGGGGGTTGTTTTTGTGCTTGCGTATGGAAACGGGGTCAAAATGAAAGCAGGTACGATAGCCGCATATCACCCCTCCCTAAAAAGCCAGTTTTATTTTAAGAGGCATTGGAAACGATGCTATAGAGACTAATATCACTTTTGCTGTCAAAGTGAGATATTAATTTAATCAAATCTGGTTGCTTACCTGAACCAGCTATTGCAGAATCGTCGCCAAATATACAGAGGTGTCGGTGACAGTGACGGTAACAGTGTCGCGAGGTCAATGGTTTTTTTTTTCCCATCTGAAAAAAGGCCCCAGCTATTGCAGATTCGTCGCCAAATATACAGAGGTGTCGGTAACAGTAACGGTAACAGTATCGGTAACAGTGTCGCAAATTCAATGTTTTTTTCCCATCTCAAAAAATGCCCAACGCGCCTAAAGAAGTTTTCACTTCAAAAATGAAAAAAAATTAAATTGAGGAATTTTTTTTGTGAAAAGGGAAATCATTTTTTATATTAATATTTATATTACTGAAAAGAATTGTATATTTTGAGGAAATGTCTTTAAATGAAGAATATTACATATACTTACAATAGCAAAAAATATCTACTAAAATAATATAAATAAAATATATAAATAACATACTAATACAGTATATTAAAATACATGTATAATAATAATATATTTAATACGATGTAGTGACACAAAATAGCCCAAACAGATCTCAAATGAAAAGTAAAATACAGGGTGTGCATAATTAAATGACCCTATTATAAAGCTGTCTACAGACGAAACTGTTGTTGTTAACTGAGAATTTGTTTGAGATAAAAAAATAAATAAAAAAAGTTTAAAATTTCTCCCCCAGAGCGCGTTTTTTAGAGAATTAACACATTTAGCATACATTTACGATACCTTAAAAATTCCGTTACAATAAAACATGTTCAACAAAAGTTTTCTTTAAATCGTCCTCAGAACTCCCTTCACAGAAGAAAGTGTCATCAGCCGCCACTTTCGTAACCTTTGGCCTGCACGATCACCAGTCCTCAATCCATGTGATTTTTGGCTTTAGTGGCATTTCAAAGAGCTGGTAACTCGTGATAATCCAAGAAATTTACCTGATCTTAAACACAGCATTTCACGACATGTTCTCAGCATATCTCAGAACACACTTCGGTCGGCTGTGGAACATGCCATCTTACTCCAGATGGTAGCTGAATATGATGGTCGTTATGTGAAAGATGTTTTGTTGTAACGAAATTTGTAAACTATCGTAAATGTATGCAAAATGGGTAATATATAAAAAACGAACTCTGGTGTCAAAATTTGGAACTATCAGTTTTTGCTCAAACAAATTCCCATCCCTTCATTATGTCCTTCACAAAATGTCGCAACTTTCTGAACAATTTTTTCGTCTGCACCCAACTTTAAAATAGGGTTGTTTAATTACGGACACCCTGCATAGTAACGAAGTCCACTACAAGAGTTTTACTATCTCTACACGAGCAATTAACGTCTGACATTACTGAAACAGGTAGATCCAATAAAAGTCCGTTCAGTTAATGAACGTTTTAATAGAGATTATATTTGTTTCCTTGAAACAGTTTAGATAACTTAACCCTAATAAGGATAGTAGAATTAAAAAAGTATATTCAATTGTTCCAAAATATGCAATGTGACCATGAAAAGAGTTGGACGCATTCCGGAAGTTTCAAGGAAAATAATTCTAAAAAAGAAGAAATCTACTGTGAGACGGTTTCATAAACTGTGAAACAGTTCCTTGAATACCAATCTATGAAAATTTAACAGTGACAGAATCTGGAGGCACGGCGGCGTTGCCCCCGCCAAGTCGAGAGAGGACAGCCGTAAGCATACTTTTCTGGAAGCAACTCAGCGCACTTTTGACCCCCCCCATATCTCCGCGCTGGAGTATCCCAAAAATTTGAAACTTCGTTTTTCTAGAGTATTTGGTACACAGGACCAAAATTTAAAATTACAACTTTCTGTCTTTTCTAGTTCAGAGGATATATGAACTCAAACATTTGATTTTTTGTCACTCACACACTCACTCGTTCACGCGTCATCAAAAAGATTAGGTAGATCGAGTAGCCCTAGAAACTTGACATTTGGAGAAAAAGGTAGTGTTTAGGATACAAAGAAAGGAAAAATTTTAAAATCCGGAAAATTCGAAAAAAAAAAACATTCGAAAATTCAACAAATTCCATCAAAATTGAAAATTGAAAATAATACGATCTTGTAGTATTAGAAACTTAAGATTCGGTGTGAAGGTAGTGTTTAGTATCCAGAAAAAGAAAACATCAAAAACTCCAAAAAAATCGAAAGCAAAATTGAAAAAATCGAAAAATCGAAAAACAATCGAAATTTTTCAAATAATCCGATTTTGTTGCGCTAGAAACTTGGAATTCGGAATAAAGGTAGCATTTAGGATGCAAAATAAGAAAAAATTAAAAATGCCGGAAAATTAGAAAAAAAAATGAAAAAATTAAAATAATTTGATTTTTTAGCCTTAGAAACTTAAAATTCGCAGTAAAAATAGTGTTTAGGATTCAGAATAAGTTAAAATAAAAAACACAATAAAATCCGAAAAAAAAAAAAAAAATCGAAAAAATCGGAAAAATCGAAAAATAAGGAAAATTTGAAAATAATTCGATTTCATAGCGTTAGAAACTTGAAATTTGGAATAAAAGTAATATTTAAGATACTAAATAAGGAAAAATTAAAAAATATGGATAATTCAAAAAATACCCATAAATTAGTGCAGACGATATATGAACTCAAAGTTTCGATTTTTTGTCACTCACACACTCACTCAATCTCGCTTCATCAAAAAGATTGGGTAGATCCCGCAGCCACATAAACTTAAAATTTGGAATAAAGCTAGTGTTTCGGATACAAAGAAAAAAAATTATAAAATCCGGGAAAAAAAAAAAAAAAAAAAAAAAAAAAAAAAACATTTGAAAAGTCAAAAAAATCGAACAAAATTAAAAATTGAAAATAACACGATCTTGTAGTCTTAAAAACTTAAAATTTGGTGTGAAGGTAGTGTTTAGAATTCAGAAAAAAAAACATCAAAAATACACAAAAAAATTGAAAATAAAATCGAAAAATCGAAAAAAATCGTAAAATTTCAAATAATCCAATTTTGTTGCACTAGAAACTTTTAATTCGGAATAAATGTAGTATTTAGGATGCAAAATAAGGAAAAATAAAAAAATCCAGAAAATTCGAAAAAATAAATCAAAAATTCAAAAAATTCGAACAAAATTAAAATAATTTAATCTTTTGGCCTTAGAAACTTAAAATTCGCGGTAAAGATAGTGTTTAGGATTCAGAATAAGTTAAAATAAAAACGCAATAAAATTCGAAAATAAAATCAAAAAATCGAAAGAAATCGAAAAATAAGGAAATTTTGAAAATAATTCGATTTCATAGCGCTAGAAACTTGAAATTTGGAATAAAGGTAATATTTAAGATACTAAATAAGGAAACATTAAAAAATATGGATAATTAAAAAAATCGAAATTAAAAAAATTAAAAATTAAATAAGTAGAAGGAAAGTAAGAAAGAAAAAGAGAGAAATTGAAAATAATATGATCTCGTAGTCTTAGAAACTGAAAATTTGATGTAAAGGTAGTGTTTAGGATTCAGAAAAAGAAAAAAATTAAAAACACAACAAAAATTGAAAATAAAATCAAAAAATCGAAAAAAAAAAACGAAAATTTGAAAAGATTTTGAAACGATTTTGTAAAGCTAGAAACTTAAAATTTGGAATAAAGGTAGTATTTAGGATGCAAAAAAAGAAATAAATTAAAAATCTGTAAAATTAAAAAAAAATCGACAATTCGAAAAATTGAATAATTTTCGATTTTGTAGCTTTAGAACTTAAAATTCGGCGTAAACTTATACTTTAGGATACAGAAAAAGGAAAAATTAAAACACAATAAATTCGAAAATAGAATAAAAAACTCGAAAAAGATCGGAAATTTCAAAATTAATTTGATTTTGTAGCGCTAGAAACTTGAAATTTGTAATAAAGGATACAAAATAAGAAAAAATTAAAAAATCCGGAAAATTATAAAAAAAAAATAAAAAAAATAAAAAATTGAAAATAATTTTATCTTGTAGTCTTAGAAACTTAAAACTTGGTGTAAAGGTAGTATGCTATTCAATAAAAGGAACAATTAAAATATTCGTTAAATTCGAAAATAAAATCGAAACATCGAAATATCTTTAAGAAATCGAAAATTCGAAAACAATTTGATTTTGTTCTGCTAGAAAGATTAGTTTTAAGATAATTGTCCTATGAGCTAGTACAACGCCCCTAATTGTTTATGTTATTTCCCTCGGATTATGGTTTTCTTTTCTTTCGTTTACGAATTTCGTTATAGAAAAGTTCCGCTATAGACTGGCTACGATATAGGCGATTTCTTTATAGACAGGTTTGTTTTCTTTCACAGGTTGTACTCTATTTACTTCACATATGAAATATGGAATGTTAAATGATGTTAGCCCCACAAAAAATTTCATAGCTCCCCCTACCCTCCCGACATTACTGGCTGGTTATGGCTTGATAGTCCTTTCTAAATCAAATCATGGTGACTCTAAGATTCACTTGATTTATCTCTAAATGATCCTAAGAAGACGGATCAAATAATTACTATATTGGCATGACAATCAGGTACCATAGAATTAAAATCGAAAAATCAATAAATTTATAAAAATTCGAAAATTTGAAAATAATTCGATTTTGTAGTCCTAGAAGCTTGACATTTGGCAGAAAGGCAGGGTTTAGTACACAAAGTAAGGAAAAATTAAAAAATCCGTAAATAATAATTTAAAAAAAAACGAAAAAAAAAACATCGAAAGAAGGAATATAGTTTGATTTATTGGAAATTTCCGGAAATTTTAATTTTGGCTTTCTTTTTATACTAAAAAGTTCTTTTATGTTAAATATCAAGTATCTAGGGCTGCGAGTAATATCTCAGATGGATAGCACCTATCCTGGAAGCAACTGAGAGTACTTTTGACACTTCCCCTCCCATAACTTAGTGCTTGCCTAGGAACCTGAAATCTCTTTTTATCTACAGTACTTTACAAACGAAACTAAAGCTTCAAATTTTTTATACCTGTAAATAATAGGGACAGAGTGTGGGCTTAGCAAAAATAAGTGGATGATCTCCAAAAATAACCCAAAATCAAGAAAAGAGGATTACTTACAAAAAGAAGTGAAATCTCATTAAAAAGTCACCTGTAAAAAATGCAGCCAAGTCTCGTAACCCATTTACCGTAAAAAGTACAGAGATCGTGTAAAGCCAATTTTAACTATCTTATTAACTCTGAAATTTTCTTTCACAAATCACTCCTAGTCTCTACATCTTTAGTTAATTATTATTTTGTGACTTGGCAATTACGCAGCATAGGGAAGTTATTACACCTTACTATGTTATGGGATGGGATGGGATAATTTAATTAAGGCAAATTATATACGCACTGGAAAGTTATTACACTTTAATATGTTATAGTATTATTTGATTAAGACTAACTATATACATCACATTCTCGTGCTACGTAATTGCCAAGTCACAAAATAATAATTAACTAAAGATGTAGAGACTAGGAGTGATTTGTGAATGAAAATATCAGAGTTAATAAGATAGTTAAACTTGGCTTTATACGATCTCAGTACTTTTTACGGTAAATGGGTTACGAGAATTGGCTGGATTTTTTAGAGGTGACTTTTTGATGAGATCTTACTGTGTCCAATAACATCGTAAGCTCCAATAAAGTGTTCCATTATTAATGGCAAAAAAAAACAAAAACATTTTCAAATATTTCTCAATCAAACTGGTCCATCATGGCTATAGTGTCATAAGGCATGATTGGGCGTGGTACCTCTTTGAATTATCAAAACGTTCCTTCATTTTGTAGATGAAGGCGTCCAAGTCAACTATCAAACGTACAGAATTTCTTGCAGAGTATTTTGCTCTCACGGTTCGAGAAACACTTTAGAAAAGAAATATGCACGTTACATCAAGTTTCTCTCGTAAAACGCAAAAGAAGAAGAGCACAAAAATGGTGCAAGTCATATCTGACAGACGACGTAAGAGCTCTAAATTAACCATCTGTACTACCTAGATTTTGGGTTATTATGCATATTGGGATATTATTCATAATATGTTCTGTGTTCTGAACCTCTTAGACGTTTGGAATCTAAAGAAGTCTCTCAAGGAAGAAAGTCCACAATTGCAGGTGATTCATTGAGGCCCATTGCTGTGAATATTTATTAACAATTTTCGCTTTTACAGAAAAACTCAAAGCCATTTTGGAAATTTGTTGTTGTTTTTTTTTTTCTTTTTTTTTTTTTTTTTTTTTGTAATTTGCTGATCAATACTTTGTTTATTAGTAATCTGATTTCGATTTATACGAATAGTAAAAAAATAATATTAAGCTAAAATTTTGCCCGGTATGATTTGTTTTGTATGTTGTATATATTAAGGTGTTTCTTATTTACATTGGATTTTTTTAATCATATTGCAGCACCCCTTACATTTTTTCCAATATGCTAAAAAATTACGGGGGAAATGACCTTATCTGGACATGAAAAACCTGTGTCTCATCATCATTAAAAGTTCAGAATTTAAAATATCGTCGGATTCATTTGCTTTTTCATAAAATAGATGTTTTTTGCTTGATTTATTGTATATTCGAGACTAATTATTCCGTGAAATATCACTAGGGCTATGTATTCATCTCGAAGTACAATAAGCTGCTTATAAAATGAAATTGATACTTCTGCACTTGATTTGTCACATTTTTCTGAGCAACGTGTTACCCAAAGAAAATAATATAATTCATAGGAGCTTGGCTTGTGTTTGTAGCCAAAAACCAATGTTTTGTACACATGCTTTTTTTATTATTCAGAATGCTTGATTGAAACTATTTTTTTTTTTGTTAAAAATAATATTCAACATTATTTCATCTTTTGAAAGGGGCAATTTTAAAATCACATTTTGAAGCGCGATGGATGCGGTCAGAGCCCCTTGTAAAGCATGCTCAATTTGCCGCGAACTGTGGAAAAAGTGTAGCCGGATTCAGTACAAACCCTGAACCAAAATTCTCATTGGATCAGCGTGATCTTTATAATAATAGAATTTAAAATCTCTGCATTAACGAACGTGTTGCAACTGATAAGCAAACGGACATGAAGCATAAATTCCTAAGGGAGTTAACTTAAGTTAACTTAAAATATACTTATTTCATTACGGATATTAATCATATGATAATAACAGACGATGTAATCCTTTTCACTGAAATAAACATCATCAAGATCTGAATATTTATAAAACTAGAATTTTCTTCAGTATATTATAATACTACAAATCTAAATTTATGAGGCAATAAAATTAGTAGAGCTTAAAATTAAATTTTACGCATCTGTAATTAAATATTTTGGAATTTATATGTTTTAAATGGACGTTTTTGTTAATATATTGTTCTTTTTAAAACTTTCTGTTTTGATTTTGCTAGCACTCTAAAATCTGAAAGTAACAATATCTCTGAAATAATTTCTCTGAAATTAACAATATTTTTTTATTCCACGAATCAGTTTTATATGCAAAGATTACCTATTAGTTCTAAATCATAAGTAAATCATTTACTCCAGCAATTGAATTATTTATAAAACTTAAATATACTCTTTACCTTAAATATGACCATATTTGTTTATTCAGTTTATTTTTCCCGCTGATTAATTTTAAAAATGATTTATGTGACACAGAAAAGTCGTCACCCTAAGATATTTAAAGAACATAATCAATCATAATCTGCCAAAATTTAAATAAAGCAAAGAAGTGCGTAATAATAAACGAATAGGTTAAAATAAATAATCCTTTTAGATAATAACTAAATTTTCTTGATTATAGAATGTTTTAATTAAACACGATATTTTATTTTCTCAATAATATCCTGCTTTGTATCTTAAATTGTAAGATATAATGCATTATTATTATGCATTATAATGCTAATAAAATATAATAAAATATATAATTATAATGCTAAATATATATATTATGAGTATTTCATTATAATGCATTGATTATGCATTACATGCATTGACTAAATGCTGACTATGCATTATAAGATATAATGCATAATTATTATGTTTCAAATTCTTTGAGGATTTTTTTATTGTGAAACATTTTAGCATTTCTAATAAAATGCATTTTTAGAAATCGTCTACCAGTTTAATCAAAAAAGTAAACTGAAAAGAACATTTATAAAGATATTAAAATTGTCTATTACAGAATAAAGTATGTGTTTTTAAATAATTTATTGTAGCGTGCTGATACGACAGTTAAATACAAGAAATACGAAAAATAAATACATTTTTAGATGGCATTGCGTTATATATTTGAAACATTGTGCTTTAAATTATCAATGTTTTATTTAAACGTTAACTTGTGTTCACAATTTGACAGTTTCTGTTATCCATAGAGGTATGGTATACAAATTATATGCAATTAGAAATTTTGTCCTTTTATATATCAATTCATGTTTGTTAATTATGCTACTCATTACACAAAATCTGAAGCAACTAAGCAAATTGTTAATGCTCTGGTTGTAGAGAATCCCGCGTTGAATTCGAAGGAGAAAAATTTAAACTGTTTTAGA
Source organism: Maratus michaelseni (assembly GCA_963931845.1). NCBI lineage: Eukaryota > Metazoa > Arthropoda > Arachnida > Araneae > Salticidae > Maratus > Maratus michaelseni. The sequence goes on from OZ007589.1 coordinate 83,913,293, forward strand.
AGAGTCGAAAAAGGACAGAATAAACAAGGACATACGAATACTATATGATTTAAATTATAGTTCAAAGAGATTCGCAAGAGCTGACCGACAAATAACTCAAGTCATTGCTTGCTTAAAATAAAATTATGCTTAGACAATAAACAGATTTTAACTCTTTAAATCTAACACTTTAAAAAACTGAATGGCCTGAGAATCCCAATACAATAGTCAAAAATTCTGTTTTTTTCCTTCTCCATTTTTCGTTTTGTATGTAGTGGGCCTGACGCTACTGTTTTCAGCCTTTATGAAAATTTTGGCAAGTGTTACGCTCTTCTGTTTATGATTTTGAACATTGCTCTACTTTCTGAAAAATATCTTGTTTTTCTTTCTGTACTGTCCAGAAATGCCACCCCATCGATTACTGAGGGAGATCACCCCTTGACAGCATACCAACCCACTTAAGGGGAAGGGAAATCCTTTCATCTGTAGACGTATATTAAGAGTCTCGAAGTATTGGGATGATTTCGGCAATCGTGGGATTCAAAATGTTAAAGTAGGATTGATGTTAATTTCAATGACGAACTATAAAAAGTAGTTATCCACTTTTTTCCCTTTATTCATCCTTATCGAGTAATTTCGCTCCATTAATCTGTACTCCTAATTTCAAATATGCTGTTTCTTTTGCTGAAAATATTAATGGTAAAACATACTGTAACATATTATATATACCTACGAAGTTTCAATCAAAAGATTATATTCGTTGTATTTGGAGGTCAAAGTTGATTAATTTTCCTGCAGAGTGAAACGTATTTTGGCCAGGATTCGAATATGGGACTTTTGCTATGCGCACCGATGCTGTAACCACTGACCTGTCCTTTAACAAATATAATATTCAGGTTAAAATATATATATATACATATACATATATATATATATATATATAATATATATTTATTAACCATGGTTGGATGGACTTACATGTGCACTTATTTCATAGATGCTAACATCTGTTAATTTTTCTGGAGTCTGATTCAAGACAAATGCGTTCACAAAAGGAAATTTTATTAAATCAAAAAATTTTAAATGAGATGTAATAAGTAACTTAAGAGAAAAAACACATTTCCTTATCTACACTTTCCGGTTTTAACCACGTTCGTCTTGGATCACACTCTGGAATAATTAAGATATATTGGCAACTATACTTAATTGTGCATTTATTAAAAAGCTGACGAAATTGAAGATCCGATGATACAAACATGTAAGTGAATTGAGCCCTTCTGGATGTCGTCTGGGCAGCACAGTGGTTAAACCAATTCCACGTATAGCCAATGTCCCAGGTTCGAAACGTGGCTTAGATGCTTTGAACTATGTTGGAGAAGAATTAATCTACTTTGAAATCACACTCTAACGAACATATTGTGGCATTTTTATTAATGTGTATTCGGCCAACAGGGAAAGAGAACGCCACCATACAATTTAATTGTCAAATTGTGAACGAAAAAAATAGCCATTCGAATTAGCTCTTCTTTGAGTTTATGTTAAAAACCCACCTTTTGAGGCCGTCTCCATATTAAAATTGTCATAAACTTTTAGATTTGCATTATGAATACCCAATTCTGACAACATATATGCTTTCTTCATAAAATCAGGTTAAGAAATGGGGAGTGATTCGTTGAAGTAGTTAAGAATTTCAAAATGTAAAGTTATCAAAACCTAATTGCAATTAAATTTTTATAGTCGCAAATCCCAAAATAGACTCCAATGCTTGAAGTTTTAGCTCAATGAAAATCTGCTTGGCGGAATAATCTAAAAAAATAGTAAATGATCTTTAATTTTTGAAAACCAAATGCGAAGGAACGGATGCAGCAATTTCATAATGTAGAAAAATATGAAACTTGTAAGGAATCGGAAAACGAAAGAAAAGGTTAAAATAAATTTCGATTTTTTTAATAGTAAGTTTTATTTTTTAAGAACAAGTTGCGCTTAGAAAGAGATATCCCGAATAAGTAGTATATATGCATGGTGTTACATTTTATTTTGTTTGGCTTTAAGTTCAGCTGCGGGAACGAATGTGGCCATTTCAATATGAATAATTAAACAAAAACTTGAAAACTGATTCGCAATCGAGTTCCAGAAAAAAAATAATGAGTAAATATTGACCATCTTTAAGCGAAAGGTACTATTGCAACAAAAGAGGTACTACAAAAATTTATGTGAGACACGGAGAACCGATAATCGCAATTTGAAAATTCAGAAAAAATGGAAAGCTTTCTTTTCGTCTGCGTGAAATTTCAAGAAAATCTCCGACAGGCACAGAGACAATTGCCGACAGCATGAAGATCACAATTTAGGGATTTTTTTAAAGATTTTAATTACTATGTGGAATATTTAAAAAAAATAATTAATAATCTTTGACTCTGTTTCATTCGGATCAGACTTCTTATATTCTCATACAAATTTTCAAAGCAACACCTTCACTATATTTTCCCGTCTGTCACAATTACGAACTGTCTCTAAATTACGAGACCAACTCGAGTAGTGATGACATGAAGTGTATGGATTAGATTTAATAAACACATCTTCGCCAAGCGGAAAGCCTTCGAATCCTGGCCCCGTTGTCAGGTATCAACCCGCTAAACAAGGCAAAAGCCTTGGCAGGTAGTATCCCCTCTAATTTTTAGTATGTATTAGTTAAGCAGTTTTTAGTAGAAACTTTTAACTTAAATTAAGCTTTTCAGCACCTCCAAATCTATGTTAATGCTAGTTATACACATTATATCATTAATTATATTTAGTTAGTATATAACCATTTGTCTCTCCCCTCCCATATTTATGCTTATCTAAGTTATACAAATTATAACTATTAAATTATATATAGATAATATATAGCCGATGGTCCAAACCCTCTCTTAATTTAGTAAATTATGCTTATAATGTCCCTCCAATAAGAATAAAAAACTCTGTAGAATATTTAGTTTCAGTTAAAATTATCATAGGGTAGAACTATAGGTAAATTAAGACAAACAACCAAGTAAAGTAATAGTACTTAAACTCTAAACGTAGCAAATAATTTCTAGTATTAAAAGTGTTATAAAATGTCTAACCCCATTCCTTTTCAGATGCGGCGATCATGTACGCTAATGGCGCACGGATCGTATAAAATTCGTCGTGGGTGTAAAGTCCTCTAAGTTAACGTGAATTACACCTCTGGGGGTGCCCAGCCTGGTAAAGGTCTCGTCACCAGATCAAGGCTCTAAATTAAAGATCAACTCGAGTAGTGATGGCATGACGTATGGATGAGCAATGCAGCGAGGCCGTTTTATCGATTTAGATTTACCTCATGGAAACTTTTACACATGAAGAAATATTAAGACTATTTACTGAAAACTACAACAGTATATAGAGAGCATAATCGCTATGTATGAAAATATTTATTATTAGGCAGTATGACGGGATACAGTTTACTTTTATCTAAAAAATTAACAAATAATTTTACTAAGAGACTTAATTACTTTAAAAAATTAAAATTTTCCAAAAGAAAATGATATAGAATTTCAAAACTTTTTACTGCAAAATTTATCAAATTATTATTTATTTATATTTATATTCGTGGTTGTTTATTTATTTATTTATTTATTTATTTTTGAAAACATAGATTAAAAACTAGATTGTACATAATAATGCTATAAACAGTACTACAAAAAACTCTATAACCTATTCAACATTTAAGAAATAACATTTCTAAATTAATTGAAGTGTTCCAAAATATTTAAAAGATTAGGCATTAACCATGAAAGTAATTTTCTTAAAACTATTTTCTTCACACTTTACACAAAGAAGATAAGTCTAATTGTGGTTTCATTAATTCTGTTTGTAAAGATTGAACAAAGAATAAATTGAGTTCGTTATATTCATTCGGTTCTTTTGAAAAATATTTTTATATTCATTATTATTTATCATCTATGAAACTTTACTGTGGATATATGAATTTATGTTATTCTGCATGTAATATTCAAAAATAAATCTCAAAATAAAACAACAATCTCTATGCCTCAGCATCTGTTCTGATAAATTACAAGTAAGTATCTTTCATTTCATTAATGAAGAAACACTGTAGAATAGCAATATATAAAACAAAAATTCATTTCCAATGGCATTTCCTGATTCGGCTTTATTATCTCATAATATCCTTTATCTGTTTAAGCTTAAGGAAGTAGCAAATAAATAATTTTTAAAAACAAAAGTCGCTTTACAATTTTATTGTTTTATTACATTTTAAAAAATATCTCAGTATTTCGGAATGATTCTATGAAATAAATTTATTCAGTTTGAAATTCTACTAATTATACACAAAATTAAAAAAAATATTTTAATTTAATTCAAAGAAAACTATTTTTATTGAAGTATATTTGTATTTCATTTGATTAAAAGAAAAAAAAACATTTTATTATACCAGACGAAATGATGAACATATTCAGGCTTAACCACCATAAATTATTTTTGTTTAAAAATTAAAGAATTTCTTTATTTCTTCCTTTGTTTTCAAAATAAATAAATGAAAATCAAAAATTCAAAAAGGAATGTACTAAAAAATATGCCAAAAACTGTACGGATATTCTAAAAAGTACCTCATTTATTGACGCTTTACAATTCACTGTGTCTTTAATTTAAAGATGTTTATGTCATTTAAAAATATATAAATATTTGAAGTATTCATAAACAAAAAACAATATGATGTTCTTTTATATATTTTCAAATACAAATATATTATTTTTGTGTAAATGCGAACGAGAAAATATTGTTCCTTTTTTCTTAAAATTAAACGAATATTTTTGAAGTTCCTTGATTTGTTAAATAAGGAAGACATATGTGTAGTGCATTAATCATTGATTGTTTTAGTAACAGTTTAATAATACTTTTCTAACTTTTAAAACATTTAATCTCCAATACTATTGGTATTTTGTGTTCCTCCAAATAATTAAATCCTATTAATTCATTTACTTATATTATGTATGAAAGTGTACATTTTAACTTGATATATTCGCCATTGTACATTTTGAATTTCTTAAAATACGGCTATTAGAAGTTGAAATATAATGTTATAATAGATTGTTTTTTTTACGAGCAGAAAAGTAAAATTCCTTTACGAAGTAAGGTTTTCTTAATAAACAAAAAAAAAAGTTCCTATAACAAGCTATTATTTTTTTCTATCTGCAGTTTGTTTCACAATAGATGTTTTTATCAACCTCGAAAGTTTCGTTAATGAACATCATTTTATTATATCTTACACATAACAACATCTCTGATCAATATGCTAATAATCACAAAACAAAATAACAGTGATTTTGTCTTTGGGACAAAAAAAAGAAATAAAGGATAAACAGTAAAGAACAAATTGTTTCGCTGCCTTTGATAATTTTAAAAGCGCTTAAGACTAAGAAATATTAACTAGCAAATTAAGTTTTTATCCATTTTTTAAAGACAGATATGTTTATTGCTGTCAATCGACAGAAAAAAATAATTATATGTCATAATGTCACCAGGAGCATAACAATAAAAACCCGTTCTTTAAGCGTTTGTTCTGTTATAAAATATTATTACGAACGATTTTGCATTAGTGACTATTTCATTAATTAAAATGAGTTGTTCTGTCTATTATATATTAAACTATAATTTCAAACCATGCAAAAAGAAATATACTCATAACGTAATTTCTATAAAAGGATTTTCAAAAATATATGCACTATTTTAAAGGAAATTTTGCGAGAAATGTTTTTGTGTTTTGAATATCAGTTACGATGTTTGATTTTGGAGTTGTGGACTAATTTTAAAGGCACGTTATATGCAACTCAACGGAATATAGGAAATAAACACGAAGTGTATCATAACTCATAAGCAGGAAGGAAACATTTTAAAAGAAATAAAAAATATGATTAAAATACTGAAAAAAATACAGTCACATACATAACCAGTCCTAAGAGCAAATAAAATCTGATTATAAGACTATTATCTTCATTATTGTTCTATTACTAAAATTTTAATCAGAGACGAATGTTTATTTTTAACGCGAGCCTGCAAATGCACATGTTGTGTGTGCACATGTCGGATAAACTATGAATTATTTATGCTATTGAATCCTACTTTATCGAATACTATGTAAAGAAACAAGAAATATCATAATCTTTAAATCTTTGATAGTTTAAGAAAAAAATATAAACCGTAGTATATGCTTATTTACACATGACCGTAATAGACGTGAAAATTAAATTACGGAGTTTTCACAAAACGGTATTTGTATTTTTGTTTATATATATATAATTTGGTAATTGATTGGGCAATTTGGGTTAATAAAATAAACTCATGGCTATTAACTCAAACAGAAATCAATTACATTTTAGTTATATTAGTGTAATATTGCCCTTGAAAAGTGTTCCACTATATCAGTTTTCAATTGCTCTTCACACACTGTGAAAATCACATGTGTGAAAAAGAAAGGAAGACATACTATAAAAAGCAGTGGAAAGGATACTGCAAGTCTTAAATTTAATAAAAAGGAAAGTCAAGAATAGAATACTATAAATATCTCATGGATTCTTCAGAGGAGCATCATATGAATAATTTATAATAAATAAATATATGTTATTTCCTCAAATATTGTCGGCATTAAGCCAAAAAATGACAATATTATACTCATTATAACATATAGAGAAACCAATATCAGATAGACATGTATAAAAATAAAAAATGAGACCCAAAGATCAAATAACTGAATAAATTAGTAAATAAGCCATGATAAACAGATACAATGAAGCAGTGAATATAGCTCACTATAGAAACAAAGTATGTATCTGACGAAACTTGATTGGAAATGCTTATAAACTCAGAAGCTCTACACATTTCCATGGACACTGAAGAACTGAATATCTGACTCATTGCAAACTGCAAAATTTTATAATAAAATAAGAGAAAATTTGGTGCAGCCATCTATCAGATTAAAGGAGAAACTGGAACTATACAAAGAGTTTGCTTAAAATAAATTACAGACAATGTAGCAATGGATGTAGCTAAAATTTAGAAAGTAATGAAATCTAAAGGATGTAAATAATATTTAAATAGTTATTGAAAGCAAATGGGAAGACAATAGTAAATAAAATTTAGCCTGGTATGAGGAAACATAGGGTTGATAAGATTGTGAATGATGGAATGACAGAGAAATTGTGTATATATATATATATCTATATATATTTATATATATAATAAATAATATATAAAATTTATATATAAATTTATATATATATATATATATGTGTGTGTGTGTATAAATTTTATAGATTTGGCTATGATGTGCAAACCCTGGTCACGGATTTTTTATTTTTTAATCGGTTAAAAAAAGGAAAAAAAGTCGCCAAATTTTGGGGACTATGATTTCTGCTATGGTAACTCGGCAGTAGTTAAATTGCTGGATTTGGTTCTTTTTCGTGGATCGTTGGCGCGAATCTGAGAGGCGCGACAAAACAAAAGTCGCCAAAATTCCGTGACCAGGGATTCCACATCTGTTCCATAGATTTTTTTAGCAGTCCCGCCTCAACCTTCCTTAATAGCATTTTGATTTTATAATTTTTTATGGAGACATTTTGTTGGTTTTTGTTGGTTTTTTGTTATAATTTATGGTAAAATTTTTATTATATATAAAAATTTTATTTATTCAGCATTCCATGGCCACCCTCCATAGTTTAAATTAAAAACGTATTTTGAATGCGCTTTTCGATGAATTACAGGTTTTTTTTTTTAATATATTACCCAAATTAAAAGATTCTATTTCATTTTGTTCATTGTTACAACATTAATAAGTTTGAAAAAAATTGAGGTTCTATCTAAATTATTTTTGGAGAAATCGTGCGCGCAAATTTGAAAATCATTGTTGTGAATTAAATGCATTTAAAGGTTTCACTCTCCATTTAAAAAAAAAAGAATGACGATTGCGTTTTACTTTATATCTTCGTCAATAATTATCGCCTCTGAAAAACATTGGTACCTTTCTCCTCAGAATAAAATTCACTATTTACTGACATCAAAACCTTGAAATTGGATTTTTGACCATTTTAAAGGTGATCTGTCCCCTTAATGCTTAATCTCCATGATGAAATAAAAGCAAGGGGAAAATTATAAGACAATATATATATATATATATATATATATATATTCCTGTTTTTATATGACTGAATATGACGAAAATAAATTTGTGTTCTGAATGACAATTCAGTCTAAAAATATACTTTATACTGCTTAATCATAACATTTTGTGTATAATGTAAAACAAAAATACTTTACACTAGATTAATTTTAACACAATTTTTCAAATTGGTAAAGAAATCATATGAGTTGTAATTTCCCAACTGGCGAAAAATGTCCGGGCTAGGGATCTCTTGGCCGAATCTGGAATGTCTTGGCTGAAGCTGCCAGTGCTCTACCAACTGAGCCATCCCGGTCGAATCTGGAGGACATAATTCAAACAGTTAACTTCATTGAACATAGCATCTTGTCTGATATCTGAATCAGCTCAACCGAATAAATCGCAGGTAATGAAACTCCAGTAAACGCTGAATACGTGATTCCTGGATTAATTTTAACTCAATTATTCAAATTGATAAAGAGATCATATGTGTTGTAATTTCCCCACTGGGCGAAAAATGCCCGGGGCAGGATTCGAACCTGGGATCTCTTGGCTGAAGCTGTCAATTCTCTACCAACTGAGCCTTACCTGCGATAACCCATTACCTACGATTCATTCTGTTGACCTGATTCAGGTATCAGACCATATGCTGTGATCAATAAGTTTAACTGGGTAATAAACTTCTTAGTTTAAATGGAGCAAAATGTTTTATTAATGTTACCAACAAATAATATTACCAATTTATATTACCAACAATTTTATAAATGAAAGTAATTCTATACAGTTATATTCAAACTCAAAACAGCGGGAATTTTGGCGCATGATATAAATATTTTCACTAAGGTTTAAAAATTCAGATGGAAAAATCCGTATCTTAAAAAATAATTTATTTTCAAAGTAATTAGAAGTTTTTTGCTTCATATAGCAACCACAAATAAATGTAAATTTTATCAAATAAACTTTTTAGTTTAAATGGAGCAAAATATTTTGGCAGTCATGAATCTTACTTGAAGGATATCCCGCTTCTTATTCGTAGAAGTAATAATCCGGAAATAGTTTTAAAAATGTTTTAAGTGAAAAGGTCCATTAAGTTTCATCCTACAAAATTAGAAAAATAAATGAAGAACAGTTTCTTAAGGTTGGTATCTAGGAACGAAATAATTGTCTTTTTGATAAACGATTTTGTTTCAAAACACTAATATTTTCTCTTCAGAAGAAATACGGTTAATTACATTGCTGTGTCATATGTACTTTAAAATATATTTGTAGTTTTCCGTACCAATTTTTAAAACAAGGTTATTAATTATGAAACCATAGAAATATTTTTTTTCCTGTTTTCTACTCATATAGAAGCTAATTGATTTCCAAGATTTTTGTACTGGAAAAGTCAAATCATGAGTAGGACATATTCTAGTTTACATGCATGCAAAAGCTCGTTCGCACTTTATGGAAATTTTTTTCACATTTAATTTCTTAACATATATGCCATAATCTTTGCGACAGTTTTACTCTACAGTATAGCCCTGACTCTTGATTACTTGAACTGGATCAAAATTTTCATCATAGTTGCTTTTCTCTTAGTACAATCATACGAGCAGGGAAGACCGAGCTATGCTCGGTCAAAATTAGCTTTGAGTTCAAATATCATGACCCATTACCAAAATGACCCACTAATCAATTTTTCTCGGATATGTGACCTAGCTCAATGATTTTGTCGTTCCCGAAACTCATAGAATACAAAATTTAATCAAAATCGTTAGAGCCGTTTTTTAGATAAAATTAACTTGACCCGGGTTTACCCAAAAATGACCCACTAATCGAAAGTTCTCGAAAATGTGACCCAGCCCAATAGTCCCGAAAATGGTAAGATACAAAATTTAGTCAAAATCGTTTGGACCGTTTTTTAGATAGAATTAGCTTGACCCTGACCCAAAATGACCCAAAATGACCCAAAATGACCCATTAATCGAATTTTCTCGAACACGTGACCTAGCCCAATGGTTTTCTGGTGCCCCAAAGCGGTAGGATACAAAATTTCGTCAAAATCGTTAGAGCCGTTTTTAGGATAAAATTTGCATATATATATATATGTATATATATATATATATATATATATATATATATAACCACACACAAGATTTGCTCGTATTAGAATATATGAAAAATTTTTCCCACACCTCTTGGAATACTTACCAATGTATTCCAAAGTGTCGTGGATAGCGCTTTCTAACGCATGCATTAATAAAGACATAGTTAGTGATAAAGAAAAAATATCGTAACACTAGATGAAAGATGGCTTTATTTAAGTGAGTGTATCAAAATAAGAGATATTTTTATCAATTAATCGAAAATAAAAAAAGAAATGAGTTTGCGAATGTAAGGAAAAATTTCCAAAAGAATTCATGATATCTGCTGGATTTTGCTATGAAATTAAAATTAAAGTTAAAAAAATGCCGTAAAGCTAAGGTGATTTGACTTTATTATCAGTAAAATATTTTAGAACCCATTTTTAAAGAAGACATTCCAGCTTTATGTGCATTAATTATGGCATTAATTAGACATTAATTATGTTTCATATGAAAAGTCAAGGCTATCCAATTAATGAAGGCTATAGAAATTAAAATTATCTATAGACTTTGAAAATTGTTTCCTTAAATTGCGAACGACCTTCTGTATAAAACGTGTACACTCATTGAAACTGAAAGACAGTCATACTTCAAAATCTAAAACACGCAGAATAAAGCTGTTAGCACCAAAGTTTCTTGTTAATAATTTTCTGTAATTCCAGGGAGCGGAGCTTTTTTAATTTTTGTTTGCCGTTACTACCGCTATTAATAAACAGTCAATTTTTTCGAATATTTTTATTGCATATGTTCTACGAATCTATCACGACGATTTTTATTTTATTGCATTTAAATTGCCATTTACTATAGGAATTACTATTAATACAATTTTGTATTAATTTTTCTTCAGAGCACGTGAAATATCAATTATGGGTTGAGGATTATTAAGAAACTCGCTTTTAAGAAAACGTTATATTGCGGTTATAGGTGTTAGAATAATTTTGTAACAAAACGTTTAAACGAAAGTAACAATACTTATAAGGATATCTTTAACTACATCTTCCACTTGCTATATTTAGCATTCATGCAAAAGCATAAAAAACGAGTTCTTTAATTTAAATCTAAGTATGGCTTCTTAAATTAGCCTATTTTTACATATCTACTAATAATTTGAGAATTAATGGTGAATGTATATTCAGGGTAAGGGTGTGGGAGGGGGGGGGAATTTATGTCATTGGTAATTAATGGGGACCGAAAAATCCCGTTTGTTTCCTATTTTCTTAATTATCGCATTGTTAATTAATAATGGACACTACAAAACCATATTTATACAAAAGATGCATACGCGTTATACATTTTTTTTTTTTTTTTTTTTTTTTTTTTTTTGCAAAGCACCAAATAAAATAACGCGTAATGAAATGCATAGATTATTGTTCGGGTTCAGCCTAAATGAAAGATTTTAACAATGATTGTTTAGTTATTAAGTTATATGACACAAACACATCATTTACATTTGACGTTTTTACATTTGATACGCATTTTTTGGCATGATGAACTTAAATATGTAAGAAAAATATTGTTCTGCAATTGAACTTTTAAAAGTCAAGTTAAATTAAATTGTACAGGCGAATCCTTAAAACAAAATGAACTCAATAATGTTACAAAGAATTTTATATGTATTAAACTGGTATTTTTTCTACATTTTGTATTTATTAGAACTGAAGTTACGGTGTACATTGTTCGGAATTCTTTTTTTACGTAATGTACATAAGTGGTAATAAAAAAAATGATGAGAATTGAATAAAATTCATAGAAAATCCATAATTTAGAAATATATATTTATATTGTTTCAAATACGTTCACAAAATAAGTAGAAGCTATTTAATTAATCTGTTTCACAATATAAAAATTCTCCTATTCTGTAATGTTAATTACAATGATTCAAATATATAAAATTTTTGTTAAGCTTAAATTTATAGGGATGACAAAAGATACAACCTATTTTTCTCCAATTTAAAAGTATTGAAAAATATCTTGCTTTATTTTGCGATATATATACAATTGAACTATCTTAATATCGATGCAAAATGTATAAAAATGCAATAAAAATAAGTCACGTATTGAATCAAAATTTGTTTTATCTGAAAAGTAACTTTTAAATCTAATCATTATAGCAAAAGAAAATATTTCGTTGAAGAATTTAAGAATTCTTTATCTAACTCTTAAAAATTTCAGGAATTCTTATGTTGATAGATAATGGCGGAGAAAAAATTCCCTAAGTAAGTCATGCAGAAAAAGTTATTTTGTCAAAAGTTCTTTTTCGCAAGGATAAATACCGTAGTTCGCAGCATGGTAAAAAATGAAAAAAAAAACTCAGTGCTTATCATTTTTTCAGTGAAATAATATGTTTAAATAAATTACATCCAAACTTTGCACTATTTATGCATATAGTTAAATTTTCATTTTTCTTTTATATATATAGTCACAGGTTGTTAATCAGTGTACACTTTACTAAAATTGATATTAATACATTAAAATACAATTAAAAATGTCCGACATTTAAACTTTATATTCAAAGACATCTTCTGGGGTATCCGATAAATGAGGTTTTGGCTGCCAGAGAAGATAAGGTCGAAACGTCGTGCACTTTCCATTGTATATTAATGTTTTAATAACAGTTTTAGTAAATTGTACCCTGGTTCGCAACCTGTGATTATTTTAGTATCAAATTTACAGCGATATTCTAGTTTTATATTATCTTATATATATATTTGTAAGTCGTGAATGTGAAGCAATATCACTAAGTAAATTTTTATATCATTTTTAATGAGACTTTGATATACAGATATTCTTTACATTATGTATCTATTTTTCAAAGTTAAAAATTGCTAGGAAAAAAATAAAAATAATAATTTTTTATTTAGCGTTTATACAGAGTTGGGCAAATAAAAGTGGCCCGGATAACAGATTTCCAGGTTACAAAGAAACACAGCAAAGGAAAAGAAATACTAGTTCGCTAAACTGCCTATAGCAGATGTTGCAAATGCCCACCATTCATTTCTTGGGCCCTGGTCAGCAAGTTGCGGAAGGCAGGTAGAAGCTGGACTTGTGGAATTGCTGCAATCAGCAGAAATGTTCTGCTGCAGTTCTTGAAGACTCTGAGGGTTGTTGCGATACACCCTCAAAACAAAACAACAAAAAGCAATCGCATACTGACAGATCAGGTGACCTGGGTGACCAGCTAGGGCCGAGACCATACTGACCACCGCTAACAACTCTGTCAGGAGTGAAGGTTGTGTAAATTTTATCCATGGTTCGGCGGGCTGCATGGGAAGTTGCTCCATCCTGTTGGAAGTAACTGTAAGTTTTTTCCTTCTCAGTTAATGCTGCCGCAAATGGATTCAACATGTTGGAAATGTAGCGCTCCGAATTCAGCGTGTGATGAAAGAAGATGGGATCAATATTGCGCAGTGCAGACACTACATACCAAACCCCAACCTTCTGAGCATGCAATGGTATTTCTTGGAAGTGATGCGGATTCTCGGCTGCCCAGAACCTGTTATTCTGTGAGTTGACATAACCACTAAGGTGGAACCAGGCTTCATCAGAAATAAAGAAAAGATCCATGTCCAAGCCATTCATTTTTTATCTCAGTGAACAGCCAATCACAAAACTCGAGGCGCTGAGAAGCATCTACTGGTTTTAATGCATGAACAACACACACACTGTAGGGATGCAATTTCAGGTCCAGGTGGAGTATTCGTCCGCAAGGTCGACGTGATATGCCGGCCTCTTTCGACAGGCGTCTGGTTGATTTATTAGGACTGACAAGCATTTTCTGCGTAACTGCATCCACATTTTCTGGTGTTCGGACACATTTCGGAATGTTTTTTGCCTTGTTCAAAACAGATTCTGTCTGACGTCATTTTGAGACTAATCGTTGCATGGCACTCATTGCTGGGATTTTGGCACCATTAAATTTACGCGCAAACAACCAGCCACACTCTTTCCACGAATATGTTTTAACGTAACTTTCCACAATCCCTCTGGTGCTCTGTGAGTACCATCTTCAGGGTGGCGAGTGGTCAGGGAAAAACAAATTTTATTATAATCGATCAAATAATCAACATGAATTCTTCCATAAGAATAAAATTGGTTTTTATCACTTTTTTTTACTGTATTTTTCCCTGACCACTAGCCACCCTGATCTTCACCTTTGCACTGATCACACTTACACTGACACAGCCCACACTAACCGGTTTCAATGCGCGTTGTATCAAATATAGAATGAGAGACGTTTCATTCTTATTATGTCAACTTTCAAAAGCTAGTATATTTGGATACAACCCCTCATCTTTTTGCTTCCTTTTGGAAACAGCGAATTTCGAGCTTATTCTATCGACGATCACTATCAAAATTTTCAAGCTATGTTTTTGAGTCTTTTATAAAAGTTGGTCTATATATTTAGCTAATATATTATACACAGTATATTTTGATTGAATTCGCGCATGCGCAGTGAAAAAATATTTAGTAAACCTGCTCATATGTCATGCAATTTTTATTATTTTTTAATTCTGATTGCAGGGTATTGTGTATAATTTTGTTTGTCATATTTTCTGAAAATAACTTGTTTTTATATTAAAACCTCTGCAAATTATAAGCAAAAAACTTAGTAAAATTTGGGACTGTTTTTATAAAAACCTGAATTTCTCTTCGAGTATACATGCTATCTTCATAAAAATGAACCCAAATTACTACAATAAGCCTCCTAAGCGTGTGATACCGTTTCAACGCTTTTGTGATATTGGTTTTTACAGGGTTATCAAAAACGTATTCGTTTTTCTTCAATTTGTTGACAGCCCCTTATGGGGCTTCAAGAAAAAAATCTTCTCGGAAATATATGACGTTGATCATGTTGTTTACACTCCTAAAGTTTCGAGATAATTCCTCATGTATCTTTCCAGATATTTAACAAATTATAATAAAAACAACTGCGTCTAACAATTTGGCCAGGGACTGTACTTCTTTTAGCTTATAATGACTTTAAATACACAGGGAATTTTTTCCAATGCAGTAATCGTAAAAAAATTCAAATTAACAACACTAAAGAATTTTATTTTTAAAAGTTTATTATGTATCGTCTTTTAAGAGACTATAGGTGCACTTCCATATTTCAATTTTTGCTGTTAACAAAAAAGTCTTGCTAAATATGATGGTATAACATAAAACTATTATTAATAGTAAAATTTATTTAAATAAGACGAGTAAGAATCAGGGCAAAATGTGTTTAAAATCATAAATAATTTTGTCAAAGTTTCAAACACACACACACAAAAAAAAGTAAATTCGTATATTTCGTGGAGTAAATATTCATAAAAAATTTAGATTTCTGTTATATAACAGATAAATCCAAAAATATAACGCTTATGCATATCTACTACACTCACGTATTTTATTTTATTTTTAATTCATATAATATGAAATAAAGCAGCATTTTAAGTGACTTAAGTAAATGACTAAGATAGTATTAAAAAATATATCAGGTTACATATGTGCAACCACAAATTCAATGAAAAATTCTTTAGCCGCGTATAAACATTTCTCTCTTTTCTACATACATACTTTATATTTAACAGCTTGTAAAATATCCTTCTCAACTAAGGAGATATGTTTGAATGGGATTTAAGTATATTTGAAAACATGAATGGCATTGTAAGAGCGAACAAAAGATAAAAAGAATAAAGTCTCTAAACAATATATATATATATTTATGAAAATATATTATAGGAAAATAGCATCTTTTAGATAAAGAAATAGTATGTTTCAAAATGCAAAATTTTCGATCAAATTACTTTATATTTTATATTTATGCATGCACTTTTGGAAAATATTGTAACTTTTAAAACTACCCCTTTAAAATGCTCTCCGGTTAAGAATAAGAAACGGGGTAATAATGTAGTTTATTTATTTTGAAAAAAGCATGTAGATGTTTGAAGACTTTTAGCGGTATAGAAGACTACATTGAAGGAAAAAGTGTTTACATCTATTCAAAATGCAAAACATTACTTTTATCATAATGCCATTTTTCAATCTTATGAAAGTAACTATGTTGTTTATTCAGAGTGTTTATAGAAAATCAAACAATTTTTTAAATATTAATGAAAAGATCCACAAGTCGCATGTTTTAATATAATTTTCATTTAATAACGTTATTTTTTAATAGAATAACTTTTAAGAATATACCTAATATATTTTTAAAACAAGTATATTTAGATTTAGTTAAACATTTTTAATTGTTGGTTGATTTGTTTTATATGTAATATAGTGTATCCCAATGTAAACGCAAGTAACAGTTTGAAATTCCAAAAAACCGCTAAAGAAAAATGGAAAGTACCTTCAATTGTTGCTATAAAAAACCCTGACTCAGCACGTCTGTCTTACCGATGAGGAACTTCAGTTTCTATTAGTAGCGAGTATGAAAAAAAAATGCTTGCATGAATAAGGAACAAAAATATTGTTTTATGGAACAAACTGTGTATTCAACTTCAAATGTTACTGATTTAGAATAAAATGTGCAAACGTGTACATAACCTGTTAAAATAATTTTTATTGCAATTTCTGAATTTTCACTATTTGAAGAATGGGCCACTTTCATGACAATTCATTTATTTAATTCCATCCGATTAGCTGTTATATCTATTGTTATACTGGAATGAGACGTACGGAAATTCAGTATTGAATTAAACTTTTCGTATGTTCACAAAATTTTAATGTTAAATGTCTGTAACTAAAATGGTATTGATTTTTATTCCTTTCTGAGATTTATTTGTACTTATTTTTGGATATATCAACTATTTGACGGGTTGTTGAAAAATTATGAACCCCCCCCCCCTCCCCCTAATTTTAATTAAGATTTGTACCTGAAATTTTGAGCAAAATTTTACTTTTATATATTTTGGGAAAAACAAAAACTGTTTAAAACATTATCTTATTTTCAAATAATTTATTTTTTGAAACAATCTGGTGTGAATTCAACATAACAGAAACACATATACATGTACCTCAAAGAGTTTCAAAAGACGCAGCTGTATATATATATTTTTTTTTTCTAACTTTGCAATTCAGCAATTAACACTCAGGGTGGTGTAAATTACATTTTCTTTGCTATGATATAACATATCTACTGGTGCAATTTATAGGGACCATTTCTGTAATAATCTCTTATGCAGATATTACTATGAATAGATTAATACATTTGGATCTCTATATGCATTTAACTCATTTTTCTTTCAAAATTATGATGGATATACACCGCACTACGTTTAAAACCCTCAATTATTACAAAGTTTTATGTCCTAATTAAAGTTAAGTTAATCACCTGAATGGGATGTCTGCCGTATAGCACTCCGGATGCATGGTCAAGAAAGCAGAATTGGACTTTGTAGGCCAGGATTCTGAATGAATTGTAGTGCATCAAAGATTAGTTTTTGTTTTGTGTCCTAATGACTCGGAAATAACTAAAACTGAATGTTTCATAATATATCAGATTAAGACTGTAATAATGTTCTACTAAGTTAAATGCAGATGGATATTTTTTTAAAGGAAAAATGCGTGTAACATTAAAAATAATTATACGTACACGAAATATTGAAATAAAATAGAAAAAATGAACTATTGCAAAATATATCATATTGAATTACCTTAAACACCAGCAAAAATTGAAAAAGCAGTAAAATAATCAATCGTAAAATTTAAAAAAAAAGTTTAAAGTTATAGTCAATGTATCATGTATTAATTAAATTAATTTAACAGCTTATTACGATCTTTAGTTTTCGATTTATTAATTAATGTATAAACATTGGAAGGGTATCCGGTACTATCCACCGAGGAATTTTATGTTGTACTGTATTCGATGCTATTTTATCCTGTTCAGTTAAATCAGGATTTCGAGAAATGTTTTTGATGTATTAAAGATTGGATTTTTAAACAACTAGCATAGGAAAATGTTGTTTACACAATTTTTTTAAATGAAAATATGAATTTATGCTTTAGACAATTTTATTTGATCCGACACTTTATGTCATGCGATAAATATATATTTGAGTAGTATTTATCTAAAATTCCTGAGTAATTTTAACGTAGAATAATATTTCGCATTTATTATTACTGTTAAAAACTAAAATTTATAATAAAAATGGTTTCAATATTTTTTTCAGACAAATCTGCTGTTTGTTTTAAAACTATTAAAACCTAAAATGTCTGCATGTATACTAAAAAATGCTTGAGTTCTAATAACAATTACCCTTTTTAAGATTTTTGGATACGGAACATTTAAAATTTATTTTCAGTTTTTGAAAAAAATTTTTACACTTCCAAAATTAATTACATTTGAAAACTAAAATGTTTGTTACATTTCCAGTAAAATTAAATTATTTTTCATTAATCGTTATTAATTTAATGGTAGCAGATAGTAAAGCTTACATAGTTGGTTCGAAGTCAGTAAACAATATATATATATATATATATATATATATATATATATATGTTTAATACAACATAGGTAATTTCTTTGCGTAACAAATTCCAGAAATGAGATAATTAAAATTATTAAAATTATGAAACAATCATAACCTACATGTATTTTAAAGCAAAAATATTTGTTAAATTTTCAAAAAAAAATAATTTGTTTTTCATAAAATTGCTAATAATTTAATGGTAGCACATAGTAAAGCCTAGAATTTTTAGAATAATTTTCAAACGCACGCCCCCTCACACACACAAATAAAAAGAAAAAAAAACTTTTAAAAAAATTACCTCCGTATTAATAAAATACCATTCACACTACATAGATCCTCTTTATATGTAAATATTATACAGAACAACGTTATAATCACCAAATTATAGCAAAATTAAAAATTTTCAATTCCAAAACCCAATTTTATCATCACGTTGAGCTTATTTAGTAAATTTTACTTTTTTATACCAAACGGGAAGTCACTCGATTATTAATTTTGACATTATGCACGTTTAAAGTTTGAAATTCCTATTGTTAAATTACTTTTTAATCGTTGCTAAATGGTTTGCAATGTGAGTAGTTTTTAAATCATAACTCAAAAACTGCTTGACGGAATGAGCTACTGTTTTGTTTTTGTATTTTAGAAGCTTCTAGAAAAGAATTTCTGTTAAAAGTCTATAGATTGCAGTTCATATATTTTTCGAAAATTAATTTCAAAATATGTTTTTTTTTCGATATTAATTTTCGAAAACTTTTTTTATCACTTTTTTAAAAATTAGAATATTAAATATATATTCATACACTATATGGCCAATGATGACCTGTCACTTGCAATTTTAAACGTTTTGTTAAATATCTGGAAAGATACATGAAGAAGTATCATGAAACTTCAGGAGTATAAAAATCAAGGTAGACGTCATATATGTCCGGGAAGATTTTTTCCCGAAATCCTATAAAGGGCCTTCAACAAATTGAAGAAAAACGAATATATTTTGGATAACCCTGTAAAAACTAATATCGCAAAAGCGTTGAAACGGTAGCACATACTTAGGAGGCTTCTTTTAATAAACTACGTTCATCTGTATGAGGATAGCACGTATACTCGTGGAAAAATTAAGGTTTTTATAAAAACAATCCCAAATTTGAAAAAGTGTTTTGCTTATAAAATTCAGAGTTCTCAATATAATAGAATGTTCTTTTCAGGAACGATGACACACAACATTAATTACAATACCCTGTAATCAGAATTAAAAAATAATAAATATTGGATGCAAAATGAGTAGGTTCACTTAATATTGTTTCACTGCGCATGCCCGAAATCAATCAAAATATACTCTACATAATATATTAGCTAAATGTATAGTCCAACTTTTGTGAAAGTCTCAAAAGCATAAGCTTGAAAATTCTGATAGTAATCGTCGATAGAATAAGCTCGAAATTCGCTGTTCCCAAAAGGAAGAAAAACAATGAGAGGTTGTATCCAAATATACTACCTAATGAAAGTTGACATAATAAGAATAAAGTGTCACTCTTGTACATTTGGATACCGCCCCTCATATTTTTGCTTCCTTTTGGGAACAGGGAATTTCAAGCTTATTCTATGGACTATCACTATCAGAATTTTCAAGCTATGATTTTTAATCTTTCACAAAAGTTTCAGTATACATTTAGTTAATATATTATGCACAGTATATTTTGATTGCATTCGCTCATGTGCAGTGAAACAATATTTAGTGAACCTCCTCATTTTTCATCCAATGATTATTATTTTTTTCATTCTGATTGCAGGGTATTGTATATGATGTTGTATATAATGTTTGCCATCGTTCCTGAAAAGAACATTCTTTCATATTAAGAACTCTGAAAATTATAAACAAAATACTTCGTGAAATTTGGGATGTTTTATAAAAACCTTAATTTCTCCACGGGTATATATACTATCCTCATAAAAATTAACATAGTTTATTAAAAGAAGCCTCCTAAGCATTTGCGACCATTCCAACGTATTTGCGACATTAGTTTTTACAGGGTTAACCAAAAATATCCGTTTTTCTTCAACTTATTGACGGCCCCTTGTGGGGTTTCGGGAAATATTCTTCACCGAAATATATGACGTCGACTATGTTGTTTACACGCCTGAAGTTTCAGGATAATTCCTTATGTTTTCTCCTAGATATTTAACAAAATGTCTAAAATTGCAAGTGACCGGTCATCATTGGCCATATAGTGTATAATGAAATATCAAATAAAAAACTCGCACAAAAGCATAAAAATTAGACAAACTTAAAAAAATTATTGGACACTGCACACTGCAATTGAGACCAGTATGTGCCTGTAAAATATGGTCATATTGCTAGGATTAGTTTTTGATGCTAGAATACATTTTTAACCGAATTATTTTGACCGACTTCAAGATTAATTAAGGTTTTAAAAAAATATTTGATTTAGAAACTGTCTACTTCAGCGTATTTATCATTGACGTCTGAATACAACTGCTAGTTTGCATATTTTTATATGCAATAGTTTTTCAACGTAAGCACCAGTCACAATAAATTCAATTACTGCAGCGGCAGCAGAAACATTAGTTTTTTTAGAATAGAGAAATACAAAATATTATGTATGTTTATAAGTTCAAAATACTCTACATTTGAGGTTCCAGCTATTTAAAGCTTATGGAAAAATAAAACTGAAATATTTTATGAGTAACTGACCGCAAAATATAATAAACAACCACATTGTTTAAGTATCAGAAAAGTACCTTCCTGTTTACTAAATGTAACTGAATAGTAAAATATACCAATGTTTGGATAGAACTTGTTTATCATTTTTTATTTTACGAGCGTCGACTTTCATCATCTTTATACCATCTCTAACGCTGTTTTTTCGAAAGATTTTTAACGTTATGTCTCTTTTATAACAATGTGTAATAACATTTTTTGAATGGTTATCTTTATTTTTGCCACATTCTGGATTGCTAGATGACTGCTTTACTGCCTTCAACAGGTAATACTGTCATCACAAATTTAGCAAAAATAGGATATCGTTTTTCCATTTAACTCTTCTTTTAGTTTTCGTATTTTGCTTAAAAAGTAAATTCAATTATTATTCTTGAAATATTGCTAAAAATATAAGTAATAATTTGAAATAAAAGTAAGGGTTTTTATGCTCGTTTTGTTGCTCTAAGGTTAAGTTTGAAAAATATACAAAATTTTAGTAATCTGGTAAATTATTAGTGCAGTTGCCGTTTTAGTGATCCGGTAATTGACCAGTCCCAAACAACTAAATATATAAATAAAAAATATAAAATAAAATAAAATAAAAATAACAATATTTACATGTAACAAAAATAAACACGCCTACATTAATGAGTAGCGAAATTAAACGAAACTTATTTTAAAATATTGTGAACATCCCATGATTGATTTCCTAAAACTGGACGCTTATTTTTTGGAGATTTATGAAAAGCTTTTTAAATAATCCATTTTAATATAGTCATTTTTAATAGTTGAAACTATAATTTGTGATAATGAAGTTCATTGATTGTTAGATATATTTTCTAATAACCAAATTTATCACACCCAAGCTTTCTATTGTGTTTTCTACAGTTCTATGTCTCGTCGGTCATTTAATAATGTTTGGTCCATTACTGGTGCACTCATCTTAACTCACATATGCACAACTGATAATGACAAGACATAGTAATGCCTTGTCCAACATATATATTAATGCTTTGTCCTCTCTTGTAATGTCCAGAACGTTTCCTAACGTCCTGAATTTCGGAGATATGGAAATCAGACAACTGAATGATTTTGAGGACTAATAAAATAAAGTCCAGCAGAAAAATTATAAGTGCTTAATTATCTTAATCACGTTGGTTCGTAAAAGATTTTTTTTTTATGAAAAAAAAATGATAGCCTCTAACGTTTGTAAGTTTTGAATTTTTTTATTTACCTTTAATTTAAAGGTATGGTCACTGAAAAGCGTCTTTTTTAAATGCATTAGTAATTATATAAATGCGTCGCACCTATAGTCGTCGTCTGGTCCGTCCGTCCGTCTGACCATCTGTCCTCATATAACAGCGCAAAAACTACCCAACCGAGTGATTTGAAATTTAATATATATAATCGTTGCAGAATTTTGTTGAGTCATTTAAAATATTATGAAAATTGCATAAAAAATAAAAAATATATATATTAATAAAAATATTTATTAAGTAATTTGAATATTTTAAAAATCGGTACTTCCTTGTTGTAGCAGATTCCGAGGTTTCATCGTCAAGCGTCCGAGATGTATCGCTAGCAATCTGACATGTATAACGTTATAGTCATAAGTATATGACTTATATGGCATTTTATAAGTCCTATGATCAAGTTATATTCACTTTCTTCATTCTATTCAATCCTGGCAAACGTAATTTATTTAATCATATCCCACGATAGTTAATCATTCTAGGTCGCCATGGTGATTACGTCCTATTTAAGATGGAATCATATTAATTCTGTATTACTGAATTTAAAAACCGAATTTGTATACTAAAATTGTTTAATTATAGCAATCATATAATCTACCGCGAGTTTTTTGGATACATATTTCCGGAGAAACAGATATTAAACGGTAAAATAATCTAAATATGGATTTAAAGTTCTGAAATTTTCAAAGCTAGGCTTAAGTTTCCCATTGGAATTTTCCGTAAATGTCAACAAAAGATTAAATGTTGTCAACTTAAAATGTACTTATTTTATTACAGAAATTAATCATATCATAATAACAGACGATATAATTCATGTCACTGAAACTAGTTATAGTACGAACGTACCTCATTTGGCACATTTCACTTGCAATTTCCATCCTTTTTTTTGCCTTTTTGTCAGAAGATAGAGCAAGTTTTCGGATTCTTTTTTTACAGCTTAGAAACTAATGGAATCTTTTTCGTTTTCATTTTTGATAGTTGTCCTTTTATTTTTCATAAATTTAAATTTCTTTTAAATCTATCTATTTATAATTTTATTTTTTAACTACAGCTAAACTTAATCTTCTTTAATGGCTCCTGTATGTCTCTGCAAGTCGCTTACATGTCGCCTGGATGTAAAGTTGCTTAGCAACTAGGGAGTCCTATAACAGCCTTATATTGTTCTACTTTATTTAAAAGATGTTGCAATAAGACAGTTTTGTTTTTTATCCTTTTTCTAACCCATAATATGCAAAGTTCAAAACTTTAAAAATAATGTGTCTACCATAAATGTTAAACTTTTAATACGAAAAAAACGCATGCATTTAGTATATTTTAATAAATATACTATACCATTTAAATAACTTTAGTCCTCCTCACTCATGCACTTCTGCTAAACTTCTTTTTGGAATTTCACTAAAGGAAAAAAAATCACGTTCTAATATTAACAAAAGCAGAAACAGCAATTTAAAAATCGTTTCGTGTTCAATTTATTTTCGTTGCAAAAAAGAAGCATTAAGCATTAGTAGGTTAATTAAAGCTTAGAATTAAATTATCAAGAAACATTGTATTTCTTATGTACGAATGCGAATTACTTCATAAATTATTTCGCCGAAATAAAATTTTAAAACTTGTTTTACTTTGAAATATTGTTAAATGAGTTTTTTTTAAACCTGTTATTCCTTGTAGAAATATCGTGAAATTGCTGAATCAATAAAAACCATTTTAAAATTAAAAATAATTGCATTTTTATGTTCCTAATTTAGTGTAAATTAAATTTAATATCAGTTTACTTTAGTATAATTTTTAGTTTAAAAACGACTATGCAAATTCGCAGTCGCGTTCTAAGAAATAGAAAATTAATATCAAACAAATAATGATTTTTTTTAAGAAAATGTATCAATAAAAAACAAATTTCCTAGACATTTAGATGTTTATCATAAAATATGTTTAAATAAAATAACTCTTTTAACATAACTTTAAAAATTATATTAATATTAAAAGCTTTTAAAATATATGAAGTAGTGGTTATCGATTGCAGATTATTTTGAAAACTACATTTTCTAACAAGAAGAGTCTTTTATCACTTTTTAGTACTAAATATGTATTTAATTTCAAATATGTATTTGTATGCATTTTAAAAAATAAATGTCTCAAAATACTTCATGAAATAAATGGAAATAGGTATACGTATTTTAATATATTTTTTAGTAAAAAGCGGATACGTAACTTCAAACATAATCCTCGAATCCTTAATAAAAGGGATTATTTTCGTATACGTGATATTTTATATTTATATCTAATTTCAAACTAAAATATTTGAGTAAACAAACAAATCAATCAGTCAAAAACTGCGGGGTTCGAAACTATATAGTAGATTTTTTTTAAGTTTGTGTTGTTTTACCTTTTGAGCAAAATTGATCTTTATTTCAAATTCGAGACGTCAAATCTATGTTGTACGAAAGAGTGTTATTGGCACATTTCTGACGAAAAATTCGGAGCAAATAATAATTATTGCTGAAGATAAAAAAGCAGAAAAGGAAATTAATAGGGTAAATATAAAAGTTTGGCAGTCATACGTCATTTTTTGTTACAAAAGAAAATGAAAATAAAAAGGAAAACTGCCCAGTTAAACTGAGGGCATTGAGCTCACAGGCTATTCACACTAATTGTATATTATACTCTTATTTCAAAGAATTTGAAATAAGCCCCTCGAAAAATAAAGAAATCAACAGTATATTAAGGGGGGGGGGGTCATCCCATCGTTACCCCCCTCATAGTTAACTAATGAACCCCTTAAACTAATCAGCGAAGTCTCTAATTACAATGAATATATATACAAAATTTGAAGAAAATTGGATAATTCTGCATGAAAAACCCATTTATCTAAATTAAGGGGGGATTAGCCCCCCCCTTCCACCTTTATACTTAACCAATGAACCCCCAAAACTATTCAGAGAAGCGCATTATCACAATGAACCTATATACAAAATTTGAAGAAAGTCGGATAATTCTGCATGAAAAACTCATTTATTATAATTAGGGGGTTATCCCCCCTTTCCCCCTTTACACTTAACCAATGAACCCCTAAAATTATTGACAGAAGTGCATTATCAAAATGAACCTATATACAAAATTTGAAGAAAATTGGATAATTCTGCATGAAAAACCCATTATCTAAATTAAGGGGGGATTAGCCCCCCCTTTCCCCCTTTATACTTAACCAATGAACCCCCAAAACTATTCAGAGAAGCGCATTATCACAATGAACCTATATACAAAATTTGAAGAAAGTCGGATAATTCTGGATGAAAAACTCATTTATCAAAATTAGGGGGGTTATCCCCCCTTTCCCTCTTTATACTTAACCAATGAACCCCTAAAACTATTGACAGAAGCGCATTATCAAAATGAACCTATATACAAAATTTGAAGAAAATTGGATAATTCTGCATGAAAAACCCATTTATCTAAATTAAGGGGGGATTAGCCTCCCCTTTCGCCCTTTATACTTAACCACTGAACCCCCAAAACTATTCAGAGAAGCGCATTATCACAATGAACCTATATACAAAATTTGAAGAAAATCGGATAATTCTGCATGAAAAACTCATTTATCTAAATTAGGGGGAGGGTTATCCCCCCTTTCCCCCTTTATACTTTACCAATGAACCCCCAAAACTATTGACAGAAGAGCATTATCAAAATGAACCTATATACAAAATTTGAAGAAAATGGGATAATTCTGCATGAAAAACCCATTTGTCTAAATTAAGGGGGGATTAGCCCCCCCCTTCCCCCTTTGTGCTTTAACCAATGAACCCCCAAAAACTATTCAGAGAAGCGCATCATCACAATGAACCTATATACAAAATTTGAAGAAAATCGGATAATTCTGCATTAAAAACGCATTTATCTAAATTAAGGGGGGATAAGCCCCCCCCTTTCCCCTTTTATACTTAACCAATGAACCTCAAAAACTATTCAGAGAAGCGCATCATCACACTGAACCTATATACAAAATTTGAAGAAAATCGGATAATTCTGCATGAAAAACCCATTTATCTAAATTAAGGGGGATTAGCCCCCCTTTCCCCCTTTATACTTAACCAATGAACCCCAAAAACTATTCAGAGAAGCGCATCATCCCGATGAACCTATATACAAAATTTGAAGAAAATCGGATAATTCTGCATGAAAAACTCATTTATCAAAATTAGGGGGGTTATCCCCCATTTTCCCTCTTTATACTTAACGAATGAACCCCTAAAACTATTGACAGAAGCGCATTATCAAAATGAACCTATATACAAAATTTGAAGAAAATTGGATAATTCTGCATGAAAAACACATTTATCTAAATTAAGGGGGGATTAGCCCCCCCTTTTCCCCCTTTATACTTTAACCAATGAACCCCAAAAACTATTCAGAGAAGCGCATCATCACAATGAACCTATATACAAAATTTGAAGAAAATCGGATAATTCTGCATTAAAAACTCATTTATCTAAATTAAGGGGGGATAAGCCCCCCTTTCCCCCTTTATACTTAACCAATGAACCCCAAAAACTATTCAGAGAAGCGCATCATCCCAATGAACCTATATACAAAATTTGAAGAAAATCGGATAATTCTGCATGAAAAACTTATTTATCTAAATTAGGGGGGCATCCCCCCTTTCCCCCTTTATACTTAACCAATGAACCCCCAAAACTATTGACAGAAGCGCATTATCAAAATGAACCTATATACAAAATTGGAAGAAAATGGGACATTTCTGCATGAAAAATCCATTTATCTAAATTATGGGGGGTTAGCCCCCCGTTTTCCCCCTTTATGCTTAACCAATGAACCTCCAAAACTAATCAGGGAAGCGCCTTATCACAAGGAACCTATAAACAAAATTTAAAATAAAACGGTTAGTTCTATCAACAGTTATCGCGTTACGTACATACATACATACATACGTACGTACGTACATACAGAACCGGCGGGCACATAAGCTCTCAGGCTTTGATAGCCTGTGAGCTAAAAAGTGACAAAATAATTTAAAGATCTGTTATCACGACAAAAAAATACGTGGTACATGACAGTATTTTTAAATGTAAATTGAGTTAATTGGTATTCACTATATGCCATATATATCATATATTCTAATACGAGCAAATCTTGTGGGTGGTTATATATATATATATATATATATATATATATATATTTAGATATATATGCAAAAATTATCTTAAAAACGGCTCTAACGATTTTGACGAAATTTCGTATCCTACCGTTTTGAGGAACCAGAAAACCATTGGGCTAGGTCGAATGTCCGAGAAAATTCGATTAGTGGGTCATTTCTGGGTCATTGTGGGTCAAGATCTAAAAAGCGGCTCAATTTACACTAAATTTTGCATCCAATGGTTTTCGGGCACTAGAAGACTGTTGGGGTAGGTCACATGTTCGAGAAAATTCAATTAGTGGGTCATTTTGGGTCATTTTGGGTCATGGTCTAGCTAATTGTATCTAAAAAACGGTTCAAACGATTTTGACGAAATTTTGTATCCGACCATTTTCGGGCATGAGGAGTCAATTGGGCTGGGTCACATGTTCGAGATCTTTCGATTAGTGGGTCATTTTTGGGTCAACGCGGGTCAAATTAATTTTATTTAAAAAACGGCTCTAACGATTTTGATTAAATTTTGTGTCCTACGAGTTTCGAGCACGATAAAAGCATTGGGCTAGGTCGCATGTCCGAGAAAATTCGATTAGTGGGTCATTTCTGGGTCATTGTGGGTCAAGATCTAAAAAGCGGCTCAATTTACACTAAATTTTGCATCCAATGGTTTCCGGGCACGAGAAGAATGTTGGGCTAGGTCACATGTTCGAGAAAATTCAATTAGTGGGTCATTTTGGGTCATTTTGGGTCATGGTCAAGCTAATTGTATCTAAAAAACTGTCCAAACGATTTTGACGAAATTTTGTATCCGACTATTTTCGGGCACGAGAAGACTATTGGGCTGGGTCACATGTTCGAGAACTTTTGATTAGAGGGTCATTTTTGGGTCAAAGTGGGTCAAATTAATTTTATCTAAAAAACGGCTCTAACGATTTTGATTAAATTTTGTATTTTACGAGTTTCGGGCACGCGAAAATCATTAGACTAGGTCACATGTTCGAGAAAATTCGATTAGTGGGTCATTTCTGGGTCATTGTGGGTCAATATCTAAAAAGCGGCTCAATTTACACTAAATTTTGCATCCTATGGTTTTCCGGCACGAGAAGACTGTTGGGCTAGGTCACATGTTCGAGAAAATTCAATTAGTGGGTCATTTTGGTCATGGGTCATGATATTTGAACTCAAATTTAATTTTGACCGAGCATAGCTCGGTCTTCCCTGCTCGTAAATTTAAAATGTCAAGGAGAAAACCGATGTTATTCATAAATACTTCGATCATTCATCGTGTTTTATCTTAATATGAATCTCTAACGTTGCCTGTTCAAAGGACTTTAAACGATTTCCCATCTTTATGGCAATCTTCAACGGCGTTTTTGAAAGGATTATCTTCATTTTTGACCTATTCCAAGATCGCTAGACTGTAAGTAGGC
Organism: Maratus michaelseni; assembly: GCA_963931845.1. Taxonomy (NCBI): domain Eukaryota; kingdom Metazoa; phylum Arthropoda; class Arachnida; order Araneae; family Salticidae; genus Maratus; species Maratus michaelseni. The sequence continues at coordinate 83,942,572 of OZ007589.1, forward strand.
ATCTGAAAAGGTGACACTTGTATCACGAATTTCCCAATAAATAGACTATCATCGTTTTCTCGTTTAATCCTTCTTTAAACAAAACAAAGTTTCGAATTTTGCTTAAGAAGAAAATTTAATTAGTATTCTTTTGTTCATGATTCTGGCGGTAGGAAGAACAAGTGATCCAATTCCTTTTAGATATATGTGTATTTACACTACAAAATGGTTTCACATTTTAAAATTTACAAAAAATGATTGAGAGTATTAGGGCAATTTTCCACTATAGAGGCTTTGACCTTTTCTTAAAAAAGCTTAGTGCAATCCAGGCTTCAGAAAGTGAGATTTGTTTCCCGATTATATACATATTTAGGAAAAAAAAGTAATGAACTTCTGTGCTTATTTATATAGGGATTTATATATATATATATATATATTATAGTTTTTATATACAATTTACTTCTATTTGTATAAAGTTAATAAATTGCTTTTTATATTAAATAAATTGTATAAATATGGAAAAATTATGTTTCTGTATATGAAACAGTGAATAGTTTTCCAGAAAATGTGTTGTCAAATTTTCTTCTCTCACAAAGGCTATTTTCTCTCTGTGCCACTAAGGCCCTTATACTGGAGAAGTACGAGATTGGAATATACAGATGTCATAAATTGCAAACATAAAGCGTTGAGCTCAATCTGTCTATTTCAGGAACATTCAGCGTATATACATAAAAACATACTGGACATTCAAGGACTAAATAATAATAAACGGCACCAAAAAGCTTCATACCAGTAAAACCACAGTGTTTATGTTATATCTCATGTGGAAATTCTAATATTTGCGTGTACGATTCTGTGATCAATCATTTCTATTAAAGAACTTAAAACAAACAGTTGCTGAGGGGGGGGGGCGCTAAAAAGCACTCTCTGTACGTGGTGAAAATATCTGAAAACATATTCCAATATGTATTTTTGCATTTAGAAGCAATTTGTTACATATGGTTTTAAGAACAAGGTAGGTAGGTGTAGAAGATAAATTAAATAAGATGATATTTTTATTCTTGGCATGACTTAGCTTTTTCAATGAAACTGGAGTGTTGTGTTCTATTGAAGAAATTAACACAAGCATTTGTTGATTGGGGCCTTGGAAATCACATGCAGCTCTATGTGAGACTATCTGGAAATATAAGGCAATGATGTTTCGTTGAATCAAGAAGCAATGTTGTTATATGTTTGTATACTTGTTTTCTTTTCTGCGTAAGGACAATAAGTATTTTTTTTTGTTTACGAAAGATGATAAATAGTATGCTAAGAAACATTTATTTACTTTTCTTTCACCTTTTATTACTTTCGGTGAAACTAGAATGTTATCCTAATAATATTCTAAATCTGATTGTGTGCAAATGTTAGACTGAAGCCAGCGTCAAAATGAAGCATTTAATTATCCTGTATCTTTGCATATAAGTTGATTATAACCCTCAAATGAATATAGGCTGGTTTTCGTTTATTTTATTTCAATATTTTTCTTAAAAATTAAAATTTTCATTATTTTCATACAGAATAAATGGACATTTTTTCGTATATTTTACAATGGTTGGTTGGTTTGGTTGGCTTGGCCCAAAGGGCCCGGTTTTGCAGCTTTTTTTTAAAATGGTTAAATTTATTTTACCGTTGCTAATACTTTATCGTTGCCAATATAAAATAAAACCCCTGAGTAATAATTTTTAATCAACAATTTATTTTCAAGTGAAAAGTTTCCACGTGAAAAATGAAAAGGAAATGAATTATTTAAGAATTAAACAGAATGTGAAATGATGTCATATTAGAAATAAAACGTGCGTTTTCAAATATTTGATAATAATACAAAGTGCATAAATACGAGTAAGTATGGAAAGCAAGCGAATAATATGATGTCATATATAGAAAAATAAAACAGATTTGTTTTGATGTTGAAATAAAATGATCTTGGGTTTTCAAATTATTTGTGATTAATTTCTCTTTTTTTTCTTTTTCTTTTTCACATGAAAGGAATTATTTTAAATGTACGTAATATATGTATTTTAAATGTATGTGTTGTAAATTAAAGTTCTGTGTTTTAAATGAAATGAGTGAAAGATTTATATTTTTAATGAATTCAATACGAATGATGGGATAGGTTGGCGATTTATCGTCTGCACACGGCTAACATAAAGATACCATATTTTTAATTTAAATTATAAAAAGTAAAAATTGGATGGCAAATGTCAATGATATGCATCGCAAAATTATCCGTATCGAAAATCAGAAAATCTTAATAAAAATAACTATATTTTTTAAAAGAAAGTTACTTTTCTCATAAAAGCTAAAGATTTAATATGATTGTGTCGAAGTAACAGAATTTTTCCTCTAACATTTTCCCACAATCGAAAACACATTTGTAAATCGTCATTTCGAACCGGAATTTAATTTTACATTTCTTTTAGTTTTAAAATAGGAAAAAGTTTGTTGTCTTTTTTAAATATAGATTTTTTTAAAGTTGTTTCATAATAGATTTTTGTAAAGTCTTGCAGGATAAGAAAAATTGCATAGATTTTAAAGCAATGTTTAAGTAAAATTACAATATTTTTTAAACTTAAAAAACAACAATGTTATCGAAAAGAAAATCGATTTTACCAACAAATTCGCGTAATGCAAAAGCAAAGAAGAAATAAAAAAGTAATGAATCTTTTCTTCCAGCTGAATTGTGTAAACTTGAACAAGCCGATCGTGCCAATTCATAACATTATAAACGTGAAAGCGCGTTCTATACAGTAGAATTTTTTTTTTTTTACATATAGGTAGAACATTTGTGAGAATAGGAAGGTTAGGGGTCTGTAATTAGGTCCATAGTAAATTTGATTTTTTTTTTATCAAGTGAAATTTGGCGCAAAATTAAATACATTGTTGTAACCAGATTTGTTTTTTGCGTGGTAAACACTTAATGATATTTTAGATTATCATTTCCCCACTCACCTTTGATGCCAACTATGACTGTAAAACATATTAAAAAATATTAGCCGATAATTTTATAATTTTCTTATTGCTTCATGATGTAAATAGACTTCCTGGTTCATACTTTAAACCTGAATCGGTCATGCCATTGTCGTTCAATTTTTATTCCTAATCCTAATCCTAATCGAATCCTATCCTAATCCTGATAATAACTTTAAAGAATATTCTTTGACACAAATATGTAAATGAAATCAATATCCGTAAATGGAATGAATGGAAAATATAATAAATAGAAATGGCAAAATAAAATAACAAGAAAGTACATTTATTCGACACCTAACCCTAGAGAAAGCGTAAAAAATTTCAAGCGCATGAAATAAATCAAAATAATCCTATATATACTAACAAAAAAATGTAAATTTAGATTATCAGATTTATCTCGTCGGTATTTATTTGCTTATAGTGTTCTTGACGCGATAGAGAAAATACCGAGGTTAAATTGGGCAGAATTTAAAGTATTTTCTAGCAACCTTTATTTACATTTTAGAATCATATCAGATTGTTATATCTTTGTGAAATATCTATCAATTTATAAAATCCACAAGCAGTTTGTTCACTATTTACACCAATTAGCGTGAAGCATTTAATTTAATATGTACATAAACAAGATAACGTAGTAAGAAATATATAACATATGTCTATGCAAATAAACAATATAATAATGCCCATTTAGCAATGCACACATATACAAATTGTACACCAAATACCACCTAAAATGCACTGTTGTACAGAAGAATTCTGCCAGTGTTGTTTTTCGTTTTACGAAGAGGAATTCCTCGATTTTCACGATTTTACTGGATCCTCCTTTTTTCATTAGTTGCAGTTTCATTTTCGCGATTGTATATATTATTTGGCATGAAATTTCACTTTTTTAAAACTGGGTTATGTCAAGGCCCCTATAGTAAAGAAATACCGTATGGTCTCCTATAAAATGTGATAAAGCTTTGGTTAATTATATATGTTGTTAATTATCAAGTGAAATGTTTTACTAAGTTAATGCATTTATTCTTTTTTTAATGTTACGTGAACGAAGTCACGGGTAACAGCTAGTATTTTCTATCTCTTGTGAAAATCCTGATTTGTATACACGTTTGTGTGATCAATTCTAATAAAAATTAATAGATGCATTTATTGACGAGGACCTATGAAGGCATGTATAGTAAAACAGGTGAAAATATCTGGTGGATATATTACAATGGTGTTTTTTTAATAGAAAATGAGCTTGGTTGATACGCTTTTAAGAAGAAGATAATTTTACATGTAGATATTGAATTGTATACTGGAAATAATTTATATATTTTTTAAAACTTATGTATTAGTTTTTTCAGTGAAATTGGAATGCTATATTTTAAATATCATGATACAATTCTATGCTTTGTATGTATGTTTTGTGTTATCAGGTCTTTTTAACACATCAAGCAATTGTTGACGAGAACCTATGAAAGTTGGTGCAGTACTTTGGTGGAAATACAGTAAAATGATACATTCTTAGAATAACAATCTACATGGTTGATGTGTTTTTAAGTAGAACAATATACACAGATAATAAATTTTATACTGAAATTAATTTGTTGATGGTTCCCAACCTTTTACACATTTTCCTAAATGTTAATTTTTTTACCTAGGAAAGCTTGAAAACAATTTACAAAAAATAGTATATTCTTATTGATTTGTAATCTTATCGATTATCGATTCTTATCGGTTGTATGTCACTCAGTTATACTGGAATTAATTTGTTGATGGTTCCCAACCTTTTAAAATTTTTCATAAATTTTAATTATCAACACGTAAAGTTTGAAAAATTTTACAAAAAATAGTATATTTAAAAACCAATTCTTATCTCGATTTATCGATTCAAACATCTTACATATATTCCGTAACCCAACTGATATAATATATATATATATACGTGTGTGTGTGTGTGTCTGTAATTAAAATGAAATCACATGTGTGAAAAACCAAAGAAGAGATATTAAAAAAAGTAAGATTTCTGAAATACAGAGTTTAAATTTCGCGCTGTATAATGTAATCTGTAAGAAAATGCAGATATTCCTTTAGCCAGGAAAGTGTAATTTAACCACAAACGAAAACGTACAATAACTTTTTCAGTTTACTAACGATTCCGAAAAGCATTAGTTATCATTAGAATACTAAGAAACCAATATAAGTTCGTAAATTAAGGCATCATTTATAAAAACAACTTTTCTTTTGCTGCCACGGAATTTTGGAAACGTATAAATGTAGATTTTACAATTAATTAATCAGTTTTCTCAACCTGGTCTATCGGTTTTTCGAATGCAATCAGTACTCAACATTTCATGTTCAACAAACATGTTTTATATACCAACGTAATAAATTAACAATATTAAAAATAATATTAAAATTAATATTATTTTGTTACCCTTGCATATATAAATTCAATTATGCAATTGAAAATGTTTAAAATGAGAGTCAATAGCATTTTAAAACCGATATTATGGTTAGGGAAACACATTACAGTATAAAAAGTACTCAGAAACGTTTTCGAAAATCAGTGGCAGAAAAAGAAATGCTTCTTTACGAAATGGCTTTAAGAAATCCTTCTTTAAATCTCGAACGTATACCGATTACTGATGTTTCTAAAGATAAAGAACTTTTCGGAATAGGGGTCACTTGGAAGAGGTTTGCATATTTTCGTAGATTAAAAAACATTTGTCTTTCTTTACAGTATTGGGAAAAATAGGGTAAAAAAGTATATCTTATTATCAGCTGCATCTTGAAGCCAGAATTTTCTACAGATATTTACGTAGTTTCCCGTACTTACTCAGTACTTTTTTGTAACATATTATCATTTTCAATATAAAATTAGTTTATCACATTTGCATTAATAAATGACTCTTTATAAAAATCACATCATCTGAACCCATCCTTAGATTTAGTATAGTAGTCCTTTAGTATGTGCATGCAAAGTCGTGCTAAAAGAAAAATTGTGATGTGACCAAGGGTGAGAAAAATAATACCTATCTACAAGTAAATCGTTTAAACTTGTATCACTCAGTAATGTAATTTACATACGTATTTTAATTTTCTTTATACAATTCATGGTAATATTTTTAAATTATTAAAATTGACACACTGGTCGGCACCATTGTGAAATTCCTGATTTCCGTGTACGTTTGTATGATCAATTCTATTAAAAAATTAATAGAGGCATTTTTGACGAGGGACTATGAAAGCATGTATAGTGAATTAGGTGGAATTAACTGGAGATACATTACAATTATGCTTTTTTTAGAAAAATGAGCTATTTGGTTGATGTGCATTTAAGAACAAAAGGATATTATATGTAGATGTTAAATTGTATACTGGAAATAATTTATGCTTTTTCATACTTCTATATATTTTTCAGCGAATCTGGAATGTTATATTTTATATAACATGATGAAATTCTAAGATTGTGTGTACTTTTGAGTCATCGGGCATTTTTAAGAAATCAAGCAATTGTTTAAATAACTATTATACTGTGAAACCTGGAGCAGTACTTTAGGTGGAAATACATTAAAATGGTGAATTCGTAGAATAAGAATGTACTTGGTTGATGTGTTTTTAAGTAGAAAATTATGCACAGATAATAAATATTATACTGGAATTAATTTGTTGATGGTTACCAACCTTTTAAAAAAAATTCATAAATGTTAATTATGACCATGCGAATTTTGAAGAAATTTTACAAAAAATACTATATTTAAAAATAAATTCTTATCATTTTTTTTAATTCAAACAATTACATTTCGTAACCCAACTGATAGTATATATATATGTTTTGCATAATAGTTAATTTAAAATCGTTGAAATAGAACTTCATTTTTGGGATATACGAAAAGAAGTGATATAACAATGTTTTACATAACATGAATTAATCGTAGTATGTGCATAAATTAGTCAATAATAATTGCTGTATACACTCTGATATACAAAACGTGAAAGTCAAACTTAAAATATGTCATAAAACCATACTCTAAGTTATGTTTGTAAAAATTGTTTTAAAATATAACATTTCTTAACAAAACTAAGGTGTAATTTTTTTCCTCGGAGATTTAATTCAAAATCAAGATACTATGATGAAAAATACTTATTCATCTTATTATTTTCAATTTTCTTACAACTATTTTAAATTCGAAGAAAATGAAAAAGTTCTCAGAAAAAGACAAATTTGTTCTACTATTATGTTGTTGTTTGCGTGTGCGGTTCTTGTAATCAACTGGAAACGAAAAAGATATTCCAGAGATGACAAGTTTGGTTTTCAAAAATGATGAAGGAGTGATTCAAAATCCTATAAATATGCAAATTAAGATATAAAGATTCTCGGAACCAAAGCGACAGGAAATTTTACGGTACAAAAGATTACATATCGTTACTTTGTTACAATGCACTATATTATGAAGTATTTTGAATAATCTGATGTAGAAGAAAATGTATGATGAAAACAATGCACTTTAGAAAAAAAAATCTTTGAATTTTATAAAAATAATACATCTACACGTATCTGCATTTATATCACTGAATAAATATATGAACGTTTACTTTAATCTTCAATACTTACATAAATGTATGCGTGTGAAAATTATATAGTTACAAAAATGAAGTGGTTATAATAGTAACTAATCAACGTTTAACAATTTAAATGAAACTCATTTCAATATATTAATAGGCCTTTCATTACTCAATTTATGTACATTGCTGTAAAGTTTAAGCAATACATTTTAATTCAAAGTTTAAGGAGTCACATTTGAATATGCGAGTCTTGAATTAATCTTGTGTTTTAGTCTTTTTTCATATTGTTAATATAAAATATCACCCAAAGCAACTGGATTTGAAATAAATCTAATTGTACAGAAAACTTTGTGAGGGGAGTTTTCAATAGAAGAATAAACTTGTCATTTCGTGCTTGATAGATTTATCAATTATATTTTTTAGGTTTGCATGCCATTTTAAGAGTATTTAATGATAGTATATAATTCAAAAGTATAACTAAAAATCTGTTAACCTTTTCACGCTCTGAAACCTCTTATGAGTTAATAAGGTACTTGAGAAATACAGCGATACAGCATTTGATAGCAAAGTCATTTCTTTTTCGAATATTGAGTTGTAAAATCCGCCAATTAGAATTAATTTTTTGTTTTGCACAAGAGAAGATTTTCTCCACGAAATTTTTGTTCTTGGATCTAAGCAAAAATACCAATAACGTTTTCTTTTTCCCTTACTATCATGTTAACGAAATAAAAGTTAAGCAGGTAAACTGTTTAATAACTGTCGGTAATCTTTTTTTAGTTCTTTTAAGGGTATATGTGATTTTTTGATGGGTAAAATGAAGCAAATTTAATACAAAGTTTAACAATATGTATGTCATAAAAAAAAGAAAAAATAATAATTTTGCAAACATTAATTTTTTACCCCTTATAGTACATATTGTAGAATATCTATATATCAGAGTTCTCCCCATATTTAAACATGGCCAAGATGATTCTGATGTGAAACGATCACTTTTTATTTTCAAAAGGACACCCCTTTTAGTTTCGTAAGGGTACTTTTTAGTTTAGTAAAGACTAATTTATTTTCGTAAGGGTACTTTTTAGTTTAGTAAAGACTAATTTTAGTTTCGTAAGGGTACATTTTAATCTTTTAAATTTTATAAGGACACACTTTAAATTCTTAAAGTCAGTTTTCAGATTCTTACCGGTATTTGTTTTTTAAAAAGGTATTATTTCGATGTTTGAAAGCAATTTTAATATTTAAATGTCATGGCATTCTTTTTCAGACACAACAATAGGTCTGTTTTTACTGTGTAAGTATATTTTTCACTATATACAAAAGACAATAAGGGCAAAATATTTTTAACTGAGGAACAAGAAAGCACTATTTTTTGGATGAGTGACAGGCAAGATGCAACATCCACCTGAAACTGTCTATTGGAATCTTTCATATGTATATAACATGAATAATATTTGTTATTTATATACACTATATTGCCAAAGGTGATTGGTCACTTGCGATTTTAGACGTTTTGTTAACTATCTAGAAAAATACATGAGGAATTAACCTGAAACTGCAGTCGCGTAAACAGTATAATATAGGTTATATATTTCCGCGAAGACCTTTTCACGAAACCCCATAGGGGACGGTCAACAAATTGAAAAAAAACGAATATCTTTTGGATAACCCTGTAAAACCTAATGTAGAAAAGGCGTTCAAACTCGAGATTATTAATAAGTGGCTTATTGTGATGTACTGTGTTCAATTTTATGAGGCTAGCATGTATACTCGTAGAGAAATTAAGGTTTTTATAAAAACAGTCCCAAATTTTGCGTAGTTTTTTGCTTATAATTTGCAGAGTTCTTAATATAAAAAAGTTCTTTTCAGAAAATATGACAAACAAAATTTTACACAATACTCTGCATTCAGAATTAAAAAATAATAAAAATTGGATGAAAAATGAGCAGGTTTACTAAACAATGTTTCACTGCGCATGCGCGAATGCAATCAAAATATAATATGCATAATGTATTAGCTGAGTATATAGAGCAACTTTTGTGAACGTCTCAAAATCATAGCTTGAAAATTTTGAGAATTATCGTCGATAGAATAAGCTCGAAATCCGTTGTTCCCCAAAAGAAGCAAAAAGATGAGGGGTTGTATCAAATCTAGAATGAGAGACGCTGCATTCTTATTATGTCAAGTGTCATAAGCTAGTATATTTGGATACAACCCCTCATCTTTTTGCTAACTTTTGGGAGCAACGGATTTCGAGCTTATTCTATCGACGATAATTTTCAGAATTTTCAAGCTATGATTTTGAGACTTTCACAAATGTTGCTTTTATATACTTAGCTAATACATTATGCATATTATATTTTGATTGCATTCGCGCATGCGCAGTGAAACATTTTTTAGTAAACCTGCTCATTTTTCATCCAATTTTTACTATTTTTTAATTCTGATTGCAGAGTATTGTGTACAATGTTGTTTGTCATATTATCTGAAAAGAATTTTTTTTTATATTAAGAACTCTGCAAATTATAAGCAAAAAACTACGCGAAATTTGGGACTGTTTTTATAAAAACCTTAATTTCTCTACGAGTATACATGCTATACCCATAAAATTGAACACAGTACATCACAATAAGACACTTATTAATAATCTCGAGTTTGAACGCCTTTGCTACATTAGTTTTTACAGGGTTATCCAAAAGATATTCGTTTTTTTCAATTTGTTGGCCGTCCCCTATGGGGTTTCGTGAAAAAGTCTTCGTGGAAATATATAACCTATATTATACTGTTTACACGCCTTTAGTTTCAGGTTAATTCCTCATGTATTTTTCTAGATAGTTAACAAAACGTCTAAAATCGCAAGTGACCAATCGCAAGTGACCTTTGGCAATATAGTGTACTATGTACATTAAACATAGTTGTTTAACATCTTCTTACATATTTGATTAATTGATTTTCATAGTGTGACCGTTTTGTACACTTGACTCAAAAACTACAAAACCTATGACTTTGAATTTTATTGCCTTTATTAAGAGCATGGTTTTTTGGTTAAATTAGTATATTTATTCAATTCCCTGTGAAAATGCAATATATCTATAAGAATGAAATCCCATAAGAAAGTGTTTATGTTTTGTTTAAAAATAAATAAATAAAATTAAAAATACACAAGCAAAATATTTTGAAAATAATAACAATTTACATAATAAAAATACAGGGTCATTCATAATTCCCTCCGGGGTTTCGAAACGTTATAGTAAAAAAACGAAGACGAATATGAAAAAAAGAAACATATGAAATTATTCCGAAGCTATTCAAGTTTTACTTACATACATTACAGGTGTTCTATGTGTGAACCCTTAGTCACACGGCATACATCCATGCGATAGTCCAGTTCCTGCCATACTCCGTTTCTTTAAATTTCCGGTACCACACATGAATTTTTGTTTTGTCAGTTGGTCCCTGTTTTCGATATTTATTACGAAAGGCCCGTTGAACTGACACCACTGATTCAGATTTAAAGAAACGGAGTATGGCAGGAACTGGACTATCGCATGGATGTATGCCGTGTGACCACGGGTTCACACATAGAACACCTGTAATGTATGTAAGTAAAACTTGAATAGCTTCGGAATAATTTCATATGTTTATTTTTTTCATATTCGTCTTCGTTTTTTACTATAACGTTTCGAAACCCCGGAGGGAATTATGAATGACCCTATATATTGTTTATAATTTCAATATCAATATACTGACATCTATTATTTTCCCCATTATTATTAAATGTCATGTTTCTAACGACAAAAATAAAATCAAAAGTGTAATTGTTGAATAACGGACACAGAATGGATAGCACTTAATCAAAGGTAAGTAGCATTTTAAGGAACTGTATTTTATAAACATATGTAAATAATCATTCGTTTTCATGTTATAATTCTTAGGTGGGCGGTCTTAACAGTACAAATCCGTTTTTTGGTCATTTTTTCATTTTTCCTTGCGAAAATGGGATATCTATGGATGGCTAAAAGATTATAAGTCAAGGTGGAAGATGACCGAAGGTAGTTATCATAACATTACAAGAAATAAATGTTCGCTATTATATATATTACAATACTCACTGTACACGCAAATAAAAATAACAATTGTATACTTTATCAAAACACATTTCATGGTTAAATACAATGATATTAACCGAAACAGCCTGTACCTAGTTAACATTTAGCAAGTTTTATGCCTACATTCCATACACATTGAGCATCAAACTCAAAATCTCACACATTCTAAAAACGACATTTCAAAACTAAGCAAAAAATACTCAAATCTGAGTATGTTGCGTAGTCAAAATGGCTCCGAATCAAAATTACTCAAGTTTGAAACATGTATATACTCATTTCTGAAAACATGCACACACTCAGAATAAAACATCGCATGCTCATATTTGAGTATGCCTATGTTTAAAAAATGAGTATGAACGGACTTCCATGCGCTCATTTTTGTGTATTTCTATGTTTCAAAAATGAGTTTGAACTGATTCTAATCATTGTTATGTATGCCATGTTTCAAAAATGAGTATGTATTGACATCTATGTGCTCCGTTTTGAGTATTTCTGGTATTTCAGAATTGAAGCATTGGACATCATATTTGAAACAAAAAGTTTCACAACAAAATGAAAACATCGATTTACTCAGATTTGAAAGTGTTGTTTTTCTCAGTGCCTTTTTAAAACTTTATTTTTAATATACTACTTCATTAATTGCTAAAATGTGTTTAAAAACCATAAAAACAACAACAAAAAAAGCTTTTATATGTAAAACTGTCTACGTGTTTTAGATTCATTGAAGCGTTTTTCAAAACAAAATTTAAAGAAAGTAAAAAAAAAGAAAAAAAAAAGAAAAGAAAAAAAACGAAACAAGTAAGCAGTAATTTATATATTCAATTTTTTTATGTTTTCTGTTTCTTATTTAAAACCTTTTAGAAATTAATAAATTATGTTTCCTCTGGGTGTTCGTATTTTGTTTAATTTTTATTTTAGAAAAAAAATATGTATTTTTATGACACATTTAATTTTATAACAAATTAATGTGTCACTCTTCAGTAAAAAACGTATTTCTGATGTGTTAAATTTTTGTCAGTATACATTGAATATAATTAATACCCTCTCAATTAATATTCTCAAAGTGGCATCTAATATATTGGTTTTTAGACAGATTTAAAGCAAGCGTCATTAATAATTATTTAAAAGCTTCTAGAGTAAATGTCTTCTTTTCTTCAAGTTATCATGTTCACGTCATATTATTAATTATCTTTCTTAAAAAGTGTATAGTAGGATGACTAAAAAAAATGAGATACATAACATGCAACATGTTTTTCTCGTTATTATTTATCTGGACACTGCTAGATATTTAAAAAATAAGCAAATTAGCAAAAAAAAAGTTTTTTTTTTTTTAATCTTTTTTACAAGATATTTCATGTCAGTTAACAATACAGGCTCCTTTATTTTATTGGAAATGTGTTTGAAATCTAGAAGAAAAAAGTGTAGTTTTTAAGAAATAAATCTGTCATTAAAATTGCTACAAATAATAATTTATAAAACGTTCTTGCTTCATAAGAAAGCTTTATACGTATAAAGTGTAAAGAGTGTGAAACCTCTTTTTTTCTAATAATACGTTCTTCTAATAAATACAATTAATATTATCAAAAAATATATTTATAATTATCGTTGATAAAATCAATCAAAATATTTATTTTAACCATTTTCGTTGCGTATGTACATAGATTCTCTCATTTTAAATACTAAATAAAAGAAAAAATATATTAAACACTTTTTGTTGGTTTTTAAGCGAGTTGAAAATAAATTATCAGCAAACTTTTTCCATAACTTTTTAGATTTTAATGATTTTTAACAGTCATAAAAGTACTTATTTCTTGGAAACGTCATTTCTTTATACGATATGTTTTATAAATATTCCAAGCATTTATCTATTTTAAAAGCATTTATATTTTTGTCTCTTTTAATCTTTTTCAAACATATTTTTAATATACTATGTTTCATGATTGGTTTTATTTTTTAAATATTTATATTTTTAGCAATACAAAAATTTCTCAATGTTTAGAAAAGTTGTCCATATTTTATCTCGTCGACACATTTTTAATTTATTACTTCGAAGAATCATCTGACACATACATTTTCAATCATAATTGACGAAATTATTAAATCTTAATATTTTTATAGAAGAAAATTTTCCAATAAGTAGCCCACTAAGCTTTTTGCAAAAATTAATTTATTGAATTATAAGATTTTTATCTCATAAATAAAAATGTTTGAATGAAGAAAAAATGAATTAAAAACGTGTAAAATGTATTTAATACGACAATTAATTTTTTTTTTTTCTGCTCAAAGATTCCATATATTCATTGAAATGTTTGCAACGTCACGAATAATGTGGTATGTCAAGTGGTGTAGTCATTTCCCGCCCTCAAGCACGTAACACTTGTGAATTTCTCATTTTCATAAAAATACTATGTTTTCATCTTAGATATACGTTATCATTATCGACAAGTGTGTAGATAAATGTAACATACAAGAAATGAAAAATAATAAATGTAACACTTATAATAATATGAAATGAGACTTATGCATTTCATAAATAATTCTTTGTGATAAAAGAACGTAAAAATAAATTTGTATTACGCCATTTCTCTGTTTTGCATGCTTTATGCTTTTAGACTTAAACACAAACCATTATTATTATTTTTCATATTTTACTGCGGTTTTTTTTTCTCTGTTTTTATTTATTTATTTATCTATATATTTTATAAAATTGTTTTGACGATAGTCATTAAATAGATTTCACTTACAAGAAATGAAAAAGAATAAATGTAACATTTTTAATAGTAGGAAATGAGACTTATACACTTAATAAATAATTGTTTGTGATAAAAGAACGTAAAAATAAATCCTTATTACTTAATTGCTTTGTTCTGCATGCTTTATGCTTTAAAAGTTAAACGCATACCATTATTATTTTTTTTATACTTTACTGCGTTTATTTTCTCTGTCTTTTTATTTATTTATTTATTTTATTAAATTGTTTCGGATGATAGTCATTAATTTTTTTTTTCATATATAACATGTTTTATGACAGGATTGAAACGTATTTTATACAATTCGAAAAACATTATATACATATTCTTTACAAGTTTTGTCGATGTTTGTTTTTACTATATTTTAACTATATTTCAATCATTGATATTTTCAAAGCGTGATCCAGTATGTTACGTTTTATTAGATTTGTGACAAGTATCATTTCATTTTTAAAAAAATTATTGAAAAAAAATATTGAAATATTATCTCTAATATTTTATACTTCACACTATTTTGTTCAGTTGACAAATTCTATCATCATCATCAACAAGTGCATAGAATTGTGCTGTGTTTCGCTATTCTTTCGCATAAACTGTAAATATTGCCTCGATAATACTGAAATTTAAAAACGTTCAATTATGTTCATTTTTTTATTTTTATAGGATATTTGATATAAAATATTATACTAGTTTTATGTTGGTATGTTGTCTAACTTCTTATTATTGTAATATATTATAAAAAAAACGGAATTTGAATTAATAATATAAATGTAATACTTTAAAAAAATATATATAATATCACAATTCTCTCTCTCTCTCTCTCTCTCTCTTTATTCTATTTATACTAAAATTAATTATTTTATGCATGACAGACTTCTATAAACGGGTCTTTTCAAGGGTCTTTTTGTTTCTTTCTTTTATGTTTTACTTTGAAATTCCACTAATTCAAAACCTGCACGATTGCAACAAATTCATTGAGTATATGTATTATAAAACATTAAAATTAAATATAAGAAATAGACAAAATATAATTAAAATAAACAAGAATATTTTAACTTTAATTTATTTAATGTAATCCCAATAAATAAAAAAAAATATCTTAAAACATTTCACACAATAACATTTCTACCCTGAAGGGGTCTAATTGACCCTTTCCTAAAATTCATTTAATTTTATTCAAAACAGAAACTTCTTTAAAAAGTAAAATAAGTACATAAAACAAAGTTATATAAGTATGTTGTATAGGTCTAGATAAAAATCCTGATGTGAAATGTTTTTTATATAGGTCGAGTAAGTTTTCAACAGTATAGCTGGACAGTTTTTACCTCAATTGGAAAATTACAACTTCTGGGATTTATAGTATAATTTATTAATTTAATGAAGATAACTTAGTGCTTATTATTTGTAGAAAATTTCTACAAAATATTAAATATTGTACTTTTAAGTAAGGAATCTCATATTAAATCTCTTTTATCAATAATGCAATAATAAACAAAGGTTATTTGATACCAAATAAATTCATATACTGATTGATAAAGAGTTCAATGAATTTTTACAGATATATTGACACGTAAAAATTAAAAAAAAAATCCTAAAAATATATGAAATTTTGCATGAAGAGATTTATGTATATAACTTATTATCTGCGACTTCTACACATTTATTTGAAAAAGTCTTAGCTACGAGGCCTACAAACTGATATTTCTCCATGGAAATAGTTCTATATACTTTTTATTTGTCTGAGTTAATATTTAAGTCACTTTCTGTAAAGTACTTGTTTCATTTTTTCAATCATACATTATGAGTTATTGCAGACGAATTATTTCCTACTCCACATATCGATGATTACTATCCAATCTCATAAAATATAAAATAAAGATTACCATTTTCCTCTCAAAAATAACAATAAACTTTTAACTTTTAAAAAACGAAACAAATTGATATAACTATATGTAAAAATAACAAAAATTACAATAATGTAACTTATTTCGAGAAAAAATAAGCATCACAATGTAAGTTTCAGTCCAAGCGAAGAAAAATATATTTTCGTTTATAAAATATCACTTAAACGGAACTTTATGAAGTAAAGCCGTTAAAACACAAACTGTGTATAACGAAATATTGGTGTGATCTCGCCGAAAGTAATCTACCTGTTCAGATGGAAACTTTTAACTATTAAATTTAAAACTATTAACTTTAAACTATTTTTATGGTCCCTGGTGAGTTTGTTTTTACAGAATTTACTGTACTTAGTTAGGTAAACCAGACATGTAAAACCAGAACTTGTCTGTAACAAATCCTGTCTTATACATAAAACATTCATGGACCCTACTGAAAGAATACATAGGGCAAAAAAAATATATGATGCTTGGAATATTTTAACGAATTCTTACGTAATTTTGGATGAAAAATTCGAAAATAACTTCTGTTTTTCTCTATCAGGTCTAGTTTTGCTACTGTACTCATGTCCCTTTGGCTGCATTACATTGTAAAACCTATTTCCAATAGTGTACAGGGCCTGATAATAGTAATGCATTTTGATGCTCATATTCGCGCCAATTGTACGAAAAGTTGATACCATGTTACTAATACGGTCTTTGTTGCTTTCACGTTTGTGTTTCTTCGGGGAATTTTAAACGAGTGGCTTTTTTTTTTTTCTAAGACCGCTGACCAGGGCCTACCTGCCAGGCTTTTGCCTAGCTTAACGAGTTGATACCTGGCTACGGGGCGAGAATTCGCCTGCACTTCGCTTGGCGAAGATGTGTTTGTTAAATCTATAGACCGACGTGGCTTTAGTGCGTCTTGTTGCTTTAATTGCTTTTTCTTAGTTGGCCGGTTGCTAATTGATTTTTGATGAGGCGGTTCAGTACTGCGCAGTGTAGCGAAGTCATGCCGGACGGATGTGAGATGCTGGGATATTTACTATTTCCTCGCTGTATCGCTCATACATACGTCATGCCATCTCTACTCGAGTTGGTCTCGTAATCTAGAACCTTCAGTGAAAAACACAGGGTGTACATAAATGGATACCCCAACTTTTTATCGTACTGCCTCGATATCGTTCGTGTTTTTGGAGAGGCTCACATTGAACACTTATAACTGGGTTGGATTAAAACTTTCAACTGTTACTTTTGATTTCCGATGAACAGCAAGGTTGTACTTTAAATTAAAGTATAATTAGTATTAATTTTATCACTTTAAGCAATAATTACACTTTAATTTAAAGTTAACAAGTGATTTTATTATATTATTTGTAAAGTTGTACTTCTTCGCCTTCTTCTTTTTTTTCATGCGTACAATTAAGTTTATATTAAGCCGTTTCTACTTAATAGTGATTAGAGATATTTTGATAAAAGATATGAGAAAAAATATTTTTATTGTTTTTCATATCATGGTATTTTAAAAAAATATATATATACAAAATCTCGAATATACACTGTTTTACGGCAAGAAATACTAATAGTTTTGCTTATATATTATTTAAAAAGTTTTAAAATGACATAGTAAAAATGCATTTGGTATTCAAATTCTACTCACACATTTCAAATTAGAAATATATTTGTAAAAAATGGCATAGAAACAATTTTGTTTTTGTATGCCATAGTTGTTTCTATGCATAGATAAACAGTCCAAAGAACTGAATATTTCTGAAATGATAAGTGAAGTAGAAAGTTTTTTATGATCTCATAAATATGTATATTAAGATTGAAAATTTCTGAGAGGAGAAACGACAGGGAAATTTTCCGGTACAAAAGCTTATATTATAGTTTACGTGTTACTATTCAATATATCTTGAATAATAATATAAACAAGCTAATAAAGGCAAGAAAATTTTTATGAAAACCTACAACATTTGAAAAAAAAATTGTTTCTATAAAGAAATAAATGGAAACACTGTATACATTATTAACGAATTCTTATAAAACAGCTTTTTGACGTGCTTCCTAGATAAGAAAATAAAGGAATTTATATTTGGAATGATTTTTCTTAGACATTTAAAGAGAACTTGCAAAACTTACCTGAAATGTAGAATTGGAATGTTTTAAAATAACAAATTAAATATTCTATTTTGTTTCGTATAAATATTGAATAGCATTTTGTCCAAACCTATATTTTATTTTATTAAGCTTCTAGAGATTGGCCTACCATTTATTTTGCTTAGCACATGAGTTGCAGATTTTTGTATATTTGAAATTTAAAATAATGATAACACTATTAAATTGTGCTCATTTTAATGGCTTTTTCTTGAAATCAGGTTTGGAACATTTCACTCCAAAGCAAAACAGTATAACTGGTTATACGGACAAAGAATGTAACGTTGTTAAAATACTCTAAAAGTGTTTATTTTTGGAATAAACTTTTATATTGTCATAATTTATAAGAAATGCCATTTCTTTATGAATACAAGTTGTGATAAGTTTGATAAAATCGTATTTGTCGTGTGAAACTGCTTTGAACATTTTATTGATAACATTGGCCTTCAGTTCATCGTCAAGGAAATCTCTTTTATAATACTGAGCGTTGCAGAGTGTGACGAAGCGGCTTTTTAGAAGACACTCATAAAGAGTTTTTCAATGTTTATCGAGTCAGTTCACAATTCCCAATAGCAACAGTGTTACAAAATGTTAATTTTATACATTTTTAATTAAAAATTCTCAAAATTTAGTTATTTATACACGTTGAACGCCGAACTTAAATCACTAAACATGCCTGGGGAGAGAGAGGGCATGGGGTTCTTTTTTAGGATGTCGTTCCTCTCACGAAACCCTATTCGTCCCGCTACGTTACCTGTCCGTCAAAGAGCCGGTTTTCAGAAACTATACAACTTACAAACTTGAAATTTTTTGTACTTATAGCTGAATAACTGCTATGAAGCTGAAAATCATAAAATTTTGAAACATCGTATTATTTTAATATAGAGAGATAAAAAACCAAAAATCTAACAGCCTTTTCCTATTAAATTTAAACATTTTTCGTTTTAGCAGTTGCCAACAATTAAAAATCCACAATAAAATTTCTTCAACAATAATCACTTTTCTATTGAAAGATTTCCACGTGAATAATGAAAATGAAACAAAAAGTTTCACCAATTGAAAAAAAAAGATTAATATGACATCATATTGGTAATAAAACGGAAAATTTTAAACATTTCTCAATAATACAATGAGTATGAGTATGTGTAACTACAGAAAGCAGGTTAATATGATGTCATTAAAACCAAAAATCTAACAACATTTTCCTATTACATTTAAACATTTTTCGTTATAGCAGTTGCCAACAATTAAAAATCTACAATCAAATTTTTTCTGCAATAATTAATTTTCTATTGAAAGATTCCCAAGTGAAAAATGAAAATGAAACAAAAAGTTTCACCAATTGAAAAAACATATTAATATGACGTCATATTGGTAATAAAACGGAAATTTTCAAACATTTCTCACTAATAGAATGAGTATGAGTATGTGTAAGTACTGAAAGCAGGTTAATATGATGTCATTAGAGAATTAAAATGAAAATTAATCTGACGTCATATTGGAAGTTTAACGGACTTTTTCAAATGTTTGAGAATAATACAAAGAGAGTATCAATATGAGTAATAGAGAAAGCAAGTAGATATGATGTCAGCTAGTGATTATAACGTCATATGAGTTTGAGGAACGTATTGAATCATGATAAAAACCCGATTATGGAAATATTGGCATATATTAACATTTTAAAGGTCTCCATACAACATGTTTAATTTTGAAATTGTTTTTTTTTTTAATATCGCATGTAGTCCACATGACAGATATTGTTATCAGACCGATTCAGATTTTCAAAAAACGAGAAAAATAGACCGGTAAATTTTTACTTTATAAAAACAGGACCCTTTTTTTTTGGAAAATTAAATTTATTTGGATTTATTAAAGAAAGGATAAGGTATTTTAAACGACTATTAAACGAAACCGATTACGCTTATCCACTTGTTTAAATATATGGTAATAAGTTTTCAACTCCACCGTTTCTTAGCAATAACTTGAATTCAATGAAAATGTTGATGGCACAGTTAGTTGAGTGGTATGTCGTGCCTGAAAATATTGATGACACACATATTCACGTGGCATGGCGTTCAATGCGTTATAAATACACGTAGCTATTCTTTCCACTTTCATCAACATAATTTGACAAAATTATTTTTTTTCCTCTGATGAAACTTTAAAAAAATACTTGTTAACTTAAATTTTGAAAATATCTCATAAACATTTATTTAGCGTATCAAATAGTACATATAACATTTAAAATTCTGAAGCATTCTTCTTCAAACATTACCAATTATAATTCAATTAATTTTGAAGTTAATAAATAAATTGCGACTCTCATTAAATAGTTTATTATAAAGTTATCGTATAATGAAAGGCTTCGATACTAACAATTTATTTCACGAAATCGGGAAACTTTATTCATTTTGATATACTGTATACAGCATGCAAAATACAAAGAGCTGATAATTCAATTACAGGTTATTCAATATCAATCACGCTATCCTTCTGTGTATTTTTGACCATGAAATAATCTTTCAAACCTCAAAATAATCGACACACAAAACCCCTAAATCTATAACACTTCATCTGTATTCACATTCGATATTAACTATTGTATTATTGATGCCTCAAGTAATGAAGAGCTAATTAATATAACGAGTGATAAAGAGAGCCATTCTTTAACGTTAATCAACA
The DNA here is from genome assembly GCA_963931845.1 of Maratus michaelseni. NCBI lineage: Eukaryota > Metazoa > Arthropoda > Arachnida > Araneae > Salticidae > Maratus > Maratus michaelseni. Next base: position 83,963,686 of record OZ007589.1, read on the forward strand.
ACACACGATAGAGTGCCATACAATTAATTTTACGGAATCAAATGCAGATACATTAATTAAATAACTCTGATTTGGATCTTGCATCAGAAGTATATTGTTGAAAGGCCGTAAGGTATGCATACTGAAAATGTTATACAGAGATTTTTTTTTTTTATTTTTTTAATATAAATGTATCTTATAAATGGAACACATATTCTTTTACCACATATTAATTACTGATGCGCGTGGATTTGTAATTATATATATATATGTTTACTATTGCTAAGTAATTAAATATTATCTCTACAAATACTTGTGATTTAAACAAATTTAGACAAAACGTACTTTTAAAAAAAGTATAAAAGTACAGAAATTTGCGAAATAGATTTGGAGTTACAAATATACTTTAATATTGTTTCTGTATTTTTTTGTTCAAATATGTATGTATTAAATTTTCCTTCATTTGAACTACATTTTCTTATTAATATATAAATAAAAAGGTGACGTGACCTGCTGTCTCATGATTGCGTATTCTACCAATAAATATGTTTTATTTACCATTCAGTACCTGCTGTTCATTGACTGAATGCTTCTTTGTCATGCGAAAGAATGGACTTTAACGCTAATAATGATTGTCGCACAGTTTGTGGCAAGTTGTCCAACGATACACAGCGGTACTTTGTGAGTAATTCTATTATCAATACGTTTTTGTTGTTCCTGCGTGCTAATGTGGAATTCTTTCCTTTTTGCAATTAAGTTTCACAAATTATGAATTAATTTCCGCGGATCTAACAATTCTGTTTCAACACAGAAATTTTATTCAATAATTGAAGTTAAATATTTACAGCGATCTAGTACGTTACATTTTATAAAATAAAATATCTGGGTCGAAACATGATTATTTGATACGCGGATTATACGCCGGAAATTACGATAAGCTCTGTGGAAACGGGGTGTCAGGTATACATTTAAAATTTATACTGGATGTAATTGATATAAAATTTTATATCTTCACTAATTACAGCGGACTATTACTAAGCACTTCGTCATGTTCGGAGAATAAGTTGCCGTTCACTGTAGAATTTCAGTGGTATTTCGTTATTTTGTGAACTGTTGTATTTTCATGTCACTTAGTCTCAGCAATCGTCAGTAGGGTGCCTCTGTATGAGATGAGCTATATACGCACATGTCGCATACTCAGAGTGTGTTTTGTCCAACATATGACGGCAAAGTTCTAGGTGAGTTGCTTTTGCCCAGAATCGTTTCAAATAACGAAAATGTATATCCTATATGTAGTCACTCTCATATCGATGTATCCTAATCTTCAGTGGTAAGTAAGAATCGGAAGTTTTAGGGCACGTTTACTGTTTGCAACCTGAATTACGTAAGATAACCAGAAGCGTTCAGAGACCGATATCACGTGACTTTTGTGGGTTACTCGTAGCGTTCATATCCGAAAATTACCCAGACTTCGGATAACCCACATTACCAACACAATTTTGTTGGAAAAAGCGATTACGTGATTGGGAAATCTAATTTCTTTGTTCACTTTATAGATAACTGCAACTGTAATTTTCCACCTGGTTTCAGTTTGAAATAGTTTTTATTCTCTCAGTCCTGTTTTTGTTTTTTATATTGATTTAAAATCTCAATATTTATAAATAATGCGCTGCACATTAAAACAAGTATGAGAGTTTTGTTATCTAAAAAAGTTACAAAATGTAATAGATGATAGCATATAAAAAATATTTTTTATATAAAATTACTTCACTTTCATAATGCCTGAAAATAATTCATATGTAATCTGGATATAAAAAAAAAATATAAATAAAAAATAACCTATATATATAGTATAGTTGTGAAAATGCTTAGTATCATATATTCCTATAATCTCTATCGGACATTGCTGCTATTGTGTTTTCCAAATACAAATTAATCCTTGAAACACGTTTCTAGAGGTTTGCACGGTCCCGGGTCCAACATTTTTCTGCAAACTCAGGTCGTATCAGGCCAGATTTATTTTTTTCCAGGCCAACTCGGGCTTGCTGTTCATGGCACCTAGATTTTTTAACAGGCCGAAATGCTTAGGGTCTGTAAGACCCTGCCCGTACGAAATTCATTGGCCCGGCCCGGCCTGGTACATACAAAAATAAGTAAAATGAGTTACGGCACAACAATGTTCGCAAAAATGCATATATATATATATATATATATATATATGGTCATTATTCTACAATTAAAATTATTTTTAAAAAATAGTACATACATTTCTAGGCAAAAACATTAAAGTACAGTAAAACCTGTTTAACTGAATTTGTCTAAGACAAAAACTTGTCGTACACAGAAAAATGTCTTGATCAATAATCCTTGTGAAAAGAATATAATACAATTACAACAGACGTTGTACTGATTAAGAATGAGATCTGTCTATAACGTGTTCTGCTTTCCTTCTCATTTGTCTTATACTGAATTTTCATTTGAATGTAATTGTCCAAGTCATTTTTTAATCAGTTTTTATACCCGTAACTAAGTGGACATTAATATTGTTGAAATTTTGTATTCCATGCATTTCAAACATAATTTGAAAATAAAATCTATATATAAGTTAATGTGCTTTTTGAATAATTTTAATTGTAGGATAATGTTACTTTATAAATATCTGCATGTTTTGTAGAAAGTCAGTCGCGCCAGGCCAGACTAAGTCCAAACTTTTAGCTTTTAAACGGGGCCAAAAAATATTTGTCATTTTTTTTACTTTTATAACGGGCCGGGCCGAAAAGGACCCACAGCATTTTTTACGCGCCCGGCTGGTCTCAAATTTAAACATTTTCTTTCTAAAAAGTCCTGAATTTATTTTATTTTCTACTTTTGATATAAATTACTTTTACATGTTTAACATTTTTCTAAACAACTTATTTTTTGCAAATATCATGAAGTTGAAGAATTTTGTCTAAAGAATAAAAGTATGAATTTAGTACTGTTTCGATGAGAAGAATACTTTACAAATTATTAAACATACAATAAAAAACTAGTCGTTGGGGGCCACCGTAATACTTACCCATCCTGGATATACATAATATAGAATATGAAAATAAAACATGTGTAAACCATTTATAAAATATATTGCAATTCGAATAAAATCGTGACTTGATGACGTCATAAACTTTAAATGTTCTATTACTGAATTGCGTAAAATAAACATCCTTAGAACTTCAAAATTGATAATCAGATTAACTAACGGTTTACTGTGTCGGATTAAGCGTCTTCTTTCCAATTAAAATATATCTGTGAATTGAAATATGAATGAAATACAGGGTCATGAAAAATCGAAGAGTGTGAAAAATATCATTACGAATATATCGGCAACTAATTATCCGATAGATTTCATGTATTATGTAAAATTTGTTTTTTAATGTCTTCTATATTCACTGCATAAAATAAACAATTTCGAAAAATTTTATATACTTTTAATCAGAACTAATATTTCGATATTCCGAAAAAAAAACTTAGAAAGACCCCCCCCCCCCACGAAGGGCACTCCCCCCGGGCCTATATCCCAAGTGTAGATAATTGGCCGTCAATAATCAACCCAACCCAACCCAACCCGAAAAAAATAGTTCCGGATAATCGACGTTACTGAAATTCAATAAGCTTCTTCCCATTATTACATACTAAGTACATACCAAATTACAAGCCTCTATATCAATTTGTTCGGGAGATAGAGCGTTTACAGACACACACACAGATAGACGGACGGCAATTTTTTTTCTAAAAATATTTTTTTTTGGAATCTCCAGAGTCTGAAACGTGTAAATCCGTCAAATAAATTTCGATTTTCAAGACGATTACAAGACTTGCCCTATACTACGTATGGGTAAGTTATAAAAAAAATAGTTTTTTTTATCTCAAAAGGAAGCTTGTTACAAAACAAGTATAAAAATAATATGGTCACTGTTTAAAATTTTAAACAGTTAAGTTTTATCCCATTAAGAAATTAATAATTACGATAACATGTGCAAATGGTAAAACAGAAACCGCAGAAACAAAATACGGTGAGTATCATACGGTTTATTCTTGTCCGTTTGTTTCCAACATTCTCTAAACGGACTTATATGCATATCAAATGCAGCAAAAGCTGCAAAAACGAAAAATAGAATCGTCTCTTAAATGAAAAAGTTTATTGTACTTCTGAAAGGTATATATATAATATAATTATAAGAATATAAATATAATATATAATTATAAGAATTAGTGTACCGGGTAAGACGTAAACTGCTCTTGAATGATGTTTTCTTAAATTTTATTACGATATTAAAGTCATAAATAATAATTTAAATATCATTTTATTTATAAATAATATATTTTTTTATTTGTTTATAATAAAGCTATTAGCACATAAAACACGCATATACAAACGATATGTTAATGATACAAAATATTTATTTAATTTTGCACATTATTCAAAACAAAAACGGCTGTTTATACAGTTGTAGATAATTTAACTCAAAGTACTTTCGTCTTATTATTATGTTTGACTGCTATATAATATGCTCAGTTAGTAAATCATGACGTTCCCCAACATGGATTAAAAGTGAGAAATTGCTGAGCTAGGATATCAGCCAGAGTAGCTTAGTGGTTAGAGCATCACCATGGTACGCTGCAGTTCCATGTTTGATTCCTGGAAAAATTAATTTTTCACTCGTGGTGGGTTTATTGTATTATTTTGGGCGCATGAAACAAATTTTTTTTAAGGTTACCTTTAATGAATTCAGACGTTAATTTATGTGCTTTAATATATAAAGTATGTACCTATATAATATTAATTTATGCATCGATGTCCCTTAATTCAGTGCTGCCAGAGTTCTGGCCGTTGACGTTTCACAGCATGGATTAGAAGTGAGAAATTGCCGAGCTAGGATATCGGCCAGTGTAGCTGAGTGGTTAGAGCAACAACTCGGTACGCTGGGACTATACCGTTCGATTCCTAGCCCCGGCTAATTGTTTACTCGTGTTGCGTTTTTAGTATTAATTTGTGTGTCTGAAATCAATTGTTCTTTAAGTATAACTTTAATGAATTTTGAAGTTAAATTAAGTGCTTCAATATAAATAATCTTTGATTACGAAAATTCTCCACATACATATCAACATAATCTATCACACTTCATCTGTATTCATGTAATTCGGTATTGAACTTTTGTATTCTTGTTCCCTTTATTAATGAATCAATAGTTATTATACAGAGTGATAAAGAGAGGAGTACTTTGACTAATCAAAAATGTCCAATGTAGTGCAATACAATTAATTTTACAGAACCAAATGCTGATACATTATTAAATGAATAAGATTTGGGATTTTCATTAAAGATGTGTTGTTATAAGGCCGTGAGGCTACACAACAACGCAGATATTGATTATACTGAAAATGATACACAAAGTATAATTTGTATCTTAGATGTATTTCGAAAATACAATGAAAATCACCATTTCATTTACAAAATTTATGTGTGTATAATATTTATAATTTATAACTTATTAAAAATATTTTATAAAAACGAAAATTAGCATACTTATTAAACATTGTCACTGCATTACATTTTTATTAATTATACAGTTTCTTTTTGATTTAATTATATGTTCTTAATAATACATAAAGTGAATGTAAATCTGACTGTAGATAAAATTTGAAATGGTAAATTCATTTTCCTGTTGAACGCGTTTAATTGCATTTTACATTTATTTAATTTATCTTTATAAGTAAAAATATAATATATATAATATAATATTTAATACAGAGAGATATATATAACATAGGGAATTACATGTAAACTTTCATATAACATATTTTGTTATAAAGCCGTTAGACATGTTATTTATAATACACTTTGTATAATAATTATTTTGAAAATCTTGTTCATAGTATATTATGATATACGGAGAAGTATACACATACATGTGTATTTTTCAAATTTAAATGAAATTTTAAACTTAAAGTAAAATGTAAAGATGTGAATTAAATCTGATTTAACTAAGTTCAAGATCGATTTTATATCATAAATAAAACTTTGGCGTCGTATTTTTTCTTAATTAACATTACATCTATTTCATTTCATTTTTATTTTACTATACGTTTCTAGTAATTTATAAGGAAAAATCGTAATTTTTGCAAAATTAATGCATAAACAGTACACTCAGTACTTCCTTCGTCAATAATTTTACACACTAATTTGACACTTGCTTTCTCGACCTGCGCTACCACTTGTCTAGGTTGACTGTCCTTGTTTAAACAAGAAAGAAAAATCATGCGTCAAGCGTAGATTATGTAACACTTTCCAACACTTCCAAAATAATTTTGCAAATCTTTACCGTAAGGTGTGAGATGATATCTAACTAAACAATTTTGAAAACGCATAACATATTTAAAAATCCATTTATAGGAGTTACCAAAAATATTCGAAAAAATATCCGAGCTCTTTTGTGCAGCCCTGTATATGGTCTGTAGATTTACATATATACTAAATAGAATGCTACATTTTATTTCAGTTAGGAAACGCGTAGCACAGTTTAAAATTCCCCTTCTGGAATTTCCGACAATAAACGGAAATGTACTCGAGAACACTTGTGCCGTCTGTATACAATCTATACAATTTATACTCACCAAGTAATAGACAAAAAATGATTTAAATTTAAAAACGCGTTCATCAACTGAAAAAGCATTCCCAGCCATTATTATTAATAAACAGTACTTTAACCGAATTCTTTTGTGTGTCCCTGTAAATGAACGATAAAAGCTATACACACAGTATTTTATAGTAAGCCTCTTGTAATTCACTTTAGTGAAATATATATCAATTTCAATATGTCTGAAATAGTGAAACATTATTTAAAAAAAACTGCAAACGAATTTTCTTCATAGACCGTAATGTAACAGAATTCATTTGAGTATTCCTGTAAAGGAACTGTAAGTGCTATGCACACCACATTCTATAATTAGTCTCTTGTAGTGCATCTCAGTGATATATATCAATTTCAATATGTTTCAAATTGTGTAACATCATTAACATAAACCGCAAATGATTTTTCCCCATAAACGCAATGTAACGGAATTATTTTGATTGTCCCTGTAAAAAAAACTATAAGTGCTTTATGCGAGTTAGAGCACGGACAGACAGACATACAAACCGAATTCATAAATACTTTTCAACTATGTTGGAACAGTATTAAAAATACATTTCTCCTTTATTCGAGAATGGGTGGTTCGCTAGTAGAATCATGCCTCTACGCAAACAAATAATTTCGTTTCAATGAAATAAATAGCTGCGTCCTCATACAAAATATATTTTACTTGTTTTATATTTCTCTGAATTATTTTAATAAAGCATACTGGGCAGTCAGTTAATGATAGTTTAAAATATAAAAGTAATTTTGCTTCGAATTACGTTTAAGCTTCATTAAAAATAAAATTGCACTTTCTATTTAAAAATAGTCCTGCCTTTCGAAAAACATCTTTCATAGAAATGGTATACCAGATACAAATGTACATATGAACTTCTGAGTATGAGGAAAAATGTCTTCGATTAATCATACATAACTACTTAAGATATATATTATTCGCAATTTTAAAAATAATTTTGAATGATATATTAAATGTTTAATAAAATCTTAAATTCTGCATGGAAACATAATGCTGATATGTTGAAAAATAAATGTTTAGAAAATATCTAGCGTATCATCGCAGTATACCATTTTATAACTTCTTTATTTTAAAAGAAAAAAAAAACTCATTTTAATAATATTTTGCAGAGTTAGCTCCTGTTGCATTCGTATGATTTAATAACTTTGTTGAAAATGTATTTTATTAAAAGTCTATTACATACATGAAATATTGCAAACCATAACATATTTCTGACAAATATCATAAAATTTTAAATATTTTGTATAAAGAATAAAAGTATGAATCTGATGTTGTTTACATGAAAAGAATGCTGCAATAATGGTAGAATATATAATTAAAAAAGAAAAATAATAACTTTTTTGTACAATACGAAAGCCAATTATAAAGCTAGGATAAAATTTACATGATTAGTATTTAAAATTGTATGGAGTTATATTTTTTTCCCCTAAACAAACTAATAATGACAATAGCATATACATAGTAGAACCTAAATGTTCTTGTGTGCAGAAAACCCTGTAAAAACAAAAAATAGTATCCTGGATTAAATGGAAACTTTTATTGTCCTCTTTAAAAGGAATATGAGACAAATATTATTAAAAGTAGTCTACCTTCTAATACGGAAACCAGTCTTGATTTTTTTTTTCTAGCATTGCAGGAGACTTAAAAATGAAGTGTTAAAAATTAAATCTCAGTTTAATTTATTTAGAAATTTAAATTAAGTTTTCCACAATAAAGCTATACGTACATAAAAAACAAAACTACAAATATATTTTTAATGATAAAACACATTTATTTAATATAAACAATATGTATTTTGAAATATTCAATTATATATAATTCAACGTAAAACATCTTCTTCTTTTTATTATGTCTGGCATTTAAATAATCGAAGATCCGCAAAATTCCTCATACACATATCAACAAAATCAATTACACTAAATCTTTACTGATGTTATTTGATATTGAACTTTTGTTTTATTCGTGCTTCCATTAATGAATAGGTAATTGTTATAACAGTTATTATAATATCTTTGATTAATCAAAAACATACAATGGAGTGCATTACTATTAATTTTATTGAATTAAATGGAGATACATTAATTAAATGAATTAGATTTTTGGCTTTCGTCAAATATATGCTGTTTAAGGCCGTAAAACATTTACTCTGAAAGTATTACTCAGTAAATATTTTCCATGATAAATGTGTTTTGAAAATATAGTTGAAATTAAATGTATTGCAACTTTTATACATTGTGTTGCCCGGGCTCGAGATAATAATAATCTGTTCTACACGAATATGACTGAAATATGTAAGGCTATCGAAATCAAGTCGAATGAGGCAAGCCCGGTCGTAATCGGGCTCATAGAACCCACGATCGGAAAGTGCACCCTGGCGGTCTAGAGTTCAACTTAAATATTCAAGGCTATATATATCAATTCGAATGAGGCAAACCCCGTCGTAATCGGGCCCATAGTACCAGAGATACTCCTATAATTCCATCTTCTACCGCCAGGGGGCGCAATCTGTTCTGAAAGAGGCAATTTCAGAACACTCGACCCAACCAAATTAATAAATTTAACTACGGGTAAACATTGACAAAATAGCGGAAATCACAAAAGTGGGTTACGTAAGCGATCGGTTTCGAAAGGGTTAATGTAGATATTTTTTTAAACACAACGGTGCGTAAACTAAAATACAAATAAACATAAATAAATAAACGTAATAAAAAATAAACGTAAAATAAAAGTAAATAAAAATAAACATGTCTATGATCTGGAGTCTACTGTTATTCCGTATTCGTATTTTCCTAGTAGATGCCGATTTTTAAACCTTGGCCGAAAACCGAAAATCGCGTGAGTTTTGGAAAGGATTTTTTTTTTCGGAGGGTTAAAATTGAAATTTTTCAAAACGGATAAAAGATTGTAAAAAGCAAAGGGATGTAAATTAGGCGCGGTATTTTTAGTTTTTCGTATCTTGTTTATAAACGCCGATTCGAATTTTTAAAGATAGGAGAAATAGCTAAAAAGGCGAAATTGATTTAGGGTAAAAACATTTTTAAAAGGGTTAACGTGATTTTTTTAAGCTAAAGGTTTCTGCCTAAACACGATAGAAAGTATATGTCTTTAGGTGTGTTTGTGTTTTGTTTGGTTATTTTAGAGAGCCCATGCCAGATTTTATATATCGCAGAAAATCAGAATTCGCAAAAGTGAGTCCTGCACGCGAATTTATTTCGAAGGGTTAATATTCGTATTTTTCGAAAACAAATACAGATATCCAAAAAGAAATAAATGTAAATATTGTCTGATATTTTTAGTTTTTCGTACCTTTCTCTGAACCGCCGATGCAAATTTTTAAATATTGCCACAATCGCAAAAATCGCGAAACGGCATTCAGAAAATATACTGCTTCAAAGTGTTAACTTTGGGTGGCTTTGAAAAGGGCAAAATAAACTCTTTAATTTTGTGACCTTCGTTTTTCTGTATCTTTTGTAGTCTGGTGGATGCAAGGCTCGGTAAACGGGATAAAATAATAAAAACATGAATTTGATGTTTCTTGATTTTTTTTTTGAAAGGGTTAAATGTGAATTTTTTCAAACCAACCGGATCGTTCGAGACGTAAAAGTACATTCTTCGAGAATATGTCAACAGTTTTCTGTATTTTTAGCCGTTCGCCCATGCCGAATTTAGACAAACTTTAAAAAAAAAAACGGTATTACTCGTGCTTTCTTTCTTCTATTCCCGAAGATACGGCTATTGGTTTCTGAGGATGCGCGAGCGGATTTCGGAAGAGTGATCTTTTATTTGTGATCTTTGATCAGATTTTATTTAATAACTACTCTCATTTTCAAAATATTAAAATTCTGAATGTCAGGTGCACCAGGAGAGTGTTTGGACTACCTAAATCTAAAATTTCAGGCTTCTAGGTGGGCTAGATTTTCCTAGCCATTGCCAACAGACACACACACAGAGCGAAACTTTCTTTTATTAGTATAGATAAATATATAAAATTTACTTTTGAATTAATTAAATGATCTTAATTATGTATAAAAAATAAACATCACCGCACATAAATTTTTAAAACGAGGTTTTAGATAGTAAATTAAGCTCACTGTTTAACTGCGTTTAAGTTTATTATGCATCTATTTACTTGCTCTTTCTATCTGAAAATAGGTTCTCTTGAAATATATGATAACGAAATGAAAAATAATGTATAAGTTATGTTTGATGTTTGATGTTTCACCCCATCTTAATTAATTATACATCAATTTTAATTTTTTGTGTTATAGCTACATGCTTCTAATATTTCACAAAACAAACAAAGTAATAAATGTACGTAAAATTTTAATACGTAATACACAAAATGTAATGCTTCTCTGTACTTTATCTGTGTCAATAACGTTAAACACTAAATTGAGGTTTTAGTCTTTTACTTGTGCTACAGCTTGCTTATGTGGATGCTTGTGCTCTGTCCATACGTGTTTTTTTTCTCTTTTATTTGAGTATACAAGATTCACTGTAGGAATGCTTGTTTACCACATGGAAAACCAGTTCTCAAAAAAAATTACTGCTTGCGTTACCTACATAATTGTTACTTTATTTCAAGTTCTCCAGATTTACTTTAACCATTTCGGTTTTGGTGTCCTATTGATAGGATAACCCTTTTCATGGGCAATTGGTCTTAAGAATTTTATTGTCATTATCTGTATGGATGAATGATATAATATGTCTTTATATTTGTTATTATGACTTCATTTGTGTTTCAGAATCTAATAATAATGATGATATCAATAATTTATGTTAAAACATCAAAATAATACTAAACTATTATACTATAAGTATAATACTAGACTATTTTTGAGACGTTTCGAAAATTTCCTATTACAATGGAATTAAACAGACACGATAATCAGATTGTCTAGTATTATAATAGATAGCATAATGTTTTTACATAAAATAACTCAGTAGTTTCTACTTATAACATAAATTAACTTAGTACTATGAGTTTGTTATTTTGTTTATTACCAAATTTCTTCCATTCTTTAAATTTAAAATAGGGACTACTTTTCCGAATAAATAATTTATGTTAAAACATTAAAATAACACTTAACTGTTATGCTATCTACTATAATACTGGACTATTTGATTATCATGTATGTTTATTTCCATTGTAATACGGCATTTTCCAAACGTCTCAAAAGATTCTTCTTTAGCCTGTTGCCTTGTGAATAGTAGTCAAAATAACTATATTCATTAGATTTCAGTAAATGGCATATACGTATAGTTTAGGTAAACTTTAACATTTGTTATTTGGACAGTTACTTTTCATATGATTAAATGTCCTAATACTAGTTTTTTAAAAATTTTGATGAGAGTTCTGAGTTTTACATGGTTTGAACTAGAAATTTAATTATATTAAATGTTGCTACTTTCTACGTGGTGTCGATTTTTTTCTGGTTTGAAACATGAAAAAATAAAACAACTGGGGTCAAACAGATCCCAATGTTTTGCAAGATTAACCTTAAACACTTTTTCATTACCTTTAACCCATCTTAGAAGGGTTAAAGATTATTTTCTCCAAAATTGAAAAAAAAAAATCAGACCCTAATGGGTTAATCATAATTTACATTGCGGTAACTGGTGGTACTTTACAAGATGCAATTGTGTATAGAACTACATCTAATCTCATTATAAATCAATTAATTTAACTTACTAAATTAAAATCATCAATACACAAAACGAAACAAATTTAAACATGTATTTGCACGTATAAAATACAAAGTCTACAATTAAATAACTAATAATAATTATGTAACAAATTTAAAAACAAATTCATATTTCAAAACTATTTTTCCAAAAATCTTAAATTTTGCATGCAAACACATTCTAATATTTTAAACAAAAATGTTTAAAGATAATCCAACGTAACATCGAAGTATTCCATTTTGCAACTTTTTATAATTTAATACAAGAAAATAATCCTTTTAATATTAATGCTATTTTGCCGCGTCAACTACTTTTTCATTCACATTATTTAATGACTTCGTTAAATGGAAATATTCGCAGGAAAATAAAGTTCTTTCAAAACAAATCTTCTTCTTTTTTAGCCTTTTAATCAAAATAAGGCTTTTCTTTATTTAAAATATTGCACGACATAACACATTTGTGAGGCATGTCATCAATTTGAGCTATTTTATATTAAACATAAAAGAAAAACTTTAATAACGATTTTTTTTTACGGAAAGCTTTGAAAGCATAATTAAATATACAGTAATGAAGTAAAAGAAAAGTAAAATGATGCCAGTTTTTACTAAAAGAAATTCCCCTGATAAATCCCAGATTACACGGACACGATTATTATTTGAAGCATCATACAGCTAATTTCCATCTCTTAAGATAAAAAAAGAACTTTTCATACGTTAAATTTAGAAGCGTCGAGATGTTTCTTCCATCATGTAAGATTTTCCAAGTACGTTAACGAGAAGGACCATGATAATCACACTGAAGATCAATAAGAAAAAAAAAATTATTGGTAAAAAAGGCTATATACTTCTAATTCATTTTTTATTGTTTTCACAAAATCAAAAATCATTATAATGTAATATTTTCATCGCATCTGCTCCATTATTTCAGAACTTTCTGTATTGTGGCTACTCTTCTTGTAAGCGTTTTATATGAAGCAACAAGCGATAGTCTTTTGTGAAGCTTACTTTTATTTATCCATCATAAGTAGCATAGGGTATGTCTTGTAATCGTTTTGAAAATCGAAAAAAATTTTTGACGGATTTACACGTTTAAAACACTGTTGATTCCGAAAAACATATTTTAGAAAGAAAAAAAAATGTCCGTCCACCTGTCTGTGTGTATGTGTGTCTATGAATACATGCCTATCTCCCGAGCAAATTGAGATAGAGACTTGAAATTTTGTATGTACTGAGTACGTAATAATGGGAAGAAGCTTATTGAATTTCAGTAACCTCGATTATCCGGAACTATTTTTTTCGGGCTGTCGAAATATTCGTTCTGATAAAAGGTATATACGAATTTTCAAAATTGTTTATTTTAATGGGAGAATATAAAAGACAATAAAAAAAACATAAATTTTGCATAAAGAATGAAGTCGATAGAATAATTAGTAGCCGAGTTATTTGTAATCATATTTCCACACTCTTCGATTTTTCATGACCCAGTATTTAATTCAAATTTCAATTCAAAGATATATTTTAATTGAAAATGAGACGACGCAGTAAACCGTTAGTTAATATGATTATCAATTATGGAGTTATAAGGAAGTGTCTTTTACAATTCAGTAACAGAGCAGTAATTTATTTCCGCATTTAAAGTTTATGACGTCATCAAGCCACGATTTTATTCGAATTGCAATGCATTTTATAAATAATTTACACATGTTTTATTTTCATATTTTATATTATGCATACATATGATGGGTAAGTATTACGGTGGCCCTCCAACGACTAGTTTTCTCCTGCTGCTACGAATACAATTGAAACTTGAACATAGAAAAATTTGGTGTCCTTATTGTTTTAATTTGAATTTACCAATCAGACAGAATACATTTTTGAAAAAAAAAATAGAATTAAGTTATCTTTCATACATAAAAAATACAGAGTGTTGGACGTGAGATAGTACATATGAAAACAAAAATTTGTGAATGATAAACCGAGGCACAGTGGGGCGTTTTGATGATCTAGGTGGACAAAATTCATTTTTCCGATTGTCTCGGAACTTAACAAGACCGCGTATACTGGTAGCTGAATGTCTCTTTCGTCGAGATCCGTACGAGTTTTGTCGAAAAAATCCGATGTGTCGATTAACTACGACCATAAAGAAGGCAGTTGATTTGAGAGACTTTCAACAGTTGCATTATTTTTCTGTAAGTTCGAAAGCAAGTCGTGACTTTTCTGTTTTATTCGAAAGCAGCAGTTTGCTGGGCATATGTCACATGTTTGTCACACGATTTAACCTATTGCTATTTGAAAATAAGCGCCATCTTGTTTTCAAACTTCAGCTTGACTTTAAAATAGTATTAAGCATTATTAAGCAATAAGCATTTTTTAAAATCAAAGTGCCATTCCTAAAGTATTGAAAACTTAAGAAAGTTCCTGCGAAAGTTTGTGAATCATTAAGTTATATTAACTTGAAGTGTGTGTCTGAGTGTTTAATTCAAATCTTGCAAGTCAATTTTAACCACTTTTAATTATTCGATTGAGCTGAAACTTTGAATAAAAATGTAGTTTCAATGACAATACAATATCATAATATAAATACATAATAATAATATAAATAATAATAATAATAATAATAATAATAATAATAATAATAATAATAATAATAATCATTAAATATACCAAATATTTATCACTGTTTGATTATTTTATTACTGATACATTCGAAAACCCAGCAAAACCTAATTATTCTTCAACGTAATAGTTTTGTCCACCTAGACCCCCAAAACGCCCCACTGTGCGAGGGTTCAATTCAATTTATGAACAAAAATAGAGGGTTTTTTTTTCACTTTAAACCGAAGCAGAATTTCGTTCATAACTTTTACAATAATTAATATATTTTACAGAATTCTGTTTAAAGAATATCTTTGTCTTACTTGAAATATGATGATATCGCCTGATATTCCGGAAGTGCTTCTGAATTCTGTTAGTGACACCTTGTGTACTATAAGGTACATTTTAAATTAGGGGGGCATGCATTTAGTGTTGTTTGGACAGAGAACATACCTCTTTTTGGTATTTTTCGAGATGTCATTATATTTCATAGAAAGCAAAATACGTCTTTTGAAAATATCGGTGCAGTGCATTGAATACATTTTATTTATGAGTAATAATCTAGGTTTCTGAAAAAGTAACTGTTACCAATGGTTGAATACTAATGGTTCCAAAATGCTCAATAATAATACATTCTGCAAGTATTCAACACATGTTCTATATCTATGGCAAGTCATCATTAAAACACTCTTAGAAAAACAAATATTTTCGTCCCTTTTTTAAATTAGTATATTTCAGAAATGATTACAAGAATTTGATGACATGTTTTGAGATATGTACGTGACATAATTTGCATTTCCATCAACAAAAATATTTTTATTATAAATGTTCTAAATTATATTTTATATTTTTAGTACACATCTTCAGTTAATACTTTATGTGATAATGAAATTTCAAAATATATTCTGATATCAAAGATTTTGCTCAGTCTTGACACAACTGTCGATAAAAAAATTTTAACTATTTTATTATTAGCCTTTTCTTCCCTAACGATTTTTTACAGTTAATAAATTGTATTATAATTGAAATTATTTTTTGTGGATATTGGAAGCAAAAAGCAACTATATTTCTAAATACAGTACTAATTGTAATATAATTATGCATGCTTGCAATCACGAGCATTATCACCTCGTTCACAATGTTGTATAATTTTGAAATATTTCACCATAAAATTGCTTACCATACTGTCACTCAATGGTAATCCATATAATAACAAGAATAATAAATTTTATTTAGTATGAAAGTGCTTTAAATCTAATTAGATAAAACGGCGCCTTACCGCATCAGATGCATAATTAAATACATCTAAAATTATGTTATGGTATTTAATTACGATGATGTTGTTATATTGCAGTATGAGCTATCACATGAGGCTATCATAAAACGAACTTGTACTTTTTAAAAATATATATGAATATTTTGATAAAGATTTAAACATGCTGCACTGTCGAGATCTTACGTGTATACTATGAAAAACATTGAAGAAGAAATTAATTAGAATTCATAAATTTAGAATATAATTATATAAAGAGTAATTTTTATCATATAGAAATTTCTGAATTTAGAGTGACGATTTTCAACAGGTAATTATATACTGCTTTTTGCAATTTCACTAGAACAGATATGAATACATATATTTAAAATAAACTACGATATTAATATATTATTTTCATACAATAACATACAATGTTAAAATTTTTGTGCTGAGTTGAAACAGGTTTTGGTGCTGCAGTGGCTGCAACCATAAGATGGTGAAATCTTGTACCAGCATTTCGACTTTTTGTTGAAGCATAGCTCCAATCTTTGGAATGAGAATTCACCATCTTACAGCTGGTTGCAGCTGGTGCAGCACCAAAAGTTTGTTCAACTCAGCAAAACATTTTTAACAATGTACAAAAAAAATCCGTTTTTTTCTATAAAATATCGAAAGAATACAGATATTCAGTTTTAAGCTATTATACATTTAATTTATAAGATATGCATAAAAAAATTAGTTGAATTTAATAATTTATGACTGAAATGATATAAATTTTAATTTTTTAACAAGAAAATATGCAAATTCATTGTAACGAGTAAAAAATTAACATTGTTTCTTTTCTTATTTTAATATACCAGATATCACGGCAATTTTTTTTTTTGAAGGTGTAGTCTTCTTTCAAAATCGCCTTTACGATAAAAATGCTCAGAATTATTTTTCTCAACGGTTATCCAATTAATAACGAAGAAAAGGCACCAATTACTGTGAAAATTTGTGATGTCTATTTAGACGGCCAGTTAACAAAGTAAATATTTTATAAAATATAAATTATAGTATGATACTGACTTATCATTATGTTATTATATGACAGTATAACATCTCATCCAAAAAATTACAAGGTGTATAAGTACGCTTTATCGTGTAAAATTTGTAGGC
Source organism: Maratus michaelseni (assembly GCA_963931845.1). Taxonomy (NCBI): domain Eukaryota; kingdom Metazoa; phylum Arthropoda; class Arachnida; order Araneae; family Salticidae; genus Maratus; species Maratus michaelseni. The sequence continues at coordinate 83,981,047 of OZ007589.1, forward strand.
AAACATTGCAAGAATTATCGTGATACCGACGAATGTAAATTGCTATTTTCAGAAAAAATGACGGTTCTTAGCAGGTCAAACATAGGGAGGAAAGCTATCTGAAACTTCTTCACATTAACTTTGACAACGATAGAGCGCAATTTGTTAACTAATTTTTCAAAGCAAATATAAAAACATACATCTATAAAATATATACTCTATAAAATAATTAGCTATAAAATATAAACTCTTTTTACTTTCTCTATCTTTACAAGAAGAAAATGTTGGATTGGTGAAAAAATTCGACTTGCATTTTTCGGCCGATTTATACGTTTTAGAGGGTTCTGAACATGATTTGACTGTTTTTAGAAAATGTCTGTCTGTATGTGACAAATTTTGTGGGCGCTCTATCTTAAGAATTAATGCACCGAATTTAATAAAACTTTATATTCAGTTTTTCCCTGATATAAATTGGTTCTGATTAGTTTTGGCGTAAATCGACCAAAAAGTGTCGCTGCTGTGCTATATTTATCATGATGTTCATGGTAGCTATATCTGAAGAACTAATGCACAGAATTTTATCACACTTCAGATTTTGTTAGACCTTGACATAAATAGATGCTGGTTATGTTTTGGTATAAATCTCCCGACAGATTGCGCTGCTATGCTGAATTTTCAGGATTTACACGATTTTAGCAATAATCATATCTCAAGAACTAATGGATGGAATTTAATAAAACTTTGGTTTCAGTTAGACTTGACATAATTAGTGCTGATTCATTTCTGGTTTATGTGAAATTTGTATAAGACAGAAGAAAGTTTTGGAATTGGCACAGCAGACTAGCTTTTTAATGTACAGCTTTTGAAATGATTTTAAAAGAACTATCTAAAAAAACAATGTATTTTACCATAGATTTAAACACTCCGACTATCACTTTTTATGAAAAGTATTATTTGTATTAATTAATCGCATAATTTCTGCATTAAATATTGCGAAAATTACTGCTCGAAAATACTAGTTGTGAAGAATCCGGTTTGTTGACAGTTTTGATTTTATATATTTTGAATGAAAAATTAATTGAATTTTATAGATATAGATTAAGATAAAATATAGATCAGTTTTCTAAGTTTAAACAATATTAAATCATTGCGACAATTCTAGAAAAAAAATATCCGTACATCTTTTACAAATTTTCTACATTTTTTATTTTTAGATGTTCTTTTTTTTTAATTCCTTTCACATAGAAGAACACATTAAACTAATGTCTAATTCATTAAAAAATACATTTAAAATATGTGTAAAAAAAAATCTGCATAAAAATTAATTACGATTGTATCATTATACGATTATGATAATATAAAATAAACAGTGTTTTGTTTATTTCAATAAGAAATAAATAATTCATTGTAAATAATTCAAAACATACACTGCAAATTTAAACTCTTATATATTTATCATAAAAAATAATGAAGACGAAAATAATTATATTTAATAAAAAAAAATATTAACACTATATGAAGGGTTGAAACTGTATTATTAAAAAATAGTAAAAGCGAATTTGTCTGAACATCATAAGTATAGATTAAAACAGCCGACATAGACGTGATGGGAAAATCTTTAAAAAAAATAATTTGTATCCTAATATCATAAATGTAGATTAATATTTAGAATATACTGAGTATGGAGAAATAATATAAGAAATTATTGGTAAATAATTTAAATGAATATAATACTTATACACTAAGATCATGTAAAATGTATAAAACAGTATCAATTCATAATGAAATTTTGAAATGTGAGAATAACCAAGCTTCATTTTTTTGCTTTCAACAAATCATATTTTATTATATTGCACTGTCTTTTTTCAATTTCCCATAAATTGAATTCGGAATCTAGTAGAAAGTAAAATACTGGTAGTAAACTATAAAAAATAGAAACATGGCGCATTAAAAAAATATATTTTAACATTTTCAAAATGATCTGACTTAGATGATATGCAGCATAGCCATAGTTCAAGCTACACTTTAATACTAGAACTTCTATGTTTGTTGTATACCTACACTCTAAAAACGACATTTTCAAAACTGAACAAAAAATACTCAAATCTGAGTATGTCGCATAGTCAAAATGGCTCCGAATCAAAATTACTCAAGTGTGAAACATGTGTATACTCATTTCTGAAAACATGCACACACTCAAGAATGAAACACCATGTGCTCATATTTGAGTATGTCCATGTTTCAAAAACGAGTTTGAACTGATCCTAATCATTTTTGAGTATGACCAAGTTTCAAAAATGAGTATGTACTAACCTCTATGTGTTCAGTTTTGAGTATGTAATGTTTCGATATTCTGAGTATTGCTGATATTTCAGAACTGTCAATATTTCAAACAAAAAGTTTCATAAAAAAATGAAAACATCGATTTCCTCAGATTTGAAAGTGTCATTTTTCTCAGTGTAGAACTAACGGGGTTGGTCATAGCTAACCCATGGAATTTATTGATGTTATTCTTGTTTTGTATGGGAGATACAGACACACAATTAGGTTTGCTATTTCATACAATGATTTTTAATTAATGTTTGATAAAATTTAGCTTCTAGAATATTCCATAATATGAAATATAATGATCGGATACCATCACAGAATATTAAAATTTCTAATTTCGGAATAGATACTTCGAGATTTTGACGGCTCGTATAAAATGTAAAACAAGAAAATCTTTGAAATAATAGACATTTAATTAGCAATTTTAATTTCGTATTAATGTTCTAACAGTTTAATAAGCTATTAAAACTGAATAAAAATTAAATATGTATATCTACATGATTTTCTACTGACAGTTTACTCACCGTATTTCTAGTTATACAGACCTATAGATAAAAAAATATATTCTTTGGATTTCAACTTAATTCGTGTTAAGGGATTATACTGTATATTTAGAAAAAGTCAAACAATTCCAAATTTTTATTCAGAAAAACAACATTCCTACGAGCGAAAAATCACGTATCGGGCCATAGATGATTCGCCTCAGTAGTTCTTGTGGAAATGGATGGATGCTTGCTTAAGGGAAGCTGCTTCTGTAAACCAGCTAACACACCATAATTAAATGTATTGAATTTTTGACCATGGAACTATCGTTAAATAAAATCAGCTTCGAAAACAATTCATTTAATAAAACAATCACGCAGATGCAAAGTTTTCGGAGAATTCGGTATTTTTATATGGCACCTTAAAGAAGAAATTCTATGGATTAAAATTACAAATTCTTGAATTACTACAATTGTGTATGATTCACATGTTTGTTACGTGTGTTGAATTTTTAATATAATTTTAAGTATTCACTTTATTTAATCGCAGAAGTTTGCGATTTTAAAAAGCAAATATTTCTATTCGAAAATAGTAGTACACAAAAAACGAGAGACTTCACGACTGAATATACATGAAAAACATTTTCAGAAAAGATCCGGCAATCGCATTTGAATGTGGAGTAAGCAATGGAACTATTGCATATTTAGAAAATTTATAAGATTTTTTTTTTGGTGTACTACCATCGAAAGCTCCATCCAGGCTGTCAGCTTGAAAATAAGCCTTGACACAAAAACTATCAAACACAACTATTTTACTTTAAGCAATAAGTAGAAAATGTCAGCAGTGGATTGTGAAGATTTATATCACACGATTCAAAACTAAGCTGAATTAAGAAAACAACGAAGGGATGGGTTGAAATAATTTCCCAAATTTGTTAAATTATAAAATCCTTCACTCAGGTTTCAATTCATTCACAGTTATTTTTTACTAGAATCTAAAAATTACGCATAAGAAGGTAACTCTGAGACTAAATGGAAACTTGTGGATTTCTGTACGTCTTTATTCGAAGTATAACGAGGTCCACCTAACCAAATATTCGAAACTCGTAGCCCTTGTCTCTATTGGAAACGGAAAGTCAGAACCTCCACTTCAAACAACTTTTACGTGCCGAGAATCAAATCAAAAGAAATGAGATTTCCGAATCTAAACGCACGTTTGTGAGATCTGTTCCAAACCATCTGATTCCAACTAACACATCACTATAAAAAGCCCCTACACAACCACAGTTATCTATTTAACATATCATTTAACTAGTCGACTCGGTCAATCCCAAAACTTTCTTCTCTCTCACACAGGTTTCGCATACACTAAAAACGAATTAGCATCAATTTATATCAAGGTCTAACTGAATCTGGTGTTTTATTGAATTCCGTGCAATAGTTCTTGAGACTATCGCTAAAATCTTGTAAATCCTGAAAAATACAGCATAGAAATGCCACCTGTTTTGAGATTTACACCAAAACCTAATCAACAACAACTTATGTCAACGTCTAACTGAATCTGAAGTTTGACAAAAATCCGTGCATTTGTTCTTGAGATATGGCTATCCTGAAAATCATGAAAAAATAGCATAGCAGCACCACCTGTTGGGTTATTTACACCAAAACGTAATCAGCATCTTTTTATGTCAAGGTCTAACAGAATCTGAAGTTTGATGAAATTATGTGCTCTTGAGATCTAACTATCCTAAAAATCATGAAAAAATGTAGCATAGCAGCGCCACCTGTTGGGATATCTACACAAAACATAATCAGCGTCTATTTATGTCAAGGTCAAACTGAATCTGAAGTTTGATGAAAATAAGTTCATTTGTCCTTGAGATAGAGCTATTGCAGGAATCGCGAAAAATGCAACATAGATTTACAACAAAAACTAATTAGCAACAATTTGTATCAGAGACTAACAGAATATAAAGTGTTTTTAAATTCCGTTCATTAGTTCTTGAGAAAGAGAATATAAAGTTTCATTAAATACCGTACATGACTCCAATACTTTCTTATTTTAAAGTTACAAGAAAGTAAAAATGAAGCTAGCAATCCCATTCCATAAATACATGCCTACTTTGCAAAACTTAAAGAAATAAAGAATATACTCATTTACCCACATATGTCAATCAGTTAGGACAACACGTATAAGTGCATACTGCCAAAACATATCTATGTTTTCATTAGCAGATTTTATGGAACGTACCTTATATTGAAATGTAACCACTGTCTAATGTATGAAAAGAAATATGATATCAAAATTCTGCAAAGCTTAAAAAATATTAAACAAACGCTTCTGTAAAGATATATTTTTTTATATATATATAGTTTGAGGTTCTTGTGATTTTCTGCTCTTTTTTTCTTATGTGACTTTTCCGAAGTATAAAAAGAAACACATAAACTTTAACAGAGAGTTGAACAAATCCGATACATTTAAAAATGAGAGTTATTGGAATTATATTAGATATTTTTTAATAAAGACAAACGCTATGTTGTTTTTAGATCTTTCGTTTCGATTGAAAGAGAACGTAACTGTATTTTCGAGTTTTTACAGATCTGCAATAACTAAAGATGTTTCTGACACATTTCACAAATTATTATTGGAAAAATTTATATTGCTATTAGTAAAATAAAATTTAGAAACAGAGTAAAAATTGAAAGCTTATATAATTACAAAACGGTAAAGTTTTGATTTTTATGAACTAGAAAACAATACTCAAATGTGCACAATTAAAGAAAAATAATATAGAACAGAAAAAAAGATGCATCTCAGCATGTCTAATTTATGATATCAGTACTCCGTGTATAACATAATTTGTCATATTAAAATTTATTTTTAAAAATACGTAAATGTCGACTGAATGCATTGTTTTCCAAAGCATGTAAGGCTGTTGTAATTACCTTGACTGAATAGTGTATATCTGTAAGGGAGAAAAAAAGCTGGAAAATAGAATGAATGATTAACAAAGAAGAAAAATCATGCATCAAGAATAGATTATGTAACACTTTCCAGCACATTCAGAATACTGTAAGAAAACTTCAGCGTTTAATAAGGCAAAAGAGGATATCTAAGTAAAAAATTTCGTAATCGCATAAAACATTTAAAAACACAATTTCGGCAATTGCCATCTATAGTCCGAGAAGAAATAAAATTATTCTGTGATTGTTTTTATATATAATTTTTAGATTTGTATATATACCGCATATTATGCTAACATTTTGTTCAGTTAAGATACACTTAACAAAGTTGTAATTTCCATTTCAGCAATTTCCAACATTAAGGGAACCGTGGACCTTCAGTTGGGTTAAAATCGACTAAAAAATCGAATTTCTTATTTTGGTTTATTACTATACTTCAATCTTAACTGCAACATTTGCAAAAAACAGCATGCAATTGCAAAGAGTCCAATCAAAGTTAGGAGCTTTTCAAATTTGACACCGTAATTGACTTACACTAAAAAATAAAACTTTAAATCCCGCTTTCTATAAATAAGAATTTTCGCCGAGTTAAAATATTTAAAATGTTCCAGGTGTCTTATGTTTTATCCAATTTCCATAATATTAAGTATTATTGCTAGCAGTGTGCTATATTTCAAAACTTGGTATTAATATAAGTTGTAAATTTCCAACTGAACGAAAAATGTCCGGGCCAGGATTCGAACCTGGGATTGCTTGGCTGAAGCCGCCACGCTCTGCCACTGAGCTATCCCGGTCGAATCTAGAGGGCATAATTCATCCAGTTAACCTTATTGATCAAAGCATTATATGCAGCTTATATCCCACATCTTTTTGAGCGTATTAAATACGCATTAAAGAAATATAATGTAACTCTTATCGCAAAGCCCCCAACAAAGCTAAAATATCTGGTACATAGAATGATTGACCCCATTGATAATGGAGATAAGTCTGGCATTTATATTATTCATTTTAAAGTTAATGGCAGTTCTAAAACATATTCATATATAGGCATGGCAACTCGCAAATTAAAGGAAAGGATTAAAGAACATACGGCTGACATAAAAAAAGGTAAATTATCCACTGCTATATCCAGATTAAATCAAGCTAAAGATATTGATATATTTTTAAGTAAAACTAAAATAATTTCACATTGTTCACAGTATAATAGTTGCATAATCAGAGAGTCCCTAGAAATTTTGAAAAGAAGTGATAATACATGTAATGATGTATTATCTTATCATATCCCTCGTATTTTTGGTATAATGTATTGGGTGTCACTGGGGTTTTTGGTTTTTGCTGACCCCCCCCCCCCCCCCCAGCTTGTAATGGTATCATCCCAACTTCTTTCTCTCCCTCCAATTCATATGGATTGGTTTCGCCCATTTTGGACCTGGCCGGAGCGCGCCATTCGGAGCGTTGTCTTCTCCACGGCTTGTTTTCATCTGAGGAAGGCTAATGTTTAGACGAAAGCTTATGGATTTTTAACATCTAATAGTTTTAATTTTAAAACTGTGTTTTGTTTTATTGCACCTCTGTAGTAACAACAAATTATCAATGTGTTTACATTGTGGTTTATAAATTTGAGAGGGTGAATTTGTCGTTCGCATTATATGGAATTGTCTATATATTTTATTTAATATATATCAATTTCAGTATGTTTGAAATTGTATAACATTATTTAAATACATTCCAAATGATTTTTCACATTAGACTATAATGTAAAGGAATACTTTTGAGGCCACTGTAAATGAACTATCAAGGCTACACACTTCAGTTTGAATACCCAAGATGCCATAGGAAATTTCAATAACATATATCGGTTACATAAAAATCTGACTATATTTATGCGAGTTAGAGATCGGACAGACAGACAGAGAAACTGATACACAGACGGACAGATAAACCGATAAGCAATTTTCAACTATGTAGGAAATATTTACAAAAGGGATTTTAACGGTCTTTTAAACTTAAAATTTCATTTTAAGTAATCTTTGAAAAAATACCGCAAAGTTTTGCAATGAAGAAAAGGAAAAGAGAAATTCATATTTTTTTTCACGTTTTGATGCAGAATGTAATATATTTTTTATTTTAAATATAATTCTAAATAAATCCTAGTTAACAAAAAATAACTTTTTTTTTATAAAGTTCTGAAATTCCAGTTACATAATTTACAATTTTTTCATGACAAGGTTTATAAAATTTCTTACATATATAAAAGGGAATGTCTATCAACTGTATGCAGGCCATCTCATACTAAAAGCAAAAACAAATATCACACTGATGCTATTAGGTTTCTTTTTATCTCTTTCAAACACAAAATCTAATAGAAAGAATAATGTTCGAAAAATAAATTGAATGATACATTAAGAAGAAAATGTTCAGTACTTTATAAAATCATAACTGTCAGGCAAAGCTAAAACTTTCTCATTATTCTTGAATAATAATTTTTTTCACATTTAATACTTTATTGTATAACTTCAGAAACTGTACTTTGCTTAAGTACGCTTACTTTTAATGGTTATATAGTTATTGCTTAAAATTATGTATGCTTAAGAATGCATTAAGAAAAACCCATTTTCGGAATATCTATCATATTTCACACACAGACATATATATATATATATATATATATATATATATATTAATATTAACATGTATTACAAAATTTACATTGTGTTCGCCAAGGTTCATTTTAGCCAACATTATTCTTCATAAATTTTCCTTTTAATAATATTCCATATATTATACCGGCTTATTAAATTAAAACCTATTCTTAAGCTAATCTATCAATATTCATATATAAAGGCATAATATCTTAATCTACCTAATAATATTTATTCCAAATTGCTTAAATCTAAAAATGGCGCTATAATACTTATATTACTTATATAAAACCCTTTTATAATTTAAATCCAAATTAAAATTCTATTATTACCCGTGTATATCAAACCTCTCTAAATTCTTTATTTAATTGCTAAAATGTGATAATTCCTAAATTATCCCGTTCTAAAGAACCTATTTATTTAAAATCATTGTTTTATTAAAATATCAAAATGTCTATTATAATATTTCAATACTTTAATATTCGAGTTTTATTCTGCGTCAATATATTCTTTTTTTTTTTCTTTTTTTTTCTCTAGCTTAAGCTAAAATTATCGTCTGGCAATCCAAAATCTATTTTTATTCGGAATTCTCGAGATCAGAGATAATTGTTTGTTTACACGTCGTGTACATGAATTCGAGGCTATAGATTGTTCTAGAAGAAAATTTTCGCGCTACGGAAGTTGAATCACTTCAAGATCCCAACATAAAAAAGATTTCGCCAACTAGCTTTTAAGCTCCAATATGCCATTATATCACACACACACACACACACACACACACACACACACACACACACACACACATAGCAGTGATTGTATTATTGTAGTGATTTTCGCCAAATTCCTATTTTGAAATTTTGTTTATGACACAAGGGCCGTGCTGTAAATGGGGACTGCCGGAAATACAGACAACACTGAGCTATATGCTCCATAATTCAGAATATACCTGGCTGTATATACTTTGTTGTTTGCGAATATTAGTGTATGTCTATCTCTTCCTGTGATGTCATCACATGTCACATAACTCAAAGTCTGTGTGTGGAATTTATCCATCAGGTCTTCTTTTTCCAGTGTCTTCATTATTGTTAAAATTTTGAACGATAATGTGAGTTAATCATGGGGTTGAGACATCTTGTTACTTTGATGGTTCATCCATTAAAAGGTATGACTTACTGTTATAGACTGTAGGTAATATTTTCCTTTGCTAACTAGAATTTAATTATTTTTTAGAAGTTAAAATAAATTTATATCATTCATAATCTTTATATACATTATTTTATAGTTTCTTTATTTTCATCTTTCATATCTTATAGTTGGTGTTAATCTTGTAGTGAGACATCTTGTAATTTTGAGTGAATAAGGGAAGTCACACTTTAGAGGAATGAACACACTGATATAGACTGTCATTAAATTTTAATTTTTACTAATTGTGATTTAATTAATTTGTGGAGGTTAAAGTATATTTATATATTTCATATTTCATATATCTGATATACAATTATTTATAGTTTCTTTATTATCTTTTAAATATTGTATAGCATTATTTTATAGTTTCGTAACGTTAACATCTTTTATAATTTGGGTTCATCATTGAATAAGACATCTTGTAATTTTGACTCAAAATGTGGATTCAATACTCAACATTTTGGCATTATTGTTACAGACTTTATGTAAATTTTCGTTTTACTAATTCGAGTTAATTTATTTTGTGGACATTAAAATACGTGTATATATTCATATATTTTATATACGTAACGTCTAAAAATAATATGGTTTTTATATTAAGAACCAACTCAAAATAATATTCTTAAATCTATGTTCCTAAAATACTGCATAAATGTGAATGTAAAACTATAGTAAATTAGAAGTTAGAGGGATACAAGACAGGAATACTAAGAACTAAGTATGCAATGCGCATTTTCATAAATATTATTCGTAATTTGAAATATTTCACTTAACGAATACTATCTTTATCAGCAGGAATCATCCGTAATTACTAAATATTCTCCTTAAAGTAGGATTAGATTTTTTTTTAACAAAAACTTAATTGTAGCTTAATTATAAATTAATTTTAAATTTTGTCTGAATTAAAAATGTTATTATAAATAACTTAATTGTAGCATCGATATAGCATTTAAAGCTAATTTTAGATTAAAATACCTAATTATTTTTATGCAGTTCCGAGCTATTTAATTTTACTTTGCGTGTTAAAGATATTCGTCACACACCATTGCTGTTCAATGAAGTATGAAATAATTTGGCTGTTTTCATTCCCATTTAAAAGCATCTCTGTAAATTTTATCTGAAAATATCTCTTTATATACATATTTCAGGGTTACAACATTTTATTTCAGATGATTAAAAGAGCTTTGTCTTACATAGTTGTTGTTTAATGATTTCTATAAACAATTAGATACACAACTAATACTTCTAACTTTACTTCTAATAATACACTCTATTAATATAACATTTATTTCCTTGTATGTAATTCAGAGCTATTTAGTTTCAGTACATTGCTTGTTTAAAAACCTTTTTCAGATAGTATTGCTGTTTAATGAAACCTGTAACAATTTGTTTGTAAAATTTATCTTTTGTAACAGCATGTTAAACAGAATCGTTCTGTAATTTTTGCATACGTTTATTTACTTAAGAGTTTACAAGAGTTCTCGGCGGCGAAACATTGACATATTTTGGAATTTTGTTTTAGAAAGAGAGTAAAATTAATTGAAAACTAATAATTCCACGTTCTTTTTTATTGTTTCAAGTATTTAAAAATATTATTTCTGTGAAATTTGCTCACATATTCCGTCTAAAACCTGCAGCCGCGTTGACATGTACCAAAATATCCGGGCACGATGGGCAGCATCCTAAATTATTGTAGAAACAAAAAAAATATTATAATCGCAGTTTTTTCTTGTAAAATAATGTTGTAGCTAAGAGCGATTGGCTGCGCTATTTTTGATTTTTTTTTTCGTTTAAATTTTTGACATTTAAACTTGTTGGAAAAGCATAAAAAAATATAATTTTCAAAAAATGACTCGATTAAACTATTTAAGTATGCGTAAATTAGCACAAATTTTATTCAAACATGTTAAAAATTGTTCATGTTACTCTCTAAAAACGACATTTTCAAAACTGAGCAAAATATACTCAAATCTGAGTGTGTCGCACAGTAAAAATGGCTCCGAATCAAAATTACTCAAGTTTGAAACATGTATATACTCATTTCTGAAAACATGCACACACTCAAGAATAAAACATCGTGTGCTCATATTTGAGTATGTCCATGTTTCAAAAATGAGTATGAACTGACTTCTATGTGCTAATTTTTGAGTATTTCTATGTTTCAAAAATGAGTTTGAACTGACTCTAATCATTTTTGAGTATGTCTATGTTTCAGAAATGAGCATGAACTGACCTCTATGTGCTCAGTTTTGAGTATCTCAATGTTTCAATATTCTGAATATTTCTGAAATTTCAGAATTCAAAGAAATTTGTCGTCATATTTGAAACAAAAAGTTTCATAACAAAATGAAAACATCGATATACTCAGATTTGAAAGTGTCATTTTTCTCAGTGTATCCTGCTGTCCATGATGAAAAAATGTAATTTCCAGTAAATCCCGTTTAACGTTTTAGAAGAAAAAAAATATATCAATATATATGTTTTTTAACTTACACATAATTTGCTATTCTAGCACCATAGTGTGGAACCTCCTGTGCCATCTGCATCTTCTTCAATAAGGAAGTAATATAACTTTGGTGAGTTTGTTTTTATCAATCTTGGGCACGCTCACATTTTCGCTCATATTTTACTTAATAATTGAGATATGAATTTAAATCTTTTTGACCATAATTCAACACACTAAAAAAAATTAAGTTTCGTAAAAAAAAAATCGATTTTTTGAAAGTTGAGAAAGTATGTATCCTTAAAGAGCCGACAACAGTTCTAAAATCACTTGTAAAATATTCGATTTTACGTTGATTTGAGTTTCTCTCGAGAAATATTGAAGTCTATTTTAATGCTTTTTTTTTGTAATTTTGTTAGCATATAAACTATACATTGATTGTTCGGCAAATAAAAATTTAATAATTATACGCAATTTTTCAAACACGCACACACACACACAAAAAAAAAAGAAAAAAAAAGAAAAAAAGAAAAAAGAAACTTTTATTGCGACTACAATTAATTCTTTGTGCAATTTATTCTTTATAAAAAAATCTTTAATCAGAAGCTCTCTGTTTCTTTTAGGGTTACAGAATTTTATTTCGATGGAAGAGATGATCTTTACAATCCTTTATGAAATCCTTTCCCTTATAAATACTTTAGCTGGCAGTATACATGATTGACTTCTGATTCGCTTTATTATAATTACATTGTTTTTGATCTACTCAGTTGCTTATTGCTTTGAATTGCCTAAAACACTGCGAGTAGTTCAGGACCAAAAGCAATTCAATCATGAGATGAAATTTTTGGATTTTGGATTAGAGATATGATAAATTCAATTTTAAAAAATGTAATTTTCAATTGTTTAAGAAAGAATAATAAAGCTATTGTATACATTGAAAATAATTATCTCTGACTATGTATGTATTATTTGAGCTGTATCTAAGGACATTGATGTAAATATGTGTAGGTATATAGGAAGGCATTCATCTGCGTAATTATGGAAAACTAAGCATAAAAATAATTTAAAAAATAAAAAGGATTTATTAATGTTAAGGTACAAAAAATAATATTTAATAATTACGCAGATTTTTTCTTTTATTGTTTCTGTTTATTTAAAATTTATTTAAATATTTAAAAAAAATCGTTTTTGCCAGATTTGTTCCACAAACCGTAGATACTTCTCTGCCTACCTTGATAATAAAGCAGTTTGCCAATTTGTGGAAGTGGAAATTAATCTAACTTCATCACGTGACAGCCATAAAGTATTGCGGTGTATATGGTTTGGAAATTTCTGCCGAAATCCCAATTAAAACTTATTATAAAGTTTGTCATCTAATTATAAATCAGCAAATTTCTCCAACCTATCTTTACATATGCAAAATTATGTAAACCGACAGTGTTAATTTAAGCTTTAATTCTCTAAAATTAGAATAGTATTAACCTTTGGACATTTGGTGTTTCATTAAATTGGAGTAAATTTTACGGATTGTCAATCAAAGAAAAAGTACGTGATATAAATCATTAAGCTTTTCTTATTTTATAAGTTTTGAAATGTGGATATTTCTTTTTTTTTTTTTTTTTTTTTTTTAGATTTAGGAGGGAACAGTAAACAATGAACAGTTGGTGAGTTCAGCAGCGTCCTAGTTGGAAGGCAACACGCCCTGTAGATGAGTATTTGTGTAACACATCTTAAGAGGAGCCATGAAAACTATCTATCCATAGTACAATATATGCACAACAATAAAAATTAAAGATAGAGACAAACAGGTGAGGAAAAGGTTTCCAATCACTGAGAAAGAAAACGAAATCAGAAGGGGATAGTAAAGCTCTATATATGCGGACTTGCTACGAGAGCGACCAATCCGAAAATAGGAAGGCTGGGAGTTGCTAGGAAGTCCAAGACGACTAAGATTTGATAAAATATAACTATGCAAATTAAAAAATTAAGTGAATATAGTAAATTAAGTTAATATAATTAAAAAAAATAAGTAAAAGTTTAAGAAAATACTTTCCCATAGCCAAGATTCAAGATAAAATATATTAAAACAATCTATCCCCCCCCCAAAAAAAAAAAGAACAATCTCATTGCCATACATTTTTTTCCAAACTATAGCAATAATGCACAAGAAATCAATATAACATAGATTAATTTTTTTTAAGTCGTATAAACAAAAAAGAAAAATATTAAAAAAATAAGTAGTATTAGCACAAAGACTATTTTTCAAATATGATAGTATAGCTAAGTCTCATTGTATTAGAGGAACTATAGTCATCGTAATCTGCTAATTCGTATGCAATATAGTTCAGGATTTTATAAATATTATTCTAGAATATTTTAGAGAAAATTTTATTTTTCGATTGCAAGGATATATATTGAACCATTTCTAATAATTCTGAGTTGTTTGTTATGGTACAGAGATTGGTGATGCATGCTTTTTTATCAAATACAGCGGCATGACTTTAACATTTTTTTTAATTTTTTAGCATGGTAAAGCAAGGTCATCAATAATTAGTTGAGGATCAGTGTTAGGAGGGATACCTCTAACACAGACTTTTTTTGGACGTTGATCCTTAGGGTGGATATTAGTGAATTTAAGATGTTTATCACCTAAGAATTTCTGAATATCACGAAATTGATTTTCGGTTTTACTTTGAATTTTGAAAAGTTCACTTTTAAGATAGACAGTTGGGGGGGGGGGGGGACTGTTACTATCGGTATATTTAAGTTGCATGGGAGTGGGGTTTCGGCTAATACTTTAAGAATATTAAGTTTCTCAAAAATTTCACATTTAAATAATCTATGGAAAACAGTAGACATAATTAAATTGGAATAGTATGGCTCCCCCAAAATGGACACAGCAACACTACATAAAGATCTTACTTGAGCTTTCAGATCATCTTTGCTAGAGTAGTTCGGGAAGACTTGATTTCAGCGTCAGTTGTATCATAGAATCCCATTGGCAGGCTCATGATGCGTTAGATAATGGTTAAATTCAGCGAGAATATCCACAGTTTCAGTTCCGTCTATAATACGTGCCAGTTTATTCATTAGAATATTTGCGTCACTAACGGCCGTAGCCATCGTGAGCAAAACGAAACACACTCAAATACTTCCAATGTGTACCACCACTACTTATAACTAAAGAACTCGCATAACACTTTAGATGAGAACATACATATCTTGACAAAGCGACTACTCAAAGCGTATGAGTATGTGATGCGAGTGTGATGTGAACGATTGAATCACTTGAATTGAATTATCAAAAATTTTTAATTCTTCCTGGTATTATATTTTATACATGCATCTAAATTCTAGTACTGTAAATAGCACTGTCAATAAACGGAACTGAAAAAATCTAAATGCATTACTTCACATTAATTTTCTTTTAGCACTCGAACACTCATTCATTTTAATCATTTTTTTTTTTTTTACCAACCATTCTGAAAGTCATTCATCATACACTTTTTTCATTTATATTCGTAACTCTTCGTAATGTGTAAAATAATAATTTTTAAAAAGAAATTTGTTCTGTAACAGGATTATTTAAAAGCGGGAATGGTTCCATGTGAATAAGGAGTTTTTCCACTTCATTTGTACGTTATTACATTCCTCGAAATTTTACAATCTGTTTCTGTACACGCTCTTGTATTAACTTTTCATTTCTAATATATTTCACAGAGAAGAGGAACAGAAAGTGCAAGGAAATGCCATTTTTGTCATGGTAACTAATATTTTTATATTTATTAATGCAAATTCTGAACACTCTATATCCTGGTATACATTCATCATATTTTTAAATTTTCAGAAATATGTGAAAGACAAAAGTCTTTTTAAAATAAAAAATAAAAATGTTTTTATCACATACGATGCAGTGTGATAAAAGAGAGCAATATTTTCATAAAATCTATAAATAGGGATACTTTAGGAAACATTTATAGAATAAATTAACATGTTTGAAACTGAGAATTTCTTGACAAGTAGCCAATGCCCTAAATACATTAGATGGCAGGATGATCAGATCGAAGTTAAATAAAGAAAAGTTTTTGCTCTTTAACAATTTCACTTTAGAATATATTTGTTATTTCATTTATTTAAAAGGTTTTTTTCATAGAATTTAAAAGTAACCCCGTCACATCAACATGGAATTTACTATATGTAGTATGTATCCACTAGTGTAGTATGCATCCACATGCACATTCATGTATACATGCACACAGGTTTATGTGTGCATGTGCATGTGTGCATCATGTACACATATGCATGCATGCAAATGGATGCATCTGTGTGTATGCATGTGTATGTATGTGTGTTCAAATACATGCATGTACATTTTATTTTTGAAAAATATATTTGCCAACGTATTATTACATTTTATGTCGGATTATTACATTATGTATATATATATAAATGGATTATGTACTTTATGACTCTATTTCATGTTTTATCTGTATATTAGAAGTATGGTTTCTTTCCTTTTTAATATTGTATTTATTTTTTTATTTTTTCACATGTTTGATTCATTGTTTATGAGTAGGTAGTCCCAAAATCATATTCTTTAGCAATGTTAGGGCTAATACGATGATGAAACCACTCATTTTATTTGTGGTATTTAGGCATTTGAAACTTGAAAATTCTGTCTAAATTCCACAAATTTCATTTCATTCATTCAATTTCATTCATTCAATTTCATTTATTCAATTTTTAATTTAATTTCTTCTTCTTTTAAATACGTTTTTGGTATCCATATTCAGTGTGTTGGGGAATACTTTCATTGTCAACTAATTATTACATACTTAATCATTATTTCATAGTTTAAGTTGGTGTTATGGTAATGTTTCATTTATGGTTATATATATATATACGACTCGAGTCATGTAAATTATTTGATATTGTTAATTCAAAAGAAATATTAGCGAGAATATATGCTAAGAAAATATTGTTGTGAGAAGAAAGGTAGTCGGATGTGCTAATACGAAACTCATACATGTTAATAATTCAAAATACGCTATCACACACCAATACAAATGGGTAAGTTTGATTGAAGATCAGACAAAGGGTTTCGTTTAATATTCCTTTCAAAACACTTTATTTTAGTGAATAAATCTAAATCATTACTTTATAAATATTAAATCATTATCTTTTATCAATACACTTTATAAATAAGAACATAAATGACAACACCTTTAAATTCAATATTAAAATAAGAGAAAGCTATTATTTTAGGCGAATTAAAAATATTCAACAACTGTTTTTCAGGTAATTGTAACGGAATATGTTCTAAAATTTTTAGTGGAGAAGTTGGCAAGCAAAAACGTTGCTAAAATATTACATTATATAATTTAAATTTTGAATGAGAAAATAAAAATTTACTTCAATAGAAGCATGTTTAATAAATTAAAAATAAGATGGCAGCACTAATCATTAACGAAAATTAATGATTTAAAGCGAAAACTTAATATTTAAAAATATGAGCTGTTTAAAAAATAAAATTATTGAAAGAGAATTCCAAATTCTATTTTTATAAATTCAAAAATTTCAAAAATTTAGCGAAAGTTTAAATCAAACTTAAAATTTCTAAAAACCGAAAAATGTTTAAACAAAATTTAAAATAAAAAATGTCTCAAGAATTTAATATTTTGAATTTTATCAAAACAAAACAATTTGTTTAAGCGTTGCAAAATTTCTTAAATTTAGCGGAAGTTTAAACAAAATTTAAATGTTCACAGTTTTTCAAAACAAGAATGTTTGAATTAAAAAATAATGGATAAAACATTTTTCAACAACCTTTGCCTTAAATTCTTACAACCTTTCTTAAAATTTTTCAATGATACAATAATGAAAATGGTACAAAAATTGCTATCACAGTGCCTCCTTCCGGCGTAATATCCCCTAATTCAATTGACACCTGCTGGACATACCCAAAAATATATAAATGAATTTTGGTTCAATTCTATGCATAACTTCACATCCTTTTTCACGATACAAAGAGGACACACAGATAGACATATATTTTGTAAAAATATGTTTCTACGGATCTCTGACCGTAAAATGTGTAAATTCGTCGAAAACGAAGTTGAAACAAATTTCGATTACAATATTTTATTCTATTATAGATATAAAAATGTAATAAATAAATAAATAAATAAATAAATAAATAAAAGTCCTGAAATTCGACCCGTCTACTTTTTAACATATTCTCGAAGAAATTCTGAGTCGTTCTTTTTTGTCTGATATCAAGAAACTCAATGACAAATTATCTTTTCCTAAAACAGCAAATAAACTTTTAGAAAATACTGAGGATGTATAAATTTTAAGCTGAGATTTCGAACGCGGCATTCCGGAGTAGGTCATATTTAGGGAGCAATCTGTTATAATGCATTATGAAGCGCATTTATAGAAAACAGAATGTTTCTGTTTAATTTTTGCGCATTGCAATATTTGTGTCTGAATTTATAGACATGTATTCATTAGGGTGGATCGAAAAATTTGTTTTCACAATTTCAAAACCTACCTATGCGGAAAAGATGTTCTATTGTATGGAGATTAAGAAAAAAATAATTTAAAAAATAAATTTCAAAATTTAATACTGCCGCAATGGGGTTGAAATTTCTAAAAAAATGAAAAAAAGACATAATTTTGGTTAGATGATTTTTGAATAAAAGTAATTGTTTTAATATTAATCAAAACCTACCTATGCGGAAAAGATGTTCTATTGAATGGAGATTAAGAGAAAAATAATTAAGAAAATTAATTTCAAAATTTAATACTGCCGCCAGGTGTTTGAAATTTATGTATTTGAGTCATTTTTGTTAAATGAAATATACATTTTAGTAATTTTAAATATTACTTGCAATAACAGAACACTTACTTGGTTAAAAGAAAAAACTTCAGATTCTTATTTACCAGCTTCTTTATTATTAAATAAAGAAAAACCTATAAAATCGTCGAAATTACAGTGGGCGATAATCACGTTTGGTGTTGAAAATTGGCATGAGGTTTCGTGATTCGATGCGATTTCTTATAAAACCGTCTCTTCTATATGATCAACAAACAGCAGAAGATGCTTCCGTGACTGTTTTAACTATACGTTCTGTAGCTTGAGTGTGTCACGGAAACCCCTTGATAGTAGATATTATTGCCGCCGGAATAATTGCTGGATTTACTATTGCTTCTGAAATCATGTCGTCACTAAATCGTTCAGTTAGTGGAGGTTCTGTCACATTTTCCCATTTAATCAAATCAATATAATCCGTCGCACAAAGTTCAAAAGCTGGTAAATTGAAGATACGCATATTATTCGTTGAAATGTTTGGGATTGCAGTAGACCGTTTGACTTTGCTCGCTTTTAAAATTTTTCGAAGGGTCAATTGCCTTATGTGAGTTCCGTCGTCAGGTAACATCGATATCAGGATATTTTCAGGATGGCAAAAAAAAACATTTCTCCTAATAACAAGGTCCTATTCCACCAGTGAAGCTTCTGGGCCCAGTCGTGGTTCCATCTACGTACGCGAAAAGATGACGTGGTGGAAGCTCATTGGCGTGTAACTGGCACACAAACCATTGTAGTGGACGCTTCAGAATCAGTTCTAAATTTCGAATAACACCTTCTTTAACACCTGTGTTAATAGATGTTCCGTCGCAACCAATCGCAACCAACTTTGTTACATCTATATTGTTGTCAACGCAGGACAAAAAAAAATTACGATGTCTTTTCCAATGACTTGCACTCCCCCAGAATTTACAATGGTCCGATGTACTCGGAACCAGGTTCTTTTACCAAGCTTACGTGTTCTTCTATTATGACTTTTCTTCTGTTATCTGCTAGTGATATAGTCCTGTCTTTACGTCCATCGAAGTATAAACCAAATTGGTCATGGTCAGACTCTTACAACTGACTGAGACGGTAGAGTGGTTCTTGCCTTTGTTCTCTCACGTCGAATTTTATTTCTGTCAACGACGTTCGATACATCGCTTTGTGAGATAATGCCCACATCTTGAAGCGCAGCTGACACGATAGCAGCGCCTGCTCGGTCGGAAATACCAAAACGGTCCAATGTCTTTGCTACGGCATGTAATTTCGTCACTACAGATGTGACAGTGACACCATCAGCGTTTTGGGCGCCGCTTTCAATAATAGCTGATGATGAAGAAAAGTCAGTGTGCTCGCACATACGCCGCTTCAATTTACACCCGTTATTCATATTCGTATTCAAATATATTTAACTGGAAGAAACATCAGGCAGTGTTTTGTTTTTCTCCACGTATCGCCCTTGCTTTAATTTTCGTTTCTCGGCCTTAGTTATTTGTAAAGTGACTTTCCGATCCGGTGACCCGATTACCATTTTTCTTACAGTTCGCATGTCTAATAGAAATTCTCTCTCGTTTATTGGTACTTTATTCCGTTCTTTCTTACAGAAGCAACATTCAAATGCTGCACGCCGCACACTCACAAGTACACGCCGATATATCAAAAACAGCATTTGCGTTTTTCCGGAAAACGTCAATCTGCTTGCGATAGCTTTCAATCCCTTTTCTGGCTTTGTAAGATTTAAGAAGAGCGCGATATTTGTCGTGGTATAATCGAACTTTTCTCAAAATGCTATAGTGGTCAATTATTAGGATTGAAGCTCGTTTCCAGGTCTCTTCTAACTTATTAGCAACTTCTTCACATGAGGAGGAAAGTGTAGATGTAGACAATGTTTCCTTGCTTCGGTATTCTTTTGAATGCCAACATACGCACTTTATTACGTTACTGTAGGTAGGAAGCATATTCGTTGGCATATCACAACCAGACCAATGTATAGGATAAATCCTGTCTTTTCTTAACATCGCCATGTTGCAATAATATTCAAAGTACAATACGCAACACAATACACTTACAAAGAAAACTTACGCAATGAAATAGAAATTTATGTCATTTTGCGAGAACAGCGCCCGATTCCGTAAGCCGCTAGCTTTGAACTGAATGAGCAAGCGGTGAGAATACGTTTATCCAGTATTATGCAGAGTAAGGCTCCTTTAACTATTATAGAAGCCCTAATTCAGAGCCACGTGGGCGTATCATATGACGTAGGAAAGATTCCATGACGTAGCGCTTCCAACTTATGGAGGGGTGGAAGGATAAAGCGGGAGAATGAAAAAGCTGGAATTGCCCTTTTTTTGAAAATCCAACCCCCTTGGGGCAGTATTAAATTTTGAAATTATTATTTTTTATTAATTTTCTTTAAATCTCCATACAATATAACATCTTTTCCGCATAGGTATGTTTTGATTAAAATTAAAACAATTATTTTGAATCAAAAATCATCTAACCAAAATTAGGTCTTTTACCAATTTTTTTTTTCAAAAATTCAAACTCTTTGCGGCAGTATTAAATTTTAAAATTAATTTTTTTAATTATTTTTCTCTTAATCTCCATACAATAGAACATCTTTTCCGCATAGGTAGGTTTTGATTAATAATATTTATTTTTTCACCATATAACATCGATCCACCCTAGTATTCATGGGCAAAAATATTTCTGAGATTGTAATTTGATACTCTTGGGCAAAATGTATCTAAAGATACGCTTTGTTAATCCGAGAAAATAACTTTTCTTAAAACATTCTAAGTACGCGAAACGTGACACAGTAGTTTTTTATATTTTTTCAGATACTTAACAGTAGAAAAATAAATTAAAAAAGAACTTTAGTATTAAATTGTTTTTTTATTAAAACGATAATACGTAACAACTGTAAATGATTTATTTTATTAGAAAAACGACACACAGCCGTAAAGAAAAAAAATATATATATATATATATTACCGTCTACTACGCCTATATGCTTATGTATGACTAAATTAATGTAATGTTAGGTAGGCATAAATTATGATTTTCGAAGGCTCATATTATATTTATTATGTAGTAACTTCTTGACATATTAAAATAAAAAGAAAAAAAAAACACAAATTTAAGAAAATGTTTTAGAACTAGGGGAATTTGCCGTCTGCGCCGTTCATGCGCAGAGTCGCGCGTTGCAAACGTGTTCCTAATTCAGTCATATGTGGAAACACACTGTAATATACATCAATAACAAATTAATATTCTTGGATTTAAGAGCATTTTAAGAAATTTAAATCGGGTATAAACTGACAGGCGGGCAGACAGATTAATTGTATATATATACTGCGTTTAAAACTTAGTAGATTGTTTAGTGCCATTAATGAATTGCTAATTTATAGTTATTTCTATATTCATAATTTAACATTTGGTTTGCGTTAGGAATGCGTTTAAATTCAAAGAAATCATCGTAAGTGTCTTCATACATTAAAATAAAAAAAATAATTTTATTTAAATGCAGTTAGCCTACTTCCCGCCACGGTTGGTATAAACGAGAAAGAAAATTGCTCTAAACCATTACTACCCATGTTGATCTTGAGTACCGCTTTCATACAAAAGTACATACAAAAGCACTTTTATTTAAATTTGATTAATCATTTTATCGCACGAGAACGTTTTTTATCATAAAAGAAAATTGAGTTGAATCTGTCCTTCCAAATTTTGACTTGGACTACGATTGCCATTTCAACTCCATTTTCAAATTTTAGTTAAACAATTACTCACAAGGGGCGTAGCAAATTTTATTTAAATTAAAAAACACTATTTTTCATAAGGGACCTATACAAATAGCGAAGAACATTGCGTTGAATCTGTGCTACATATTTTTCAGTATAGCTATCATACAGTTAAACATAAAATAAATCACTTTTACTGATATTTAGTTATCCGCGTTTCCACCAGTGGGCACTTTAAACGCAAAAGAAAATTGTAGTGAATCTGTACCCCCTATTTTTATCTTGATTATGACCTTCGTGAAACATTAAAGATAAAGAACACTTTTATATACAGTTGGTTATTCTTTTTTTTTTCGATAGCAGGCATTATCGGCGTAAAAGAAAGTTCAATTTATATCATCCTATCTAATTTACACTTAGAGTATTCTTTCCATATTAGGAAACACCAGCATTTTAGACATGCCATTTCCCACAAGAGGCGCAACCAGACTAAAAAAAACAAACTGTAATGGGAATATTTGTATTAAAACATAAACATGACAATGACGGATGCTTATTCTGCGGATTCCATGTAAATTCGTTTGTGGGAAGTGAGTCTAAAACTCGTTTGGAAAGTTATTTCAAGGTGTAGTTGTACATAGAGTTACACGAGGCATCACAAGTAAGTAAAATAACGTTCATAGAAGTCTTCGAACAGTAATTATCGATAAAGGGTAATGCATCTGAATTATTTTGTGTTGTCCTCTAAAATAACTAATAATGTTATACCCATATTTCCATCGGAAAATATGCTTCAATAAGCTTTAGTAGCATATACGAATTTTGTAGAGTTTTAATTAACACAATGTCACTAAATTGCAATTTAAGTTTATAAAACGCATAGACGATAGTGTAATCGAATTATTTTAAAAGGGTCTGAAAAAAAAAAAGAAAAAAAACATACCTTAGGTGACCTTAACAGCATAATGACATTATATTATACGTTCTAGAAACGTCGCATTTAAACGCTTTTAAAAACTTTTTATAAATTAGTTTTATAAAATTGTTACATTAGGATTATATATATATATATATATATGTGTACATACACACACACACACACACACATATATATATATATATATATATATATATATATATATATATATATATATATATATA
Source organism: Maratus michaelseni (assembly GCA_963931845.1). NCBI lineage: Eukaryota > Metazoa > Arthropoda > Arachnida > Araneae > Salticidae > Maratus > Maratus michaelseni. The sequence continues at coordinate 84,004,827 of OZ007589.1, forward strand.
TATATATATATATTACTTTGATGCTGATCTATCACAGTCAAAGATTTTTTTCTAAATCTGCAATTTCGCTAATGTAGAATATTTTTTTGTACAATGTTTCAAATGTAGAACATTTTTATGACTATACGACTCTTGTGAAAACAGTCTGTTAAGATTGTATATTTCAATACGGAAGTAGCCACCAAGACATATTTTAAAATGTAAATTCATAATAGTTATAATCCTAAAAAATATTCGCAGGATACTTCTTTCTACGCTGGTTGATGATAGAATTATTTGGAACCAGGGCTTTACAAATTTCATAAAATCTGGCAGCCAACAAAAAATTCTTGTCGCCAGAAAAGAAATCCCCCCCTCTTTTCCCCCATCATTGATTTTCAAAAAGCCCAAACGTTTTTAAAGGCTTTAATTGAGAAAAAATAATAAAAAGCATATTTTAGAATTATTAATTACACTGTTTATAATAGAACCGGATATTTTTAATTTCATTTTTTATGCATTTTTTAACAGTTTGCGGATATTTTTTGACATAAAGGAATCCTGTTTCAATATTTTACCGCAATATAGTAACTTTTGTCGTCATTTTTTTGCCGTTTTTTTTCGCGTTTCGATGCGATTTTTCAAAATTAGTAAAAGGAAATTTTTTTTGACGATTTTTTATGTTTTGCGGCGATTTTTGAACATTTGTAAAAGGAATCCAATTTCTATCTTTTAACCCAATAAAGTATATTTTGTTCTCTGCGATTTTAAAATTTTACCAAAAATTTTTATTGAAATTTTAGTTTTTTTCGCATTTTGCGGTGATTTTTGGACAATTTCTTTCTGGAACTGGAAGAACTCTCTCATAACTATTATACATTTTTATTTTGTGCTCATTTCTTAGTCAATTTTTGTACAAAAAAAGGAAAGAAAAGAAAAAAACGCAAGAATAAATAGCTTGGTCGCCAGGTGAAAAAACTTGGTGGCCAGTGGCGACCTGGCGACCGCATTTGTCAAGCCGTGTTTGGAACTGTTAAATTTCTTGTGGGACTGTAGAATATTATAAGAAATAATGTAATGAGAAAGTAAAAAATAGCATTTAATATAAATGATTCTAGCATCATCGTTATATTTTTGCATTCCAATGCCTATTTTTGAAAAACATACATTTACACTTTTATTATGTAAGTTTTCAGACGTATGTTTTACTCCTTTATTATTCTTTAATGTTTTTACTTATTTATATTTCCAAGAAAAAAGCCTGCGAAATAATTTCTTAAGTTTATTTTAAATTTCATTTTAGGCATTACATTTAATTAAATAACAGCATAAATTATATTTCACATTCCAGGATTCTTTTATGATTTATCTAAAAATCTCTTTTATGAACATTATGTACTGTAAAAAAATAACTTATTAAAAAAAAACCTTAGAAATAAGGATTTTATTCAGATTTAATTATTAATTAATCACAAAATTATTTTTTTCATCTAACAAAATTTTAATTAACATTTTATAATTTATCCAAAACTCTATTTTTCGAAATAATTATTGTAGTTGGATATTTTTTGTTTTATCAACAGTCTAATTATATAAAATTGTCAAAATTGAATAATTTGATTACAATTTATGTCGGATTAAAATGAAAATTCTAGAAATTGTTTCGAAGATGTTTAATGCATTCCATTATCAATCAATAATATCAAATAATAATTCTATTAAAAAATATATAAATTCTAGCTCATCATAATGATTTAAAATAAATATTTTGTTTGTTTTATTTTAGGAGCAACTGAGGAAATGAGCTTTTATGTGCAAATGGGAATAAATTAAAAAATTATTAATTTGAAATAAATTTAAAAGTTAATCAATAATGATGAAATTGAAAGAGAAATGCCCAGAAAGTGCACGCAGTCGAACCTCATTATCAGTATTTTTAGGTGCGTTCGTAATTACATAAATACGTAGCACCTATAGTCGTCGTTTGGTCCGTCCGTCCGTCTGTGAGACTGTCCGCATATAACAGCATAAAAACTACCCAACCGAAATGGTTTGAAATTTAATATGTATAATCGTTGCAGAATTTTGTCGAGTCTTTTCAAATTTTATGAAAATCGAATCAAAACGTAAAAAGATATTAATAAAAGTTTTCTTCAATCCATTAAATCCTATCATATGTAATCTAGATAATAATAAAAGCGCAAATCATGTGACTGGAAAGGAAATACGGGCTGACCTTTGAGGCCTTTTGTCATACGACAGGAGGCCATTTTTATTAAAAATTATTTTTCGAATAAAATTGCATAAAAGTTACATTTTTAGGAAAGTCATAAAAAAAAGATTTTTTGCTTAAGAGATGAGTTACATTCAAATATGTTTCGATTCTGAGATAACTGCAGTTGAAATTAGACTGAAAGCCGAATATCTCAATCCATTAAAGAAAATAAACAAAAGAGATTCGTTCATTATGAATCATTAAAATATTAAACAATGGGGGTAAAGATTCCAAAGGAAGATCTCCATGTTGGATTTTGCAGCGCTGTCTGGTGTCGAAAAAAAATCGCATTTTCAGATTTACTTGAATCTACATCCATCAAAGCAAATAGTATTAGTCGATATTAAAAGCGGTATCTGGAGCAGTTAAAATCAAAATAAATACGACACGCAGGTGTTTATCTAAATACTGTTGAACCTCGTTAACGTAAACACTCAAGGGGAAACTTTTTTTGTTCATGTTAAAAGTAGTTCGTGTTATCCGAACTTAAATACATTACATACAACTGGACGGCGCAATCGGAAACAGTTCGTGCTAAAAGTAATTCGCGCTAAGCGTCTCATGTTAACGAGGTTTGACTGTATAATAAATTGCAGTGAGCTGATTCCGGTACTGACTCATCCAAACAATGGATGAAAAACAACGGTTTACTTCCATTGTTGCAGAGAAAAGAAATAATAATGAAAGCATTCAGACACATGGCTTTTTAGACGTATTTTTTAATTTGCAGGTTAAATTTCAGTAAAAAATTTCTGCACGTGTTATTATTTTTTTTAAAATGAATAAAAAAGTTCATATTTTCTGTGACGTCACGAGAATAGCGTCTATTGGGTTTATTTTATCTTTATCCATTATAACTTTATTGATGCCCATTTTTTCCTTACAATTAAGCAGAAAATATGTTTTTATTTGTATACATGGTAGTTAAGCACAAAAGTAACGTAGATAGAGTAAGTGCGAAAAATTTGCGCCGGTGAAAATGCCGTTATACTTAACTAGGAATGTATATTATATTGATAAAACTAAAAGGACATGATATGATTGAGCAAACATAACGTAATGTTCAGTGATTTTTCAATTGTTAATTATAAAATTTAGAATTGGAGCCTTTATTGAGATTACTTCATCTAAATTGTATACCATAATTATATGTTAACGATTGCTTTAAAAAATAAATTATACGTAATATGAATTAGGAGGATCTCACTAAAATTAAAATTATTAAGATTAGTGTTATGTTAAAAAAAAGCTTGAAGCGATTATGGAACATTAACACGTTTGCACATAAATCAATATCAATAGTTCAGTGTTTGTTTCCAGCTAAAGTACCATAACAAATTTATGACTTCATCATAAAACGCAAATTAGGGAACAGATGTTACAGACGCAACGGGGTTAGAGATATATTTGTCCCATTTTGAAGAAAAAAAATCCGTTTTCGGGTACGTGTTAGGCCTCGCTTGCGAAAACAGCATGTTAGTTTTATTTTATTATGAAATTATTATAAATTATTATTTTATTATATTGTATATTATTTATTTTATTATATAGTTAGTTTATTTTCCTATAATAAACGCACAACTTTATTATACAAACACACACAATTTTTATTATAACCACACAGACAAATTATTTTATCATACAATGATTAATTTATAATAAAATGCTCAATGGACGGGCATTTACACTAGTTTTCTTAATATTTATAGTTCAATGAATTCTGTCTAATTTTGTTCACTTAAGGATTTCAAAATATACAGATACGTTCTGCAGCAAACAGAATAAGTGCAGATCAAGGTTTTGCTTGCAGCTATGGTGACTTTTAATTTCGATTAATTAAATAATTAAGAGAAAACGTTGTGCATTCTGGACAGCAAATTTTTGTGTTATTTTGCATTTATATTTTGAGTAAAAATGCTGGGTAGTGCGTATGGAAAAATGGGTAAATAGATCAACTTAATCATGTTTCGCAAAGTTTACGCAAATGAGACAATAATTGCCGAATGATTTAAATAGAGTAGTTGGTTCAAGAGTGAAAAAACATACTGTCAAATCGATGAAGGGTTTTGGACGCATATTCCTTCATCAACACCATGTATTTTAATAATGATATCCTAAACATCAATGTCACCGATCGCATTTTATCATTTACTTAAAAACATTTTGATAAGTATTAGTGCATCAATTCCATTTTATGGAAATGTGACAAATTATAACACCTTGTAATAATATGCAAATTTTATTTGCTATAAGGCGTAAAATAAAAACATAAACAGTAAAATAAGTTGTATTAGACTGTTGACATGTTTCGACTCCAACAGAGCCATTATCAAAACAAATAAGAAAATTCTACATATGCAGTTATTATTTGATACGCCATTATTTAATTTTTCACGTACTTTTTCAAATTACGCACGTTACTATTTTTATTTTTCACATGGATGTTTATTTCCATATATGTAACCATAGAGTATTTCCAAAAAGTACGTGGAAAATTAAATGATGGTGTTTCAAATAATAACTTCACATGTAATGCAATAGTAGAATATTCTTATTTGTTTTGATAATGCCTCCGATGGAGCCGAAACATGTCAACAGTCTAATAAATCTTATTTTATTGTTTGTAAAGATTTTATTTTACGCCTTTTAGTAAATAAAAGAAGTATTCAATCTTATGATTATATATTTGCACATTTAATATAGTTGATCTTAATACTAACTGTTTGAAATTAAAATGTTCGTTTATTGGCAATATGTTATAACAGGTGACCTATTTTAATAAATAGATAAACTTTAAATCCATTTTATGTTGATTTTAACGTTGTACGAAGTATTTTTGATTTGAAACAAGATGTCCAAACAATTATTTCCTCATTATTCGCTTATATAATCCCAATTAATTAAATTATATTTATTAAATTTAATATTAATAAAGAACTGCCAAATAACTACAATAATTTCACGAATAAAATGATCTTGGAGCTCAATAGTCTAATCGTTATGCTTGAAATTAACTAATAGGGTTTATTATATTTTAATAATAATATTTTAAACTTTCTTAGAGTATCGAATAATTTATTTATTTGGAATATGTTTTTAAAGGCCTTTAACTACGAAATAACTTGAAGATAAATATCAATGTACAGAATAATTGCCTAAAAATCAAACGAATAATTATATGTGTAATTGCAACTTTTCTAGAGCGTGTGGTATTTTTATAATTCACAATAATATATTAGTATGTAAAAATATTAATCACCCGAAAGCATATCATTTTTGCAAAATAATTTACCTTTGATCGAACACTGATTCACTGGAATAGAAAAAAAATCTCAATTTAATAAAAAAAAGAAACATGTTTTGGATCATATCCAGACAGATGACTATAATAAATCATATCAGTTCTAAAAATAATTTATCTTCATTTTTCAGAGAATAGAAGAAAGCTACGTTGCAGACAATTATAATTTTTCGAATTTCATGTTTTCTGGCATGGTGCGTTATTTGATTCCTCCATTTCTAACTTACGAACTGATAAATCAATTATTTCTCTACTTTATATCGGAATTGATTAGTATTTTTTAGGTATCGGCCTATCTGCAGAGAGGGTGTTTTTAATATTAAAAAAAACTGATTTATTCTGTGCCATACAGCCGGTTTTCAAACTTTCAAAACTCACGGAACACTAAAGACACAATTTCAAATCTCACTTATTTGAATGATCACTGATCATTACTATGAATATCGAAAAACATCAGTGAATTTCTACAATAATGATAAGAGAAATTCCATTGCATTAATATGAAATGTACGCATTTTATGTAACAAAAATATTCTCATTCCTATTTAATTATAAGTAATCCGTCAAAAGTTATTAAACCATAAGAAATTTCACAAAAGGTTCTTTAATTATACAGAATTAATTAATCTGTTTTGAGTATCACACACATTATGTGATACAAGTACGCAATCTGAAGAAACTTTTCTCTCGAGATATAATATATGTAAATAACAACTGAATTAAACTTGTCTTTTAAATATAACCAGATAATTAACTGTTTTGCAAATGAATAGCAAATCACATTTATTAATATGATTATCAATGCCTACTATAAACTAAATCGCCAAAGCTAAATGTCCAAATTTCTTAAATATATATATATATATATCTAAATATATATATATATTTATTTATTTATTTCAGTTTTGTTTTATTTTTAATTAAATACAATAAATAAAAAGATTGAACAGAGTTGTTGTTGACTAACCCACAAAATGTACTCGCTAACCTCCGGTGATAAACCATTCTTCACGAACATGGCCGTAAACTTTGAATATCATGTAAAATGTCTGTTTATTTTTACGTAAAATCTCAAAATAATGTACCTCAAAATCATATCAAGATCGCAGAAATGTTCTTCAGAGTATAAAGTCACTGTCACAACCATAACTTCGCTATTTTAAAATTTAAACATGCTAAACTTTTTCATATTAAACAATTCTTCAAAATTTGAGCAATATCCAAGTTTGACAGGATTTTATAATATGTTTTTTATTTTTAAAAATTTTGAAAAGTATCTATTTCAATCTAATACAAGGCGCAAGATTTCATTTTATCACTGTTTCAAAATACCTTAGAATTCTTTATGCGTTTAATATACCAAATAAATGTGTAGTTTCATGAAATAACAATTATATATGCTGATTTTTAGTTGCTTACCCATATCGTTCCATTTGTAGGTGAAAAATGAAAATTCTAGTTCATTTTCCGATTTCAGTTCAAACACAACCGTTTTAGTTCCCTAAAGAATATAGCTACACAGCAGCATCATACAAACAATGACCTACATAAGTCATCGTTTTCCCAATACTTTAAAATTTCGTTTTATTAATCTTATCTAAACTCCATATACTTTATAAAATAATTTATGGTTCAAATATAAGTTTATGAATTATTTTAAACTTTTTGACGTTTTCTTTCTATCACAATGTAGTGTGGTAGTTATTTTGATATGCTTTCTATTCTAACCTTATATTTATTCACAATCACTACAATCAGAGCAGTTTTACAAGAATATAAGTACGTGGAATTAAAAAAACTATATATTAAAATGACAGATGAAAACAAGGATAAAATTATCGGTTCATAAATAATTAAAAATGCACGTTCACCAATGATAAGAGTTAGTAAGTGTTTATATATATATATATATATATATATATATATATATTTATGAAGATAAGAAAAGAGTAAGTGTTGTCTTAATAAGTAATCTCTGTGCTAGTAACTTATGTCTGTTACTTACGTTGTCGCTGACACTGCCACAGATTTTCGTTTGTAAATCATGAACTTTAATGTTTCCAATGGTAAAAATGTCGTCTTACTTATGTAAAATAAATCGTATTAAAAACATAAATATTTTCAGAAAAGTAAATATTTTATTACGATTACACTAAATGGTGTAATTTCAACAAACCTATCCGTTCATTATTCATTTTTTCAGCTTTCTCTTTCTTTTATTTTTCATATTTTTCATTTGAGGGGGAGGGGTCAATGATGTTTTATAAAATTAAAGGGACTGTCAGTGTCCATGCCCATTTCACTCACTGATTATATTTTACTTTAAATACTATTTATTTTCAAATGACTATTGGATTTTTGTCTTTGAAGACATTTTATTTTTTCTTTAATAGAAAAAATATAAAAAGTTTTTTTTAGAGACAGTGGTGTTTTGAAAGAGGTTGTCGAACGTAAAGGGTACAGGGGAAGAACCCCTTATTAATTAAAGGTAGAAAAAAACCGCAAAGTTACAATTCGAATAGTTAGATAAGAAAAATGTTTTACGGAAGAAAATGATGCGTAGCTGTGTATAATCTAAAGGTGAGCCTTCTCAATGCTTCACAATTTAAATTTAAAATTCACAATTATATATAATATTTGGAAAAATATGATGCAAAAACACATGAACAACTTATCCCTTTCTCTGCTCGCATCTAAAAAATGTAAACTTTCTGAGAAATTTATCTTGCGCGTACAGTTATAATTCATTCATGAGTTACGTAAAAATGTTTGATTTCAAATCTATTTTTATAAATATTTTACTTACAATGTTTATAAAACACAAATTAAATATATACTTTATTTCATTCTCCGTTTACGTAACGGAACAAAGCATTTGATTAAACACATGCTGTATTATTATTATTATTATTTTATTATATCAATAGCAAATGTATTCTGTTTGGACAATACCTTTCCAGCTTTTGCAGCTAAACATTTTCAGCTAAACTTGAATTACAGATTCAAATACTCTTCTCATTATTTATATTTCAGTTTATACACTTATTAATTTATTTACATTGAAATGCAATGTCCTTCTAGAAAAATCAAAATTCTAAAATAAATTATCTTGCAACGGACACATTTTTCTTAAAGTAATATTTGCTTTTAGAATGAAACAATTCTACGAATATCACGACAATTAGTCTGCGAAAATTCTATTATTTAAATTCCCTGTATCCCCTGAGGCTCCGAACCCTGTTTCGTACATATATTAATTTTAAAAAACCTATACAATTTACTTGTATGGAAAGTCTGAAAATAAGAAAGATTTCAAATAAGAAAGATTTCTAACAAAAAAAAGTTATATATTTCTTATACGTCAATTCACTTAAATAAAAAAAATATATATCTGATTAAATGGATAGCAATTCTTTAAATGCAGTTCTTTTTTTTAATAATGCATCCCATTTGGGTATTATTTACTAAATGATGTGATTCTTTTGAATGTAAATATTTTGCGTGATATTTGCAAATTAGCTTGATAAAACCATCAAATAGAAAGACTTATTTTTATTCTTTATATTCTGGATTTATAGCATGACATGATGCAATGTTTTCGCATGCAAAGTTCTTTTTTTGAAAATTTATATTCAATGATATATAAATTTCTGAAATTCGTTTTCGAAGTCTTTACAATATTTACTTTAATATTTATTTTCAATTAGTAAAATTAAAATACGAATGTAAATGCTTAACGTGATAAAAACAGAACATATAAAGCCTTATAAATTTTTTTTATGATGATCGACAAGCTTCAAACGTACAAACAGCGCCATTATCAAAATCTACACGATAAACAAACTATTTTCTCAAACTTTTGAAAATCAACATAAAAAATATAAACCACGAGATCATACTGGGTGTCCAAAAAAATGTCTGACTGATTTTAAAATTCAGTAACTTCCAAACGGTTAGGATGTCAGAAGTTGTTTTTACTGTGATTCCTGACTTTAGTTCAAAGTGCCAGAAATAGGTGGCGCTACGAGCACTATACCTCCAATCGAGGCAGAAACATCAATCACCCAGCATTGATGCGAAATAAAGAGGTTCAATACATGCAGTGGGTCTCATTCACCAATAAAATCTTATTTAAAGCGGGCCCTAAGATTGTATTAGCGTATGAGACCCGCTCCATGTATTTAACCGCCTTCCTTCCCATCAATGCTGCGTGAATTTAGTTTTTGCCTAGATTGTACGTCTATTGCTCGCGGCGCCATCTATTGCGAACTAAAATCAATGCGTAAAATCTAATTCGAACTAAAATCAGGAATCGCAGTAAAACGAATTCCTGATATGATACATTACTCTCATGCAAGAATCTTTTAAATATCAGTCACCTTTTGGAAGTTATTGAATTTTAAAATCCATTTCAGGCAACCTGTATGTGTACTAAAAACATATGCTTAAAAATATTCTACATTAAACGTGAAAATTATTATTTCCGTATTGCTTTTATAAAATTAAAAATCATCTCGTGCAAAATATTAGATAATTCAACAGATGCTGATTCCTTGAATATGCCCTATTAGAATATAAATGCTACTACTACAACTACTAAATGCTATTATTAAATAATATACATATACTTTTAAATCAATAATAAAGTTACCCTCACGCGTTTAAATTGTATTCTGCCGTATACAACAGAATATTTTAATAAAATATAATTTATTTATCTGATAAAGAGCGATATGCTAAATTAAAATGTAACATATTGGCTTAATATGAAAACTCTGATTTAAATCTTAGAAGATCAAAAACTAAATTAAAACGCAAAGTAGCTATGTGCTTTCTGAATGTCAATTATTTGTCCAAACTGAAATGCCGTGATACATAATTCAAATGCAATTAGTCAGCAATGTATTCTGTTACTGAACACGTAATCTGAACAGAAGTAGATAATGTATACTCAATGTGAATGAATATATTTTGAAAACGATGAAAATGAGGAAATCGATCTGTTATTAAATACTTCAAAAAATAAAGGAAAAAGAAATAGAAAACAAAAAAATCCTGTAAATAAAGTGAGCGACAACTTTGATAGGCCTTACTTCTATGAAACTACTGAAGCGATTTAAAGACGTTTCTAAATGTTTTCATAACTAAATAGATCTGCAAATAAGAAATTTCTTCAACATTTATTTTATTTTTTTTAAATCTTGGATTACTTTTGCTAATGTTAACGCATAACTACTGTATTTTTCTTTCTTTCCAAACGGTTAATTTATAATTTATTTACTAAAAAATCTATTATAAATGTATTAAAATCACTCCAGTAGTTCTCTAGAAAAATTTAAATAAATGTCAGATATTTAATATCTGAGTTTTATGTTTGAGAAATCGCGTAATTAACGTAATTTATTATTTTTATTTCTTGCTGAACGATCAATTTATACTTTAACCACCGGGAAAATTATTTAATCATTGTTTTAAAAATATTTCAGTAAAGCTGGAATAAAAAGTACTTTAATGTCAATTGTTAAGTGTGATTCCACAACTATCTCAGCAAGCTCAGTGATGAGAGAGTTTTAGATAATGGAATATTCTATCTTTCATTAAGTTAAAATTCATTATTTTTTATATTCCATTAAGATAAAAATATTGGCATAGATATTTAATTGAGTATTTTCCTAAGATAATTAATTCATAAAAACGGCAATATTTTGCTCATCCTTACAATAAAATTCTTCTTGTAAAATTCTTTAGTATTATTCTTACAGTAAAATATACTTTAATTTATTTTATATTTCTTATATTTACTTTAGATTAATATAACAAAATTTTATATGAAAAAAATAATAAAAAAAACATCAAATTTTTCTTATAATTAAGGTTTAGCACAATTATAAAATGTACGTATTTGAATTCCGAACGTAAAACAGGGATAAATAGCCGAAGACACCTGAAAGTTGATATAAAACTTGGAATCTATTATGTTATCACTTATTAAGTAAATATAAAAAATTAATTCATATCTTCCAATTTTATTCGTCCGTTAAAAACTTAACACTTAATAAATAATCTCTTTCTATATGAAAAATAGTGATGAGCAGAATTAAACTACAAATTTTTGTTTTAAATTCAACACTGCCTATATGAATTTGAAAACCAAGATTAAACGTAAGCACTCCAACACCATTAATTATTCCCAATGGGTTTGTTCCACGATTGTCAGTTTGAAGTCCAAAGTGTCATGTCTGGCATGCATAACTTTAATGTAACTAACAAACAGTGTATATTACAACTACTATATGTAATCTCAATAGAATTATGTAATGCGTACTCTGTTTAGATGAATTTGATGAAAACGACGTATGTGAGAATAAAGCTGTTAGAATAATTTTTATTATCATGTCTCACTGACTTTATATGATCAAACGCCTAAAATATGCATGAGAAGTAAATTTGTTTCTAGTAGTATTTCATAATATGAAATACTTCAGAAAAAAAAAAGAATTATAAATTGATAGTACATATTTTTAAAAATTCCACTTACATGTATTTATTTTAAAATCACGTCTGTATGACTTTAAAGGATTATAATTGTAAAATAGTCACAAGAATTAAATTTACTATTACTAGCATCTATATGAACAAATACTTGATGAGAAAATTTAAATATAACTTAGTTTGGATGAAACTTTTATGAACTCATTTAAAAATCATGTCTCTTATTCGTCTGATTTATGAAAACATCATATAAATTTGTAATGGAAATCAAACTTCCCGAGAAATCTGTATGTATTTTTATTCCTTATTTCTAGCACACATGGAGAACTTAATAAAATATTGTATTGAAATTAACCTGCTGAGAAATCTGGATATATTTTTATTCCATATTTTTTTCAGGCAGTGATACCTCATAAAATTTGTAGTGGAAACAAATTTCTTAGACATCTGCATATATATACAGATCCTTACTCCTCTCAGGTATGGAAATCCCATACAAGCTTGTATTGGAAACATCTTCCCGAGGAATTTGTATATCTCTCTAGCTTAGTCTACTCGGCTTGGAAACTTCTTTTAAAGTCGTACTGAAAAATAACCTCCTAAGAAATATAAAATATCACAATCGGTCAAATGCATTTTAAGTGAGATGTTCCACCTTTCACAACTGAAAATTTTCTCGATTCTGCATATTTCTTCGTAACAAAAGTTTTATTTCTTAGTCCTCTCAGGCTTAGAAATCTCATATAAGATTATAATAAAAAAACAACCTCCTGATAAATCATCATATATTTTAGTTACTTAGTACTCTCATGAATGATAATCTCATATAAGGTTTCATTGGAAAACAATCTCCTAAGAATGAACTTTATTATTACTTTATCACATTTTTCTTAACCTGATATGAAGTTGCATAATGCCTGTAATATGCGCAACGAAAGAAAAATCAATGTCTGTTCCAAGTATTCAGTTTGAAAATTCGCTATTGACAAATTTATTTCTGTTCTATGCAAGAGAGTATTTTCAAAAAAAAAAAAAAAAATCCGTTCTTGGTTCTAAGAAAAATCATCACCGAAAATAATTTCTTAAGCCTACCGCATTATGTTAACTAATCAAAAGTTTAAATTATCCCCAAAAAATCGTATTGAAAAGATAATAAAAATATCTCTTAATGTTTGTAAAAAAAAAATTTCCTCTAAAGTTTTTTTTTTTCAATAAATAAAATACTTTTAAAAATCCAACATTATTTGTAGTTAATAATCTATTTTAATTATATTTTACACACAAATTACGTTTCTCAGATATTTAAAATTAATTTATGCATAAGATTATGGTTATACTTTACCTAATCCTAAAGAAATTCCTATAAAAAGTAATAATTCTATCAGTACTACATTGACGTAGATCGACAAATATGATAAGTAAATTTGAACAGAATTTATCAAGCTTATTATTTCGGCACTTTCATATTAAAATACAATGATGCATTGCAGGAAAAGTATTCTTACATATACTATTAAGACAAAATTTAAAATTTATTAGACACTGGCGAGGAAAATTAAAATGAGAAGTATAGAACTAATGTAATTTGAACACTTTTGCAGCTAAAAACACAGAAAATGCACAAAATCTTTAATTTTTCATGCTTGATGTGTCTTCCAAAATGCAGAATATGCTATTTCTGCAAAAAATAAATTTAAATGTGAATATAGGAAATGTTACAAAAGTGGGATAGGGAAAGATTGCATGACTTTTTACAAGTTTTAATAGATACTTAGAAAAAGAATATGATGATCAAAATGCAAGCTCTACAAAGGTTTAATATTAAAAAATATAAAGAAAAAATTTAAAATTTTTTATACGCTGCCGGAAAAAAATTAAAGGAACAAGTATAGAAACTCGTGTAACTTGATTGATTTTTCAGCTAAGGAATTTGGGAACTTGCATGAGATAATTAATTTGTCATGCCTGCCATATCTTTAAAATGCATAATACAACATTTCTACCAAAAAAAATAATAAATAAATAAATAAATATATATATATATATATATATATATATATATATATATATATATATATATATATATTATTGATATAGGAAATGTCATATACAGGGGCGATGGGAAGCTTGCATTACTTTTTACAGCTTTTTAGAGATACGTAGAAAAAAATTGTAATGTGTTTCGACACACCCTAATCAAAAAGGAAGCTTTAAAACTTTTCCAGCATACTATAATCATACCACTATCCCACATAAACCTCTATTTCTTAAACACACTCAACTGCATTCTCTGTGAGAAGTTCCACCTTTCACAAGCGAAACTTTTATCGATTCTGAATATTTATGTGTAGCAAATAGAATATCATTCGACTACGTGATAACACTGACTTTGAGCTGCCAACTTACTACATTTCATTGGATTTCATTATATGGTATTAGGATACTAAGTAGTTAAATATAGAATTAAGATAGATTTAAGTACCTTTCTATAGTTGTTGCTGTATTTTTCCGCAGTGTATCGTAAGAAAAATATTCACTAGAAAATTCAAATTATACAGTTTTAAAAACGCAAATTAAATTCTAAAGGTTAACATGCACATTGTTGCGAACTTTAGCACAGTAAACATTTTAAATTTCTGAATAAAATAAAATAATAATATGCTTAAACCGACTTTTTTTGAATAATTCAAAATATATTTTGCCTACATTTTTAAACATAATAATATTAAACTCAACTTTTAAACATAATGAATATTAAACTCAAATAGTAGCGTTATGATTTGAGTTAAACCAAACGTGATTTTCCTCTGTCAATTAATAGTCATATGTGACATGTCGTAATACACATAATTCAAATGCAATTAACGAATAGTCTCTTCTGCTACTGTTATGTATAATCTCAATAGAATTGAAGTAGGAACTGTATACTCAACTAGAATGAATTTGATAAAACCGTGTTACTGTGAAATGCTATCGATCATGCAATAGGACATAGAAATATAATGCATATATAAAAATTATAAGTTTGTTAGATTTTAATGAAACTTCTATCAGTATATATCTCTTATCCTTGAAGATTATAATCACAAAACAACTCATATAAATGAATATTTCACATTTAATTCAAATAATGACAGAACCACATATTAAAGTTTGAGATTTTTATAAGGTACAATTAAAAGCATCTCTAAAGTGTGCATGAAATAATATTTAAAAAGAAAGAAAGAAAAATCTATTCCGAAAATGCTACAATTAAAAAACTCTAGACGTATAGTTCAATTTAAAAAAAAAAAAAAAAAAAAAAAAAAAAAAGTTAACTTCTAACTTGCAGTGTTCCTCAAAACTATAGAGCAAAATTTATTAATATTATTTTATATCTCTACATCAAAATTACGATTTTGATATCCAAATATATTTTTTCATATATTTCTAAAAATGTTTAACGAAATCAAAATAAAAATTCACTATCTATAAAATACAAAGATAATTATTTGACATAAACAATTCAGTGATGTAAGCTACAATCAAATAAGAATTTACAATGCCAGAAATTAGTTATAAGCGGCATTTCTTAATATACATAAATCAAATCCAATTAGCAAACATGCTGTTCAGCTACTGCTACAGATAATCTCAATACAATTGGAATAAGTATTTTGTATTCAATGAGTTTTAATATTTCGAAAATTTTGAATCTTACAAAATTATTTGAAGATTATATAAAAATATGCAACTATAAATTAGTAGTTCCTTATTTGCAATATATGTTATCCTTTCTTATAAGCTATAGAATATATGATTTAAATATATGAGTGAGGAACAAGTCCTTTGTCACCAGAATTTTAGATAGAATGCTGTGTATATCATACACATTTTCTACACAGTTTCATGCATATATTAAATAACAGCATATTAAACATTCATACACTTTAGTTGAACTGTTGATTTCTAATTACGTTACCTACGCTATACTTCAGATTTGAAACATATAGTTATCTTATAGCAGAATCTATTCACACTTGGAGAGATATAAGAAGTTTTAAAAATAAAACGTTTGTTAAAAATACAGATATCAAAACCTTCTCTTCTGAAATCTATATATAGATATATATATATAATATATAAAGTGACATTGTTATAAATAAAACATTCGACACTTCACGACACTTCACAAAACATGCATATACATGCGGACAATCTACAGCGATATTACTTCAAAGGCCGTGTTTACATAAAACAGGATATAAACAAAATATTTTCAAAACTATAAATGAAACGTTATAAAATACTAGGGAATCGAACCCGGGCTTCCCGGGTTACAGAACGCAGGCGAAAACCATTTTTTCCCTAAATCTAATAGATTTTTCATATTTTTATTTGTCAAAGTTGCTGCATTTAGTGATTTTTTTTACTGGTTTCTTTGCTTTTCTTGTGCGTGAAGCGCTCATACATGCGGTATCCATCCAGTTGTTTTTTTTTTTTTTTTTTTTTTTTTCTTTTTTTTTTTTTTTTTTTTTTTTTTTTTTGTACTAAGCGTTCATACATGCGATATAGTGATCGCGACATTAACGAATTTCAAGGGTTTTGTTTATTTTTTATTTTTTTGGTATTATTAATACAGGGAGTTCGCTGCATCGAGTGATGCTTCTTTGTTAATTTATAATTCATCATCTTATGAATGCGATATAGTGATCGCGATATTAACCAATTTCATGTATATTCGTTTTTTCCAACTTCGCAATGACCGTTAACATTATTTGTAATACTGATGAAATATGAATTAAAACGTTGTTTCTTACTGCTCATATTAACTTTTTATATGCATTTTTATTAAATTTGTGAAATAATTTTTTTTTATATTTTATTCATATAAATGCAATATCTAAAACAATATCTTCTGTTTATATTATCTCTTAAAATATCCGATGTTTGTTTATGGTGTAAACAAATAATTTTCTTTTAAATTTTTAAATTATTACAAAGCTTCCTTTTTTCCAAAATCGTCTGAACTAATCAAATTTTGTATCCGGTATAACGCTACTCTCATATAAAGGCACCCTATTCTTGTGACGTTTTTATTTCAAAATTCATTAATTTTACTACTTGTAACTATTTAAAAATTTATAATGGCAGCATTCTTCCATTTGTTTATTGGGCGTTTCAAAATCCATGCTTAAAAATTATTTTATAAGCCATACTATATCAGGAAATTAAGATATTGTTTTCAAACAAATTGCATTTGAAAGTAAATTTTTTTTCCTCTATAACGGTGTAAAAATTGAAAATGTGCTATGTTTAGAAATTAAAAAAATTGCAATAGCAAAAATCACAAAACCGAAATTTCATCGTCAGCTGTTGCCATTCGCAAAATGACGTATGCGTTACGCACTGACACGTTTGGCCTTTATAATATAGATATTCTTTTAATATAATTGCAATACAATGTCGCAAGCATACGATATTGCATTACAAAGAATTTTAGTAATAAAGCTTCGTATACTGTTTCAAATACTCGTAAACCACTGCCTAATAAATTCGGTAATTATGACTATAAATTTTTTTATGAAGAATGAAATTCTAAATTTTAGCGTTATCAAACTAAATATCAAATATTATTATTCTTTTACGCATGTTTATCAGTCATATATACATTGAAATCATCTGCGGATAATGATAAAAATGAAAGAATACGCATATCATCTTAAACTAATTATAAAGCGTAAAATGTAAAATTGAAAACTATGAAAAAGTTATTTTTACAAAAAAAAAAAAAAAAAAAAAAACATGTGATGTACATTCCGTCTATGTACAATATGTCGCCATAAAATAACTCTAGTAAAAATCCCAAAATGGCAAATCACTACAGGATAGACACAGTTGCATATAATAGTGCATACATATAATAAGGCATGAATATGCAGACATATACAATAGTGCACATAATTTATAAATAAATTATAAAAATTCCCTGTTTTGGCGAAGTAAAATAAATACTAATCAAAATTTAACCAACCAAATAAAGGGTCATATTTTTTGTTGTTGTTTAAATGATAATATAATAATAAAAAATGTTTAATGTATAAAATAATTAAAACATCGCAAGCGTAAAAAGGCATAAATGCAAAGCACGTTTAGTATTAAACGTATATACGCAATTTCAGATATTCATCAAGCACCACATAAGAAAATCGATGATTATCTATCTTAAACTTTCCTATAAGAGAAGAAAAAGATTATAAACAATAGCATTATGAAACTAAATGTCAAAGATTAATATTCTTTTACGCACGGCTTTATCATGAAAAGAGATCATCTACACATAATGATTACCAAAATGTTAGAACATGGATATGATAGGAAACTAAGTAATAATCAAACAGGAAAATCAGAATTTTATCACTGAAGAAAAACCATTAATTGCTAGGAATGATCTGTATTACACTTTCATACACTATTTCAGAAACTGCTCAAGCATATCATCTGAAAATCGATGATCATCATTTGGAAATGGGTAAAAGTATAAAAATGGATAAAAGTATAAAAAACTGGGTCATTATGGAACTAAATGTCAAAGATTAATATTCCGATACGAATGACATTGTCGTGCATCAAAATCATCAGCAGACATTGATTATAAAAGCGTGAGAATAAGTGTAACCTTAATAATCAAGTATAAAAATCAGAATAACATCACTGCGTAAGCTCTTTTTTAGAAATATTAGAAACACTTTTTCATATACAATATTTTAATTAAAATCATAAACATACTTAAACAACAATGAAGTTAATTCATTGTATTACTTAAATGATTCTGCAATTCAGTCAAGAATTCCGTAAGCATTAAGTAAGGAAAATCGATGGTTATCACTTTGTTTTTATTTTTTTAATAAAAATATATATAAACAGTAGAATGGGAAAATGAATGTCAAAAATTATTATTTTATTACGGCTGACACATGATGCATCGAAATAAATTGCATATAGTAAGAACCATTTTCTACAAACGCGCATATGTTCAAGAAAAAAGTAATACTTAATTGTTAAGGCCATATTTTTGGAAAGATTCTTCTTATAATTATTAATAAGATACTTCGCATATAATTTTCAATTGAAAATAAACTTTTGGAACAATACAGTTATTGTGCATTAGTTCCTAAATTGTATGCAATGAACGTCCAATTTTGTATAATAATTCACTAGTACTGAGAATTATGCCAATTAAAAATAAATGGTTTTTTCTTGTCATTGTTGGAAACGTTATGGTGCTGTTAATGACGTTAATAATTTTCTTACCATATCATTGAAATGTGTTGAAAAAGTTAATAAAATATACAATAATAAAATAACAAAATTGGCCAAATATGCAAATAATATATTACAAAATCATTTTTAAAAATATTAATAATTTTCTTACCATATCATTAAAATGTGTTGAAAAAGTTAATAAAATATACAATAATAGAATAACAAAATTGGCCAAATATGCAAATAATATATTACAAAATCATTTTAAAAAATATTAATAATTTTCTTTGGCATGCAATTTATTTGTCGAATTCATAAAATTAACCTAGCAGAAATGATATTGTCGCCTATAGTGAAAAAATGAATTGATAAACATAGAATTTAGAAATTCATAAAAAGCCTAAATTTAACTAATATTGACTAATATCTTTTAAAAACATTTTTTATAGATATTAACAAAATATTTTTGTATACAATTTATTATTTGAATCATAAAATTACCCATCAACAACAGAAGAAATGTTGTATATTTCCTAAATGATTCTTAAATATTACTAATAGGAAACAAAGAAACAATCATAGGCGAAACACATTAGTATAGAGAAGCTATTTTTTAAAATATTATTCAAAAATTTCGTACACCAACTGGTTAATAGAATTATAAAACAAATATTCTAGCACCTATACATTAGTTCCTCCTTATTGTGTATATGGTGTTTTTAACACTTTCCAACATAGTTGAAAGTTGTTTGTAAATTCGGTTAGTCTGTCCGTCTGTCTCTCCGTGCTCTAACTGGCGTGAATGTACTCGGATTGTCAACAATTGATATAGGTTAATGAGGTTTACTATAGCATGTTCAATATTTAAAATGAAGTGTGTAGCATTTATAATTTATTTACAAAGACACTCAAAACAATTCCGGTACATTACGGTCTATTAGGAAAAATCGTTTGCGGTTTATTTTAATTATGTTATACTGTTTAACATGTACTAAAATTAATATATACCTCTTAGTTGTACTAGAACAGGCTTACTATATAGTAGAGTGTGCATAACATTATCGTTCATTTACAGGGACACGCAAACAATTCGGTTAAATTATTGTCTATTAACAATACATGACGGAAGATCGTCCTACGTTTTAGTACGCGTTTTTAAATTAAACTTATTTTTTACCTATTACTTGATGTGTGTAAATTCTATAGATCATACACAAGGCAGCGCAAAAGATCGGGAGTACAATTCCAATTATTGACGGAAATTGCGGAAGCGGTATTTACAGCTGTGTTTTGCATTTCCTAACTGAACTAAATTTTAGCAAACTATATAGTATAGTATACACACATCTATAGATGTATACAGATCAGCCAAAATGATTCGGATATTTTTCCGACTGTTCATGATAATTGTTGAAATTGGGTTTTCAAATGTGTTATGCTCTTTCAAAATTGTTTTCTTAGGCAACATATTTCACCTTCTTATTCAGTGAAGTTTTGTTAAAGTATTCTGGAAGTGTTAGAAAGTGTTACATAATCTATGCAAGATGCATTTATTTTTCGTTATTGTTTTTTACAGTGCTTGATTTAATTATATATTTAATATATATATATATTAATGTAATATGAATCGCGCTTCCACATCGTTATTTAAAAAACAGTGGTTAATTACTTAATTCAAATATTTGTCAATCACAGCATTAAAAAATTTCCAAAATGCTCCCATGAAAAATGCAGTTTCCATATTGAGATTCCATTTTACCCCAGTAATCATGCGTAAAACTCATCATTCCATTTAATATATTTTTTTAATCAATAATAACAATATTAGTTTGGTACGCAAATAGGTATTAACACAATAATTAAGAAAAGCATTAATCTGTGCGCGTTTCCGAAAGTATAAATTTATATATTTTTTAATATCTGATTGATTGAAATGTAACGACCTGAGTATATACCCAAACTCATATTCTCTGAAGTGAACGAAAGTAAATAATTGTAATGCATGTTCAAAAAAGATATATTTTATTGAAATTTGACTCGTAAATCGACCGTTAAAATAGGAAAAATACTGTAATATTGATAGAGTAATTGCGCAATTTTGCCGAAATCATTCTGCAACTTTAGCCCAATTTGTACATTATTGAACAAATATTGAAATGCATTTATAGAGTGTATAAATGTGTATTTCTTGTTATTATTTAAGGAGCTATAAACTAATCGTTCATATTTACTGCTTTTGAATCGTATGATTAAAAGTCGTATATTGAAATCGATATATATCCAAAAAAGCGAAATATTGCAGAATTCATCCTGCATACTCTTTCCCGAAAAATGCCAGAATCTTTTAAATAAAACACTTATATTACATATACTAATTTGTATAATGAGACGTTGTTTTCACTATAGTACAATTTCATTCGAAATGTTCAAAACTTGAATTAATAAAACGATAATTTATGATAATTTACAATATCGATATCTTGTAAAATAATTCTGATGCCAACATATATTTTTTATAACATATAAAACGCAAGATGATACACCCATATTTTTTCTTTTTTTTTTTAAACAAGTTGTTTGATTAAAAGTTTGCAATTGATTAAAAATTTATGAAAAAACGTATTATCAAATAATCTCAAATATACAACGCAAAAGCCTGGCAAGGAGTCCATTGGCAATTTGTATTTTGTTATCGATGAAATTCCAATATTCTTTAAATATTTTAATCACATTTAAAAGAATTCTTACAATACGCGAATTTTAGAAACATTGTCATTGCATTTTTATTGTTAATTTTGTAATGTAATAATATTACTATTAACAATATTTATATAAATAACATTTTGTTTCTCATAAAATGCAATATAATTTAACAATTTGGATAACACTAATCATATTTTTTTTTATACGTCCAAATATTAGACTTATTTTCAAAGTATTGCTTTTAATGTGATGTCGATATTTCATCAATAGTGATATTCATTGTTAAAAATTATTTTCATATTGTTTCACGTAACGAAAAAAAAATTTATTTTATTTTGAAAATCTAGATTACGGTATTGTATTTTTTTTTTCTCTGTGTTTTTTTTTTCTCTATAATTTCTATATATATATATATATATATATATATATATATATATATATATATACATATAAATAAATAAATAAATAAATAAATAAAATTATCAGTTAATTACTGCAATGTGAAATAAAATAATTAAAAATATATAAGTATTCGTTTTAATAAATGCACTTATTTTAAAAATACGCACAATGATAAATCATCTTAATAAAAAGGATTTCATTTTTTCCCAAAGAAATGACAATATTTATAACATGTTTATATATATATTGTTATATTAAGATTATTTAATACATTGTATCTATAATTTTAAAAAATGTGCAATTTTTTATATTTTTTATATCAAATTTACCTTTATGTTTAATTCTCCCATTTTTCCTCGTAAAATGAATAAAAAAGAAATTAAAAAAGAAATTAAACATTCATAAGAATATTAATTTTTTTAAATAAAATTATTTTAATAAACAGTAGAAATATCAAACGCAAATCTGTATTAAGAATCATTTATTGTATTAAGTTAATTTAATAAATATATTTTTTTTTACATACCACTTCCTGTGTCCATTGAGTTAGTTCTTATTATTTTAAGTAAAAACATAAATCCAAAGCAAGTAAACATGGTTACAATTAACACGAACTGTTTTCTAAATCTATATTAAAAATGAAATAATTATTAAAACATTTCTTTTTATCACATTTTCCACCAAAATATCTTTTGTTATATCGCTAGAAAGTAAGGAGTTAATCATTATCATTTTTCATACATATATGTTTTTTTCATTCAATCCATTATCAACTTTATAAGTCACACAATAAAATCAAAACTTAAGTATCCCGAACTTTCACGGAGTTTAACTTGAATGTGCGCTCTGATAGGATGCGGTCACAGTTACGGACTGAAAGCGAAGAAACAGGCCGACGATTTCGTGGGATAGGATTCGTCCATTTCACTAAAGGGTGAAGGAGGATGAACATGAGTAAATGGGACGAAAGAGAAAAAAAGATAGAGTGGGCAGACGAATCAAGTTGACACTTATTCTGTAATCGCACATCGTTAGAAAAGTGAAAATTTAATACTGCTGGATAAGAAAAATATATTTTTTAAAATAATGAAAACATTTTGTTGTAAGATAAATATTGATAACTCCAATTTCTTCTCTTTTTTATTCCAAACATTCTCAAAAGAAATCTGAAATTCTATTTTTTATGGAAACTCTATGAATGCCTGTAAAATAAAATAAATCGGAAAATTTTATGAATTGTTTGTGAATTTATGATTTACGTACTTCATTTACTTTGAGATAATCAGATACACTAATTTTAAATATTATTATTATTATTAAATATAGATCTACATCCAAAAGTGTCGCTTCTTTTTCTGTACAATTTATATTTATAAAAGAAAATATTTCTCTTTAACCCTTTCAGGGGCAAACACTTGTGTTCCTTCAACGTTGAATTCTCACCGGAATTTAGGAAAGAATTTAGTACAAAATCAGGAAAAGTAATTTTTCAACTTTTTCCCGTCAAAGTTAAAAAAATAAATTTTTTTTAAAAGTTTCTGGTTCCAAACAGATTAAAATTAGGTGGGATATAATATATACCCCCGCCCCTCAAAGGTTTAATTATTATAATGGATGTATATGGGATGATATGTATGTATGTATGCAGAGGCAGAGATATAAAGAGTTAAAAACTAACAAATTTTACTGATATTACATAATATATTATGCTTTTTTTTTATAAAATACGATGATTCCTTTTTAATAATAAAAAAAATGTGATAAAATTGTTTTTGTAGAAATATTTTATATTTTTTTATGTGACATTTCAGAAAGGAAAGTAAATTTTTAAACATAATTTTAGTTTGATCAGTAAAGCTTTTCAGAGGAAATATAGAAGATAAAATATTTCACTTAGGAACATTTATGTTGTAAATTATTCTAACTAAAGATGCCACGATTTAAAAATTAATATACATGAAATTGAATTGAAATTTCTCCTTTAATTGTTATTTAGCTCCCAAAAAGCTTTTTTTTTTCAACAAATCAATGGAATTTTTTTAAAATTATGAAATTAATAATAAGAATAATACTACAAATAATAATTAAAATAAATCCAGTATAAAATTAAATTATTATTCTTATTTACATAGCAGGGAAACAATGCCGTGCATTATAAAACACATTATTTTTTTTTTTTATTATTTATAAAATAAATTCAAAATTATCGTAATAATGTTGCCTGCCATTTATGCCAAGTTTTTAATTATACAGTTCGTTCAGATTTTCCGCAAGTAGTAATACGCGTACAAATTACACTAAAAAATTTAAATATGTAATTCCATAATCTATTCTATCAGATTATATATGGAATACTTCTATTGATGAATAAATACTCTTACAGCGTTTAGCTTTACATACAATGTTCATAAGGAAATTTTTTTTAATTTATATTTTTGGATGCGCAATTAGAGATTTAGAAGCCAATTATTATTTTTCCAATTTACATAAAAAAAGAAATACAAAATTTGAATACAGAAAATAAATTAAGAGGCAACAATAATTTCTAAATCTCTTGTAAAACAGCTGACATTGATTCAAAATTACTCCTATTTCTCGGAAAGTACAAAAACGATTACGATATATTTTTTAAACAGTTCTAGCTTAGCTAAACTATGAATTGTGCGTTCGGAAAGAAAAAAAAATAACAATTGGGACAATTACTACTACTAATAATAAAAAAATAGATTTCATCTGCTCACAAAATTACTTAATTGCTGCATTTTTTATTTATATTTCTTGCAGAGTTATTAATTTCTTGTTCAGTTATTTCCAAAACTACTAAAAAAATATATTGAACTCGCTTAAGTACTTACCGTTTAAAAACTATTTCAATTTTAGCTGTTGTTTATGTAATGTTATATTTCTTTCCGAAATAAGGTAAACATTTTTTCACCTAAAAAATGTTTTGAGATCTATTTAGTAGTTCTCAGGAAAAATGATACACCAATGTCAGCTGTTTTAGATATAATTTTGAAATTGTTCTTTCCATCTTAATGCAAGTTTTAAGGACGAGATAATGTTAGTGTAAGAGGAAAATCTAAGTACAGACAACCGGAAAAAAAGAAAAAAGAAAAAAAAACGGAAACAGCTATTTGACTCCAAATTATTTGTTTAAAAAAAAATAAGCTCAGGAGGTCGTCTTCGCACTGAAATAGTACCAAACTGTAACCTAATTTGACATCATATTTGGATTTTTTTTATCAAATTGTACCTTGGAGTACAAAATGGAAAAGCATCAGGTCAAATATTTTAGGAATTATGAAGGTTTCAAGTTTTTAAACTGTTAATGTCATCATTATTTGTATCCGTTGCAAAAGAGATTGCAATGCGAATAGTTATTTAAGCAATAAATATTACTGAACGTAATAAGCTTTCATTTTGGATTTGCATATTTTACGTTTTTTATAAATATATTTCTGTTAAAAAAAATCCGATATTACAATTCATGATGTTTTCGGAAATTAAGTTAAAAATATCGAAATAAATATTCGAAAACAATATATATATATATATATATTGCAACTTATATATATATGTATACTTTTTTAAACAGAAATCAATTTCTAGAAGCTTTAGATATACGAATCTAAAAGTACAGCCCATTCGTCGAAATGATTCTTGAGTTATGCTTAAAATACTACCCCCATTGCAGTCTGTTTTGCAATTTTTACAAATGATTTAAAACATTAGGAATTTCAAATTTAAACATTCCTAATTCCTAAATTATTTGATCGAATGACTTCCGTTTCATATCATGAGATGAAATATACCGAAAAAACAAATAAGATGCCGAAATTAGGTTTTCGTATTGAAAATTCCAGAATTTGGTACAATTTTAGCTTGACGACGACACATAAGGTTACTTCTTTTTAAACAAAAATTGAAAACAAAAAGCTATAATTTTAAGTCGTATGGAGTTAGTGCGAAATCTTCGCAAGGGTGAACTGCTAAATACATATTTATTAAAATATTAGATGCGCATTAAATATATTTATGATCTTTAATGTCGTTTAAAAAAAAAATATACTAAGAAAATATTTGCCTTGTTATTTATAATTAATTTAAATTTCTACCAAAACAAATTAATTGTCATTTGCCTAGTCAAAGGGTTTTTTTTTCTCTACATTTAGTTCTATTTGTGTTACAGTTACATATCTATATATTTTAATATTTATCACTAATCAAAAAGTATTTCAAATTAAATAAATTATTACTAAGCCTTTTTACATATGAGAAAGATAAAAAGTTTATGCACTGAAAAATGTTATTATTAAAGAAACTAATAGATTTTTTGTTAGAACTTGTAAATTATGCTATTATATTATTGCATTTCACTGGTATTTCATAACTAATATTGATTATAATAATTTTGTTATTTTTGTTGTTGTAAGAATTTTGTTACCTTACTATTTCAATTACTTTCTTTTTAACGTTATTTTATCAGCACTATGTGTTGCGAACAGCGAGAGAAAACAAAAATAGTGTTTTAGAGACCAACATCATAAATTAATAGCATTAACATTAACATTAATTATTATTTATTCTTCCATGTATGAATTCCATTTTGCAACTGGCAATGTTTAATAAAGAATTGATAGCATCCCGAATACCTATATTGCGGTATGAGAAAACTAATTAACATATAAAAACTACTCGGAAACGTTTCCGAAAGTCGGTGGCTGGAAACGAAACTTTATTTTTATGAATATTTCTTAAAAGTTTGAAAATATATTGATTTTTGAGGTTTCTAAGATAAAAAAACACTTTTCAGAATTGTGGATAACTGGGAATAGGGTATTGTATATTTCCGTTCGTTGTTATATTATATTTTCTTAAATTAAAAAGCATTTATCTTTCTTTTTTTTTCTTCTTTCAGTTTAGATTTAAAAATAGTACCTATTCTTTGAAATGACATGGTTGTTTGTAATATTTAATTTGCATGTTGCAGCTATTTTTTAATAACCTATATAAATGTTTTCGAAAAATATCTTTAAATCTAAGTAACTTTTAATTAAAAATATATATATGTGTCATGTACGAGTATAACTCGTGCTCAAAGGGTTCCCTACATTAAATGAATTAATTATTGTTTATTAATTAATAAACTCCAACTATTCCTAATTTTTTCATAATTTTAGTTTCGATAGATTCGTAAATAGGAGGGAGTGTGGAAATATTTTTATAGTATACTTTCGACGATATCTCTGAAAATAAAATACCTAAAATTAAAACAAATATATTTTTGAGTTCGATATTACGAACGATGCCCTACACGATATATTAGAAATAATTATTTTTTTTCAAGTAACTTAATTAATATCTCTGCTAATTACAGACATTTTTTTCGAAAATCATTATCAAATATCGTGGCATGATTCTGCGTCGATAGATACCTTGAGTCCCCGTCTACTCCCTCACTGACCGCCCGAAAATTAAAGTTTGTGTGTAACAGAAAAATGCGTTTTCTCAAATACTGTGTTACCTAGGAAAATCACTATGGTTTTCCTACAAGGTTTACATAAACTCCTACTAGCCCTATTGTTTTCATAATTTTATTTCTGCAGATTCGGAAAAAAAAGGGGGGGGGTAGTTTTGCGGTGCATTTTCGACAATATAACTGAAAATATAATACCTAAAATTAAAACAAATATATTTTTGAGTTCGATATTACGAGATCTTTCATGCGATACCCAACATGATATACAAAAAGAAATTTTTGCTTTTCAAGTAAAATAATTAGCCCCCTAAGTTTTTTCTAAACATATTTGCGGATGTCTCATAATTTGTTAAATATGTGGGTAAAAAGGCTTTCCCAAGTTTCAACTGTCCACGTCCCATAGTTTAGGAGAAAAAGTACTCTGACAGACAGATTTCACTTTTTAAGTATGGAACCCTAAGAAAACTAGACATAATTTTAAAAAATACTCACAATGTAAAGAAATAAAAAACAGCATTCCTATGTACATAATTTAAAAGATAGAAGACTACAGATAACCGGGAATCTTTTTTCATTTAAAATGATGCAAATCATCGATTAAATTGAATGAATGATATTTGGAGATATGTGCATTATCATTAATCTATAGAGCTGCAAAATTCAGGTTTATTCCCAGGTTTATTTTGAATAAACCAGGTTTATTTCCCGGTTTATTCCTCAAAGACATAGTTTATTCCCAAAAAACCCGGCTTATTAAAAAAAAACCCGGTTTATTCCCAGGTTTAAACCTGGTTTATTTCTAGCCTTTGCAACTCTATTAATCTAACAAAATGAGTGTATATTCCTTTCATATTCAGTTAACATTTAAAAAATGCATTTAACCATGAAAAAATATCTTTTATTTAATTCATAAGTAAGCTCTAATATCATTACGGTGTTACGTCAAGAAGTAAAAAATACTAAAACAAGCAAACACTCCTACAGTGGTTACAGTCAATGTCGATATACATTTCTGTAATCTCACACATTCATGGAATGTTTAATGTCACATAATTGAAATTAAGTGTCATTTAACAAGTTAGAACTATAATATTGGTCAATTTCAAAATCTCATTTGTATGTATGATTTTCACATGTAAAATTTTCATAATGAAAAAGCATTATAATTCTTATATGCCTGCTCGCTATTATACTTTTTATCTATTCCCTATTTCCTATTTTATTACTTTTTGCCCTGGTCTTTACTAAGCTTTTAATAACTTTTTAGAAACTTATCTGCGTTTCTTTGCAAGTCAGAGCAGTTGGAATTGTTTCTAATTCGTTCGTGTTTTCGGTAGAGATTGCCGTTTATAAACAGAAATATACTCAAGATCTTATGTGCAGCCCTGTATATATTCTAGAGAATTTATACACACCAAACTTTATCTTTTATCTCATATGAAGTAACAACTGCTCCCTTAAAATTATATGTTCATCTCATCTTATCGATAATCAAACGCTTTTAAAATACTTGTTGCTTCATATACTTTAAATTAAATGGGATTTTCTGGCGTATTTCCGAAAGGTCCGAAGGATATTTTTGTGGCATTATGACATATTCATAATTTAATATGTAGAAATTGACAAATATTTTTGTACACGTAAACTATAATCCATACCAACAAGATCAAGAACTATCACGTACAAATTTGTAAGGATTCTTTTTTTCTATGAGCAAATGAATTACAAGAACGAAAAATCATGCATCCATCATAGATTATGAAACAATTTCCAACACATTCAGAATGATATAACAAAACTCCACAGTTTTTTAAGGTAAAATATGATGCTTAATTAACAATTTGGAAAACTCATAACGCATTAGAAAATCTTATTTCAAAAACTGCCATCAATAGTCGGAAAAATATCTGAATTATTTTGTGCAGTCCTGTGTATGATCTGTAGATTGTATATGTACTATATAGTATGATAAAATTTAGTTAATTTACGACACGTATAACATACACTTCAGCGATTTACGTCAATAAACGTTAATGTATTTGAGATCTCCTGCTCAGCTTTGTATACTATAAATTTTAAACACAAAAAGTAATATGCAAAATATTACTTGGTGTATATTATTTAAAAACGCGTACCATAACTGTAAAATGCACGGCAAGCAATTATTGTTCACAGACAATACTGTAACCGAATAATTTTGTGTGTCCCTGTAAATGTACGATAAATGTTATGCACACCATATTCTATAGTAAACATCATCTTGTAGTGCACGATTATATATATCGTTTCTAATTTATGAAACTAGTGTAACATCATTAAAATAAATCGAAAACGATTTTCTCCGATAGAACGTAATGCTACGGACGTTTTTTGAGTGTCTCTGTAAATGAACTATAACTGTTACATACTTTATTTTCAATACCGAACATCGTATAGTAAACCTCAATAACATATATAAATTTCACGACAATCTGAGTATATTTTTGCAAATTATGGCACGGACAGACGGCAGACAGACAGACAGACAAATCAAAATAATTGACTCTTTACAACTATGTTAGAAAGTGGTAATAAGCATTTCTTGCTATGTGGAACAGAAATGTGCATAAAATGTATTCCTGTATACATATACTATATATATATATCTTTATACAATATTCATATTTCTTAGTTTTATAACAAACTATTTATACATTTATATTTAGCCTATACTATGTATATCATATTAGATTTTAATTTTTAGAAATGAAACATTTTAATCATAATCATAAGAAGAATTTTGAAATAATTTTTTTCACTAGTTTCTAGTGTATTAAATTAAAATATAAGCAAGTGTTTGTCTTCTATTCTTTAGCAACAGATCATAGTTTCAGAAACTAAGAATAAACGCATAAATTCTTTTTAAAGGAATATAAATTGTTCTTCAGGATAAGAGATGTAAGGATTTTATCCTCTTAATCATCTAATCCTATGAATAAGAAGATTGTATAAATCAAGATAGAAAGAAAATATTATCAGATTACATAAACAAAAGCAGTAAAATGCATATTATAAAGTTGGTTTTTGTTTGTGAATCTTATAGTGTAAAAGTATGGATTATTTTCAAGTAACATATTTTTTCTCCCTTTTACGTTTGATGACTGTAAAAAAACTACACTCGTGAGATAAATTAAGGAAAGTTCTATTTATCTGTCCAAAAGTTCACTTGAGTTTTGCGATTTTTTTCAATTAAAAAGAAAAGAGGTATCACTTTCTGACATTTGTATTACATGTATTGAATTTTCATTTATATATTTAAATTTTTGTGTGTCAAAAAGTAAATATTACGCCATGTGCGACGGGGAGTGCCTACAATTGCACGCCGTGAACTTCCAATCGAGCGGTCAAAAGCATCTGAAATAAATTTGGTCGCCAAATTATGAAGCACATTAAATTCTCTGGAGTTTATATCTATATATAATTTTAGAAGTTGGATTTTGACAAAATGCTGCCATTTGAACAAAACAGGTCATTTTATCTCCTTTTTGTTTTCTTTTTGTATTTTCTACCTCGAAAAAATACTTAATGAAAACTATACGTTTCGGTAGGTATAAACTCCAAAAGAAAAATAATTACTTAACCTTCCTACCCTGTTGAAATTTTACTCAACTTTGATAAAAACATTTCACACCAGAAATCTTATTTAAAACTATTTAACATACGTATTTTACTTAGCTCTGTCGATCTTCTATTTAACTTACTTTATGGATTTTTTTGTGGTTCGAATCGAATGAAATCAATTATTCAAGCGGGTCGATTAGACCCATTCAGGGTAGGAAGGTTAAAAGAAATATCAAGAAAATCGTTCAAATAGTTTTCGAGAAAAATGATCGTTCAGTTTTAGAATATGGTTTTGAGAAAAATTATTTCGAGACGATTTAGACACGGGTTCAAGGCGCATTTTTGTCATGTTTTTAAGATGGTTTTTTTTTACATGGTTAGGACATGTTTTCGAGACGCAATAAACTTCGTGAGTACAGTTGCTCATATAAATCCGTTTTCTGTTTGCTGCGGCGTTACGTTCAACGAGCAAACAATTTTGCAAGGAATTGGAATGTCACGAAATTGCTTTAGATCATAGGTTTCCAACGGGGGTGATACCGCCCCCTAGTAGACGCTGGAGTTTTCCAGGGTGTCGGTAGCGGGTACAAAGGCAAATGGTGGCGTTGAGACAATCAAGGGGGTGGTCGTGGCGTACTTAGCTATTTAGGAAATTAATATAATAAAACTACTTGATTCCCCCCCCCCAACCGTTGCCTGGGACCGTGATAGAAACCTTATATATACCTTTACAATACGAATGAACCTAGAGCTGGCATCCCCAAATCGAATTTCTTTTACGAACGTCAAAAAACCGCCATGGATTGTATTACTGCGGACTAAAACATTTTAACCACGATTCTTTCATGAATGTCAAAAAATCGCTACAGAACGCGAAAAAACACCGTACAACAAATCGTTAAAAATGCAAAAACCGTGGAGTGCAAAAATCGTGGAGTGCAAAATTTACCATATTAGACTGGCTAAAAGTTTGGAACCGAATTCCTTTTTTTATTAGCCTCTATTTCGAAAAATGTCAGAAAGTTGACGACACAGGCCCGAACAAAGATTTCCAAACATACCTGTGGTTTGAATCTGTTCAAGAAATTCTTTTTTCTGGGTGAAATTGATTGAAGTCATTATCGCCCTTATTTTTATTACTATTTATAAATATGTTAAAAATTTATTTTATTTAAACTGTGGTAAATTTTGAATTTCTAAATGTGTGAATCTAAGAAGAAACACCGGCAGTATAGTGTTTGAAATATGAATTTACGCACTCCTACAAATCAGTCTTTACCTATATGTTTAATGTGCCAAAATGTTTCTTTTTCAAATGAAGCCATGAAGCCTTCTAAGCTAAGATAATTTGAGTAAAATACCTGCTATTAAATAAATATTTAAAACAGTAAACTATAGCAAAACTTTTGAGTCATCTTCTAAACAAAAAGATGACGGACTACGAGCCTCATATAATATTTCGTTGTTAATCACAAAACCGAGAAAACCACACACAAATGGAGATGAATTAATTATGACGGCAGTCAAAGAAGTAATAAAAACTGTTTTTCCTCATAAGACATCGTCAGATATCATCAGAAAAATTCCTCTCAATAATAATTCGGTGGAAAGAAAAATAGATGTAATAACTAAAGACGTTGAAATATCATTATGCTATGACTTAAAGATCTGCAAATTTTCCATTCAACTCGCTGAAATCAACTCTACCAAATAACGAAGCACTATTCTTATCATATGTCCAATTCATAAAAGAAGAAAAAAAATTGTCAAGTGTTATTATTTGCTAAAAATTTTGAAAGTGGTACAGAGGAAGAATCGATATTTAAGACTATGAATAAAGTTTTTTCAAGAGAAAGAAATTCCAATTCATAATATTTTGTCAGCTGCTGCTGATGGTGCTCCGTAAGGAAGGGGAGAAATAAGGGTTTCATAGCTCATTTGAACCAAGCAGTATCAAATGCATTCGTTGTTATACATTGTGGTATTCATCGTCAGCATTTGATTTCAAAATATCTGAATGAACATCTTTATATGTCGCTTCATTACGTTATTAGAGCAGTCAATAAGGTTGGAAGCAATTCATTGCACGACACATTAGTTGGCCAAATTTATAGCGAAAATGAAAAATATTACAATCGCCTATTGCTGAACACTGATGTGCATGGCTCTCAGAAAGGTATTTGTCTGAATCGTTTTTCAATCTATTTGACTCAATACGGGGATTGATTGAAAACAAAGACGAAACATTGTGCGAAAATCTGAATTGCATCCAAAAATGAAATTGCTTATTTGACAGACCTGTTTAGAATATTTAACGAAGTCAATTTACAAGTCCATGGTGATGATCTTAATTTAATTAAAATAAAAAAGTCCCAGGTGCTTTCGTGGGAAAACTTCTTGTGTTCAAACGAAATCTAAATAGAGGTGGATACAGCCCCACTTTTCCACATTATCAGCAGTCTGCCAAACTGGAAGTTTTACTTACTTACTGCCAATACTTGGACGTTCTTCATGCTGATTTTACGCAGTGATTCTAGGGTATTTTAAACATATATATATATAGCAAATTGTCTTTTGCATCCTTTCGCAGATGCAGATACAGCAGAATCTTGAAATTTAAAAGAGGAACTTTCAGAACTCACAATTAACGAAGAACTAAAACTAAAATTTAGAAATGGATTAAAAAATCAATACCATATCTCTACTCTGGATTGTACAAGGACAAGAGAAAAGAAATTTTAAATTGATTTTCCAACATCGTATTTGGCTGAGCGATGAGCGTGGGATCAGTGCAGTTGCTAATTTACTGTCTAAGAAAAAGGACAGACTGCACATTGCTGAACGTGGCAGTTTGCGACTGATGTTAACTAAATTGGAACCCGATATTA
Source organism: Maratus michaelseni (assembly GCA_963931845.1). Taxonomy (NCBI): domain Eukaryota; kingdom Metazoa; phylum Arthropoda; class Arachnida; order Araneae; family Salticidae; genus Maratus; species Maratus michaelseni. Next base: position 84,039,191 of record OZ007589.1, read on the forward strand.
ACAAATTCTTAAAACTCCACTATCCTCAATCGTCTTATTAAATTGTTATTTTTTTTTTTTTGCTACATTTGTTGGACGTTTTAATTAATGTCTACTTTATAATTCTTAATAGACAGATAGACAGATAAAATAGGAAAAATAATATGCAATAATAATTTAATATTTGGTATAATTAACTAATATGGAAGAGGGGGGGTTAGTTGGATTTTTTGTTTTACTTGTAAAGTGGACTGTGGTCCAGAAAAAGTTGTGAACCTATGCTTTAGATCAACAATCTATACATTTGACGGATGCAGAAAATGAAACAAAATCTAGAATTTTGACCCACAGAAGAACCCTTCTAGAATGAAACAATAATAAAAACTCATGTAATTTGAAAGATTTTGCAGCTAAACACACTAAATTTGCAAAAGACATTTACTTTTGCTTGTTTGAGGCATCTTCAAAATGCAGAATACCTTACTTATAGAGAAAGTAAATTTAGCTAAGAATCTAAAAAATACGATACAAATTAGAGGGTTCTGCGTCAATTCGTCACTAACAATTCATCGCGGAACAATTCATCGCGGAACAATTCATCACGCACAATTCTTCGCAGACTCAGTTCGTCGCGGCGTCAACTCGTCACAGCGTCAGTTCGTCGCAGCGTCAATTCGTCGCAGCGTCAATTCGTCGTGGCGTCAAATCAACGCAGCGAAAATGTTTTTGAGGGATATGATGTTAAAAGTAAATTTGGTAAAATTATTTAACGGTAATTTATTAAATTTCTTTTTTCAGAAATCGAGAATTTTAATTAATATTTTAATGGTCTACTTTAGATGCAGTTAAAATATTTATATAGATATATTTCTCCTTTTACTGCTTTAGTCAAAAAATTTCAATCTTTTAAATAGAGTGTATTTTCTTTAAATATGTGACTTTTGCGAAGTTTCCAATAAAGAAATACATGTTTAATGCTCTAGACTAGAACAAGTCATTTCTTATATAAATTACATATATACTGACATTGCTCTTGATTTCCGGGAAAATGGCGAGGGATTTAAAATAAATTCTAAGATCTTGAAATACAAAGCAAAGAATAATGCTATAAAAATAACAAAAAATATATATAAATTGCCGTACTAAGTGGAAGGTGGCAAATCAATTCCCCTTAACCTATGAAAATTTAAGAATAAAAAAGTACAGACAGAATGTAAACACAAAATTATGTTAGTAATTTTGAATAAACTGACCATTGCATGTTTTAATGTCATTATATTGTAGTTTAGATTAAAGTTTTTTTTTCTTTATTTGATTACAAAAGTTAACCGAAATTGTATTATATCGTGATTCTTTTCTTTTACTATTTAAGCTTAACATAATTGAATATTTTTAACTTTTTACTAAATAATAGTGTTTAATGTCGTTACCTTAAAAAACTGAAAAAGTCGCCTTCAAAAAGATTTTAGTTTCGATGAATTGACGCCACGATGAATTGACGTTTCGACGAATTGAAACTGCAACGAATTGACGCTATGATGAATTATTCCGTGATGAATTGTGCGCGACGAAATGACGTGACACAAAAGTAGAGTAGAAAAAAATGTGTCTTTTTGTCAACATTTAGCGATACATTGAAAACATTTATAAGGTTTTTGGACATCTCTGACCAAATTTCAAGCTTACTGTCTTCCTTAAAGTCTCGCTGTTCGAAAATATTTGCTTAAAACGATTTCGATCTAGTTCAGTAACGCACGACACCAGATAAGTGACCTTGTGCTTCACAGTTGCTCGTGCTTCTGAAGAAACCTCGTAAGTGATCTTGAGTTTTCCTGCATCCAAAGACATTTCGTAGTTTGAATCTCTTGTTTACTGTCGAAGTGACTGGTGTATTTGTAAGGTTTTCAGTTGAGAGCAGTAAGATCCTGTGTGTTTGACGGCAGTCGCTGATGAATGTGTAACTAAAAGAATTTTAACGTTTTAATTAAAGTTCACAGTTCACACTTTTAGATTGTGCGGTTAATGAGTGTAATTTATTAAGTTATAGAGTGTCGTGTTGTCATAATGGTCCGTTGTCGGAATTTTCTTTTTTAATACAAAAAAATTATTAAGATGATTTTAAAAGTAGTTTAGAGTTAAATTGGAGGTTTTGAGATAGTGCTGGTGAAGTTTGTGCGCATGGCTGGTTGGATGGCGATACGACTGCATTATTGATCATGACATTTTTACAGTTTGGTGAGTTCGTTTCTTTATTTAGATTTTTCTTCATTATGGAGGAATTGAGAGATTTTTTGGTTTAAAAGAAGGGATTGAAATCTACTATAACAAAATTAGAGAATAAGATAAATGGTTGTATTGATGAAGCGGATGCCAGTCAATTAACGTTGTTTGAAAATAGAATTGGAAAATTGAATTAGGAATTGAGTGAAACATTTAATACGATTTTTGCTAAATGAAATAAAAATGATGTTGATGCGTACATTGAGGAACAACAGACAGGACAAGATAAACTTGATAGTATGTGGCTCAGTAATAACAGCAAAAAGTTAGAGATAACTTTAAACGAAAGTAGTCACAATGCAGGGATTTTGAAAGCTCAAACATCTGAAGTTAAATTGTGGAAATTGTGCACACTACGTGTACACAATGGTAATCTGTAGGAGTGGCCATCATTTATGATTTATTTAGGGCTAGTGTGGATTGTAATGAAACTTTATCAGACTGTCAAATGTTACAATATTTAAAATCGGCATGCAAACGTAGTGCACTTAAGATTATTCAATGCCTTCCAATCTCTGATTCAAACTAAAAGACAGTGTTAGAGCTGTCGAAGGAGCGATATTCAAATAAAGACGAATTAATTAATGCATTGGTTAAGAAATTTACTGGAATGCCTTGCATTTCGGATACTGCAGAATCTCTATTAGAAAGAGTAGACGTTATGAATGAGTATGTGCGTTTATTGGGTGTACTTAAACATGATGTTATCCGCTTTTCATAAGTATTTATGGTTTATTTAATTACAGAGACATTAGACAAGAGTACGAGATATTGGTGGAAAAAACTTTCAAAAAGGAGAAATTTGGAGCACTTGAAAATTTGTTATATTTCTTAAAGAATCATGCGAGAACACTTCAAAATAGTAAATACTCAGGAAAATAAATTAGAAAACCTAAATGCACGACATTCTTGTCTGCTATTAATATTTGTGTCTTTTGCAAATAATCGCACCCACTTTACAAATGCCCGTGATATTTTCAAATAAATGTACGTAAAAGAATAGAGATAGCTAAAACAAATGGTTTGTATTATAACTGTCTTTTAGAAAAACGCCATGCTTAAAAGTGTAGGAGTGTGGGTAAATGCCACAAGTCTCATCACAGAGTCTTGCATATTTCACGAGATATTGGTCCTCATGTATAGAGAGTGCCTCTTAAACTCCGGTTGTTCCTCTTTCCGCGAACTCAACGGAATTTCGACCGAAACAAAATGAGTTAAAATTCTTGGAGTGGCACCTTGAATTTCGAATCAATTCAGGGTCGGGAATACAATTAATAAGTAAAAGGCAAACTCTAATTCGTACAGCAATGATTAAGGTTCTTGATTCAGTGGGTAATTTTGTAAATCGCCGCGCGTTGCTGAATAGTGGAAGTAAAGCCTCTTTTATAAGTGAAAATTGTATGCGAAAATTGCGTTTTCCAAGGCAAAGAACTAGAATACAGGTTAAATACTTGGGTTCTTATAATGCTGAAACAAATGGAGAGGTAAATTTGGATATTACTCCTAATTTCAATTCTGAAATAAATTTTCCACTAACGCATTTCTGATAAAACGAATAAAATCAAATCTGCCATATAGTTCTATTTCTTCAAATATTGTGAATAATTATAATGATTTAGTTCTAGCACACCCACTACTTTTTGAATCAAGACCAGTAGATATTCTACTGGAAATTAACATAGTTTTTATATTGCTAAATTGGAAAAAAGTAAAAAGAGTGGAAGGTTTTCCCTTCGCTATAAATTTAAATTTAGATGGATTATTACGGAGACTACCTCATTTGATACAGATCTACGTACACTTGCCGTCAATAATATTCAATTAAAATTAGATGGTTTGGCGCAACAACTTTGGTTTTTAGCTTTTGTTCCAGAACTATCTCAGATTTCTAAGGAAAAGAAGGAGTGTGAGGATCATTTTAAACACAATGTTTTTCGAGATAGGTCTGGGAGATTTGTCGTGAAACTTCCATTTAAAGATTCCCAATCTCGAATAGGCGATACTGAGGAAATGAATATCCAGAGGGCTTTCAAAACAACCGTCTATTTATGAAGACTATCAAAAGTTTATGAGGGAATATTTTGAATTGGGTCACATGGAATGTGTTTCAAAGTCGGAGGGTTTTCCTTCAAGTGTTTGTTATTTACCACATAATATGGTAATTTGGGAATCAAGCACAACGACAAAGCTGAGAGTTGTTTTTGACGCTTCCTCTAAATCTGCTTCGGGTGTATCTTTGAACGACATTCTTACGGTCGGTCCACGCATACAGCAGAATTTTTTTCAATTCTTTTAAGATTAAGAGTTTTACCTATAGTGCACCTGTATGTGCAGATATAGAGAAAATATATTGATAGGTCCTGATTAATCCCGAAGATAGAGATTTTATGAGTATTCTTTGGAGAGAAAGTTTACAGGATTCTATACAGGATTACCGTTTCACAACAATTACTTACGGTACCGCATCTGCCCCGTTTCAGTCTACTAGAACTCTTCACCAGCTTGCCTTATATGAGAAAAGTAAATTTCCGTTGGCACACGCAGCAGTGTTATGTAGATGATTTATTGTCTGGGGGTCAGAATGAAGAGAGAGTTGGGGAACTAATCGATCAATTGTCATTGTTAATGAAACGAGGTGATTTTAAGTTGCAAAAATGGATATATAATGTGCCTCGGGTGTTGAAGAACATTTCGGAAGAATGTAAAGAAACTGCAGATTTATTGTTCTTAAAGAATAATAGTAGGATAAAAATTTTGGGAATCCAGAGAAATATGATGGACGATTTCTTTTGTTTCACTGTGTTGGACCATGATAAAACGAATAGATATTCTAAGAGAGATATCTTGTCAGAGGTCGATAGGTGTTTCATCCATTATGTTTTCCATATTTTTGGCATCCAATTAATGGGTGACCTTCCCGCCAAGCATATCTTACCCAGTCCTCCATTTGAGTTGATTATGTTGGTCCTTTTATGCGTAAAGGGAGAAATCATAGAGGTGTCAAGGCGTTTAAGGGTTGCATAGATTTTTTTATTTGTTTTTAGACTCGTCTAATCATCTTGAATTGGGGTCAGATTTGTCAACTCAGACGTTTTTAGCTGCTCTTAAAAGATATGTTGCCCGTAGAGGAAAGCCAGCCAAATTAACAAGTGATTGTGATACAACTGTTAAGGGTGCAAGTAAGGAATTGAGAGAGTTATATGAATTTATATCCTCCACCATTAAAGATCTATACTTACAGAACTATGTAGCTAACGAAGGCATCGTTTGGAAATTTTCTCCGCCATCGGCTACATATCTTGATGCGCTGTGGGAGGCTAACATAAAGTCTGCGAAATATCATTTGCGTAGAACAATGGGAAATCCGCAATTTACTCTTGAAGGGTTCTCAACATTATTGTTACAAACTGAAGCTTGTTTGAACTCGAGACATTTGTGTCCGTAGTCCAGTGATCTAAATGATCTAAAAATTTTGACACCGGATTTTTACAGCTATTCCAGAGCTTCATGTTTCTGGGGTTCAGTCTTCACGACGTCGTCGTTTGCAACTGTCGCAGACAGTATTACAGCATATTTGGAAGCGATGGAGTGCAGAGTATTTGTCTCAATTGCAACAACGCCACAAGTGGTTACGTCCAACAATAAATTTAAAGATTGGTGACATGGTGCTCATTAAAAATGATCTTGTGCCAGCGCTTCAATGGAAACTGGAAAGAATCATTCAAACCTTTTCAGGTAGTGATAGTCAAGTTAGAGGGGCCGTAGTAAGAACTGTGACAGAAGAGCTCAAACGTCGTGTTCACAATCTTTGTCACCTGCTATTTGACGGAGAAAATTTAATTGTAACCCTTGAAGGTTTCAAGGCCGGCGGTGTATGTTCGAAAATATTTACTTGACACATTTTCGATCGACCTCAATATTGAATGAAACCTCTGTAAGTGACCTTGTGCTTCGCAGTTGCTAGTGCTTCTGAAGAAACTTCGTAAGTGATCTTGAGTTTTCCTGCATCCAAAGACGTTTTGTAGATTGAATGTTCTGTTTCTTCTTTTCTCTTTTTAGCTATCAAAGTGATTGTTTTATTTTTTTTTCTAAGTTTTTCAGATGACAGCAGTGCGCTCGTGTGTCTTTGACCGCGGTCACTGTCGAATGTCAAAACAAGAGGGTTTTAGCGTTTTAATTAATGTTTGCAGTTCACAATTTTAGATTGTGTGTTTAATTAATGTAATTTATTAAGTTAGAGACCCCCCAGTCGTGTTTTCACTTGTAATTAAACGACATTTCTCATAATCCCTCAAATGAGTTCGCAAGAACATGTTCACTTTTCACATGCGTAATTTTTTTCAATCAAATTTGAATACTGCTTGGAATCGAAGGTGAATACCATTGAACAAGAAGATAACCATTGGCATTCAGCTAACAGGTTACCTTTCGTGATAGATAGGGTTTTGTAGATATGGTAGATCCACTTAACAAAATTAACATTAAGTACTTTTATAAAGTTGTTCCTTTAGTTTTCCGTGTCAGTATAGTTTGTACTCATCAAAAGTTGACTGCTTATCATATTTTTGTTTAAAATTTTTATCACTAATAATAACTGTAATATAGAGCCTTGTAAAACTACCATAGATTCAGACTACCACATTTAGTAACAGTTTCTAACTGGATTCAAATATACATATAATTATTTATTAAAAATACAATTGAGAATATTCCACCTGCTATGGTAGGTAAAATCCTGTCTTATAAGAAATAATAATAATAAACAACGGAGCACGCTATAGACCTCAATAAAGTCTCAGTATCAATGAGGAAAAATATTATAAATCTGCGCTTCGATCGGAAAAAAACAAATAAACTTACTTATTGTGAATGCTCTTAAAAACGTGCACTTACAGCAATTTTTGAACCATATCATTACGCATGAGTGGAAAGCAGTGTCTAACTGTAAATTAACGAAAATAGCAATTATGTTTACAAAATCTAAATTTGGCATAGCTACAGAAACCTAATTTTTTCATTTAAGAACTAAATGAAATAAATTTATGCAGAAATATTCATTCATGTACCTCGAAATACTTTGTGTTCTAAATATGTAAATTCCAGATACATTCCCTTTTAATTCATAATTAGAATTTCACAACAAAAATTTAGCAATAATTTATGTAGGTCAATTTTAGCTCTTGGATGATAGTGTGTGCAAATTTTACTCATTTACGCCATGTAATAATACATGAACTCGAACACAATACTGTTCCGGGTTAAACATAAATTTTTATTGCATAAATGCACCAGAGTTAATAAATTAGAAGTAGTAATGATAAATTTAATGGCAATAGATGGAAATCACATCATTCCAAATACATTTTTGCTCTTTTTTATAGTATTTAATTTTTTGATAAGAAGCATTAGAATAACTTTATTAGTGAAAAATATTATTTTTCTTTTGTAATTAAAAAATTTATTCAACAAACGACTAATAAAGATTTGAAATTACTGTTTTATATAAATGTTGATTTAAAAAATCGAATTGCGGGTAAAAGTAATCAAATAGACAATACAATAACAATATTTTTGTACATAAGTTAATATTAAAAGATCATTACCATTTTTTTTCAAACAAATTGAACTCCCAAAGGGATAAAGTTCAATAGTTACAAATATATTTAAAATAATAAAACTAGAATCTATCCTTCATCAAATCCAGTTCTTCATATTTTTTAAATTATTTTAAGAAATAAAGTCTAAATACAGTCAAATCTAAAAATCAATCTAGCAAAATCAAGAGTCTTGATTCGGAATTTGAATCTCACGAATATATAATACACAAAAGTTAAAAAACACTGGCGTCCATGAACTCAGCTGTAAAATTAATTATTTTTTATTTTAATTGCCAACGATTAGCAAGTGGCAAACAACCGATTAGCTGAATTAACTGATCCAAACGATAGCGTCGCATTCAGTATTTGTGAAGAAAACCCTCCTTAACCTTTTATCTACTGCATTATGAACTACTGAAAATTTCTTCATAAATATATTTTTGTTTAGCTGCCATATTGATAATTAAAGAATATACAAGAAACAAAATCTCCCCAGTGCGAATTTTAATTTGTTAGAACTAATTAATTAAAGTGGTACTTAAAAGTACCGTCAGTACACTATGTATAAATTTCCTCATAATAGAAAAACATTACGGATGATATTTCTAATGAAATTTAACCTCTTAAAAATGCTAAATAACCAAAAAACACTCATAAGAAAACAAAGAAATTATCAAATTGACATAATTTTATTTTTTACATAATAAAAGTAGAAATTCACGTTTGATGATAATCATAAAAACATTTTTTTTTCATTTACGCACAAATATATATTACAAGTTGAGCATTTTGACTGTGGTTTTGATTGAATATTTTTGACTATACTAACATTTATACTAACATAACTTATACTAACATTTTCAAATGCTCTTGACAGTGTTAGTAAAAAAAAAATAATTAATTAAAAAAAATCTGTAATTGAAATCTATAAAAAATACTAAAACATATTGCTACACTACCCTTTCGTAATTACATTATAACAAACAAAAATACTATAGATAATTACATGGACAAAATGAAAAAAAGTTTTTCTCCAACACTACGTGTACTGGCGGTACTTATAAGTACCACCGAATAATTCGACCGTTAATCACATTACATAACCTGTTATCTTATAATGATTGGACAAATAATTTTCTAAGACAATACAGAATGAATAAAAAAAATACACCACTTACCTTTGGTTTGATATTATATATTTATAGCAAAGAAAAAATAAGAGCAGCAATCCGTACAAAATGGCAGCAAAAGAACACAATGTCCGTTCGAAAATAGCTTTTTTCCTCGCAAAATTCATCAGCCTAGAACAACTGCTGCCATCTATCATGAAAAAGTAGAGTTAAACGACTGTTTCTAAAACGTACCATCATAGTAGTATAAGTAACGGTTGTTGTGCTATAAAGTTTTAAAGTGATTGGTACTTATAAGTACCGTCAGTAGATAAAGGGTTAAATGCTATGCTATCGGAACAGCCACCTGCTGAATTCACACTTATGTGTATATATATATATTTTTTTTTTGGAATAGTAGAAAATATTTATAAGTGAAAATGATCATTTACAAATAGATTATTAAAAATATGATACAAATATGATTATTAGTATGATTATTATATTAAAAATATGATTATTATTTATGAAGACAAACATGTACACTCAAGCAGAGCATCTGTAGATGGTTAAGACATTCTTTCCGAAGTGCAGTAAGATATCAACTGCTATTTACCGTGAAAATAGTAGAAAAAATACAAATACAAATTTTAAAAAAAAATTCTTTATTAACTCTTACTTTTTAGTTACATTTTAAGTGTAAACAAAAGTAATATAAAATGAAAATGGTTTTGTGTTACAACAAATAAATATTATACATTGCGAAATAATGATTTCATATAAATTTTGTTACATTTTTTTAATTGAAATTCGGATTAAAAATAATCAAAATATACTAAAAACAAAAAATAATACTTATCCACAATTAACGAATAAAATATGTCATGCCATTTTTTTTAATATAAAAAACAAAAAATATACACTCATGTATAAAATACACAAATTTTCATTATAATCTGTTGCAATTTGAATGTAATTTCATTAAAATATAAAACTTGTTTTAACATGGAATTAAAATGCTTTTGTATGCATTCCATTAGCCTTTAATATACTGTAATAAAATATTCAGCAGGTGTAAAAAGAATTTTCATAAACAGAAAATTAAAGTCTCCTTATCGTTCTTAATAAACCTTTAAACTATTTAAAGAAAATTTTCAGTTTCCTGCAAATAAAAGTAAAGTGCGTTATGTGCGCTTAATTAGCTGTAAACACATCATTATTTTTTTAGTAGAATAAAAGAATGGCCATCTAAACACTCATTTTTTTACAAACTTAAATTCTCGTTAAAATAGAATTAATTAATTTTATGTTTTGAACACAACCCATTAGATATGCTAATGTTATGTTGTGACATATGTATATGTATGACAGAGCTTTTGGTTAGTGAAAACAATTAAAGAAACATAATGAGTTCTACAGTTTTTTGTGTATCTCTTTTTCAAAATAGAATAGAATCACTCGAATTTTCCAAGTATTCATTTTAAAATAGCCTTTACATATAAATTAAGCCTGAGTCTTACTATATTACATAAATGTCAGTTGGACAATTTTTGTATTAAAACAATTATAGTAATGAAATAGGCTTGTAGCTGTAAATATAACCAGCGGGGAAGAACGAGCTATATTCGGTTAAAATTAGCTTGACACATAGTCATCCCAAAATGACCCACAAAACGAATTTTCTCGATTATGTATCCTAGACCAATTGTTTCTGTTACCGCAAAATAGTAGGATAAACATTTAGTCAAAATATTTAGAGACGTTTTTTAGATAAAATTAGCTTGACCCGTTTTGGCCGAAAATTGACCCGCTAATCGAATTTTCTCAAACATGTGACTTAGCTCAATGGCCTTCTCGTAATTCAAAACGGTAGGATATAAAATTTAGTCAAAATCGTTAGATACGTTTTTAAATAAAATTAACTTGACCCGTTGTGAGCCAAAAATGACCCACTAATTGAATTTTCTCGAACATGTGACCTAGTCCAATGATTTTTTCGTGCCTGAAAGCGGTAAGATGCAAAATTCAGTCAAAAACGTCAGAGTCGTTTTTAAGATAAAATTTGCATATATATATATATATATACACACACATGTATATATACACACAAGATTTTTTCGTATTATAATATATAATTTTGTATTAGTTTAAGTTGGGATATAAGTGTTGACTACTGCATTTATGAACTAAAACATAACATTAGTCTAATAAATTTTAAAATTTGGTCATTCCATTTACCTCAAAGAGACATGGATTATTTAATACGTTTAAAAAGCATTAGAACGACATACATGTAATTTAAACTTTCAATTTATGTATATAAAATTTATTTATTAGTTGTAATAATTAATTATCTAATAGTTAATATTTTGTCATATATAATATTTCCAAAAATGAATATAATTTTATAGAGTTGTAAGACAATGCCTAAATGTATTATTAGTTTAAGTTGTGTTAGTATTATTAGTCTAAATTGTGGTATAAAAGTTGTACTAAATTTATCATCTAGAACATAACATTTTTCTATTTATTGATTTTAAAATTTAGTTATTCCATTTAGCTAAAAAGAACCTAAAATATCTAAGATGTTAAAAAAAACGAGTACTTTATACAGGTGTATGTAGATATAAAATTTAAACTTTTAATTTATGATTATACATATATTTATTTATAGGTATAATAAATATTAATCTAAATATTTTGTCATACATATTAATTCCTTTAAAGTATATAATTTATACGAAAAAGTGTAATACAAGGCTACATTTATAGTTTTAGAGTAATTTTGAGAGGCTGACGTCTTCTATATATACGCTGTTTGTTACTAAACAGATAAATATTGGTCTAATGTTTCTTTTTGGTAACCCGCTGTCACCAAGCAGGAATATCATAAAAAAATTACAACGTTCTAAAATAAACAGAGGGTATTTTTTTTACTGCACTGTAAAAAATGACCGATGTTTCTTATTTTATGAAAATATGCTATAACCACGAACGAAAATATAATATAATCTTCTGAGTTATCCAAAATTTCAAATAGCATGCTACATTGTCTTTTGAATCCTCAGAAACGAATACATTTTCAAAATTTAAAGAATAATTTATAAAAACAAATTATTTTTAGCTGCCCGAATTTTTCAGAAACGTTTCCGAAGGGTTTTTATAGTGTATTATCTAGTGTCCTCAGGCTGGAATACCTATTTTTCGAATGTTATTCATTCTCAAGTACACATTTTCTGCCGCTAAGTTAATTTATACATGAAAGAGTAAAAAAATTATCTTAATTTTAATGTTATTGTTAACGCTGATAATTTTGCATGTTTGTCTGTTAATTTTTTTTATTTGAGCATGAAAACGTGTACTTGAGAATGGATAACATTCGAAAAAACAGGTATTCCAGCCTGAGGACACTAATTAATACATATTAAAAACCCTTCGGAAACGTTTCTGAAAAATTCGGGCAGCTAAAAATAATTTGTTTTTATAAATTATTCTTTAAATTTTGAAAATGTATTCGTTTCTGGGGATTCAAAAGACAATGTAACATGCTGTTTGAAATTTCGGATAACTCAGAAGATTATATTATATTTTCGTTCGTGGTTATAGCATATTTTCATAAAATAAGAAACATTGGTCATTTTTTACAGTGGGGTGAGAAAGGAGTATTATTGTCATTCATCAGTTAATTAGATTTAGTAATATTTATGACAATAATTTCTAGTTTAATAAACAAATTTTTATGTATTTAGCTAATTTATTTTACAATAAGAATTACCCGTACTATTTTTTTTATATTATTGAAAGATATTACTGAAAGATAATTGGGAACTTTATGATTTGGCGGGATGACCATGACCACGCTTCGATGCTGCTTCTGGATAATTATGTATGATTATGTAATTCCTAATGTCCTTATCGAAGAACGGGTCAACTTAGATGTTCGAATCGAAGGAAGAAGCTGATTTGGCTTGTGAACTTAAGAAACTTGATACGGAATTGGGTTGTCTTTTTGTTTCTACTCTGCGGAGGACATCTGTTGTAAGTAATTTATGGGATAATTTTGTCCATTTAACTTTTTCTTTTAGGTATGGGCGGAAGCCGGCTGTCTTGCATTCATTACTTTCTTCTATCTTTACGAGAAGAAAGTATTGGATTCGTGAAAATTTTCGACAGATTTATGCGTTTTAGAAGGTCCTGAACACGATTTGACTGTTTTTAGAAAATATCTGTTTGTGACTCTGTCTGTCTGTCTGTGACAAAAATTTTGTGGGTGCTCTATCTCAAGAACTAATGCGCGAAATTTAATAATACTTTATATTCAGTTAGTCCCTAATATAAATTGAAGCTGAATAGTTTTTGGGGACAATCACCCGACAAGTGGCACTGCTATGCTGCATTACTTGCGATTTCTGCAATAGCACTATCTCAAGAACTAATGCAATTATTTTCATCAAACTTCAGATTCAGTTAGACCTTGACATAAATAGACGCTGATTACATTTTGGTGTAGATCTCCCAAAAGGTGGTGCTGCTATACCGCTTTTTTATTTATTTTTACGATAGCTAAATCTCAAGAACTAATGCACGGCATTTCATCAAACTTCAGATTCTGTTAGACCTTGACATAAATAGATGCTGATTACGTTTTTTTGCGAATAGCCCAGCAGGTCCCAGCTAGAAAAAGTTTGCAAAAAAAGTACAAAAAAAAAAGTGCACAAAATCCGAGCGTATTTGGCACCTCTGATTATGCACTTTCTGTGCACAATTCAGTTTGCAGTTTTTATGCACAATTAAGTTTGCATTTTTTAAGCATAAGCAGAGGTGCCAAATACGCTCAGATTTTGTGCACTTTTTTTTGTACACTTTTTTTGCATACCAAATTATCCCTATATTGTGCACTTTTTATACAAAATTAGAGGTGCCAAATACGTTCAAATTTTGTGCACTTTTTTTGCATAATCAGTGGTGCCAAATACGCTCAGATTTTGTGCACTTTTTATTTTACACATTTTTTGCATACCAAATAATCCCTAAATTGTACATTTTTAAGCACAATCAGAGGTGCCAAATATGCTGATTTTGTGAACATTTTTTACATACTGAGTTTTAAGTATATATTTAAATTTAGATTTCAGCTTTTTTTTTCCTTTTACTTGTTTTGGCGAATTTGTACCATGTCTGATAAAATCATTATTGTTTTTAATTCCATTTATAATTATGCATCATCTTTCCAAAAATTGGTTTATTACTATGATGATAATAACAATAAATTTCATAATAAGCTGAATCTTGATTTAAATATATGCTTGAAATGTTCAAAATGAAAAAAAATGTTTACAAAAAAGAAATGCACAGAATCAGCATATTTGGCACCTACTGTTATGCTTAAAAACTGTACAATTTAGGTATTATTTGGTATGCAAAAATGTGTAAAATAAAAAGTGCACAAAATCTGAGCGTATTTGACACTACTGATTATGCATAAAAAGTAAATTTTATGATTAAAAATAACATTGCACACAGTAAAAAAAAAAAAAAAAAAAAAAAAAAAAAAAAAAAAAAAAAGTTCGATATTATTAAAACCCAATAAGAGAAAATTATTACACTTACTTGAAAACAGCAGCAAAATAAATATATTCTTTATACTAAATTTTGTTAGCTGAAAATGCTTATTTAACTAATGTTTGCACTTACTAAAAAGGTTCTTAAAAAAAAGAAATACAAACTTCACTTTATTTACAAATGCTATCAGCTTTTTGTCAGCATTTTAATTCCAATGCAGTCATTGCAAATTTTGACATCTGCAACTGGATGCAATCATCCTTCTGACCACAGAAGGCTTTCATAGACTATCGCTAAAATCAAGCTGCTGTTGGAAAGAAGCAAAAGAAAACACAGTACAAAAAAAAATGACCATTGCGGTATAGCCGCTGCATTTATTTGAAATCACAACATATATAATAAACTAATGGTACTTGTATATAGTTTTAATGTACAATTAACATTTAGTTTTCAAAACAACAGACATTTGATAAACTTTACTGTCCCATGACTTGCTTTTGTCAAAATAGGATTCCTTCCACCAGGTCGGTCATCTTCACAATGTTCAGCAGGAACTTTACATTTTGCACGGGCTTCTATATTTTTGGATATTTTCATTTATAAATTAAATTTTAAAGCTGGATACAATTTCTGTTTCCTGTAAAAAAAATAAAATGTTTAAAACCCTACAGAAATATGCAAAGTGAACAATTTTAAAGACATTACATAAATATAAGAATTCAATATTAAATTTTATGGAGTAGTTTCTTTTTCTACAGGAAAAAATAATAGTTGTAATTGATTTACTTATTGTCTAATGTCTAGTACAATATAGGGACAAACAAGCAAATGTTGTTTATATGAACAATTTCCCAAATCTCAAACTTATTTACTTTTCTATCCATACTATTAAAAATGCCCTATATGTAACTATGTATCTATCTATATTAACCTCAAAAGCTCAGAGACTGTTGGGTGCAGAGCTAAGAAATTTTTAATAAAGTTGCATGATAGAAAGGATCATGAACGACAAAAATAATTTCTGAAATTTTAATTTAGATTTTTTTTTTTTTTTTTTGTGAATTTTGCTTAGCTGATTTATATTTTCCGATAGTTTGACAAAATTCCCGATTTTCTTCTGTGACCTTTTTTCTACATTTTCCTTTTTTGGAGAAAATCTTGGTTTTTAGTAGATTTTCAAAGCATCTATGATTTTTTCGTAGCAGTTGGTAGCTCTGAATAAGTAACATGACATCCAGTTTCGTATTGTTTGATAGGCACAATTAACTGATGATGCACTTTTGATATTAAAAAGGGATTATGACATTTCTCTCTATTCTAAAAAAAGTAACCGGTGCTCTTACTTGACTTATATTAAATAAAGTATTACGTACAAAAACATAAAATTGGTAGCTTTATAGAGATATGTATGACACACTGAAACAGACAGTTTTTAATTCTAAGAATTATTAAGCACTATTTAATGTTGAAATTGGTCAGTTTATTTCAGTTATATAAGCTTTATAGGATCAAAAACTATGCATAGCCATTTAACAATTTTTTGCAGGCACATACTTGACTAGATTGTAGTAGAACCGTACTTGGCCAATTAGCAGAGTACTTGGTACGCAGCGAAATTTCAGCCAAGTACTCGGTCAATACATAGTAGTTGTAAGAATTTTACTTTTTAAGCATATTTGAAGACAAATGAATTTAAAAACGACCTGTAGAATGTTATTTAAAATCTAAATGTATAATATATGCAATAATTTATAAAAACTATTTACTCTGTACATGAAAATTTATCTATAGAAAAAGGTAAGAAAAATAAAACATAAAATTAATGTAAACTAAAGTTTAGTTTATATTTAAAAAAAAAAAAAAAAAAAAAAAAAAAAAAAAAAAAAAAAAAAAAAAACAATTTTTATATCTGTAGGAAAATGACTATGATTTTGGATAAAGAAGCAGTGTGTAGAAACAGAAAATACAATAAATGCAATAAAAAAATAATAATCAAATTTGTTATATTGCAAATTATCCTAAAAAAACAGTAATAATTCTATATTTTTAGGAGATAGGACATTTATTTTTATTATTGTAAATTTGGTCTGTCTCAGAAAAAATGTGCTCCCTGTGAGCACAGCTGAAACAACGCAAAAAATGAAAAGAAACTAAAGCCAATACCTTTTTTGGCACTTTTGCGTTATAGTGGCCCCCACAATTACAATTATACTAAGGTTGCAGCTACGATTTTGCTACAATCATTGAAAAGCTTATATCCCGGCAGCAGAAAGTTCGAGACGGGCGACGTACGTCGCAGATTTTTTTCCATGGAATTTTCTTCGGCTCACTGATTTTTTTACTTCGTCAGCATGCGCGGTGCCGCACAGCCACACTTCGGCTTAGCATCTGGAGGAGCGCTATGGTCTTCTGCACATCTCCTCATTCTTTGCAAGCTAAATATAATTTTTTTTCTCCAACATCCCAGCTCAATGGACCAACAGTGTTTCCCATATACTGTGCGTGCATCTCACCAGAAAGTTTAAAAGAGAAAATCTGTGAAAAGCGGTTGAAGAAATCAGCAAAAAGAAGGCCCTGTCTTTTTTTTTTATAGCTGCAAATGTGCTCAGCCTGTTTTTTTTAGAGCTGCATAGCGTTTTGGGTTCGCAAAAAAATTTCCGTCTGCATATTTCAACCTGCGAATTTCACCAATAGGTCGCGGAAAAAAACGAAAATTTGTCAATCGGGCACAGAATAATTTCGCAAAGTTCGTTAAACGGTCACGTGAAAAAATTGCAAAATTTGTTAATTGATTGCGTAAAGAAAAAATTGCAAAATTTGTCAGTCGGTTGTGGGGAAAATTGCGAAATTCACCAGTCGATTGTAGGAGGGAAATAGCAAAATTTATCTATGATCGTGTGAAAAAAAAAAACTCGTGAGTTTTGCCAGCAAGACGTGAAAAAAAATCGCCAATCAGTTGCAGGAAAATATCACAAGTTTCGTCAATCGATCGTGGGAAAACTATCTAGAAATTCATCTGTTGGTTATAGGAAAAAATCATGAATCTCTTCAGTCAGTCGCAGAAAAAAACACCAAAATTCTGCCATATACTGCAGAAGAATATCGTAAAATTCGTCTATAGGTAGCGGGAAAATATTACGAAATGTGTCAGTCAGTCGTGAGAAAAAATAGTAAATTTTGTAAAGCTATAGCAGGTAAATAGCCAAATTCGCCGATCGGTCGTGAAAACAATTGTGAAATTTGTCCACAATTACATGTAAAAAAAAAAAAAAAAAAAAAAAAAAAAGTGAGTTTCACCTGTAAGATGCTGGAAAAAAATTCGGAAATTCACTTATCGGACGCAAAAAAAAAAAAAAAAAAAAAAAAAAAAAAAAAGAGCAAAATTTGTCAATAGGTAGCAGGAAAATATCACAAATTTCTGCAATCGATCGCAGGAAAACAATCGTGAAATTCGGCGGTTGGTTACAGAAAAATAATGCGAAATTCGTCAATATGTCACGGGCAAAAACTGCTCAATTCACCAATAGGTTGCTGGTAAATATCGAGAAATCAAGTTAAAAAATTGCATGTAACAGTAATACTTTACTAGATATTAATTATTGATATACAGTAAAAGACTTATTTATTACGTATAAGGTTGTACTGTTTCATATAAGTACTATTTAATGTAAAATTTTACATATCAATGTAGTATTTGAGGTTTTGGACATAGCAGTTTAAACTCTCAAAAACGGACACATGTCAAAGAGCTGCAAATCCTGAATCGTAACATAGTTTACCTGCAGATTATTTTCTGCCACTGAAATATCCGTCGCAGACACTTGGAGGATTTTCTGCTTCTGGGGCTTATATATGCATCATAAATACTCCAAACATTCATATATGTACCATATACATCATTATATACATATTATTTACATCTTATATGCCATATGTATATGCCAGTGATATATGTACATACATAAATATATACATGTATATGTCACTGGCACCCGGCTAACCGAAAAGTACCAAAATATGTTTATGTGTGAATATTAAAATTATATAGTATAATAATATTTATATATAGTATATAATATTATTAATTATTATTTTTATTATTATTTTTATTATTTATTATATATATATATATATATAATTATTAAATATTATAATAATTAATAATGAAATAGTATAATAACAATAATAATAAAAATTAATATTGTATAATAATAAAAAAAAGGAGCACCCTGACCTTTTTTATTCTGGGGGAAACACCCTGCTTATTTTTATATAGCTGCAAATGTGCCCATTTTGTTTTTGCAAAAATTAGGCAACAGCTTAATTCAACCCACAAGTTCCACCAATATGTTGTGGGAAAAATCTTGATATCTGCCAATCTGTAGCAGGAATTGCCCACAAAATTCTACAATTGGCTGCGGAAAAATATACCAAAATTAGTCTAGATGGGTTGCGGGAAATCTCTAATTTTACTTATATCAGACATGGGGAAACACAAATTTCAATCTACTGCATGAAGGAACCACAAAGTTTGCCAATTGGTTGCATAAAATATACGAAAAGTTTGTCAATTGGCCGCATAAAATATACCAGAAGTTTGTCAATTAGCCGCATAAAAAAAATTGTGAAGTTCATCAATCAGTTCCATGAAAAAAATTATAAAATTCATCAATCAGTCATGGGGGAAAATATTGCGTAATTAGTCAATGAAAACATATGAGTTTAGTGAGTAAAGCTTGAAAAAAAAAATTAAAATTTGTATTAAAAAAAATAAAATAAAATTTGTATAAAAAAAAAAAAAAAATTCCAGCAATTTATCAATTGGGAGCATAACCCCCCCCCCCCATAAAATTCGCCCATTTGCAAATAACCATAAAATATGCCCATTTGCATTCTATAAAAATGCATTTTTCCAAATATAAAATCTTTTTCATTGTTTTAAGATCTTAAAATAACAGAGATACAAATATATATTTTTTCTGGGGGGGGGGGGGAGGAAGGGGGAAAATTATATTTAAAAATGAAAGGAATAAAATATAACTATATTTACATGATCAACAAATTAACAATATTTTCCTATGATCGACCAACTTTTACAAAATTTCTTTTGGCGGCGATTGACAAATTTCTCGTTCCGCCCCCTCCTTATCGACCAAATGACATATTTCGCAAGGAAAACAACCAAAAGGGCACTCCAAAAAGAGCAGTAATTGCTATAGTTGTATTTAATTTTATACGGAGTAATACAAATATACAAATTATCAATATAAACAATCAATATATCAATTTCTACATAAATAAAGCTTATTATAAAATCATACCTAAGCGAGATGGATTGACAAGTGTCATCAACCACAAATTCAGTATCATCTTTGTCCTCTAATCTTATGCTTCCACCTGCAAGCTTGAGAAAATCCATATCTATTTTACTCCCTGAAAGAAAGATAATACAAGAAAATCAATATAACCCAATAAAAAATAGTTTATAAATGATTTCACTCGGGGCATATAAAATTGTTTTGGGAGGCTGAATTTCTAGCTTCTGCTGTTAACAATTTTTTAAGTGAAGCTTATTTTATTACATTAATTGTGCAATACTTTTAATTAAGATGTTAATAATAATTTAAATTTATTTTATAAGCTCTTAATTAAAATTTAAAAAATAATTACCGATTACATATTGTTATGTATCAACAATTATACATGCTAAGATGAAAATTTGTATAAAGCAGTTTTCCTGCACTTTTCGATTCTGGTTCACAGGTTTTATTGAATAAATATTTGACAAAGCTGATTACATTGTTTGCAATATTACGAAATTTATAATTACATACTTTTAATTTTAAAATAAGTCAGCAATTAGAAACTTTTTAGAATTCTCTTTGTAAATTTATTTTGAGATGGAGGAAGGGCAACTGCCACAATCCTTCCCCCCCCCCCCCCTCATTGGTGAAAAAAAAAGAAAAAGAAGCTAGTTTTAGCTTTCCAGGAGGTTTAAGGAGTGGGGCCCATCTCCCCTCCATCAACAAATTATGACAAAAGAAAAATCAAAGCATATTTTTAAATAGTTTT
This sequence comes from Maratus michaelseni, assembly GCA_963931845.1. Lineage (NCBI taxonomy): Eukaryota > Metazoa > Arthropoda > Arachnida > Araneae > Salticidae > Maratus > Maratus michaelseni. The sequence goes on from OZ007589.1 coordinate 84,059,790, forward strand.
TTAGTTCCATTTTCAATTGTTTTTGCATGTTAATAAGTTTAAAAATGAGTTTCGTAAATTGATTGAAATTCTAAAACACTTCAGAAAATGCTCTGTTTATTATAATCTAAATAAAGTATTTTACTTTAACTTAACAAGAATTTATATTGCAAAAAAAGTGGCCATTAAACTAAAAAAGTCTACCGGTTTCTGTTTACTAACCAGAAAATTCAATTTTTGGCTAAGAATATTCTTTCTCACTGCGATATAATTTGGCTATGATGTAATACACTCAAGCCCAGTTTTTTTTTCTTTAATCGGTTATAAAAAGGAAAAAAGTCGCCAAATTTAGGGGATTTTTTTCCTTTAATGGCAACCTAGCAATTGTATTAATTTATTGGTTTGGCGCGGGCTTGAAAATAGCACCAACCATAAAATTGCCAAACAACGCTGCATGAGTGTAAAGCAACTTTTCCCATACATTTTTGTTTATGTACATATTTTCTCATGAAATTGGCATATTATGTCCCCTGTGTTACCTTTTTAGTATTCTCACACTATAAAACTTTATACATCTTGGTAAAAAATAGTGTAATATAATAAAATTTCAGTCATACTTACTTATTACATATTAATCATTGGATTCGTAAGAGCTTTTTCCTTTTGCCAGGATTAAAAAAAAAAAAAAAAAGGTACTTTTTGGTTAGCCGGATGCTAGTGATATATTTATATCTATATCATATTTATATCATATATCTACATATTTTCATACATATATGTGTATATATATGCGTATGTATGCATATGTCTGTATATATATATATGTGTGTATGTATATATACATGGATATATATCACTGGCACCCAACTAACGAAAAGTACAAAAACATGTCCATAACACAACGGACATATAGTAACTCAGTGGACATATGTTCAACACCAAGAATGTAACAATTTTAGAAATGTGTTTATATATATTAATTAAGAAAAGGTACACCGAATTGATAGAATATTCTATTTTTCATTTTTAAACTAGGGTTGTAACTCCTTAACAGTGTAGGAAGATTCAGAAAAGGTAAAAAATAAGCACTTTTATGCACCTTGTATATGAACCAAGACATACTTTCACTAAGTCGCTGAATATAAGATTAAATATTTTGATAAATCTCTAAAAATATATTAATACATAATAAGTAAAATAAATAAAATAATTGAATGTTTACATGCCATAGTTTATGTATTATGAGAAAATATATATCGTTATCTGGTATAAATATTTAAAAATAAAGTTTCTAGTGAGAGAAAAGTATTGATTTTGTTGGTATTTTAATAAAGGGACAAAATATACCAGAGTAAATTTAAATATGGTAATTTATATTTGAAGTAAAAAATCCGTTGAGATTTTTACAGCATTTTTATTTTTAAATTTCTGGATTTTCTGCATTTTAATTACAGTATAGGATCCATTATCCGAAATACCAAAATCGAGGGGAAAAAAATAATATTTTCTAAATTTTTACTAAAATTTTACAGATTTCTGAAAATTTTCAAAAATTTTACAGGATTTTTCTAATTTTTTAAGTCTATTGTTTCAATGTATTAACCTCTAAAATAATAAATAATATGTTATTTCAGTGGCATAGGCGGGAGGAACGCAGTCCTCCCCCCCCAAAAAAAAAAAAATTAGAAAAATAATTTTTCTGACAAATGCTACTTTAAATTTTATATATTTGTTTTTAAAAAATCATCAGAAATTTCACCCCTACCTCTACTTAGTAACACATGGGACAAAATTACATTAAAATCACCTGTATATTTATATTTTTATAGAAACAATGCAATGTCATGTGGAATGTTTTCTTTTAACTGAGACTTATAATTTAAACCCTGATAAATAAGTAAAAAAAATAATTATTAACATAAATCTAGTTACATAGAATACACATGAAAAACAAACCGACCTTCAAAAATCACTTTTGCTCACATATTTCTCAAAATTTAACATAGGTAAAAATGGCTACGTTGGATGTTAACCACGTCGGTTTTAGTAAAACAAACGCTTATCATTTACAGTACATACAATGTTTATTATACAAAATTACAACATAAAATTCAATAACTTACCTTTTATTCTGTAAACAATACGCTGATGTTAAATAAAAATTCCATGAAATGTGACAGATTCCAAGTTTGTGTTTACGCCGCGTGAAGCGTGAACTTGCTTGTTGTTGTTATTGTAGCTTTCATACTCTCGAAAGCAGAGGCAAAGAGGCACAGAATACGTCACTAATATATCCTCGACACCTGTACGGTCACGGCAACAGATGTTCCAAAGATTAGCTGTCGTTCAAGCCGCCAAAAGCGACTAATTATCGCATATGGCGACTACAAAATTATAATAAATTATATGCTTTATATAATTTAAATCATTTTGACTATTTTTGGGTCATCTTTGAACGATTTCACAGGGGTAAAATTATAAAATTTCAAATCTTAAAAATTTTAAATTTTCAAAAAATTAAAAAAAAATTTAATTTACAGAAAGGAAAATTTTTTAGATATTCCACGTATAAATTTTGTAGTTTTTGAAAAAAACTGAAATTTTACTTGAAATTTTGAAATTTTTTTTGAAAAAATTACATTTTTTAAAAATTGTAGAGTAAAAAAGTAAGTTTTTTAAAGCCATATAAATGACTGTTTCTGGATCATCTTTGGGAGATTTCACATGGGTAAAATTATTTTAAAAAATTAAAATTTTTAAAAATTTAACGAGGTGAAAAATTTGAAATATTTCACCTATAAATATTTTATAATTTTTGAAAAAACTGAAATTTTACTTGCAAAATTTTGAAATTTTTTTTGAAAAAATTACATTTTTTAAAAATTGTACAGTAAAAAAATAAGTGTCTTAAAACCATATAAATGACTGTTTTGGGGTCATCTTTGGGAGATTTCACGTAGGTAAAATTATAAAATTTAAAATCTTAAAAATTTTAAATAAAATTTTAAATTTTCAAAAAATTTAATTTTTTTAAAAATTTACCGACATGAAAAATTTGAGATATTCCACTTATAAATTTTGTAATTTATGAAAAAAACTGAAAATTTACTTGAAATTTTGAAAATTTTTTTGAAAAAATTACATTTTAAAAAAATTGTACAATAAAAAAATAAGTGTCTTAAAACCATATAACGAGGAAGATAACAATATTGGTAGTAGGGGGGAGGGGGTACAGTCTGTGACATGGAAATGAGCCTTTTATGGAATGTCAAAGAAAATACATGCACTTTTAAAAATATTTGCAGATTTTGAATTGGCACCATTATGCATAGAAATTTTCAAAACTTGGAATATACAAATGTTTACATCCATAAAAAATAAGACTTTTGTGCATAAAAAATGCACACTTTTTGCGAACACGGATTATGCAGTTGTTTTATGCAAAAAATTTGCACAGTTTTTGAAAAGAAAAAATGTGTACTTTTTTGTATGCATAAAAAGTGCATACAATTTGCACACAAAGTGTATACTTTTTGAAATATTCAAAAATATTCAGTTTTTATGCATAAATTGTGCACTATTCATACTTTTTTGCAAAAAAACTGCAAACATTTTCTAGCTGGGGTAGCGCTGCTATGCTACTTGTTTCATTATTATCACGATAACTATATCACAAGAACTAATGCACGGATTTTCATAAAACTTCCGATTCAGTTAGACGTTGTCATAAGTTATTGTTGATTAGGTTTTTGTCTAAATCTCCCAGCAGGTGGTGCTGCTACCCTGCATTTTGCAGGATTTACAGGATTTTAGCAATATATGTCAAGAATTAATGCACTGAATTTAATAAAACTTTAGAATTCAGTTAGACGTTGCCATAAGTCATTGTTGATTAGGTTTTTGTCTAAATCTCCTAACAGGTGGTGCTGCTATCCTTCATTTTGCAGGATTTACACGATTTTAGCAATAGTCATATGTCAAGAACTAATGCACGGAATTTAATAAAACTTTAGATTCAGTTAGACCTTGATATAAATTGGTTGCTGATTCTTTCTAATGTATGTGAGACCTGTGTGAGATAGAAGAAAGTTTTGGGATTCGCACATAGTTTTTATTTTATTTTACTTTAACGTTTAATTTGTATACCTTCGTTTAATTTAGTTTACTTGGTTATTATGTTTTATATTTTTGTTTAAAGCTTTAGTACTTACTGTTTTTACATTTTAATTTTACGCATGTTATATAAATCTGTTAATCTGTTTTCTAATACAGTAATTTAATTGTTTTTTTAATCTGCTTTTAATTTGTTTTCTAAAAAGTAATTTTGTTTTGAATGTAAGTCTTGCTCCTGTTTCGAAACCTACAAGTTTTTATAGTGAGAGAGATAGTTCTGTCTGTCCGTTCACTCAGGAGATACAGACAGCCTGTGTAGTTTTAATATTTTATTGTTTTAAATATTTATAGTTATTTGTTATAAAAAATTATATACACCTTTTTCATAAGGTTTAAAATTTCACATTTTGATGAACATATATATATATATATATATATATGCACATATATATACAAATATACAAATATGTGTGTGTGTGTGTGTGTTAGCTAAAACTATTGTAGCGTATAACAATGTTAATATATAATTTCAAACATGCAAAATAAGAAAAACGTTCGTCATTTAGCAACTTTTATGCCCTCCAAAACATATATAGATACATGGTTTCCTAATACAGATTCAGTCAAAAAAAAAGTTGTAAAAAGTTTTTTTGATAACAGATTTTTTATTTTACTTATATATTTCTTTACTTTCTTAAGTATAACAAAATAGAAATATTTTGAGTCAACTGACACTTTTCTTTTATTTATAGAACAATCACTCAAGATACAAATAAAAGAATAATATTAATAATACAAATGTACCATTGATTTTTTTTTTTAATTTAGTAATTCTTTAGTGTTTCTAGACACGTGGTAAAAAATGTCTATCACATTAAGTGGAAACATTTCTTGAGTCTGACGACCGAAATGTGTTTCAATGTCAAAGGTCAGAGCCTGCCAGACAGATTTTTCCTCATTTTATACAATGAGTATATATTATGAAGATAAATTTAAAATAATGAAATTTGAGAGAGGAGAATTGTGATCTCCTCAGTTTTTTATAGAACAATAAACTTAACAATAAGAAAGATTCATAAAACATAAAATAATCACAAGTTAATTAAAGTAAAACAGAAAAAAATACTGTTTTTTGAAGATACCACTTTGCAGCCAAAAAAAAAGTAAACTTTATAGATATTTGTAAACAAATGTAGAAAATATAATAATTCTCTATTTTAAAAAGCAAAATATATCGAAATTATTGACAATAACCCAGCAAAAACAATTTTTTAATAAGCAGTGCAATTTAGAAAATATCACTATAATTTTAGTATTTTTTTAAACAAATGCCTGGCCATAGGTTTTGGTAATTTTCAAAATATGTATAACACTTTTAACTAAATTTCATATTCTACAATGTTTGTTTCTTTGTACCCTTAAATTAGACATTAAAATAATTCGAAATTATATCATTAAACACTGTGATGTATACCTTTTAGGTAACCTGCTAGCCACAATAAAATAAACGGATAGCTCCCTGTTATTTACAAAATATATTTGGCAGGATAAGAACGCTATTCTATAATTGTATACGTATATATATATTTTTTAACATTTTTGTAAAAATTAGCCACATGAAAAAAGTAGAATTAGCAAAATTAAACCTGTTTAAAATAGAACCATTATAGTTTTACGTTGTAATGCCCCTTTATTATTTAGGGCACAATCTCTCGAGATACAAATGTAACTCTAGTATCATTAGTTTAGTGTAGTGTTTATTTAGTTGTCGGAATGAGATAAACTCATTCTAGACACGTAAACACAACAGTTGGCCTCTATATCAAGTGAAAAACCTTTCTCGATCAGACAGCAGGCAAACGTTTTGTTACAAAAAGTATTCTACCTGCCAAATAGGATTTCTCATGTGTTAAGCAATGTCGTAACTGTAAATATGTAGTACATTAGAAATATTTAATAAAGTTGAAAATATATGAATGTTGAAGTCACAACAATTGGAGGAAGGTGAGGTAATATGACATGCATCGGATAATAATTTACAAATATAAATATATGTATTAAATTACCATAATTAAACCTTTGTAAAATAGGACCATTATAGATTTACGTTGTAATGAAAGATTTTATTTTATTTTATTCTTGTTCCTTTTTCTTGGGAACACATTTTTGGAAGTTTGCTGAAATATTCTGTCTATGATTACCACATGTGATGTAATAATATACCAGTCTTGCATGATTCCTATAAATGTGGGATATATATGTATATTTAATGCGAAAAATGTTTTGTAAGTTACGTTCTGCATTCTTATGAAGCCTTCAATTTTTTTTTATTGAAAGCTAATTTTGAGAGTTTTACTGAAATATTCGGTGTATCATTATCCTATGTGGTGTAATAATAGACTTTTCTTTCAAGATTCCTATGAAAATTATGTTAAATTAAATGGGGTTTTAGGAGAAATGAAAAAAAAAATCTCAGAACACAGATTGTCAGAAAAAAACATAAATGTAATTTTTGAGTTACAGAAGGTTAAAGAATAGATTTCTGAATTTCCTCTAGTAAGTTTTTATTTATTGTGCAAATTAATATACTGCTTTATTGATGCAAAATATGAGTATACATATATTTCACATACAGAAAAATAGGGAACTGAACCTGTTATGTTATTGAAGAGGTAGTTTAATGAGAAATTTTCGGTAGACACTATTAAGACACAATAAGGACGCTTCTGCGTTATTACCCAGGCAACATCAAGAATTGGTAATAAAAAAGCGTGTAATAATATTTTTAAATGTAATCTTTTGTCGTATAATAGTACAAAAGGTAAAATGTAACATTTACCTGCAATAAACCTGCCCATTTTATGAAATTTTGAAAAAATTTCAAGTTTTGACAAATTGTTTAATTAGAATTAGCAGTTGATAATTATTTTTATAAAAGTATCAATTTCTTTTTCTCATTCTACGTAATTCAATCAATTCAATTAATTCTAAAACTTGTTGCAGCGATGTCTATCTTTTTTTATATATATTTTTTAATGTAATGTTTGCAAAGATGATTCAAAGAAACTTCCGAATTGTTAACTAAAACGGGTTTTGTTCTTTTAGGTAGCTTTCAATACAAAAAAGTATAAAGCTACCTATTGCAGCTGTTCGGAGGAAAGCAGTTCCGGAAAATTTCGATATATTTTCACCGATCATGACCCCCAGACCCCAAAACCACCCTCCGTTCAAATGTTGATTTATATATATAGATATATCCATATATATATATATATATATATATCTGACCTATGTCATACAATAACGCTCGTATTTATAAATCAATTTTGATGAAACTAATTGTGTGTATTAAGCTAACCAATGTCTAGACCGAGTTCGTTGGCCAGCTTGGTCCGCCATTTTGTTTCAAGATGGCGGCCATTTAAAAATTTAAAACTAAAATAAATATACAAAAAAATTAAAAATTAAAATTTATTTTTAATTACGTTTTAGGCCTTGATACAAGGATTCCAGAACATTTTTTGGTTTACCTCTATCTTAAAAAACGGCTGAGATAGAGCAGTTTGAAATTCTAGGGTGGCTGACATTTTGAAACAAAACAGCACATTAACGCGATTACTCGCAAATTATTTTCTTTCATTGTTGTAATAATTTTCCCAATCATACGCATAAAACTATATATTCATATCCGTTAGCGCCAAAATTGGCGACATTTGGCGAAATATCGCCAAATTTGGCGACTAAAATAGGTCTTCATAAATGAAGCCAATTTGGCTATTGCTCAATAATTTGGCGAATTTCTTATTCAAATTCAGTATTAACGAATCTTTTGTAAACGTTTCTTTGCATTTTAACTTGCTGTTTTCGTGTAACATTAGCTAAAATTTTAAAACGAAGATATAGGAAAGCTACCTTTTCCTCCCGGTACAGGCCGGAAGGACTTTTTTTCCTTAGGCTTGGGGTGAGAGAAATTCATATTGACATCCGCGGTGATCCATCTGGTGTTCGATATGTCCACAATCATGTTTAAACGCTCAAACTTGATTTTGTAGTTAATATACCAGGTTTAAGCAAAATATTCATGCTTTTCTCTATTTGTTTTTCGACGTTATTTACGAGAGGTGCGCCCATGTCCATGAAAACACTCCTTTCGATCCACTGTGCGCCGTGCTTTTCTGAGTTTGAATCGATTAAAATATCTACATGTTTATATGACAATATTTAAACACTTAGACAAAAAAAATAAATTGATTGAAAAAAAATGTTATGTTCATTATGTAAACAACAACATAAAAATCCTGAGTATACTCTAAAGTTCAAATCGTATCAGGAGAATTCCCCTTAAGAGTTTTTCATGATATATTCAGAATTATTTGAGAGGTTCATTTATTTGTCTGAAAAAAAAAGATTATTTCTTTCCTGTTGACGCGTATTTAAAGATTTCCTCTACCTTTCTCCAATGAGACCACAGAAAATTGTTTTGTTTTCAAAAGTTTTTTACCTGCAAAAGAAAGATTTTCTAACTAAACAATTGTTCAAATGTAATAATACATTATATTTGTTTATTTAGGTTAAAAATATGTGTATTTTGAAATAATAAATTTTAGTTAAATTAAAATAATATTCAATCCTTTTTTTTAATGTTTACAAATGAGAAATATAAAATTATGAAACTGTAATTTAAGGGCACTTAAGACTGTTAAAAATATATTAAAGATTAATCATTTCTGAATACTTTAAAACAAAATGAATGACGCTCTTAATATTTGTTAAATGTGGGATAATTTCCTATGCTCAGTCGTCTTCTTTCCTTTCTTTTGCTGCAAAAGGTTTTAAACACTATGTATACTGCCGAATTGAATAAATTTTAGACAAACTCATCGAAAAAATAAACGTATTAAACAAAAATATAAAATGTTCATAATTGAAGCGTTCAGTCAGGTATTTTACTTAAATATGTATACATGCTGTCAAACATAACAGAAAATGACTTTCGAAGCTGATTAAGAAGCACAAAATGTAAGCCACCCAAACTAAAGTAATTTACACCAAATTAACACAGAGAAGGAAAATAAATTTAAATATTAAGAAGAAACACAAATGGCGGTATCTCAAACTCTGAAGCATAGTTGATATTTAATTACTATATGACATATGAGAAAGTTTTTTAATTGAGTGGAATTAGAAAAAATTGTCATGTTATTACAGTGATGGGATGCATACGTGAAAAGTAATCTGTTAACGTAAGAATAGTTATTTTATGTGTGTTGCATATAAACAAGTTAATAGTATATGTAACTTAGTTTTCTTTCTTTTTATATTAGCTGTCTGAAAAGTACAGATTGCTTGAGTTAGAGATAAGCATGCTTGTTTAACATTTTGTATATTAAATTCTTTAAAAACAATCTGTTAATTTTTCTGGTAACAATAAGCTTTCAAACTATTTCTAATAAAAGTTAACAAAAAGTTTCCGAATAATGTTATTCTCATTCTAGTAAGTTACAGACATGATGTTATTTTTCTACAGAAAACATTGACGAAAAATCTTTGTGTACTTATCATTATGTTGAAAAAGTCAATACTATTTTATATCACGTACATAGACTGGAACAGAACACTCTTCGCAATATAAAAATAGTTAAATGTTTTTTATCGGAAAATCTAAATATTAAAGAGATTCGTAACCTTCTGAATATATAATTTTAATTTTTGTGCTTTAATACATATTTGACATGTTATTAAATTGTTTTATGAAAGAAGATGATTCAATAAACACAATAGCAATTACTGTGGTAAAATCGGAATTTCTTTTTCAAGTTTTATTTTAAAGCATATTTTTCACATAATATTGAACTTTTTGAAATGAATTTGCATGCTTTTCTTACATTTTATAACACTAGGGATCCGATTTCCAAAAAGTTAATGTTGAAAAATTTACGTTTGAAAAGAAAACATTCTGTGTCATGGCATATGTAAAAATTCGGTAAAAATGACTATTTTTTCTAACATCTTTATTTTTTATTTGATTCTGAAAATCAAAACATATTTATATTAAATACATCTTAAGTATCTTCAAAACAAATAGCTAGTCAATGAAAATGTATTGGTTAAAGTTTTAACATTTTGATGACATATTTTATCTATTAAAAGGGACCTGGTTGAGGATCAAAGCCTTTTTGCACATATTTACAATTATCGGATGCATACGTAACTCCGGCAGAACATACTGGGGATGTTTACATTTATTTTAAGCCAAAAAATAAATGAAATATCTATTTTCGTCATTTTTATCTAAATGAAGGTGTACCGAGTACCCTTAAAGTAGAACGCCTAATTATTGTACCACACGGTTTTAGCAAATATTTGCTTGTATATATATATAAAAAAATATTGGAATTATATGATTATATTAGATGGTGATTATGTATTTCGGAATTAGCTATATAAATATTTTTGTATTGTGACAGGTGACAAAGATATCTTGTCATTAGATATTTAATACATATTATTGATTATCCATCTTTCGGCGACATCATCAACACAAATACAGAAAGAATTAAAGTAAATTGTACAAGATGAACCCGATTAACATAAAGTGTGATATCAATATTTTTAAATCGTATTTTAAAACATAAGTATATTAAATATATCAACTGCTTCGTATATAGCAGGCTCAAATGGTTAAAAAAATTATTACAAAAGTATATAGATATATCCTCAAGTACATGTGATAAAAGACGCCTATGCATCAACACAAATACAGATACAATTAAAGTAAATTGTACAAGATGAATTCGATTAACATAAAGTGTGATATCAATACCTTTAAAACCTATTTTATTTAATTTTATTTTATTTATTTATTTTTTTTAATATTAAATATCTCAACTGCTTCGTATATAGCAGGTTCAAATGGTTAAAAAAATCTTATTGAAAAAGTATATAGATATATCCTCAAGTACATGCGATAAAAGACGCCTATACAAGCCCAAAAAACCGTACGATGCATGGTCCTGATTCAAGCACTGAAGTGCCACAGGGATACATTTCTGATTGTGGAGATAACAATGTTTACTACACAATTTGTACTTCCAGCGTACTCACAACCGCAAACAAAGCATGAAATACATGTCCGCCTTTCCCTGATTATTAAAATCAGCCATTCTTTTTGCTATGACGATGTGCGCGAACAATCGGCGCTTTGTGGGTTTTATGACAGCGCCATCTGGGAATTCGCCGGTTGTGATACCCCAGTGCATTTTTTGACGAAAATAGAAAGTTTAGATGTGTCCTATCACCATGAGTTTTGCCCATGCGTTCTGATTCAGCCTCTGCGTCTCTGAAAGAAATTTCGTCCAATTTAAGATTCAGCGCCACTCCCCCTCTCACTCTTTTGAGCTATTTACTTTTCTCTTTCTTAATTTATTTTTCTAATTTTTGTACATATTAGCATCCTAGTTAGTAACAACTATTCAACATAAATAAACTCAGCAATCATTTATAAGATATTATGTTGAAAATAATGTTTTCTTCACAATCAGAAAGCACACTGTATAGCGCTTCACTGCTTGAGTTACGACCCTGCATTGTATACTGTTTTGAACTTGTCTAGGAGTGTTCTATCACCCTTACATACTGTATAGCGCTTCGCTGCTTGAGTTACGACCATGCATTGTATAGTGTTTTGAACTTGTCTAAGAGTGTTATATCACCCCTACACACTGTATAGCGCTTCACTGCTTGAGTTACGACCCTGCATTGTATAGTGTTTTGAACTTGTCTAGGAGTGTTGTATCACCCCTACAGGTCCATGAATTCAGGGACACCCAGTATATATATATACAGGGTGTCCTAAAATGAACGGAGTAATTTTAAAATCCAATAACTTGCAAACGGTGACAAATATTTTTAAAAATCTTGCAGGAGTTTTATGTATCATGTCAGGAGTATTTTTTTACTGCGATTCCTAATTTTAGTTCGAATTATCAGCAATAGTATTAATTCGAATTATCAACAACTATACAATCGCTGCGAGCAATAGACATCCAATCGTGACAAAAGCAGAAATCAACCACTATTGATGTGAAGGAAAGAGGTTTACTACATTGAATGGGTCTCATTCACCTATAAAATCGTATTCAGAATCGGGCCGTAAGAACAAGATTGTATTGGCGAATGAGACCCACTCCATGTATTGAAACACTTTTCTTTGCATCAATGCTGGGTGATTTTAGTTTTGACCTGGATTGCACTTCTATCGCTTGCAGCGCCATCTATTACTGGTAATTCGAAGTAAAATCGCGAATCGCAGTAAAAAATCTCCTGACGTCATACATAACCCTCCTGCAGGAATTTCTTAAAAGTCTGTCAACGTTTGCAGATTATTAAATTTTTAAATCCGTCAGTCTATTTTAGGACACCTGGTGTATGTACATTCTTAGGTTCATACAATTTATTTTTTTAAGATGACATGAATATTTAAATAAATATAATACACATTTTTCTCTAAACAGATATATTTACAAAATGAAAATATTTTCTTAAATAGAACTGACATCGCCATCACTACATTGCAAATATATTCTCAAACAGAGTTATATACCATGCAATAAAAGTAATAATAATTATAAAATTACAAATAATAATATTATGTGTGAACAAACCATTATTTTACCATTATTATTACAATTATTATTATATTGAGTAAAAAGGAAGACGTATTGGAAGATGTGTATATGTAATAAAACTGAATAAAAATTGCGAATTTGAAACATTGAGCTCAGTACAAGTGTGTATTGAAAATGCTTAAATATTCCTATACTTTTTCTATATTGCACACTTTCAAATATCAAAAAGATCAATTAAACAAAAAAAAAGAGAGATTTTTTTTTTAAATTATTATTATTATTATTATTCTAAAATATTTTGAAATGGTGCTTTGGGAAAAGCACTCAGTCACTGTAAACTAATTATGTAATTAAGAACAATGAACGATATGACATGAACAATGAACAATAAACAATATAATTTGTCAAAAGTCTAATTATCGAGTGATGTAAGCTATTTTTTTACTATTTACCCAGTTTCTAGAAATGCACATAACAACTTATGTCTGTAGAAATAATACCATTATTTATTTATTTATTTATTTATTTATTTACCTATTTTTGCAGTAGTAAAAGCATATAATTTTATTTTTAGGAGTTTTTGGACAATTATCAAAATACTTTGTAGACAGTAGCACCTGATATTTGTTATTTATTCCATTAAATGTCAGTTCCAATTTGAATGTGGAATTTTAAAATTTCCGAGAATAATTAATTCTCTATCGAATAATATTTTAAAAAGTTCTGTTGTTTTAGAGGCATTAGACTCATTCATTTTTTGCCTTAATATATGCTAACAAATGATAATTAATATGAAAATAAAAATCTCATGTAAAACAAAAATGGAAATTATGTTTGAATCAAAGGAATAGCTATATCCTACCAAACAGCTTTAATTTAAATGTATAATAATGCTATTCTAATATAAAATACTATATATTGCCGGGTAAAATAACAGAGAAAGAATAAAAACTCATATAAATTGAATTATTTTGAACTTGTACTTGCAAAATATCTTTATTTTGTAATGCCTAACATATCTCCCACATGTAAAATATGTTTCTTCCAAAAAATAAAAAATAAAATTTTAGGAAATGTGATATAAAATGGATTATGAAAAATATGGTGTTACATTGATTAAACTTTTTTAAAGTACACATAAACCCACGATAGTTGGATTATCTAAAAAAAAAATGTGAATAAGTTTCAGTTATTTTGGATTTTTTTTAATCTCTATTAGTTCCAAAAATGTGCCTGTTTTTATAAACCTTTGAGTTTTGTAAAAGCTTGTAAAATAACAGTTTTTGAAACCCTTCAATTAAAAAAAAATGAAAGAAAGTATTGTAATCGAAATTTTTTTCGACTTCCGGTTTTCGACGGATTTACACGTTTTAGGGATCAGAGATTCCGAAAAACATGTTTTTACAAAATGTCTGTCTATCCGTCTGTCCGTCTGTCCGTCCTCATTGTATCATCGAAAAGTGTATGAAATTATGCTTCAAATTGAACCAATTTTTTTTCTATGTTTTTGACTATAGCCGGCAAGTCCTAGTTGAATTTGGAGATATTTCGATGAAAGGGGGCGCTGCGATCGCGATTTTTGTTCGATTTTCAGTATTGTATCATTGAGAAGTGTATGAAGTTATGCAGATAATTGAACCGAAATTTTTTTATATGTTTTTGACTATAGACTTCCTGTCCAAGTATAATTCGCGGATATTTCGACGAAAGAGGGCGCTGCGAAAGCGATTTTTGTCCGTCTTTTGTTCGATTTTCACTATTGTATCATCGAAAAGTGTATGATGTTATGCAGATAATTGAAACAAATTTTTTCTATGTTTTAGCCTATGGCCAGCAGGTTCTACTTGAATTTGGTGATATTCCGCCGGAAGGGGGCACTGTGATAGCCATTTAAAGATTTCAAATTCAAAAAAATGTACAATAAAATTAGAAATCTTAAAAGTTCTTTTCGTTAAATGTTCGGCCTTGATCAGGAGAATCCGGAGCACTTTTTGTTTTGCCTCTATCTTAAAAAATCGCTTAGATATAGCGGTTTGAAATTTTAGGGTAGCTGACATTTTTAAACAAGATAACAGAATTCATCCATAAACGGGTTTAATTTATGAGTTTTAGTTAACATGATTTCGGCAAATTCTCTTTCATTGTTGTAACCATTGTTCCTATTCTTATATGCTTACTCTATATATTTATATTCGCCAAGCTTGGCGACAGATGGCGAAATATTGCCAAATTTGGCGGTAAAAATAGGTTGCCATAAATGAAGCCAACTTGGCTGTAGAGGACTAATTTGGTGATATTCTCATTCAAATTCAATGTTGACGAGAACTGGGAATGAATCTTCTTTAATCTTCTTTTATCTTGCACATTTAAATTTTTATTATGCCCAAATCACATGGATGAAGCAATTGACTACATGTTGACCCGAATTTTTCAAGCAAGATTTAAAAAAGTGCCTTTATCCATCTTCTCTTAGAAAATAGCCCGTTCTCATACTTCGCTTTAAAAAATATAGAAAAACGGAGATAGTAAATATCCAGAGTGTAAGAAGTCCACCATGGAAAACGTTCGTGTCAGTTAAACAATGACTTAAAACCGAAGTTATGTGTCATATAAACGAATAATGTATGTATTAAAATAAATAGGAATGAATCTTTACCTCACTAATATGACGTATAAAATGTGTAAGACGTGTACTTGAGGAACGTATAAACGGTGCTTTGCTGTGTCACTGTAAAAATATACATTAAATACATTTATAAAATATAAAGTATATGAATTTTAAAATAATAAATAGATTACAGCAAGGTAACAGGTTAACTCCCAAATTAATTCTAATTGTAATATATTATTACTTGTTATACATTTTAGTATATGAATGAGCCCAAGTAAGTAAAACAATTTGAAATTACAGCCCGTACCAGAAATACTTCTAAAGGAAAAAAATCGCTGAAAATAGGATTTTATAACTGTCGTCAAATGAGGACGCTAAGTGTCAACTGGTTAATGTTTAAGTTTAGAAAGGATTTTATCAAAATGCTGAATAAAACAAAAAAAACAAATAATATGTTAAAAATCTTGGTGGATTACTTCTCGAAACAGTAAAAAAACCCTCAGAAGCTCTCAATGTCCTCAGCAATTTTATTAGGAACTGTCTAGCTAAAATGAGCGACCAGTCTCCGAACCGCAAACGGCCCAGTAAAACTGGAAATACTAAGTAAAAAAATTGTAATTTAACATATTACAACAAAATCCAGATAGGTGTTAGCATTGAAACTTTTAAAGTTTGGTACAATTTCTATTTGTAGACCATTCCCTAAGCAAAATTTGAGTCTTGCTTTACTTCTTGTTTAGATTGATGTCTGAACTAAAGCTAGTTTGAGGAAATTAAAGTTGATGACCACGTTTTCTGCTTTATAAGACGATTTCTCATCCGACGTCAATTTTTGAATTCGGCTTTTTAGGTGCGTTCGTAATTATATAAATACGTAGCACCTATAGTCGTCGTTTGGTCCGTCCGTCTGTCTGTCTGTCTGTCTGTCCGTCTGTCTGTCTGTCCGCATATAACAACGCAAAAACTACCCAACCAAATGGTTTGCAATTTAAAATATATTATCTTTGCAGAATTTTGTCGAGACATTTCAAATTTTATTAAAATCGAATCAAAACTTTAGGAGATATTAATAAAAATATTTATTAAGAAATTTGAATTTTTTTTTTTTAAATCGGTGCTTTTTTGTTATAGGAGCTTCGGAAGTTTCATCGTCAAGCGACCGAGATACTTATTTTATGACAGAAATTAAGCTGCAGACAATATAATTCATTTCACAGAATTAAAAATCATCAAGATCTGAATATTTATATAACTAGCTGATACATATATATCTGAATATTTATATAACTAGTTAAGATATTTGTATGAACAGTGTCATAAAATATATACTTAACTAGCTGTTTAACCCGTTCTACGCACGAGATATCATGAATTTAATTCTAAAACGTGCGTACGATTTGACGTACGTAACGTTTGACGTACAATTTCCAACTTGTTTCATATCTGATAGTTTGCATCTATCCCTTTTTTTTAAACGATTTTATGCATTTCTATTGCCTATTCAAAGAAAATGTTACTTCTAAAGTTACAGAACGTCGTTAAAAACGCGTAAAAAAATAAAGTGACGACGGCAATAGGTGAATTCTCGACAGAAAACAACAACCATTTTCCGAATGGTTAATAAAAATAAATAACGATATAATAAATACTGCGATGAAACCAAATTGATTTTTTTTTAAATTTTGGCATAAAAGGAAAATAATTATGTAAATATTATGTATTCATGTAGAAATGTCGAAATATATAGAAATAGTTTGATTAAATAGCAAAAAAAGTACCGTAATTATTGGCGATATTGTAAACTGGCATTTGTCCTTTTCGTTTAATGTAAAAAGAAATCGAACTAGCAGCTTTAAACCAGTGTAATATATAACCACAATAGAATAAATTGAAACCAAACTATTATTTAGCTGCAATGTCTCGAGATACGAATGTAACTTAAGTAGTATTGATAGAAGTGTAACGTTCATTTATTTGTCTGAAAAAAAGATTAATTCTCCCTACTCTCTTGACACGTAATAAAAGATGTCCACAACATTAGGTGAAAAGATTTCACGAATCAGACAACAGAAAATTGTTTCATTATAAAGTATTCTATCAGCCAGATACGGTAAGATATTTCTTTGAAATATTTTTATATGTATAAATATATAAAGTACATACAATAATTAATATGAAATTATATAAATATTTAAAAAAAAATAGTAATTATTCAATGTCTTAATTTCTAATTTCAGAAATAAATTAGCAGAAAATTTTTATATACAAAATCTAGCGAATTAATTTTATTTAAAAACATAAAATTTAAATTAATTAGGCATACATTTTAGACAAAGTGAATAAAATATGGACATCTTTTATTTGCTTGTTGAAATATAGAAAAACTAGCTAAATATCCGCGCATTGCAATAGAATACAACCGTCTGAATTTTTAAAAGAAACTCTTCATGGCAAAACAATAAACTAATTAGAAATTGCAATTTTTATATCGACATTTATCATTTTCTGTTGCTATGATAATGCATTAATTTTCTTAAAGTAACAGTGGATCGTATGCAATAAAGAGTTGCTATTGCTAAAAAAATAATTGTGGGGCCATTTAGAATAACAACGCAAGTAGAGTTACCGTCTTTCCTGTTAAACCATGCAAAAAAAGGGTTGTTCATGTACTTGCTATTACTCAGGTTCCATTTCGTATTCGAACCGTTATATATAATAATTAATATTGTAAAAGGCTTGTAAAAACTTTTTTCAACTCTCACGTGTCTCAGTTTCCCGATTCTGGTAACATACTGAGTGCAGTATTAGGACTTGAAAAAGAAAAAAAAAACCCGCTAAATTCATTGCAAATTTTATAAACGCTTGTTGCAATATATAAAAGTTGTAAACAAAAGTCATGTTTTTCAAATGTACTTTTTTTTCACCCAAAACCGTAGGATATGCAGTAATAAAGTAAGTTTTAAATTTTCAGATTTATGTAATGCACTATTCAGCATATAAGGAAATATAAATTTTATGATCACAGGCAAAGAAAAAATTCTAGAAAACTCTTCTTAATAGGAATGTATGCAAAGAAGTTACATTCAAAATTAAAATGTTGAAATTAAATTAAAAAACTTTTTAGATGGAAACTCCATTTTTCACTTGCCTTGTTATTGCAAATGACACCTCAATTATTCACATAATTCATTAAAATGGAGAAATCAGTGTACATATATTTGTGATTTATAATTTTCACAAATTGTAGTAAGTTCAACTCCATTCGGATGCATTTATTCGATTTAATCAGGTATTTTCAAGAAATGCGTGTATACTTCTGTTACATACATGTAAGAAAAGTAGGATTTTAAAAACGCGAATATAATTCATTTTATAGTAACGATAGTTTGCCACTTTTGATAAAATGCAACGTTTCAATGGAACGTCATATATATCATTCATAAAAATTAAATCTATGACGATTACATGTAAATAACCTATATTTATTTGATTTTTGTATTAGTGTAAATATCGATACTAAAAGTCTCATTCATAGTTATTTTTAAACTTTATGTACTAAAAAATGAGTATAATATGTACCGTTTAACGTACGTTTTCGATGCAAAAATATAGCGGGTATGACTGAATCGTTATTATCTTATAAAAACAAATAACACGAATTTAAATCTGTTTACTAAACTTTATTATGCTACTTACTTAAATAATTATTTCAAGTTGTTGGACTTAGGCATTACTATTCGCCATGTTCTAAAAGGTACGTACGTCACGTTTTGGACAAATATGTAAAAAATGTGGATATTTATATAAATACATACATACGATGAATATATATATATATATATATATATATATATATATATATATATATACAATGTTTTATTGTAATATTATAATATATATACAATGTAATATAATACTTTTATAGATGAAATATTCTTTTTAAATAGGAAACTTTCGAAAAAACTGATGGAAAAACAAGACTGTATAATGCAGAGCCCGCGAGAGCCATAAAGCCCCCTTGAATGTTTCTTGATACTTAAAAAAATACATAAATCAACTTTAAATGGTGTTTTATTTAAAATCAATAATATGTCCTTGTTTTTATCGTTTTTATTACTAGTAGATTGATTAAAGATTCTGGCTATTTTCCGTAGAATTTGTTTTTAATTTAACGCCCTACCTCTTACAGCAATATGTTACTAAATGTACCATGATTTATGTTTTTTTCCTGAAATCTATTTTTACATCAAATTCCTGAATTGTAAGAACCTTATGGCTACCATAGAGAGACGTTTATGTATTGTACATGACAAGTGTATTTCGTCCCCTCCCTGCTACAGAAATATAATAATAAATTTACCATGATTTATGTTTTTTTTTCCCTTGAAATTTATTTTACATCGAATTCCTGAATTGTAAGAACCTTATGGAAAACCATTGTAAGCGTTTATGCATTGTACATGACACGGGTATGTCGCTGTCTCTGCTGCAGTTAGTTAAACAACGTGTGGATAATCACGCACACCATTCTTTGTAATTAGCTGAGTTGTGCCTCTGCTTATCGAAATGCTAAACCGGCATATTCTAGACACTATTCTTCTCCCTTTCCTTTAAATTAGATGTACTTTTACATTTATTTGATGTTCCTCAAAACTTTTGTTTAAGAATTTTAAACTTTGACTATTAAAGAAGTTCAGCAGTACTTGTAATAAAAATAGAATAAACTGATTTTACTTTATTATCTAGAGAAATTCTCTCAAGGTACGACTATAACAGTAGTGCCATTAATGGATGCGTAGAGTGCATTCATTTGACTACCAAAAATATAAATTCTTGCAACACTCCTGGCACATAATAAAATATGTTAAGTGAAATATAATTTTAAATCAGGCAACACTAACTTGTCGTTAGCAGAAGTGCTATAACCTGCCATATAAAGACAATCGTATATGTGTAAATGTATAAATTATATACATTTATTAAATTAGACTGTGTATAATAATAAATTTAATGTTATAATACTAAATTTTATATCATCAAATTTCAATTTATTAGTATTGTATAAAAATTGAAGGTTTTTTTTCTAAGTTTTAACGACAGTTTAATTAGAAAATAATAATTATATGAATTAAAACGAAATTGCTTTAGACATATGACATGAAAAAATAATTAATACGGAAATGTATGTTTGGGACATTCATGTTTGTTATGAACTTCATGTTTAAATACGGAAAGTTATAAAAATATTTTTTTCATTAAAAAGCTAACAATATCAAATTTATTCAGAACTTGTTATAAATATTTTCCTTTACTTTAAAAAATTGGATTTAAAAATATAAGAAATTTGAATTTGTGACATTGAAACAGTGTAACATATTATAACCACAATAGAATAAACTGATGCTTCTCTATTATTTACAGAACAATCTCTCAACATAAGAATGTAACTCTAGTATTAGTAATAGACGTGTAGCCTTCATTTATCTGTCCGAAATAAAGATTAATTCTTAGTCTCTTGACATGTAAAAAAAGTAAAATGTATCCTTGATTAAATGTAACCTTTCTTACATTGGTCAACAACTATTGCTTCGTTATCAAAAGTATTTTTCCAGTGATACATGATTTTTTATCTGTAAGTCAACGCTCTAAGTGAAAAACATAAAATAGATATTTCCATTAAAGTAGCTTTTATACAAGTATCAACTCATGGCAGATATAAATAATATTGAAATATCGTATATATTGGCGTATTTTCCGCTTTTCTGTCACTTTTTGAGGGTTAAAAGTAGGCGATGCGAAAATATGTGAGTTTACTTCTAGATTATTCTTTTTTTTTTCTCAAGGAAAACTTCGAGTAAATAAAGAAAAGAGCAGTAAAGAAAGATGTCCGAGATAATTTGGAGTAAAAATATTAATATCTTTAACATGAATACACGTATATAACACTTTAATCATTGAATAATGTATGAAACAATTTATGAATAAATCACAAAATGCATGAGAGTTTCGCACGCAGATCGTAAATAGCTTTTGAACAAGAACAAAATTATCCTAAAAGAATTTTAGAAATCTTAAAAAAGTGTCATCTAATTTTCTAAATGAATACAGGGAAAATTTTAATTGGGTTGATAAAAACATTTAGTGTAACTCAAACTTGCAAGCATCCCGCTTTTTTTTTAAATAAACATTTTATTTTAGGAAAAATATCAAATAACTGTATATTGATCACTAAACTAAAGCAATAAATATTTAACTATTTAAAATTTCTTGTTATAAATATGTTTTTTGGATTGTAAAAAGTGTGAAGTTGGCAAGAATGATTAGTAATTATTTTGCTCTTTTATGGGTGACGACACTTTAGCGCCATTCATTGGAATGTATTTCACAGATTCGGGACCAAAATTTGTTTATGTACTGCTTTGTGTACATCATATTAATATATATATACTAGCGTAAATGCCCGTCCTAGGACGGTGGATAGAAATTGGGGTTTTCAGTTAAAATTTTAAATAATTGATAAAAATATTCATATACTGTTTATCGACAATAGGGAAAACTGACCTGAACCGTTAAGGTAATATTAGGTAATATAGAGGGTTAATGGTAAATTTTACTGTTAATTGTAGTTATGTTAATGGTAAATTTTACGAAACGTAATTTTTTTCTTTATCTTTGTTTTTCAACTCAAAATTTCTAAACATTTTTCTGAATAATTAAAATATCAATCCTAATAACGATCTCAATAATTAATTAAGGTCTCAATAATTAATTATGTCAAGTAAATTATAGGTATTAATTTTCGCTCTCAATAATACGAAAACGATCTTTTAGCTTCTTCATAATCTAAAATAATGCATTAATTTTTACACAAAGTCAAATATTTCCCTTTCAAAATTAATAATAAAAATAATTTAAATCATTAAAAAAAGTTGATCTTGTAATAATTCAATACATCCTGAATGTACATACCTTATGTTAATGGTAAATTTTACGAAACGTAATCTTTTCCCTTATTTTGGTTTTTCAACTCAAAATTTCCAAATATTTTTCTGAATAATTAAAATTTTAATCCTAATAATGATCTCAATAATTAATTAAGGTCTCAATAATTAACTATGGTTAGTAAATTATAAGTATTAATTTTCGCTCTCAATAATACGAAAACGATCTTTTAGCTTCTTCATAATCTAAAAGAATGCATTAATTTTTACACAAAGTCAAATATTTCCCTTTCAAAATTAATAATAAAAATAATTTAAATCATTAAAAAAAGTTGATCTTGTAATAATTCAATACATCCTGAATGTACATACCTTATGTTAATGGTAAATTTTACGAAACGTAATCTTTTCCCTTATTTTGGTTTTTCAACTAAAAATTTCCAAATATTTTTCTGAATAATTAAAATTTTAATCCTAATAATGATCTCAATAATTAATTAAGGTCTCAATAATTAACTATGGTTAGTAAATTATAGGTATTAATTTTCGCTCTCAATAATACGAAAACGATCTTTTAGCTTCTTCATAATCTAAAAGAATGCATTAATTTTTACACAAAGTCAAATATTTCCCTTTCAAAATTAATAATAAAAATAATTTAAATCATTAAAAAAAGTTGATCTTGTAATAATTCAATACATCCTGAATGTACATACCTTATGTTAATGGTAAATTTTATGAAACGTAATCTTTTCCCTTATTTTGGTTTTTCAACTCAAAATTTCCAAATATTTTTCTGAATAATTAAAATTTTAATCCTAATAATGATCTCAATAATTAATTAAGGTCTCAATAATTAACTATGGTTAGTAAATTATAGGTATTAATTTTCGCTCTCAATAATACGAAAACGATCTTTTATTTTCTTCATAATCTAAAGGAATGCATTAATTTTTACACAAAGTCAAATATTTTCCTTTCAAAATTAATAATAAAAATAATTTAAATCATTAAAAAAAGTTGATCTTGTAATAATTCAATACATCCTGAATGTACATACCTTAAGTTAATGGTAAATTTTACGAAACGTAATCTTTTCCCTTATTTTGGTTTTTCAACTCAAAATTGCCAAATATGTTTCTGAATAATTAAAATTTTAATCCTAATAATGATCTCAATAATTAATTAAGGTCTCAATAATTAACTATGGTTAGTAAATTGTAGGTATTAATTTTCGCTCTCAATAAGACGAAAACGATCTTTTAGCTTCTTCATAATCTAAAAGAATGCATAATTTTTTACACAAAGTCAAATATTTCCCTTTCAAAATTAATAATAAAAATAATTTAAATCATTAAAAAAAGTTGATCTTGTAATAAATCAATACATCCTGAATTTTCTTATTCTAAAAATATGCTTATGTACATTTTATATTATTTTACAACTTTATTATTATGTAAATTATAATAAAGTTGTATTATTAATTTATTTTTTTTCTAACAGAAACGTATAATTTGTATTTATTGTCAGAAGATGGCGCCAGAATAGCATTTATGAACGAAATCTAAAATGCTGGTAGTTGCATCGCAAAGCCTCGAAAGATATCATCGCTATTTCTCAAAAAGTGATTTCAGGAATAAAATGCTTACAGAAATAAATTTTAGAAAATCCTTTAAATATTTAAAGACTTTAAAATGCTTTTACAAATATTTTAAGAGCATAATTGGATATTTTAATGAAACGTTCAAAGAGTCATTCCTTTTTTTTTTTTGTAGATATGGGATTTGTGTTTTTGAATGGCAACATTATTCGTTTATTTACATCAGGTAATCGGATGTTTAATCTGTTATTTTTAATTTAAAACTTAAAACATTATAACTGGATATGATATACATGTTTTATACGAAAATATGCTGAACAGACGTTATTTCAAGTAGAAGATATTATCATTTAGTGTTATTATGTGTTAGCATATATTTTTCAGTAAGCCTAACATGGCGTTTAACTACGGTCGACTCGCAGATCAGAGTGGTACAGCCCGGTACCGTTACAGACACTTTCTCGCCTTTGGATTTTATTATAAGTAAGATATATATATATATATATATATATATATATATATATATATATATATATATATATATATATATATATATATATATATATATATATATATATATATATATATATATATACAGTAAAATCTCGTTACAACGAATTTGTAGAGACCACCGTTGAAGTTAATGTGAATGTTATGAAGTTAAAATTCGAATGAAGTTAAAATTCGTTAATGTGAAATTCCAATATGGCGGATTAAAAAAAATTACATACATTAAAAAAAATAAAATATTATTAGTAAAGTTGTATTAAATTTCTACAAACATGTCAATAAAGAATTTATATACAGCACAGCTGCCAACTTTTACGCTTTTTTCTTACCACTAGAATTTAATAGAATTTTTTTCGTTAGGTAATCACACAATCTTGTCAATTTAATAAGATAAAATTTAGTATACATTTTAGTGGTAGGAATTAAGCGTAAAAGTTGGCAGCTATGTATACAGTATATTATTGTGAACATTTTTGTTATAAGATAAAAATTTAATTAAGTAATTTTGAAGATTTTAGTCATAACTTCTTAACTATAAAGAAATTATAATTTATCTCCCATACTAGATTGCTGAAAAATTCCCACTAATATATTCTATTAAAATAAATATTAAATAATTGTTTTTACAAAGAGTCGAAAATTTTCCTCCTTTTTCAATTTGATTTTTTTTTTTCAAACAAAATCTTCGATATTATTTAACGTTGCATAAAATGTGTCCAACTTAATGTTTTGCTTGGATAAATGCTTTTTAAATTTTGCAATGTTCGACAGAGCTTCTTTTGATTGTAGAACACAATTTTTAGTACTGGTTGAAAAATCGCTATTTTAACTTTCACTGTCGTTTGCTTTCCCTTCTTTTATTAAAATTTCTGCAGTGTTGTTTGTATGTCAGGGCATTAATCAATAGCAGATGATGCAAGTTAAAAACCTTCTGTAACTGTGGTCTTGAGATGAGAAGGAAATTTAATGCAATAAGTACACTCTTCTGCAGTCTTTTGTGAGAGTTTTTAATTGTGGTAGGGGATACACTTTGCCAGGCAACCTATATCACGTCAATTGCCTGTCTCCCATTCACCGTTACAGAAATTTAATCTTATTTCAGAAACGGCTCTTTCTATTAATCGGCGCCTAAATTAACTTTGACATTTTATCTAAAATGGTCTAAATAATTAAAAAAAATATGTGTGGGCTGCAAAATGGAAGTACGATTAGGAGGTCAAAATTTTACTTTTATGTTAGATTAATTTGCTGTGATTTAGTGTACACTATTATCCGAGCAAAATTTGCTTTTTTTCTGATTTTGCTTATTTGTTCAGTCAAACTCCTAAGCCACTTAGAAAAGTGGAAGGTGGAAGTTTCTTCACCATTTTTAAGCTTTAAATAACAAGTTAAAATATAAATCTATTTGGACACTAAACTTTTTTATGAGTTTTAAGCCAAGTTTTACACTGATTTTAGCAACTAACAGGCACAACTTGTGCAATTTGTGTTTTTAAAAGAGCTTTAAATGGTTTTGAAGAATTGTGTCTTTTTGTGCTGGTGGCATTATAACAGAAAAAAACTAAATCCGCGCTTGAGATTTTTTCTGCCTTTGCATTTTTCAACTTTCATTGATGTAGTGCGACTTCCATTTGGTAGAAGTTGATACAACAGCAGTTTCGTCGGCATTGAAAATTTCTCACGTTATATAGGCACTTTTTTCATCTCCAGAAATTTGTTTTTATGCTATGAAAATGTATTACCTATGACGAAAACAAAACAGCCAACTAGAACTCGCTTCAAATTTATCGAATTTCATGTTCTGTGAAACTTTGGCTTTACCATGTAATATAGGTCGTGAGATGGGCAAAGTGTTTGTCTTATATCTTTAAACGAAGTGTATACATTTTCATAAATCACGTGATAGTCCACAAGTCATATTGATTTCCTTTTTGGGCACTTTTCAGAAAGCTTCAAAAGTTTTCATTTGCTTTTAAAATGATAGCCAATGCCGAAGTTTTTTTCCCGGCATCTACTTGCCTTCTTCCAGCACTTACTGCTTTTAGAATATTAAGTTTTTTTTTCAATGAAAATTGCTAACTTTTTCATTTCTCTATCATTCAAAAAGTAAGAAATGCAATTCCAAATGTAAATTGTTGCAGATTAAAAATTCGCTGGTTTTTATTCACAGCTATTTATTGCCAAATTCAAACTTCAAAAATAAAATTATTGATCTTCCTACATATAATTAAGCGATTGTAAATTCAAACCAAAGTAACTATAAAGAAAAGTGATTAGATATAAATACAAAGAAAGAATTTCTTAATTTTACAGATACGCATAGGGCAGCCATTCTCCCCGTCTCTCGAAAAACAGTTGCGAGATACGCTGAAAATTCAAAAATCGTGAAGTATTGAAAATATTTAAAAAGTTTTCTTCCAGTATTATAGTTTTTTGATAAAAATTAGTTTTTACCTGTCAACTCAGCGTTCGTTAAACTGAAATAAGCATTTTTTGTAACGCTTCAATAAATTCGTTAGTTGCGACTTCCATTTGGTAGAAGTTGATACAACAGCAGTTTCGTCGGCATTGAAAATTTCTCACGTTATATAGGCACTTTTTTCATCTCCAGAAATTTGTTTTTATGCTATGAAAATGTATTACCTATGACGAAAACAAAACAGCCAACTAGAACTCGCTTCAAATTTATCGAATTTCATGTTCTGTGAAACTTTGGCTTTACCATGTAATATAGGTCGTGAGATGGGCAAAGTGTTTGTCTTATATCTTTAAACGAAGTGTATACATTTTCATAAATCACGTGATAGTCCACAAGTCATATTGATTTCCTTTTTGGGCACTTTTCAGAAAGCTTCAAAAGTTTTCATTTGCTTTTAAAATGATAGCCAATGCCGAAGTTTTTTTCCCGGCATCTACTTGCCTTCTTCCAGCACTTACTGCTTTTAGAATATTAAGTTTTTTTTTCAATGAAAATTGCTAACTTTTTCATTTCTCCATCATTCAAAAAGTAAGAAATGCAATTCCAAATGTAAATTGTTGCAGATTAAAAATTCGCTGGTTTTTATTCACAGCTATTTATTGCCAAATTCGTACTTCAAAAATAAAATTATTGATCTTCCTACATATAATTAAGCGATTGTAAATTCAAACCAAAGTAACTATAAAAAAAAGTGATTAGATATAAATACAAAGAAAGAATTTCTTAATTTTACAGATACGCATAGGGCAGCCATTCTCCCCGTCTCTCGAAAAACAGTTGCGAGATACGCTGAAAATTCAAAAATCGTGAAGTATTGAAAATATTTAAAAAGGTTTCTTCCAGTATTATAGTTTTTTGATAAAAATTAGTTTTTACCTGTCAACTCAGCGTTCGTTAAACTGAAATAAGCATTTTTTGTAACGCTTCAATAAATTCGTTAGTTGCGACTTCCATTTGGTAGAAGTTGATACAACAGCAGTTTCGTCGGCATTGAAAATTTCTCACGTTATATAGGCACTTTTTTCATCTCCAGAAATTTGTTTTTATGCTATGAAAATGTATTACCTATGACGAAAACAAAACAGCCAACTAGAACTCGCTTCAAATTTATCGAATTTCATGTTCTGTGAAACTTTGGCTTTACCATGTAATATAGGTCGTGAGATGGGCAAAGTGTTTGTCTTATATCTTTAAACGAAGTGTATACATTTTCATAAATCACGTGATAGTCCACAAGTCATATTGATTTCCTTTTTGGGCACTTTTCAGAAAGCTTCAAAAGTTTTCATTTGCTTTTAAAATGATAGCCAATGCCGAAGTTTTTTTCCCGGCATCTACTTGCCTTCTTCCAGCACTTACTGCTTTTAGAATATTAAGTTTTTTTTTCAATGAAAATTGCTAACTTTTTCATTTCTCCATCATTCAAAAAGTAAGAAATGCAATTCCAAATGTAAATTGTTGCAGATTAAAAATTCGCTGGTTTTTATTCACAGCTATTTATTGCCAAATTCGTACTTCAAAAATAAAATTATTGATCTTCCTACATATAATTAAGCGATTGTAAATTCAAACCAAAGTAACTATAAAAAAAAGTGATTAGATATAAATACAAAGAAAGAATTTCTTAATTTTACAGATACGCATAGGGCAGCCATTCTCCCCGTCTCTCGAAAAACAGTTGCGAGATACGCTGAAAATTCAAAAATCGTGAAGTATTGAAAATATTTAAAAAGTTTTCTTCCAGTATTATAGTTTTTTGATAAAAATTAGTTTTTACCTGTCAACTCAGCGTTCGTTAAACTGAAATAAGCATTTTTTGTAACGCTTCAATAAATTCGTTAATTTGAAAAATTCGTTAACCTGAAATTCGTTAAAATGAATATATTTGTACTGACAAAATATAGGGGATTTTTTTCTAATCAAAATAATATTCGTTAAACTGAAAAATTCGTTAAAGTGACATTCGTTGTAACGAGATTTTACTGTATATATAAGTGCTTCATTCAACCCGAATTCTCCTGTTTTATATTTATGTTTTTTAAAGCATTATATACTTTTAATAGCTAAAAAGCGTAAAATAAAACCTTTTAAACAGTAAAAAAAAAATTATTAGACTGTTGACATGTTTCGACTCCCCTAGAGCCATTACCAAAACAAATAAGAATATTCTACAATTGCACGGTCTATGGAGTTATTATTTTAAACACCATAATTTAATTTTTCATGTACTTTTCAAATTGCGTACCTTATTTTTTATTTGTATTTTTTTTTCATATTTGTAACCATGGAGTAACTCGAGCCACAATTTTGGTAAATTTAATGAGGCTGCGTCTTTACACATCGTATTTATACGTTTTACAGTTTCATTGATTTCCTAACTGAAATATGGTAAAATGAATAATTTTGGAATAACTGTATGTAATTAATTATTTCTTTAATTTAAAATATCTCATATTCTACATGTGAAACTACGCTTGTCTTTGTTTTTTTATTAATATTTTCTATTGAAATGTAGTTGGTGCAAAAAATACGCGAGTAAATACTGTAATCATACTTATTTATTAAAATGTAATCACTATAAATTTACTAAAAATTTAACGAAACATAAATTTGTAAAATGTCAAGCAGGTCTCAAAATAAAGATTTTCAAAAATGTTTACCTATCATTAGTAAAGTTATAATTCTGTAGAGACTTTTTTCTAAGATTTATTTTAATTTGAGACATGAAACAAAACAAAAAAAACTAAAATACCATCATTAAACACTGATAAATTAAAACAACAGTAGCATATTCTGAAACTCTTTTATAAACACTTTCCAAAGTAGTTGAAAAGTGTTTATGAATTCGGTTTGTCTGTCTGCCGTCTATTTGTCCTCTCTCTAACTCGCGTAAATATACTCGGAATGTCATACAATTGATATATGTTATTCAGGTTTACTATGGCATGCTCAGTTTTGAAAATGAAGTTTTTAGCAATTATAGTTCCTTTATAGGGACACTCAACAGAACTCTGTTACATTACAGTCTATGTGCAAAAATCATTTGCGGTTTAGTTTCATGATATTACACTATTTCAAACATATTGAAATTTATATATATCACTGACGACACCACAAGAGAATTACTATAGTACATGGTGTGTATACCATTTATACTTCCTTTACAGGGATACTCAAAAAAATTCCGTAACATTATGGTCTATGGAGAAAAAGTGTTTGCGGTTTATATTAAAAATGTTTCACTATTTCAAACATATTGAAATTTATATATACCAGAGGACCCGTGCGAAGATTTCGCACTGAAATCTAATATTTTTTAGGTACTTCTCTATTAACCCGTCGACCGATTTTCATAACAAAAAACTACCGCCAAACTGTAAGATTAAACGCCAAAAATGCAGTCCCATTTACTTGATGTCAGAATCATTATGCGTATTTGTTACGTCATCTAGTGGTATTACATTCGACATTTGCGTGTATTTTTCATTATGTTTTACTGATTTAGTAGTTATTTTATTAATTAAAATAACAATTGTGTCCTTAAATTCTTATATTTTATTTATTTTTTGATATTCCAATGGCAACGTTCTCCCGTTTATTTGGCGATAGTTTTTTGTTATGAAAAGTGGTCGACGGGATAATAGAGAAGTATCATTTTTTATCAATATGTAATATTTATTAGATGCAGGTTTAAACTTCTAAAGAAAAAGCAAGGATAAAAATATCTGCAAACAACATTTAGTTGTTAGTCAAGCCAGAATATCATCTAATTTATTCCATCAAATTTAGACTAAAAACTGATCCAAGATTGCTAAAGGCACGCGCGAGAAAAAAAATTAACAATCGTATTTTGACTGCATTAGAGGATGACGTCATCCGCTTCGGGAAAACCATGGGACTTGAAATAAAAATCTAAACATTTCAATTTCAATTTCGCTTTTTAATCATAAGTATAAAATAAACCCGTGCGGTGTTTTTTATAATAATTGCTATGAGCATCATATAATGTGGTATTTTATTTTTTTGGCAACAATAATTTCAGGAAAACCTTTCATTTCTTTCATGAAAACAATCCCGATTTAATTTTTTAATTTCAGCAAATTTTAATCAAAAACATGTTTTAACGAATTGCTAAGCGGGCTATGTCAGAAGCCTGTTCTAAAACCTTTCATATGGTATCTCATTCGTTGTTCTGCGTTTCATATTTTCTGAGTAAAAGGGATGTTGACAGGAGAAATAATATATAAGGATCACTGACGACACCACAAGAGAATTACTATAGTACATGGTGTGTATACCATTTATACTTCCTTTACAGGGATACTCAAAAAAATTCCGTAACATTATGGTCTATGGAGAAAAAGTGTTTTCGGTTTATATTAAAAATGTTTCACTATTTCAAACATATTGAAATTTATATATATCACTGACGACACCACAAGAGAATTACTATAGTACATGGTGTGTATACCTGATGGTGAGAAATACCACCATCTAGATCTAAACTAGCACACACTATAAAAAAAAAGTATTTGGTTTTTTTTTCTGCATATTAGCAGAGTATTTGGTATCATTTTAATCAGTGAACAG
Source organism: Maratus michaelseni (assembly GCA_963931845.1). Lineage (NCBI taxonomy): Eukaryota > Metazoa > Arthropoda > Arachnida > Araneae > Salticidae > Maratus > Maratus michaelseni. The sequence goes on from OZ007589.1 coordinate 84,091,240, forward strand.
TGAACAATACAAATTAATGATCCATTTTAGGATCAGCGCATACAGATAGATAATTATGGAACAAAGTGAACCACGGCAGTCAAGGAAATATTTGGTTTTCCGTTCCCACGAATGATTTAACTACACCTAATAAAAATGTCATGGAGAAAATTGTCAGAACAATAATATGACACATTTATTTATGAGAGCTTAAATAGGCATGAAGACCTCACAAGTCAAAGCATCTTTACCTCCCAGACACAGCACGGCGTCAAGAGGAATCGCTATTGTACCGACGGACCTATGAAACACTCAAGGGGAGTACCAAATTTCTCCCGCATGCCAACGGTCATCTCTCTAAAATCAGAGGTATGGCCGAAACATGGAAATTTTCAAGAAGTTAAAACGTATAAGGCCTTAATTTTATGTGAAAAGGGAAAAATGGTTCCATCCCTTTTTTTTTGCTCCACGAAAAGAATGTGATTTTTCTTGAGAGTTCAGATTCAAAAAAGATGGAAAAGTAGAAGGTTGACTGCTCTCTAACTAAAAAAACAGATTTTGAGTGTGTGTGCCAATAGATGGAAATGTACGCGCTAAGAAAAAGCGAAAACGCGTCAGCCATTACCTCCTGCTGTCAACGTTATCTAGTAATATAAGGTAACAAACAATCTTCCTTCACCATTGTTCCATTTTATTTAATTAAGCTATATTCTTTTAATAATACGAATTTACGTGTGTATGAAGATCCTACCCCGATCTAAACATAAAAAGGCTAATCAAATAAATACTTCTAGGGTATGGAACTCTGCCTTTCAAAATCGAATTTGTTAATTCAGTAAGATAAACTGTAATTCTCAGAAAATAAATGTTGAGAATACAGTTCTCAACTAGGATTGAATATATTTTTTTTAAAACATTTATATTTGTTTTTAATCATGTGCTTATAATTACCTTGTAAATAAACTCAATTTTATATTCAATTAATTTTAGTCAGTTTTCCTTTTGTTTACTTAATTTATTGAATTAATATTAAGTCTTTTATTTTAGGAAATGTTTTCTTTAATATTACAATCTAGGTTTTAAAATAAGCCATTATATATTTAATGTTACATAACTCTCTGCAGGTAACCTTTGATGATTGTGATTGGCTCAAAGAGGATCCGAACTTCAAAAATAATTCACAACGCAACTTTTTCTTTTCTATAATTAATTGATAATTTATCTAATAAAATTTTCTAAGTATAAATTATCATATCAGATCCTTAGAGTCATAGGTGCAAAATAAATACTATACGTCTCGGATAATTTAAAATACTCATATTAATCAATTAACAGCAATATAGTGGTAAATCCTATGCAGTCAGACTTAAATTCAAATAATTTAATTGATCACTCTGTAGCATTCCATCATAGGGTTTACCGAATTAGAAGTGGTACCGTTACCTCTTTCTAAATTATTTTAATATATTAATTTAATTTTAGAAATAGAACTTTAGGTTATTGTATAATTTTTTAAATATAAAAATATATATGCAATATTAAGACTAAAAAAAAAAAAAAAAAAAAAAAAAAAAAAAATTTTTTTTGCTAACATAAATGTTCTTAATTCTAATTCTTTTGAAAAAAATTTTTTCCTCTTTTCAACAACTAAATAAAAAAAAAAAAAAAAAAAAAAAAAAAAAAAAAAAAAAATTAAGCATTCATTGGGGATTCTTCATACACTCTGTAACATGCATATACCTGGCAATTCTTTTTGGGTACCTCACTAAATATATAATGATATATTAAATAATAATAAGTGTTATTGGATTGATTTGTATTAACAAAGAATTGAAAATATGACTTGTGTTACATATACTGCAACAGCAGCAAATATAAAATAAATACATAATAATGCTCAAATATTGAAATGATATATATTATATATAATTAATTTCTCGAACAGTGCATAACAATTCACCATTGGGTATCTTTTATTTTATGTTAAACAATTTTTTTTTTTGCTCTCTCTCTATTTTATGATTTTTGTACTTAAATTGGATGAATAAGCGTAAAAGTCAAAGAATTAGTAGAATAGATACTGGTGTCAAAACTAGACAACAATTACGCGAATTAAATAATCAAACTGTAGACACTAATATTATTTGTAATAATAGTAATAATAATAATAAGAAAAAGAAGAAAGAGAAGAAAATTATAAATTCTGAAAAAGCTACTCCTAAAATTACTACAATGGACACCCCAAATGCAGATAGCCTAATTAATCTGATTCCATACTATGATGGAAAAAAGGAAGCAAATATTAACCATTTTTTCTTACAATTTGACAATCTCATCAATAAAACTGAATTGAATAATGATTCTAAATTAACTATATTAAAGGCGAAAATTGTAGGACCTGCTAAAGATAAATTGATGAGGGATCAAAATTTGTTCGTGGAACAGAACTTAGAAACTTTTAAAACAAAGTTAAAACAATTATTCGAACCCAAAACCACATTTCTAGAAGCGCAAAAGAAATTTTGCAATCTCAAACAAAAACCGGAACAAAACATGAACGAATTTATATTAGAATTTAATGCGGCAGCAGACCTTTATCTAAAAAAAAGTGGGCAAGATATAGGAGCTAACAACAGCTCTACATTCATGGAAATGATCAAATTATCTCAGTTTTTGGAATCAATTCGTAGTGATTTAAGTCTGGAAGTAAGAAAAAACTCTCCGCCGGACTTTAAAACAGCGTGCAACATAGCCTTAAAATTAGAGGAGGCTTATTCACATGTCAATTTAAAGGACATCAACAACATTTCCAAAACTAAAGATTCTGATTTGTTAAATGAACTGCTTAAACTCAATGTAGAAAGTGCAGAGAATATAAAATTATTAACCGCGGAACTAAATAACATAAAATTAAAGGTAAATGCCACTAACAATGATACAACTAGGTTTTGCAAGTACTGTAAATCCACATCCCATACGAACCCACATTGTTGGTTTTACAAGGGCAACGAACAAAACAGCAGTAATTACGTGGACGAAAATAAAAAAATTCCTGAGAATATTCAAATCTAAAAACCAAATTTTTATCAAGGGGGAAACCAACAAGCTCAGGGAAACTTTCAGCAAACCCCAAATTACACGCACCAAAACTTCAACCCTATGCAATATTCTGCTCCTCAGTACATGTACTATGCACCACCCCCACCCCACCAACAATTTATGCCGATATCATATCCCAGTTTCGGAAATTATGGAGGCAATTTCAACGAACAGAGATCATATGACCAGCGAAGAAATTATAGAGGGCATAGAGGGGGCTACAAGCAAAATAATTATAAAAAACATGATTATACAAAAAAAATAATTCACAGCAGACATTTGAAAACAATAAACAAGATAAAGATCATGATCAGAATTCTAGCAACAATAAGGGAAACTAAAGTCGGGACTTACATTCTCAAATACAAGGCACCCGCGTAAGTCTCACTGCGGGTCTAAAAAAAATAACAAAATTATTGCTAGTGTCAAAAGTAATGACAATTCTCAACTTCCGATTATTACTTTTGAAATTAATGGTGTTAAGATTAATGCTTTGACAGACAGTGGGGCGGCAGTAACTTTGGCATCACCTATATTGTTCGAACAATTAAAGAATGCACACGTAAAATATAAAAATCTCTGTAACCAGGTAAAAATTCAAACATTAACAAATTCGACAATCTCTTTTAAGCAATGCATTAAATTAACTTTCAAATTGGAAAACGTTTTTGTATCGGGGGCATTCTATGTTACAACTCAAGATTTTGGTCGGAACTACAATATGCTATTGGGATTCGATTTCCTCAAAACAAATAATATTATCCTAGATTTTGAAGATAAAACCATGAAATTAAAAAACAAAAACATTGCACTTCAATTTCTAGAAAATGAACCTCAAAGTCTGATAAGTAACTTAACTGCTAACTCTAATGAGAATCAAAATAAAGAAACAATACGCAAAAAGAAAAAAAAACGTATCTCGCACAAAAATTTTGTTACAGCAAAACTAACACAGACAACGGAGTTACTACCAGGCGAAAAAAAAATTGTTGCATTACTATTAGATCCAGATAAATTCGCAACTACAAATACAATACTCTTGGAACCGATTAAACATAATATGAAAATTTATTATAAAACATCAATTCACGAAATTGCCAAGGATAATAAAATTCATATAATAATCACTAACAAATCACAACAAAAATTAATCTTAACAGAGGGAATGAACATTGGCAAAATTTCTAAACATTTTGAAATAAAATCAGTTGACACTGAGGGTCAAGAAGTAACGAAGCAGGTAGTGCACATTAATAATCTGAATTTAGAGCAAGTTCGTGAACGGAGAAAAGCAGAACTTAGATCAGACGACTTTAATTTACAACATTTAGACTCGGACACAGCAGGAAAATTAAAAAAAATACTTCTAAATAATGCACATGCCTTTTCTAAGAATTACGATACACTCGGACAATCTTCATTAGTCGTCCCAAGATTTAATTTAATACATAATTATCCTCTGCAGACTAAACCATACAAAACTGCACACAATGTTAAGGAGTATGCTAAAAAAGAAATTGAAAAACTTTTGAGAGCAAATATCATTCGTAAATCCAACTCTGATTACGCTTTCCCTGTTATTTTCGTTAAAAAAAATCTTTGCAGAAAAACGAACAGGCTAATGAAGTTAAATATCGTATGGCGGTCGATTATAGACTTTTAAATGAAATACTTCAAAATTATGCGTACCCCATACCCGAAATTAAAGAGATTCTGCGGAGAATGAGTGGAAAAAAATATTATACAGTACTGGATCTACACAGTGCGTTTTTCCAAATAAATTTACGTGAAGAAGACACTGAAAAATTAGCTTTCATAACGGAGCACGGTAAATTCTCCTTTTTAAGATTGCCTTTCGGAACGCGACTCAGTACTGCGGTGTTTGCAGAATTAATTGATAAAGTGTTGGGCCACTTTAATGAAGATCAAGTCGCTTATTTTATTGACGATGTGATCCTAGCAGCCGACTCACTCGAAGAAATGTTAGATCTGTTAGACAAAGTCCTTAAAGCTTTTATTGAAAATAATTTAACTATTGAGCCTACTAAAATACAAGTCTGTATGTCAGAAATCGAATTTCTCGGTTTCACCCTAAACAGCGAAGGATACTCTCCTTCAAAAAGAAACATAGATAAAATTCAAAATTTAGTTAAACCTAAAAATAAGAAGGGAGTTAAATCTCTACTTGGTCTTTCGAATTATTTTAGATCGCTTATTAAAGACTATTCTAAAATAGTCGACCCATTAATTAATCTTACTAAAGACAAAGTGAAATTTAAATGGTCTGACATAGAAGAAAATGCTTTCAAAGAAATCCAAGCAGCGATAGTTAAAAATCCCACATTAAAACCCCCGGATTTCTCAAAAGATTTCATTTTAATCACAGACGCTTCTAAAACAGCTATTTCTGGAATTTTAGCACAAGAATACGACGGAGAACAGCTGCCAATTGAACATTTTGGGCGAAAATTAAGGGATCCCGAAAAGAACTACCCCAGTTTCAAACTCGAACTAGTGGCGGTTCATGAAGCGGTGATGTATTTCAAGCATATTCTCGCAGGGAGAAAATTTAATATTTATACAGACTCCAAAGCGCTAACGTATTTTTTAAATTTGGAAAAGCAACCAGACATTGTAGCAAGGTGGTTGGACAATTTGTCCCCTTTTAACTACTCTTTTCAGCATATCGAGGGATCTAAAAATCCTGCTGATTATGTTTCGAGGAACATTAATAATATAATTTCAAGAGAAAAATTGCAAAATTCATTGTTTACGGTAAACAAAGCTCTATCAGATGAAAACATTAAACTACAACAATTAGAAGACGAAAAATTAAATAAAATAATAAACAAAATTAAAACTGACAAACAAAACAAAACCACAAAAAAATTCACTCTCAATCAAAAAGAAATATTAATATTAAAGCCAGGCTCTGATACAAATGAACTGTTAATTGCTCCGGATAAACTTAAAGCTGAAATAATACAGGAAGCTCATAAACCACATTTCGGATTTTTTAAAACTTATCAAATAATAAAAGCTAGATTCTACTGGTACGGGATGTACAGGGATGTAAAGAATTATTGTACTAAATGTATACCATGTAACACGACTAAACAACATCAAACTATTAAAGTTCCCACACAAAAAATAATCAAAGATAAAGAAATCGGATCAGTTTTGCATATAGATTTAATTGGTTTGCTTCCAATGACGCTACGCAAAAATAAATTTGTATTTATGATTATTGATTCCACATCAAGATTCTTGGAGGCTGTACCGGTTCGCAATTGTGAATCACAAACACTTCTAAATGTATTGAATCGCTATTTTAGTAATTTCGGATTGGCGCGATCCATAAAATTGGATAATGGCCGGTATTTTCACTCTGATTTATTCAAAGAATACATGGATTCTCTTAACATAGACCTAGATTTTACGTCCGTGAATAATCCACGCAGTAATGGGCTCTGTGAAATCAGTAATAAAATATTAAAAAATTCAATTGTGGCTATGTGTAAAAACTCTTTAGAATGGGATACCAGGATTGATTTTTTTAAAATTAATTATAACAGTACACCGCACAGAGCTACGGGATTTTCTCCGGCACTTCTATTTTTCGGTAGAGAAATAAGAACTCCTTTTTCCATACACTTGCCTGACCAAGACATAATTGTCAAAACCTACGTTAAAAATAGAGTCCAACATATTGAGGAAATAAAGAAATTAGCCTTACAAAACCAAAAAAAAATGATGGCGGAGTACATCGACAGTACTCCAGTCCAAAAAGTAAAATTTCTACAAACGGGACAAGAATGCTACTTAAAAGTCGTGGGTAAACCAGGTGTACTTCAGCCAAAATTCTTGGGACCATTCGAGGTGGTAAGGAAGCTTAGGAATAACAATTACCTATTAAAGGAAATTGCATTCCCAGATAAAGCGACTATTAAACGCCACATAAATAAATTATTCTCACCAACGAAAGTGGAATCACAGACTATACACATAAATTCCTAGATAGGGAAGCGAGAAATTTTTTTTCTCTTTTATTGCGGTCGAGGCAATATGTATATATTTATTTTAAATTTTTATCGTTTATAGATGTCTTATTTTTCTTTAGTTTAGTACACATTTTATAATTTTCCACTATTGTTTATTTACAGTACATTGAGGACAGGTTACTATTTAAAAAAAAAAAAAAAAAAAAAAAAAAAAAAAAAAAAAAAAAGATTATTTAGGGAGGATACTGCAGGTTTTTTTTTTTTTTGCTACGCAGTGTACTACTGAGGGATTTGGCTCGTCAGAGGGAGTTATGAACAAACATGCACGTTAAATAAAAAATAATAATAATTACGGTAAAAATAAAAATAGAGGCAGCCTTGCCAGGGTATCACCCTTTCAAACCCATTTTATACTAATTTATATAACAAAACAAAAAAAAAATTTAATATATAACCTTACCCCCTCTACTAAAAGTGAAAATAAAAGTCTTTATATGTAGCACAAAACATATAACTAATCGATTTAAAATTACAAGTCAACATCTATTCACTCGGCGACACAAATATAAATAATAATAATACAACATTTTATATTGACCAATATTTATAATAATTCATCCTTTGCTTAAAGCCACGGATTGACGAATCCACTTGAATTATTATAACAAAAAAAATCGGTCAGATTTTACAAAATTATTTTAGTTTAATATTTGATATAAGCTATAACTTGGTTAAAACAACGCGTTTCAATTTTAATTTTAGAATAATCGTACGATTTCATATTATAAAACAAACAAGTAAAAAAAAAAAAAAATTATTAGTTGTCCCTAAGGATTAACATTTCAGATAATTTAAAAAAATAAAATAAAAAAAAATAAAATAAAAAATAAAAAAAAATACCATTGAACGTTTCAATTATTACAAAACATAAATTGGATGTTTAATTTATACCTTAAATATTTAGGTAAATTATTTCATACTTAAAAAATAATAATAATAAAAAGGTGTTGGATACATGTCAATGATCATTTCAGCAATTTATTGGATGTTAGTCTCGTTTTTGCAGGCGAAATTGAGACTATCTGCGCAGAGCATCTAATAATGCATTTAGCTGAGATATTTCTAATTAACTAAATTTCCAAACTTTACAAAAAAAAAAAAGAATTTGTTTAATCTTTTTTTTTTCTAACTATTATATGTAATATTTTATAAAACAAAAAATAATAAGAGAAAAGAAAAGCGAACGCTCGCTTTCGATTCCTTAAATATGTATATTTACACGTTAATATATTTTAAAATAATAATAATAATAAGAATAAATAATTAAATAAATATTTTACAATTGCATGCACATTTTCGTTTGTGCAAAGCAACGCTCGCTTGTTCTCGCTAACTTAAATTGTAACTAGAAAATCAATATTATATTAAAAAAATATATATATTATAATACATTACGTTTTTATACACAATATAAATAAATAAGTAAATATATAAATTGACGAGAAGATAGTGCGATGCAAACGGATTTGACCACGTTACACGTGTACCGATTTTTTTTTTTAATAGAAAATATTAAGCAGATATACAGATTTAATTACATACCTTTTTTTTTTTAAATCCAAGCCGGGTATACACGACTTTTTTTATTTTAATCACACATGTAATCTTATTTCAACAATAAAATACAGATAGCTGGATTTTGGCGAGTAATCCAAAATCTGCACAGACACACGTGCAATCAAATCGTTTCACTGATTTTTTTTTTCTCCACTGTCAGTAATACAGGAGTTTAGTAAACGTCACCCACAGGTGAGGAAAGATACCTAATACACGGCTTATCATTTCGCAAATCGTCCCCTGGGTACAACTGAATCCGAAGGTAGGGAGATGAGTCATTGTCCACAGGTAGGGTCATCTAGCTGTCATTCTCTATCCTTCCGCTTAGCGGTGATGGATTAGAGGGAGAAAAGATTACTGTTTTTTTTCTTTTTCTTCTTCTGCCTTGTTTTTTTTTCCCAACCCCGTCCATTCCAAGGCAGGCAGTTTAAAAGGGTATTGTGTTTGACTTTATAGATGGATATTTAAATTTTTGGTATCGAAAGAAGAAAACAAATTTTCATTTTTTAGACCTGTTTCTTTTATGAAAATATATTATTGAAAATATCTTTCATTCAGAAAAATCATCCTTTTATAAGATCCCAAAACAAAATTGTTTTAGTAAGAATGATAAGATGTTTTTTTCACATAACATTTTCTTTATGTATATTATATAAAATAAAATAAAGATGTTTGCCTTTTTGCTCAAGAGAAACATTTCATGTGAGATTATGTATATCTATTTTCTCTCTATGTTTTTGATATAATATATATATATATATTTTTAATGTATGGTATTAATTATACAATGCATACAGTTTACTGATTATATTGAGTATTTGTTTTAAATGATTCTGTATATTGTGTTTCAACGTATGGGTACCTAATTAGCCTGTAATAATTAAAATAAAAGATTTGCCAATTTATATGTATGTAATAACTAAAAATATAAGAGTGGAAAAGAAAATTAATTTTTTTTTCTTTCTTCTCTCGGGCATTTTATTTTATTATTTGGCTTATTCAAATTTTCCTGCTTTATTTGGATTTGGACCTATTAAAACTCAAAATTTTAATAAATGTTTTTGGAACAATGGAAATTGAAACCAACTACACATGATAACTTGCTGAAGAAGTCATGTCTTTCATCAGATTTTTCAACAGTGAACTTTTGATTACGCTTTATTTCACCAATGTGTAAAACTTTTTTCTGGTGTTGCAAACCTACTTACACTCCAAACCTAGTGACACTCGAGCTTATCCCAAGTTCCTAGACTTTTCCATGTGAACATTTTCAGTTTTGATCTTCAATATAATACGACGATGGACTTTCATCGAGTGCTTTGTGGCTACATATATATATAAAAAAAAGATACTGTTGACCTTTTTTTTTCTAATGTCGGGGGAAGAGATGATGGTGAGAAATACCACCATCTAGATCTAAACTAGCACACACTATAAAAAAAAAAGTATTTGGTTTTTTTTTTCTGCATATTAGCAGAGTATTTGGTATCATTTTAATCAGTGAACAGTGAACAATACAAATTAATGATCCATTTTAGGATCAGCGCATACAGATAGATAATTATGGAACAAAGTGAACCACGGCAGTCAAGGAAATATTTGGTTTTCCGTTCCCACGAATGATTTAACTACACCTAATAAAAATGTCATGGAGAAAATTGTCAGAACAATAATATGACACATTTATTTATGAGAGCTTAAATAGGCATGAAGACCTCACAAGTCAAAGCATCTTTACCTCCCAGACACAGCACGGCGTCAAGAGGAATCGCTATTGTACCGACGGACCTATGAAACACTCAAGGGGAGTACCAAATTTCTCCCGCATGCCAATGGTCATCTCTCTAAAATCAGAGGTATGGCCGAAACATGCAAATTTTCAAGAAGTTAAAACGTATAAGGCCTTAATTTTATGTGAAAAGGGAAAAATGGTTCCATCCCTTTTTTTTTGCTCCACGAAAAGAATGTGATTTTTCTTGAGAGTTCAGATTCAAAAAAGATGGAAAAGTAGAAGGTTGACTGCTCTCTAACTAAAAAAACAGATTTTGAGTGTGTGTGCCAATAGATGGAAATGTACGCGCTAAGAAAAAGCGAAAACGCGTCAGCCATTACCTCCTGCTGTCAACGTTATCTAGTAATATAAGGTAACAAACAATCTTCCTTCACCATTGTTCCATTTTATTTAATTAAGCTATATTCTTTTAATAATACGAATTTACGTGTGTATGAAGATCCTACCCCGATCTAAACATAAAAAGGCTAATCAAATAAATACTTCTAGGGTATGGAACTCTGCCTTTCAAAATCGAATTTGTTAATTCAGTAAGATAAACTGTAATTCTCAGAAAATAAATGTTGAGAATACAGTTCTCAACTAGGATTGAATATTTTTTTTTTTAAACATTTATATTTGTTTTTAATCATGTGCTTATAATTACCTTGTAAATAAACTCAATTTTATATTCAATTAATTTTAGTCAGTTTTCCTTTTGTTTACTTAATTTATTGAATTAATATTAAGTCTTTTATTTTAGGAAATGTTTTCTTTAATATTACAATCTAGGTTTTAAAATAAGCCATTATATATTTAATGTTACATAACTCTCTGCAGGTAACCTTTGATGATTGTAATTGGCTCAAAGAGGATCCGAACTTCAAAAATAATTCACAACGCAACTTTTTCTTTTCTATAATTAATTGATAATTTATCTAATAAAATTTTCTAAGTATAAATTATCATATCAGATCCTTAGAGTCATAGGTGCAAAATAAATACTATACGTCTCGGATAATTTAAAATACTCATATTAATCAATTAACAGCAATATAGTGGTAAATCCTATGCAGTCAGACTTAAATTCAAATAATTTAATTGATCACTCTGTAGCATTCCATCAATACCATTTATACTTCCTTTACAGGGATACTCAAAAAAATTCCGTAACATTATGGTCTATGGAGAAAAAGTGTTTGCGGTTTATATTAAAAATGTTTCACTATTTCAAACATATTGAAATTTATATATATCACTGACGACACCACAAGAGAATTACTATAGTACATGGTGTGTATACCATTTATACTTCCTTTACAGGGATACTCAAAAAAATTCCGTAACATTATCGTCTATGGAGAAAAAGTGTTTGCGGTTTATATTAAAAATGTTTCACTATTTCAAACATATTGAAATTTATATATATCACTGACGACACCACAAGAGAATTACTATAGTACATGGTGTGTATACCATTTATACTTCCTTTACAGGGATACTCAAAAAAATTCCGTAACATTATGGTCTATGGAGAAAAAGTGTTTGCGGTTTATATTAAAAATGTTTCACTATTTCAAACATATTGAAATTTATATATATCACTGACGACACCACAAGAGAATTACTATAGTACATGGTGTGTATACCATTTATACTTCCTTTACAGGGATACTCAAAAAAATTCCGTAACATTATGGTCTATGGAGAAAAAGTGTTTGCGGTTTATATTAAAAATGTTTCACTATTTCAAACATATTGAAATTTATATATATCACTGACGACACCACAAGAGAATTACTATAGTACATGGTGTGTATACCATTTATACTTCCTTTACAGGGATACTCAAAAAAATTCCGTAACATTATGGTCTATGGAGAAAAAGTGCTTGCGGTTTATATTAAAAATGTTTCACTATTTCAAACATTTTGAAATGGATATATATCACCAATGTACATTACAAAAGGAATACTATAGAATATTGTGCGTATAGAATTATTGGTTTATTTACAGGGACACACGGAAGTATTTGGTTAAAGAATTAGTTAGAAATAATTGCTGGAAGTGCGTTTTTAGTTCTTGAACAAGTTTTTAAGTTTAACTGTTTTTTTGCCTATTACTTGGTGTTCATAAATTCTGTAGATCATATACATAGCAGCACAAAAGAAATCGAGAACATTTCCGTTTATTGGCGGAAATTCCAGAACGGGAATTTTAAACTGTGCTATGCGTTTCTTAACTGAACTAAAATTTTGCATTCAATGTAGTATATCTAAAAAAATATATATCATATACAGGCTTGCACAAAATAATTCAGTTATTTTTCAAAATATTGATGATAATTCCTGAAACTGGATTTTAAATCCATTGTGCATTTTCCAAATTCTTTACTTATACATCTTCTTCCACTTTATTAAAGATTTGGATTATTAAAGACACTAAAGATTTGAAATAGTTGGAAATAGTTACATAATCTATGCTGGATGCATGATTTTTCGCTAGTGTTTCATTATAATATAAGGTTTTACATATCACATACTAGGTACGAAGAAAACAGGAAATCACGAAGTTTACCTAATTTCCTTTCACAATTCAGTACTTATAAAAAATTTATTTTGTAATAATTCTCTTTTTCTACACAGATATATTTCGCTTTCTATAAATAAATTCTGATCACATTGTACTTTATCCGTTACGTTTTATTCGTAGAAGACTTAAGAATACCACATTTGTTTTTATAAATGTCCAATACATAAATATTGGTACTGTTGCGTGTCATTTTTTTACGAACTGTAATAATAACTTATAAAAGCAATTCATATTTGCGTGACATTACTCACTAATTTCAGATCTTTAGATTGGAAGATAAATTTTAAAAGTACGGAATTGCTCAGTGCTTTTTATTAAGACTGTATATTACACTAATTTTGTTAATTTTATTAAATAAATTATTCATGTTTATCTGTAAGATAAATGATATATATAATTTACATAAAAAGTTACTCATATATATATATATATATATATACAAAAGTGCAAAAAGGCATAAAACATCTCTAGATGTAGCTTTCAAAAAATAAAAGAATAACAATCAATAAATAACATATGTACTTTAGAGATTAGTTTTAGATAGCTTATAAAATAATTGAAACTAATTGGGGGAATAATTTCACAAATTCAACCCTATTCTTTAAACTTCCTATCGATATGAAGACAACGGAATTTTTATTAAACGCATCTAAATAGTGTCCTTCAAGATTCAATTTACATTTTCTGGAGTACGTAAGTCAATTTTGACAATGATGTATCAAAATATTTTGAAGGAATTTCAGGAAATATTTCCATACATAGCAGAAGATAATTACGCAAAATTTAAATATATATATAATAAATATTGATTATTCTTTTGCTCGTAGAAAAAGCTTATATTTGATGACAGCTTTACAAGTTACGTAAAATACTTCAGTCATTAAGGAATTGTGTTAGATAACCGAGGGAATTGGTAGCCAATTTTTCGGAAATATTAATTCTAGATAAATATTTTTAGAAATATTATTCAAAGTGTGGCATTCATTTATTTGACTAAAAATGGTTAAATATTACATATCTTTTCAAACCTATTAAAGGATCTGCACTACATTAAGTTAAAACTTTCGTAAATGAACAGCAGAAATTTTTTCATTATAAAAAGTAATTTTCTGTGATATAAAGGTTTTCCCTGTAAGACATTGCTCTGAGACATAGGTTATATATATTTATTTCAGTGGACAATATAGGAATAGGAATTTAAAATTAATAATTCTTGTTTTCAACATCGTGTTTACTATTAAATTAACAAATATGATTCAGTAATATTACTAGAAACTGGTCTTAATATAAAGATAACTGTCAGAAAATTCACGTATAATTTCTAATATTATTAACGCTTTCCAAAACATTTGAAAAGCATTTTTAAATTTTGGATGATTTGTTTGGCTGGCTGTTTATCTGTCCACCTGGCAGTTACACCGACTCTCCATCTGTCCATTTGGCCGTGCTCTAACTCGCGTAAATATACGCGGAATAACACTTTAATCTATGTTTGTTAATGAAATTCACAATAATAGAATGTTCGTTATTTAAATTGAATTATGAAGCTTTATAGTTCGTCTACACTCTACAGGGACACGCAAAATAATTCTGTTACAGTATGGTCTATGAGGGAAAACTGTTTGCGGTGAATTTTATTTAAATCGCTTATTTAGATATATCGTTACTTTGTATGAAAAAATAAAATTTGTTAATAATATTATGTTAGTTTTGAAAATTGTTCCATAATCGTTGCCTCATGCATGATTTTTCAATCTTGTAATTTAATTCAACGTTTCCTAACATTTCTTTAAGTTAGATGTAAAATAAATTATTTACATTAGAAACGTTAAACATTTGTAAAATAAAAACCACAATCTCATGCTCCTTTATTATAAAGGAAACAATCTCTTGAGATACCAATCTAAGTCTAATATTATTAATCGAAGCGCAGAATTCATTTATTTCTCTGAAAAAGGAAGATCAAGTCTTGTTACTCTCTTGACATGTAATAAAAGATGTGCACTACATTAAGTGAACAGTATTCTCTGGAGTAAAAAAGCAGTAAATTGTTTCGTTATTAAAACTCCTCAAAGTAACAAATAACGCTTTTTTTCTGTTGAAGAGTAGTGTATGTGTTAATATATTTATACATTAGATGTATTTAATAAATTAGAAAATATACGAATTTTCTATCTACACTGATATTAGAAAGAAGTAACGTTTATTTGTAGGTGGTATTAACTGGAACTACCAAACCGATTTCAAATGTGATGGTGACAATCCCTGCTCCAACATAAGTTATTTTTTATTTCATTGCCACTACCCAGGGGGTGCAGGAGCGAAAAACGTTCTAAAACTGCGATTTTTTTTCTTATAATGTAGGAGTTAGAAACTTGAAATTTGGCATGGTAGTTACTTACAAGATGTAAATGCTCTCTAAGAACAAATTTTTAGAAGTACTCGAAATTTAAAAGGGTGAAATGAGCAAAAAGTGCTCTAAAAACATTCTAAATTGCAATTTCTATGAATCTCTTGCACTGCAGATTACAGAACCCTTTTCAAAAATGATGGTAACAGTATCTGATGTAACATATGCTATATTTCATGTCGTTGACACTAACCACAGGGGTTGCAGCAGCGAAAAACTTTCTGAAATTGCGAAAATAATTGTTTGTAAATCAAATTCTAATTAATTGAACGAAAAATAAAAAAAGACATGGGGCCTTTATAAATGTCTTCATAAATCATGCTGTTAAGTGTCACGTTTTTATTTTAAAAAATGAGTCTGAAAATGTGTCTCAAACTTTTTAGTTGTTGAGTGTGGAAAAAAATTCTTTTGAATACCGCCTTAAGACACTTTCATCTTGTTTATATGCATTGTTACTGCTGAAAATATGGTTCGGCAAGATTTGTTAAAATATTAAATACATTAATATTAAATACTAATTTAAAAAATCAGTTTATTTAATAGCGATCTGTTAAGATTCCTAATTATATTTTTAAAATATATCAATTCAACACTTACAATTTAACGAAATTACGTAGGAAACTACCGAGTTTTAATGTTTGCACCTTCATAAAGTTCGAAGGAACATGAATTTCAAACAATTACCAAGGTTTTATTTTCAATCGATGTACTTTTTCTCCAATATATTGAAATCATTTTGTAACGAGAATTTTTAGAAGTAAATAATTTTAATAACTTAACAATTAATACCTTTTGGAACCATTTGTTACTTCAATCCCCATATGAGGCAATACGTTAATTTATAACATGTATTTTTAGTAATACATTATTTTAAAGTGTTAATATCACACATGTCTTAAAATGACGAACAATTCTTCACCAGATTTAAAAGTATATTAAAGTAATAAGCAAATGGATTTTTTTTTCATAATATCTTTTTCAACGAATCAGTAGACCATCAAAATTTCAATCTCGTGTTACGTACTATTATGAAAAGTAAAACATGTTTGAAGCTACACATGAAATGAGAATCATTAAGTCACTTAAAATAAAAGTTAGACCGATTACGTTTCAAACCACTTTTTGTTATTTAAATTAGGAGCTCCATTTGAGGTCTAAATAAGCGAGATATTTAAATTAGATACAAGAAAATAGAAATGAATTAACCACATTAAGACACTGGAATTGAAAACACCAATAATATAATCTTACTTTACTTTACTATTTAGGAACAATTTTTCGAAGGACGAATCTAACACCAGCATTAATAATTTAAGTGTAGTATTCATTTATTTGACTGAAAAGACTAATTTCAGATAGCGTCTAAAACGTATCAAATTATGACGTTTATGAAAACAGACGACGGAATATTATTGCATGAAAAGTATTTCACCTGCCAGAATAGGTTTTTCTCTTGTTATATAATGGTGTAAGTTTAAAGATATATATATACGATATATCTAATAAATTAAAAAAATTATTAAGTTAAAAAAAATATTTTTTTTAATGAAATAACTTTATCACATCAGTTCCCAAAAGGAACCTTTTGCAATTCCATAAAATGGAAAAACGACGAGATATTAATTAAATAAAAATAAATAGTTACTTGTATTACACACAAATTTATTTTAAAGATACAGCATGGAAGGAATTTAAATTTTTGTTTATTTTTTATCATTTTTAGTTACATTGCTATGTATTTAACACTTCGATTACGTGCTACGTCTGGCGAGTATCTTTATATTCAATCTTACCAAAATGCACAAATTTTTTTGTAATAGATTTTTCGTGGAGACCTAGTAGTCAGAAGCATTATGAGATAAGATATAAAGATAAGATATAAGTATCTATTTTAAATACAAATCAATACAAATGCAAATTACATAAGATCTAAATATATAAATTATATAAAACTTACGGCGCATTTCTAGACTTTAATTCTAAATAACTAAAGTTTTAAAATAAGATTTACCATATTCGTTTTATGAGTTATACGCTATGTTGTATGTCCATATCTCATTCATAACCTAAAACAAATATATATTTATTGTTACAAAAGTGCTTACGTTAAAACAAATGATAATAAGCTTGTGTAGCAATAACAAAGAAATTCCTAATGTAATCATATTGCATAGTTTAATTAAATATATGATAAACTACGTTGAAAATTAAAAGGATTTCATTATTTTTAAAGTCAAATAAAATATATTAGGTTTAAGGAAAGTATTAAAAAAATAAATAGATGAAAACATATATCAATTTATTTTTTTAATCTAAATAATACTACGGTATTTATGATTACACTACGTTCCATATTCGCAGGAACCTAGAAAAATAATGCAGGTGTGAAAAAAAAATCCTTAATTTCTGTTAATAAATAGAGTATATTCTTCGGCTTACAACACTCGCAAGCTAATTTTAAACGAAGAATTCTTTACAAATTTTTGGTTTCCATCAGAATAATTTTAAATGATTCTTTTTGCACGGAATATCTGAGTTCGAAGCGAAAATTGTTGTGCTTTTTCGATTTCTGATCCAATTTCATTTTGAAGATACATTCAATTTCAAGATCAATGAGGATCGACGTATTGTTAAACTTACAAAATTACTACCAGGGCAATTCGAGAGTTTTCATGAACTGTAACAAAAGTTATCCACATCATCTTTCCGATGCACGAAAACGATTTAAAGATATTTAAATTAAAATGGGAATTCTGTAAGGAAATATACCATTGATCAAACACTTACCTTGAGAATGTCGTATTCTCTTAATTGATTGAATTTTTCATGATGTTGAGTGGTGGAGTCCGGGGGGGGGGGCGGCCGAATTATACGTTCTAGATGTAAACATATTAAAATATAAGGAAAACAAAATGAAACGTATTAAATAATATAATCAAATGTGCTAGCTTTTACATTTATTTTAAATTGTTTTTGAAATATATAGTTACTAGAAGTCAGCATCATTTTTCTTTTCGTCATTAAACCAATATTAACATTCTGAAAGTGATAATAACTAATACATTTATTTGTCATTATACATTTTATCTAATAAACAATAAAATGGACAGAACTTGGACAATACTTAGACAGAAACGAAACTTTTGTAGACTGATCAATGCAACAACAAAGAATGAATTATTTTTCTTTATCTTACAAAATATTAAATAATAGAAAATTTCCCCATGACTTATATGTTATAAAATTTCCATCAAATTGCAACATAGAAAAAAATCAATTCAAAGGAGTGTTTTCTTTTCTTTTGCCAATGTATTATTTATTTAAATGCAACCGTAATATATCTTTCTGTTCATGGAATTTCTATATATAATAACATTTCCCAATTTTGAACTGCATTACAGTTTCTAAAATAACGGAACAGTGCTGACAAATAAAAGATTTGAAGCGTAAATGTATGAAACTTTGCTTAACCCTCCCTATGTGTTTGTTACAAGTTTCTATGTAAATATAAAATATCTTTTAAATGCAAATGTCTAACTTATTCAATGTAATTTGTCCTTAGTAATTTCAAACGGACTAATATTGATAAATTCTAATGTTGAAATGATATATTTTAAACATTTATTTTAAGTCTGTTATATGTTGTGTCGTTGTTTGATTGTGTAAATATATCCCACTACTGTCATTCATATTTATAATCTTTTAAACTATTTACAGAAATTCTAAAACTATTTTTTAAGATAAAATCAAGTCTTTAGAGCGACTTTATTGTGTCTCATGAATTTATTGGAGTGTATTTGTTAATTCGGAAAGTATTTTATTTCTTTAAATGTAATTGTAATCTAGTTCTATACACATAATATTTCTAATAGTATTTCCCAATTAGGAACAGTATTATAATTTTTAAGGTTTTAAGTAAAATCATGTAAGACGCAAGTTACCAAATGATTTTTATGAATAAATATTTTTTAATGCAGGTTTGTTACTCAAATAATGTACATTACACTGAGCAGTTTGAATTGTTTTAATATGTATACTTTCTAATGTTGAAACAATATCATTTTAAACATTTATTTTAGTCTGTCATATGCTGTGTATCTGTATGAGTAAGTAAACATATCACTACGTAGCAATGTCTATAATTCTTTAAACTATTAACATGAATTAACAAATTGCTGTTATATGTTAAATTAAAGTCCATGAAGTGTGGTATAGCTGTATGAGTAAGTAAACATATCTCACTACGTAGCAATATCTATAATTATTTAAAGTATTAACATGGAGTCACCAATTGCTACTATATGTTACATTAAAGTCTATTAAGAGTCTATTTCACTCAAGCGAAAATACCCGCTCGCTAATGTTAATACGATGAGGCAGTTCTTTTTAAATAACTCATTTGCATTTCAATATTATTGAACGATTCTTTTACATTGAAAGCTGAGGTCAATTTCTAAAATTGCCGTTTTTAATTTTTCAATTTTGTTAGCGGGTTATTTTTATGGTGATGCTTTCACTTTCGGAAACGGTATCAAGCGTAATACGGCGAATATACGAGGGTAGTTTGATACGTTCTCAGCCTGACACAGAAATGAAACAAGTATGAACAAATGACAATCATGTTTGTAAAGTATGAACATTTAGATGACAATCTGGCGAGTTTAAAACGTGTGAGATCATTAGTTATTGCTGTGCAATAAAGTAAATAAACAAGTTTTGCCATTTTCTAAAAAGGAAAAAAGTTGAAGTTCGAGCTGTCATAAAATACTTTGTTAAAAAAAGTTTAACCCCCACGGACATACAAAAAGAGTTATTTTCAACCTTAAAGGATTCTTGTCCTTCATATTCGACGATAAAAAAGTGGTCTGCTGAATTTAAACATGGTATGAAATCAATTCACAATGATGAACGCTCAAGATGCCCAAAAACCGCTATGACCGACGAAATTGTCTAAAAAATTCACAATGCCATATTGAATGATCGCCGATTGAAGATACGTGAACTTCCCGACATTGCAAACATCTCGATAGACTGACACGATGTTTTGGGTATGAAAGAGCTTTCCGCTCGATGCGTGCCGCGTTCGTTAAACGTCGACGAAAAACGCCAAAAAATGAACATTTCTCAAAAGTCTTAAGAAGTGTATTGTGTTGCAAGTGGAAAAATAAAATGAAATACTGACAAAAATCTTGTATTTTCTATGCTAGGCCGAGAACTTTTTGAACCACCCTCATACAGGGCTATAATAAAGAATTCGCGCACATGAGTGTGTCTGAAATGAATTAAATTGCAAGGGGACTACATAGAAAAATAATATGAAACTATGTCAAAAATATTGTGCTTTCACTGTCAGGCCGAGAACTTATCAAACCACCCTCGTACATAAAAATCGAAAAATAAAGTCTGAATTCGTGGATGCGTGTTATCCGCAGGAGCGCGTTATATGTTGGAATGCACGGTATATGTTAATTCCAAGTCCATTTAACTACTGTGAATCGTCCCAACTACTTGGTTTATTTAAAAACTGTTTTTTTCTTTCTCATATTAAGCCTTTACTACGGATTTGTCATAAATGAAAAGTGTAAGAAAAATACGTTTTTATTGCATGAATACTTCTATTTATTCAACATAACCATATTAAATATCACAGTACATAAGCTCCGTTTACTTTTAAGAATTGCTCACATCACACGATATCAAAACTGCTTATGAGATAATAGTTCTCTAAAATGGCTAGAAATGTTTGTGATAAATGTTTCAAAGAAGTTAATTATGTAAGTTAAAATAACATACAACTCTTTGCTTAGTCCAGAAATGAAAGTCAGGGTATTTTCAGTGTATATTATTTGACATAAATGTGGTCGTGGATTAGAATGTTTATACTTTTTTTAAATCACGTTTTTTCTTAAATTTATTTATTTATTTATTTATATTTTATATTAATAAGAAATATTTGTTTAAGAAATAAAAAAAAACTAAAGTTTTAATTTTCTACGTAAAATTGATCTTGCAAAACTAGTTTTGCGAAGATTTTGAAGTCCATTTTGCATATTTTTGAGTCGTTATTTCATCATTGTACTGTTTAGAACGTAGACACTCCATTATACCTGAAAACAACACGTAAAAAAATAAAAACTATAATAAAACAATAAAAATAAGTACAAATTTATCTTATCATTTGTTATAAATTAAACACAATTTTTTGATTGTTTTTCATGCATAATCGAGATACAGCGCAATACGTAGATTATGAAGAAATGGCGACTTAAAAATATGAAACCTGGACATAAAAATCGTCGTAGATTAGAAAGAAGTAATTTTGACGCAGTATATTAAAACATTTGTTATTATTTATTTGAATTTCACCATTTTGTTTTCTATAAAACATAAATAAACTCAAAAATAAGTAATAGTCTAAGTTAGTTACGGGATAAAACGATTAAACTCCAGATAATTTTCTCATTTCAATCGATTTTGGTCTCCTTAAGTTTATTTAACCCTCTCGTCACCCTGGGCCTCATATGAGGCTCCTACTTCGAATTGCAATATTTGAAAGAAAAAAAATATTTTTGTTAATTCCAGCACCTAATAGTGATAGCATATGTCGATACATTTACTATTATGACGTTACTTATGTTTCAGCATTTAATAATAATAATATCTATAAAAGTTTTATTAATTATTAGTAAACCGTTGGCGTTTCTTTTAACTTAAACATATGTTTCACTCTTTAAATTTAAATTAGGACTCCTTTTCCGAATTAGTAATTTGTGATAAAAGATAAAAATACTACTACATTTTTTATGTTTGTTTAATCTGGTTGTAATACGACATTTTCCAAACGTCTTAAAGAATTCTTCCTTAGACTATTTTCATAGGAAAAACACGCAACATAACTACATTCGTTAGATTTCTGTAAAGAACACATCCGTTAAATTTCAGAAAACTGTAACTTCTGTGATTGCGATAGCTACTTTTAATTTTGTTAGCGTAAAAGTATTTTTTCCCAAAATTGGAAAAAAATCGGTGCCGAGAGGGTTAATGCTATTATTTAGTTCAAAGTGAGGAAAAATTAAATAAGATTTTAACCCAATTCCAAGAAAAGAAGCTATACAATCCGTCATATTTTTCTTAAGTATATTTAAGCCTAATTTTGGAAAATATACACAAATTCAAATATTTCTTTTTTTTTTCTTTGCTGGAAAGTGTTGTGGAGTGGTCCCTATCAATTATATAAGGATCAAAACATTTTGTGTATGTCTATTTGGCTGTTTATTGTCTTTTTTAGACAATCTAAGCTATTACTTTCACCATTAAAAATTCTTAAGTTAGGCCGTTCGTTACAAAGGCTATTATGTAGTACAGAAATGCTTTTTGTTATGTCACTGTATCATGATTTTTTTTTTTTTTTTTTTTTTTTTTTTTTTTTTTTTTTTTTTTTTTGCAGAGGTTAATCAAAATTTAAATGTATGGTCTTAAATGGCGTGTTAAAATGAGAGATACTAGCAACAGCGTGATTAAAATTGTATCAGGATAAAAATAATGACATACCACAAAAACAGTCTTTTGTATCAAATCATTCACGCCACATTACGCCAATTGGCGTGTAATAAGTTGATTAACAGGAACAACCCCTTGAAGTCGGTATACATTTTGTTCTTGAAAATTACTTGTTATTACATGATTTTGTTGAGCTATATCAAAGAATGTTAAAATTACAACGGCACATTTTTATAAAAAAATTACAAGAAACCCCGCCAACGAGTTAAAAGATTAGTCATTGCATTTATGAAAAAGATACCGGGTGCGGCAGAAATTCGTTAAAATTTTTAAAAATCATTAAAAAGGAACAAACGACGTTAAAAAAAATTCGATTTGCGCAAACGGGATTGGCGGAACATTTTAGATGTTCAAAGAAAGTTGTGGTTCGAAAATTACCTATAGATGGTGCTGGTATGCATAATATGAAGCAGATGTCAAGGAGAACCTTCTAATTAGTGGACGATACTCCAAAAGACCCATTTTTACGAAGCGTCTAACAAGCTTTAATATAGAAGCACACTTTTCTCGTCTTGAGTCCTTTTGCTGTGCAGAATATTGACAATGCACCTGTTTCTGATTCCCCTTTCTTCTAAAAGTGCTTAACCAACAACGCTTGATCTGGTAACGATAGTATAATGCTGGCGTATAATGAAGAATCTTATGCATCGAGTGGTTTTATTGACCGTCCGACTTACATAAATATGATTCATATTATGCATATCAGCGCCATCTATCGGTAATATGTTAAACCAAACCTTTTTTGTTATTAAAACATCCGATCTCCCTGTAATCTCATTCGTGCAAACCGCAATTTTTTAGAATAATTTTTTTTAATGTGTTTTCAAAGTTTTAACGAACCTATGATTCACCCGGTATTTTTAAATAGTATTATGTCATAATATAAGAGTATAATATATATATATATATATATATATACATAAAATAAATTGTCTTAATCAAATACTTTTATGTGCATATTTAAAGTATTGCATTAGCTGACACCCACTCACACTTCTTTTTTAGCAATTAGAGCCGTTATTTCTACTATCTCCTTTCAAATTCTGAAGCATGTTGTAAATGTGGACATATATATGGGAAAGGAATCATAACGTTTCTGGAGATTGAGTATTTTTTAGCATTTCTGTCTTATTTACTTACTGATTGTTTGTGTAAGTTTCGCGGCACATATGGTGTATTTATTAAAACACCATTAAGTACAAAATGTAAAGATAAACATAAATAAGTAGTTTATCTGGAAATAAAATTTATAATGTGCATTACGCATTAAACGTTTACCCAACACATCAGAAATAACATTCTTAAATAGTCAAAAGTTTTCGTTGAGAGTTTTATACATTTCATTACAAAATTAATATTTTGCACTATTTTATTTTTTAAGATTTCACTCAAATCTTTTTATATAACTTTCGAATTTTCAAACAGAATAATGTGTCGAGAAATACATCCATAGAATAATTTATTTTTGTAATATACCCTGAAATTTATACCTTTTGTGAAAGATTAAAACCTTTAAATCTGTATACATCTGATTAAAATAAAGCTTAAATATTTTTTGTCATTTTAAAAAGATGATTATTTAAAGAAACAAATTTTATCTAATTTCGTTTTTATATCGGTTTTCTATATGCATTATTAAATGTTTTCAACACCTGTTTCATAAAAGTAGATATAAAATAAATAAAAAAATAGCATTTTTTTAAATGATAAATTATACAACTGCTATTAATTTAATATTAAATAAAATAATCCGACTATTGTAATATTCTGAAAAAAGTGTAATAAAATACAAACTTTTAATAGAAAAATACAAAAAAATGACATAGCTTGAAGAAAAAAGAAATCACGTCCTTCTAAATGAAATTTTTCTTTTGACTTTTTGCCTAAAAGATTTTGCTTCGGAGTCTGAGCTATTAATTAAAACCCCTTTTTATAGATTATAAATAAAGAAATGATTTATTAATGTCACTTTTTTAAAAAAAAAAAGCGTTAAAAGATAAAGCTGAATAAGCGAACAAATAAATGAGAATTATTTTGATTTTGATTAATTTTACATTATGGGTGACATTACTTTTATTTTAAATAATGGTGACGTAAATTACAATCGTCATACATGTTTTGGCAACAAATTACTGCATTTTTTGTATTATCAAACTGCCTTATTTTTCAAAGTTTAGCTTATATTATGTATTTTCATTTTCATTTTACATAGCTGCGAAAGACTAATATCAAGAGATATACTTGACAAATTTTTCTGGACCTTAGGAATATAATGAATATGCTTAGCCTCATATTGTTTCAACGAAGTTTGGATCATAAGGGCAATTCAAGGATCAAAAACAAATTAATTAAAAAATAATATTTGTGAGCGCCATGTAAAATGCAATTCTTCAAATAATCGGTAGCTTTATAACGGATATATATTCATATTACTACAACGTTTGAGTTAATTTATGTAATACAATCACATATACGCATAGTTTTGTTTGTAGCATGCAGGGTTTTCAACAAAATTGAACGCCAGCTCCAGAAACTTGATAAAGTGCAACAGAAACAACATACTACTATTATAATGTAAATTTATTAAATATCTGATGAAATATGAGCATTTGTATGAATTTTTTTTTTAACTGCGCATATGCAAAATTTAAACATTGTGCAAAACAAATTTGCATAATGTAGAAGAATAATGAAATAAAAATAAATTTGAATATCGAGAAAATTTAGAAAAAATATCTGGGATACAGTGAGATAAATTTCAGTAGTTATATAAAAGTAGCTGAATGATAAATGTACTATTTTAATAAGGCCTGACTTTTGAAGCTTGTCTCATCTACCTAGATGACGTCATCATTGGTGGCCGCACGTTTGAAGAACATCTTGGAAATATTCGAAAAGTGTTAACGAAGCTAAGAGCGGCGAATTTAAAGCTGAACCCTCTGAAATGCAAGTTCTTCCAACGCGAAGTAAATTATTTAGGACACATCATCTCAGCTGAAGGTGTTCGAGCAGATCCTGAAAAAGTGTCTGCAGTAAAGAACTGGAAGTGTCCGGAAAATGTCCATCAGTTGCGAAGCTTTCTGGGACTATGCACTTATTACAGAAAGTTTGTCCAGGGGTTCTCCAACATCGCAAGACCATTGCATAGGCTCACTGAAAGCAAGCAGAAGTTTCTATGGACACAAGAATGCGAGAATTCCTTCCAGCGGCTGAAAGAAGCTCTCACATCCTCTCCAGTCCTTACCTATCCGCACCCCGAGAAACAGTTCATTGTGGACACGGATGCCAGTCATGAAAGTGTCGGCGCTGTACTTTCCCAAGAAATAGATGGCCAAGAACGAGTCGTAGCATACTGGAGCAAATGTTTATCGAAACCAGAGCGGAATTATTGCGTCACTCGTAAGGAGTTATTAGCTATAGTGAAAGCCATAGAACACTTCCATCACTACCTCTATGGCAGGAAATTTCTCCTTCGTACTGATCACGCATCCCTAACATGGCTGATGAATTTTAAGAACCCAGAGGGCCAAGTAGCCAGATGGATACAACGGCTCCAGGAATACGACTTTGACATCAGGCATCGCAAAGGCTCATCGCATGGAAACGCCGATGCCCTATCAAGAAGACCGTGTCCCGAGAGCTGTCGCTATTGTTCCAGAGCGGAGAGCAAGTATAATCCCGAATATGTCATACGCCAGACGAAGACTTCACTATTGACGCCACCAGATCCCTGGAGTGATGAGAAGATTCGAGAAGATCAAATGGCAGACTCTGAGATCAAACCAATCTTGGAGTTATTAGAATCTTCTAGCACGAAGCCCAGTTGGAAAGACATCTCTACTTACAGTCCTACGACGAAGCAATATTGGGCTCTTTGGAACTCCCTCCACGTCAGGAATGGTGTCCTGTTCCGAAAATTCGAATCGGAAGATGGGAAGACATCTCGGTGGCAGTTGGTACTTCCTCGATCCCGAATACCAGAGGTCCTCAAGGAATTACATGGCAGTCCCACTGGTGGCCATTTTGGAGTCATGAAAACATTACATAGAGTCCGAGAGCGCTTCTTCTGGGGAAAAGCGAGAGCTGACGTCGAACGATGGTGCAAATCTTGCGATGCATGTGCAGCTCGAAAAGGACCAAAGAAACGTAGCCGAGGAAGACTACATCTCTACAATGTAGGAGCACCTTTCGAACGCATCGCCCTTGACATCCTAGGCCCTCTGCCAAGAAGTGCTGATGGCAACAAATACCTCCTTGTTGTCATGGACTACTTCACGAAATGGCCTGAAGTTTATGCCATCCCTGATCAAGAAGCTTCTACGGTTGCGGATGCCTTGGTACACCAGTGGATATCAAGGTATGGAGTCCCCCTTCAAATGCATTCTGACGAGGGGAGAAATTTCATCTCTGCTGTGATTGAGGGTCTCTGTCAACTTCTCGGAATGGACAAAACTAGGACGACGCCTTTACATCCACAGTCGGATGGCATGGTTGAGAGGTTTAATCGTACCATCCTCAACAACCTCTCACTGCTAGTTTCAAGAAACCAACAAGACTGGGACCAAAAACTTCCCTTGTTTCTCCTCGCCTATCGCAGCGCCGTCCATGAAACGACCGGCTATTCCCCGTCTCAGATGCTTTTCGGTCGTGATCTTCGTCTACCTTGTGATCTGATTTTTGGTCGCCCTCCAGATGCGCCTTCATCGCCAGAGGGATACGTGCAGAATCTCCAGGCACGATTTGAAGACGTCCACAACTTGGCTCGAGAGCGGATCAACATACAGACGGAGAAGATGAAGACCAGGTACGACACGAAAGCCACGGGACATCAATTCAAAGAAGGTGACAAGGTTTGGTTTTATAATCCGACTCGACGCAAAGGACTTTCTCCCAAACTGCAATCGCACTGGGACGGTCCTTATACAGTCCTAAACAGACTGAACGATGTCGTAATTCGGATCCGAAAGTCACCAAGTTCGAAGCCTAGAGTCGTTCATTACGACAGGCTGGCTCCATACTATGGCCATAGTACTTAGTTCATTGATTGTAAATAGTGTAATGTAAATAATGTAAATTAGTATGACCATGGTCTTGTATATAAATTAATGTAATTATTTATTTTGCTTAGCATTATCATTATTATTGTTATTATTATTTAAATACTTGTATGTAATAATGTCTATGCTTTTATTTTATTTTTAAATAAGTGTATATTTTGTATAATTCAGCATTATGAATGTGTTTTGAATAGTATAGCATTTGTTGGTAACGGGTTTGCTTTCCGATCAAAGGTTGAACTGCCCGGGACGTGCAGTCCTTGAGAGGGGGGCAATGTTATGAATTTTGTATATATCTGTAAATATTCCATTTGTTTAAATTTATTTTATTTTATTATTGTGAAAATTGCAGTATTATTAATGTATTTCCTATTGAGCATCATGTAACTCAATGCTAAAGGCCTCAGGTGGTTTGCAAGGAAAACAACCTTACAGCATCGGTTTTTATAATGAGTTCTATTGGAAAATCGCCAAGGAATGGGTTTATCGCCAAGTTGGCGATGGTTTTGGCGACTTATTTTTGTCGCCAAATTTGGCGATATATCGCCAAATGTCGCCAAGTTGGCGACGGATTTGGCGACTTTTTGTGCAACCACACCCCCTTATACCTATACATTGGGATCCTTTCTTGCTTGGGTTCTCTATTGAAAGTTAAAGCACTTTCTGGTAATTTCTAGCATCTGAAGGCTCTGGAATAATCTGGAAAGATCTCTGAAACCTATATAAGGACCACCATCAGTTCAGTTAGTTAGTTGTCTGTCAACTGCGATTGAATTCATACGAGAGGCTTTGCATTGAGAACTGTGTTTCTCGGATTGATTTTGTCGTTGATACGTCGTATTGAACGCATTGTTTCTGTGTGAAATTTTGCTGTGCTTTTATTGGATTTGAAGATTATTGAATATTTTGTAATTTTCAGAAGATATTGGTGTTCGTATTGCACTGTTTATAGTGAATAAAGCCTTTTTATTGTTCTTATATAGTGGCATCAGTCCTTTCGAACCCCGAGCTCACAACATTTGGTGTCAGAAGTGGGATTGAATGCCGATTACCAGAGCAATGGAGGCGCAACTGACTAAATTATTGGAGAAATTAGGAGAGATGGATGCGAAAATGACTGCGAATCAGGCTGAGATGTCAACCATAATTTAATTATTTAAAGATTTTGTACTCTTATTGTAGTATGGTGTTTCTACTTTAATTTTGTCAATTATCTTGAGAGTGGCGTGTTCATTTTGATTGAATACCCTACATGTTATAAGCAAATACTTGCAGAAATTTCTTAACTTTCTAAAAGAAACGCTTATATCTCCATGAATATAATGTTTTCCTTACAAAAATGAACACAAATGTTGTGTTTATAAATGAAAGCAAATTATGCATATAGTCATCTGTTATAGCTACAGATCATTTCGAGCATTTTTTAAAGGGTGATTGTTAATATTATTTATTATATTCAATTTGTTATTGGTCTTCTAATTTCCACGGGATCAAACCTACACTAACAAATATGAGTCCAAACATGTTCTTTATATTTCTAATGTTCCAGAGGAATGTGTCAAATAGTTCTCTATACACTTGACAAAACAACTGAAATCGAATATATCCGGTGACTTTTGTCCGATTATTGAAAATATATTTTTTCCAATGAAATAATTATATAAGTACTATGCAAAATGGAAAGTTATGATTAATTATAACAAATGAACATTAAAGTTGTTGATCTATATACTATTTACCAACAATTATGTATAATAAACCTTTATAATCCAATCTTTTTACACCTTGTTAGTTTCAAAATTCTTATCTAGGTATTAAAAAGCTCCTACGTTGAGATAATATAAATAAACAAAAAAGGTTTTGCTTATTGAATATTTCAGCATTTTGGGGCTTTTAAAAGCCGGGCGTATCTTTTTATACTGAAATCATTTTCTCGCTGTTGTTTTAATATATCACGTGACATTAAATTATTGTTGTTAATTAATGATAGTATTGTATTTTTTACTCTAAAAACTCATATAGATGAGAATAACGATAAACAAACTGAAAATACGGAAACAAAAGACCTTAAATTCATTATATCCTCTTACATAAATATCACAATTAGTATTTGTTAATTATTTATTATGTAACAATTTTGTAGCAGTCAACACCTTTATATAGTATTGATATCCACGTTTCTCCGAAATTTCTCTCTCTCTCACAATTATCCTTATTACAAACGGAATTTCTTTTATTCTACTTTAATCGTTAAATTTTACCGCATTTATTCATGTACAGGGTTGCCACTGGTGACTTTGCTATATGCTACTCGAACCACTATTTTTGAAAAATAAATTTTATAGTATATACCTGTTGCACATGTTGTCAATGTGTATGTGAAAAATTTTTGTTTTAAAGAAGTGGTGCGAGATATAATTATATAATAAATGGCCAGTGGCTAATGGCCTCTGCATGTAAAATGCACTCCAAAATTTTGGGCATAAAAATGTGGTGCCCACTATAGACGGAATATTTCAGAAAAATTTATGAAATCTCACATGTTTTCAGTTTGTAGCTGTATTTCCAGTTTTAAGATGTAGCTTTTTCAATGTTTTCCTACTTCACTCCAACATAATAACATGGAAGACGTGCCAACATCGAATATTAGTGTTGTAGCTATGCTGCCATTTGCTTTAGCATAATGAAAATCTTACAGTGTGAAAGCGTTATGTAGCTTATCATTTTTTTCCATTTTTATCGACCACTCCTTGAAATCAAGTTCAGCGTGTTCACACAGTTCATTTACGGGACTTACTTTTAGTTTTGTTTTTACAATTTTTACTAATTACAAGTAGTGTTAAATTCCCCACTAATTATAAGCAGTATTATATTCCCTACTGATGCAAGTAATATTATATTTCCGGTGTACATAAATATTTGAATACAAAATTATGTGAGAAAGTATACATTTCGGAATACTAATTTTAATGATACTAGGGGGCCTCCTGCTCGCTACGCTCACCAACCCCCGTTCTGATTTCACAGCCTCTTAAAACCTGGAAATGTATCCTTTTTTAAAAAGATGATGATGATGATATCACGAACGGCAGCTATCTTCTGTAATCAGGTTATAATGCTTTTTCATTTAACTGATTATAATGCTTTTTCATTTAATTCATCTTTTGTATTTTTAATATTCATGTGTAAACTTAATTTTTATGACGTAATTTTCTTTATCTCCTGCCTTCAACACGTGATCATTTAATTAATAATTTAAACCTTCATTATTGTTTTTAGTAGTCTCGCGCAAATACATTTTTTATTTGAGATAAAACATAATCCTTTGCGCTTATTTAGAAATTGGCAACAATGTAAAAAAATGACCTTTTCAATAAAAGATTTTTTACTCGATTTTTAAGGATTTTTTGAGTTTTTACTGTCCGACTGTGATAATTTTTTGAATTTCTGAAAGCTTGTTATATTTAGCGTCTGGTGGTATAATTTTCGAATCCGTAGGATGGCTAAATAATCGCTCCTCAAAAAAATCCCTAGTAAAAAAGCGATGAGAATAACCCAGAATATCTACGCAGATTTTCATTGGTCTATTTCCAAACCATTACTTTTTTTATATATAGAAGGATACAACAGTAAATACGGAAAATTATGATCCAGATTTTGTAGTTTGAGGCAGGGGTTTTATTTTTTTTCCCTAAACTTGCTACTTTTTCTGAAGTCAAAACATTATGTGCGCGTTATACGCATAGTTTTTCCCTAATCACACAAAATGGTGTGCACTATAACGAGTGCATATTATACATGAGTAAATATAATCTTTTCGCTACAATTTTTGATGAAGAAACACCAACATAATGATTTCTAGCTCATTATAACAAAACCAGATGATTTCAATGAAAAATAGGTACCACATATTTATTAAAGCCATAAAATACTGAAAAATTCAATCAGATAAAATATGACTCTTGAGAAATTTCAAGCCACAATCCATACGCTAAATTTTATGTCTAATCTTTTACATATCTAGGTTTGTCTATCTTCAATCCACCAACGAAAATTATCTCGGTGCGTCCTACTGACAACTCTGACTGTGAGAAATAGCAAGATCAGTATGCAGTTCAGCATTTATTACATGTCAGCAAAATAACTGAATAGAATGAAACTTAAATTAGTGGGTTTTGCAGCATGCCTTTTCTAATAAGAATAGAAAAAAATAATTCATTGAATATCAAAATTCTGTATAATCGTCATTTTGTAATGATAGTTCATATACTAAAATCAGTATACATCAAACATATATGAAACGTGTAAATGAAATTTTACAATGTATCACATAAAAGAAAAAATAAAGTAAAACAATTCATATAGAATCTGTAATTAATTAACCGGTATTTTTCGCTAACACCAATTTATTCAATTTTCAATAATTTATATATCACTAACAAGTAACTGAAAATTGATGGAAATTTTTCTATCACCAATTTAAACGAAAATTATTTATTTTTACAACTCATTCCAAATTATAGAAAAAATTTACATCAACATTTTATATTTTTATGTCGTAAACTTGATTAAAAAGTCATGCAAATTTGTATTCTATGTTTTCTACAACTTATATAAAATTTATGACAATTTTTAAAACCACTTGGTTGTGTTTGTATGGTGAGTATGCTTGGTATACTGTGTTTTTTCTTTGTTTCATACTCAATCGCATGTTAAATGCAATGAAATTACTGTTCTGCTATTCATGTATGAAAAGATAGATTGAATTTTTGTATGCAAATGAATGCTTTATAGATAAAAAATTCATAGATTAAAAAAAAAAAATACTTCTACAAACGAACCTACATTATTTTTTATTCTCTGCATCAATCAAAACTAATGCTATATCAAGCTGTCATATTTATTTTCATTGTTTAAATATTAAATGTAAAATTCTATATATGAAATAAATCATCGTATTTAAAAAAATTCAAAATGAATTAAAATAGAAAATAATTTATTTTCCACATCACTTCCAAATATCACTTCGCTTAGTATTTATGACTTAGCGAAATGCTACTGATTACACACCATATTTAAAACCGTAGAATCATTTCATTTTATGATGTCAAAATATTTTCCGTATTTCATTATTAAATGTGATATGTTGGCTAATATTATTAAAGGGTAAACTAAAGAAATACATTTCCATATTCATAATGGATACATTTCAGAATAAAGTACTGTAACTTTGACACGCATATATCTCACGTAACTTTTCGCGTATTATCTGCACATGAGCTCAAAATTAAAGCTTTTAGTATATACAATGACAAAAGGAAATGTGTGATATAATAATGGAAACTGCAAATTGGATGTTTTAAAAATCATTTTCGCTGTTTATTTTGTGTATTTCACACCAGCATTTTAAAATTACAGTTGAATAGCTACCATGTATAAGAATGGTTTGACTATTCTACAACCAGCACGATATATGTTTCATAGTTCCGAGGTAAATTTTAATATATGAACAAACATATACAAAAACTTATTTGATGGCAATTACTTTAAAACGCACATTTTGCATAAACGAAAGTGAAAGAAAAAAAAACATTATTTATGACAAATGATTTTGAATGATGAATACATTTAACATATACTGCTTGGGTTTTGAACGTATAATTTATATTTCACTTATATAACTGTAATGCGTAAAATTTATAAATTATGTGAAAGAATAATCTTGTCTGCAGTGTAATCCCTAATTCATGGCACAAACTTTAAAGGTTGATACAAGACACGGTAACAAATATTTATTGTATAGGAAACCATTTGTTTAGTGAAAATTACAGAGCGTCTCACTGCACTCCAAAGTCGCTCTTTCGTTCATAACTTTAATAGTAGTGAAAATATTAGAAAAAAGTGTTCACTTGTTAATGTCTGTACATTTACTATTTGTACATTTTACCAATTTTTCTTTCAGACATTATTTAAATAGAACATGGTTACAAATTCCTACTAAAAACATCCCCATTTAAAAAAATGTAAAAACAGTCTTCAATAAAAATCTCTACCACTTCACAAAAGCGCTTTCACCCCCCGCTAGGGCATCATCAGTTGTGATCTTCAACTTCCTTCCTCTCCATTATATATATGACTGCTGGTTGAAGAGCTCCCCCTATCGGTATTCAATATTCAAAAATAGTCCCACTAACCTCCAATCCATCCCTCTTCAACTCAATAAGAAATGAAATAGAAAAATATGAGGAAATACAAACAGCAGGAATATACAAAATAAATTTTCTAAACAACAGAAATGAAAAGGTTGCTTACATAGGAATGACGAAGAGAAAAATAGAAGAAAGAATGAAAGAACATATCCGAGATATAAAACTAAATAAACAGTCAACAGCTCTTGCAAGATTAAACACTAAAGCGCCAAAAAAACTTGAAACCCTACAAATACAGAAAATAGCTAACTACGAAAATTTACAAAACGCTTTAATAAGAGAATCAATAGAAATCAATGTTTTCAAAGACTCATGCAATGACATGGTACACTCATTACTTGATTCTCGCTGGAGAAAAATGTTGGTAGAGGGGGAGAGAGAGAGATAGAGAATATTGAATACCAATAGGTGGAGCTCTTCAACCAGCAGTCATATATATAATGGAGAGGAAGGAAGTTGAAGATCACAACTGATGATGCCCTAGCGGGGTGTGAAAGCGCTTTTGTGAAGTGGTAGAGATTTTTATTGAAGATTGTTTTTACATTTTTTAAATGGGGGACGTTTTTAGTAGGGATTTTTAACCATGTTCTTTTTAAATAATATCTGAAAGAAAAATTGGTAAAATGTACAAATAGTAGTGAAAATATTTTAACAAAATGTGCCACAGAATCATCTTTGTATGAATTCTAAGCATACTGTAAGGATTCCATTAAAGTATTTTCACTAATATTAAAGTTATGAACAAAAGCTCGACTTCGGATTGGAATAAGACGCCCTGTAATTTTTAATAAATAAATGGATATCTGACCTTGGTTTCCTATGCTATAAATGGTGGTTACAGTATTCAGTACCAACCCTTAAAGTTTGTACCATGACTTCGGGATCATCCTATTTTTTAAAAAACATTATAACATAAAATAATTTATTTTGTATGCAATTCCCGAACACTGATTTGCTTAGTTTCACTTAAGGATACATGTCTCAATAAACAATGCCAGGCAGAGGTTTTCATTTACCAAGAGATGTCCAAATGCTTCCAGTATTTCTATATCAAATGCAATATGTTTTCTAATACTGTTAAAGATTATGTTATATAGACCAAAATTGTTAAAGCTAAAGACAAACAGTTACATATCAATGAAGGATAGATTTCATAACCAATATGTATAACATAAGAATGTTTTGACAAATTAATATTGAAATGAACTCCTAATTAAAACTTTTATCTTATACACGCAGAAAAGAGATAAAGGTGGGTAGCGGTGGAAATTGAAACTTGCATGTTACGAAAATATTTTCTTGCTCTATATTTTGTATTCCTTATCGTTGTTTTAGACATATTGCTAACTAGTACGGTTAAACTTTAAAGACACTCTGCGACGTCAGTGCAAAAAAGCAGCTGTTAATTCTAAAGTAATTAAGTAATTAACATTTTCGCTTCATTTACACTCTTTCTAAAATCTCTTTAAAGTTCAACCAAAGTTTAAAGCTGAAGTTTGCCATTTCTTCTGCTCTGTTTTATTTGTTTATTCGTTAGGCACCGCCTGTGTGCGAAATATGCCGTCCGTGTAACTATGTAATCTATACGATTTTCTTTCTTAATTAAACATGTTTTTATAAATGTCTATTACACTGAGAAAAATGACACTTTCAAATCTGAGTAATTCGATGATTTGTTTTTGTTATGAAACTTTTTGTTTCAAATATTACGAGCTAATGCTTTCAGATCTGAAATACCAGAAATACTCAGAATATTGAAACATGGTCGTAGTGAAACAGGATCGATTTGAGTATTTTATTTGTTTCAATAAAATGTATTTTTGTACTATCACTAGACATTATACACTACTTTTCTTTTTAGCATCGAAAGTTGATATTTAGGATTTAAAAATTGTTGGTGCAAGAAGTTCGCTACCCGTGTCTTTACATTTTTTAAAAACGTCATTTTCAAAACTGAGCAAAAAATACTCAAATCTGAGTATGTCGCATAGTCAAAATGGCTCCGAATCAAAATTACTCACGTTTGAAACATGTATAAACTCATTTCTGAAAACATGCACACACTCAAGAATAAAACATCATGTGCTCATATTTGAATATTTCCGTGTTTCAAACATGAGTTTGAACTGCTTCTAATCATGTTTGAGTATGTCCATGTTTAAAAAATGAGAATGAAATGAGTTCTATGTGCTCGATTTTGAGTATGTACACGTTTCAATATTCTGAGTATTTCTCTTATTTCAGAATTGAAAGCATTGGGTCGTCATATTTGAAACAAAAAGTTTCATAATAAAATGAAAACATCGGTTTACTCAGAATTGAAAGTGTAGTTTTTCTCAGTGTGTGTTACTACAAACCATCCATGATTTATTAATTCGAATTATTACTTTAGTTTTTCACAATTTTGTGTATATCACTCTTATACAATAACTGGACATTGCATTAAACAATGGTATCATTAAACATTTTTATTTAGGCTATAAAAACCAATGTCACCTAGAGTGCGGCACACGTGTCTTTATTTTACTACAAACCGGCTGCGTCTTAGTCTTAATTTAAAATTAGTTTCAAAACATAAACACACTCACACTTTCTAAAATTTCAGAGTAAATGCTTATATTCTAATAAGCAATTTTAAAAAGCTTAAATGATATCATCTACTTTAAATCTCCTATTTTGCAAAAGGAAAAACAAAAGCTAAATATATTCTATGACAACAGATTTTAAATCTACTAAAACATTTATGAATACTTTGAATGTATATTATAAAAGAATTTATTTCAGTGCATTGGTTTTCAAGGTGTCCTTTATATTTTAGTAATGCATCTGTGCTATGTTAAATTTCTAATTTGCGTAAAATACGTTCTGCTTGAATATATTTTGAAATGCATTACAACAGAAAATAACTTATTTTAAACATTATTTACAAATTAAATTGCAGATAATATTACACAGCAAAATGTTTCTCATTACATATCATATTTAGTACAAAATAGTTATTTATTTTCCTAATGTAGAAATATTTTACGTATTTCTATATTAAAAGTGATAAATAAGTGTCTAATTTTGTTGCAGAGTAAACAAAAAATACATTTTCATATCCACAATGCAGACATTTCATAACAAAGACGTGTAACATAACTATATTTTGACTATGTAATCTGAATATAAAGTGAAAATTAAAGATGTTAGCATATAAAATGAGAAATGGATATGATCTTTGTGACTGTGGAAATTGAAAATTACTTGTTCTGAAAACATGTTCTCTGTTTATTTCAATTAATTTATTCTTGGGTTTTAGAAATACAGTTGAAATACCATATTTATCAATGGTTTAAGTATTTCATGCCTATACACAATATGTTACAAAATTTCGCTGTAAATGTAAGTATTTGATCAACGATCAACCATTTTCAAAAAGATTAACTGATGAGAACTGTTAATCGCATATTAATTTTAAAAGTCGGATTTTGCAAATAGAAAAAAACAAACAAAAAATATATTTTATGACAAATCATTTTGAATCGATTAAAGCATTCATGAATACATTTAACATATAAATTTTGGAAATACATTACATTACAAGGGCGTAATTTGAATTTTATTTATATATCTATATGTCCATTTTCTGACGTCAATTTTCTATTAACTTTTGTATTTAAAAGCGGGTGCATATTTAAGCATGGATATATTTTATAATACATTATAGAAAGTAACTATGGTTAACCATAATTTCCAAACATCTATGTGCTTAATATTGCTGAAAAATTATGTATATCAAAATATCATTCTAGATATGGAAGCAAAGGTTATTTTCGCTATGTCGAAACATTTTCTATATTCATGTATTTTTATATTTATATATGAAATGTGAAATATTGGACAGCATAATTAAAGAATAAGTTCAAGAAATGCATTTCGACATCTTGAAATCATGTAAAATGTAAAATGAGGATTAAAGGAATTAAGTTTTGATAAATTAATGCGAAAATGAACTGACGATTACAGATTTTAGCACAGAAAATGACAAAATGAAATTTATTAATGACAGTGGAAATTGAAACTTACATGTTATTAAAACAATTTAATGCTTTAATTCCAGTACTTCAGACGTCAGTTATAAAAATATAGTTTCTCTAGTGACATGATAACAATAGTTTACGTATATTACAGTCTACACACAATATTTACCATATTTCACAGTAACTGTTAAACTACTCAACAAAAATTTTCAAAAACTTCTTCAAGAAAAATCACTTTAATGTGTGTATTTTGCAAAACACACCGACAAAAAAAATGAAAATTATTTGAAGCCAAATGATTTTGAACCAATTAAATTATTAATAAAATTTATTAGCATTACAGTGATTACATATATTGGATTTCATGCATTTCGGTGGTGTAATTTATATTTTATTAAGATATATATATTACAATAACTTTAAATCATTGCGTAAAAGATATTAATTGAATATATTTTGAAATTGATTACATTAGAACTGCATTTACATTTACAATATATAAGAAATACAAATAAATACGTTTTGAAATCTAAAAGTAGTAATTTATTTCGCAAACGCAAGTACAATAATTACGTTTTGACAAATAATGTGAAACTGAATTCAAAATCAAACATTTTCTTTAAATAAATAAAAAAAAGAAATGTTATGAATAACAGTGGAAATTGAAATTTACATGTTAAGAAAGCATTTTCTTTACTGTCTTTCATACCTCTGTTTTATACATACTGTTTGATTAACTACAATGCCTTTTAAAAATATGAAAGACATTTCAAGAGACTGAGTTCACTTTGTTTTCAACCTAATTTAGAAAAATAAAAATATTTTTTGTGTTTTAACCCATTTATGCCTAGCGTTGATGCTTTAGTAAAATGGGAAAAAGTGCATTTCACACCACTTTTCTTTTGATAGAAATTTGGTGTCTTATTTTATCGAGGAGTCCTCGATAAATTAAGACACCAAATTTCTATTTAATAAAGTGGTGTGAAATGCACTTTTTCCCATTTTACTAAAGCGTCCCAAAATTGGGACGCTAGGCATAATTGGGTTAAAGTTCAGAATATGTAACTTGTTTTACTGAAGGAATTGTATATGAATGTACGGTGTTAATATTATTATATATATATTTTCATACAGTTGTCTAAAGTGACCACTCTCGGGATCGGCTAAAAGGGTCACTATATAGAAGTCGTCACTTTATGAAGTGTCTTTAAAAATGGCACGTTAATATTGTTTGTAATCTCAAAAAATAAACTAATTAAAATATACATATGGAAAAATGTCCTATATTACGTAATGAATTGATTAATTCACATTTATAATAACTGAATTACTAATTTAAATTTACTACATAGAAGATAATTAACTTAAAACTCACCTTATTTCTTTTGAATTCAGTTGAAGAACTTCTGTAGTGATTGATTAAAATAACGTATAACGAAAAGGTACACTTAACTAATACGCATTTTTATTTTGATTGTGCTTGCATAATGATGGCGTTTTTATAACTGGCACTAATAAACTATTCATTAAAAAAGTATACATACTTTTATAAAGTTTCATTTACAGCAAAAAAGGT
The DNA here is from genome assembly GCA_963931845.1 of Maratus michaelseni. Classification (NCBI taxonomy): domain Eukaryota; kingdom Metazoa; phylum Arthropoda; class Arachnida; order Araneae; family Salticidae; genus Maratus; species Maratus michaelseni. Next base: position 84,131,133 of record OZ007589.1, read on the forward strand.
CAGAAATTTTTCGTTTATTAAAACACTTCTTTTCAACAAATATGTTTTCAGTCATGCTTTCAAGTTTCCTCAATAAATCCAGCATTAGTGGCCAGTTATTTAGGGCATACGTTTAGATTTTTTTTTTTTTTTTTCCACTTCTTTAACATTTCAACGTCGGAAATTTCATCATTTTCTTCGATTTCAAATTCATCTTCACTAACACAATCTTCTTCATTTTCTTTTTCATTTAAAACATATCGGAAATTTCTTGCGTTAAACTTTCTTGATCAACGGAAGCATTGCATGTTGGGGTATCACTGTCAAAATACATGAATACTTCAGCATTCACTGGTTCAGCTTCAAAAGGCAATTGATTTATAATATTTTGAATATTAGAAAGGTTATTGTCATCATTTGCAGACTGTGAATCACTGATATCTTCAGAAATTTGTTGTGAAAAGTCAGAATTTTCAAAGCATTTTGAAATTGTACGTTGAAGTACCAAATTCCATGAATCATCAATTTACATTATGCCATCGAGGACGTTTATACATCAAGCAATTTCATTTGCCGATTTGCATTCTTCTGCTTCGGAAATTATTGCCTGGAGCAAGAACTTTCTATAATGTAATTTGAATGCTTGAATTATTCATTGATCTAGCGGCTGTAGATGCGATGTGCAAACAACAAATCACTCGGATTTGCTGGACAGTTATCTATAAATAATAGAATCTTTCTCTTTCTTTGCTTCATCTGTTTGTTTAATTGTGTAACCCATTCAGCAAAAATAGAGGATGTCATCCAGGATTTTTTATTTCCATACTATGAGACTGATAAATTCTTGATGTTAACATTTTAAAAAAAAAGCGTGGTTTTCTGGCTTTTCCTATCACAAGAGGTTTACGTTTCTCTTCTGTTGAACTGCAAGCAAGCAAAAGGTTAATTTTCTCTTTAGAAATCTTTCCATCTTTACATTTATGTCCAGCCATTGCTAATGTTTTCTTTGGCATTCCCCGATAAAACAAACCACATTCATCAGCGTTGAATATGTCTTCTTTCTTGCAATTCTCCAGCAAATCTGAAATCCGTCTTTTAAAGGAATCTACTGTTTCCATATCAACGTCCTGAGATTCTCCACACCAAATTTTCTGAGAAATGTTATTTATATTTTTTTGGAAAGATTCTAACCAGCCGTTAAAAGCTATACAATTTTACACATTGAGTTTTTTTTTTAACTCTAAAGCTGCTTCTTGCGGCAAAGGTCCAGAAACTTGAGCATTCATCTCACGTATCTTATTAAACCATTCAAGAATTGCTTGATTTACTTCAAAATAATCGGTTTTTCGAATTTTCCGTCTCCTAGACTCATTTTCATTTTCTTCAAATCTTTGTAATTATTCCGATTTAATTTTAAAAATTTTGCTCACACAAGTTTTACTGATTTGAAAATTTTCATCTGCTGCTCTTTGACTATTATAATTTAAAAATTAATAACTCCAATTTAATCTTTTAAAAACAACTCTTTATACTGTTTAGATTTTTTAGATTTATATTATTTATTCTCCATACTGTAAGAAGAAAGGTAATTGCATGAAAAATAAAGACTTGGAAAAACTACCAAAGTAATATGAAAACTACAAATTCATACAACTAAAACTTAATGTTAAATGTTAAAAATCTTTCAAGCTGTACAATGAAAGAACATGTGCAGGTGTAGTCTTAGAATTTCTGAGAACATATGACAAACGAACCTTTTTTAAAGCAAACCCGAACAATCGCCAAGTCGTCTCCTCAGATAAACGTAGTACTAACACGTGACTTAGTTAGCGAATGAGTAGCAGACGTAAGCATTCCTATTCAAACAGATCGAAAAAGTAGACCGATCCACACGAAACTTGGGTTATATGAGGGTAGAAAAAAATCGCAATTTCAAAAAATCCAATTTCGAAAAAATTGCACCAAGGAAACCCGAGATATCAATATATATATATTTTAATTTTAAGTCGAAAAAAGATCAATTTTTATCTTTTGAAAGACGCAAGTGCGGGAAAGCGACAACCGTCTACCGAGGAAATAATAAATCGAAACCACGTTTCTTTTTATATTGGAAGATTTCCGGATCTCTTTATTTATTTATTTTTAAATATTGCACTTATCAATTTTAAAATTACAGATTTATACGTATTTTTTAACAACGAAGCCCAAATATCTAATTTTCGTAACGATGGGATAATTAGAAGCAGAAATATCAATTTTTTTAATTAACTGTTTCGCTTTTTTAACGCATCTTTTTTCATAGCCGAAACACCTGGATTTCACTCGAGACGTTGAGCCTACTCACGTAAAGATTGAATAACTTTGTACCACCAAATTTCATGGCCCTGTAAAAATTTTTAAAATAGCATCGCATTTTTCAATCTGAAAAGTATGCATCCTTGCAAAGTGGGCTGGGATTTTAGAGTTTCAAAAGATTTTCGAATTTGGCCCATAATTTTTTATTCTAGCAAAATCTTGATTTTTGTATAGAAAAAGAGATAAAAGGCTGAGAATTTTGTGACTTCATTTCAAATTATCTGGTCACTTTGTACATTAAGCAGGTGGTCACTATATGAGATAAATTCCTGTACTTTTTTATGGATGAAAATTAAAATTTTTGGAAAATGGCCATATCAGTCTTTAGTTTAGAAATTTTCGGCATGCAGAAAAATGGATGGTCACATTTTACAGGTCAAATTGCATTGACAATGACAGGCTATCTGGTCACTTTACACTATAGACAGGTGGTCACGTTACCGGACAATTCTCATATTATTTTATATGAGCACTAGTAAAATTTTGCGAAAGCGGTCACTTTAGCTTGGTGACCACTTTACCAAGGTCGTCACTTTAGTAGGTTCCACTGTATATATAATACTTATTACATTCCCAAAATTACAGTATAAAATTGTGACTGACACCAACCGACGACAAGTACCACAATTAGCTTTTACTAATGTATGCTATATTTATTTTTTACTAAGACGTTCATCTACATTTAAAAATTTTAACAATTCAAATAAAATTTTAAATTTCAAATACCCAATTTGTAAATTCTATTTGTATTTTTCAGTACATTTTCCACTTGGATACCAAATGGGAAGTCAAGTAGTTTAATAATAAAAGAGGTTTATAGTTTTGAACTCCAAAGGTTAAATTTATTTATGATCGTTGCAAATCAGATTGCAATGCGAATAGCTTTTTAAGCATAATTCAAATCTACCTAGAGAAATTACTTTAATTCTGGATTCCTATATTTCAAGCTTTTAGAAACCGTTTACTATTAAATAATTTATGAGTTACAATTTATATTTTTCTGAATATTAAATTTCGATTGTAAATATTTATATACATACATATCTATATACATAATTATACGTATTTTTAAAAAAGAAATATGAGTTGTAAATTATACATATTTTAACAAAAATCGATTTCTAAAATATTCAAATGTGGGAAAACAAAATTGTAGCTAATTCATTCATGGAATTTTTGAGTTACACTTACGTTAGGGTTTTTCATGGATTTAATATAAATTTACCAAAAATATAATGAATCTTGTTAATAAGTGCATTACTAGCACAATTTAAAACTTAAAAAATACATATAATGAAGTGAAAACTGAGAAATTTAAATAAGAGGAATAAAGGAACCAAACACAAAGTAAATTAAATAATTACATATAACCAAATAATGAAATTGAATTTTAGCAAAAAGAGTTAATAAGATTCTAAATCTACACAAAATCCAAGCTCCCTAACATACAGCATGATGAGTTCAAACATTGTCATGTTAAACAAAAATGGAAATTTATATAAATATGAAACAATTTGGTAAAATGGTTATTTTAGAAGAGAGCCTGAAATATTTCTAATAGAGAAAGTAGTAAAAGGAGTGTCAACCAAAAGAAATTAATAAGAAAATAGATGAATTAAGAAGTTTCAAAGTACCACGACATAGTTTAAGTTCAACAGAACTCTGGCAGTTATTGATGTAGTGTATTCCGCTTTATTCTAAAATAAAGAATTATTTTAGCTATTTTCACAATCATGTGTAGCAGTTTTACCAGTTAGCATCTTTTTCAACTTATTACAATTAATTAGTCATTTAATCCCTAAGACATTGCATCTAAAAATTCTTTAATATTAACATTTTCTTTTTCTTTTTTGATTAAAAGAACTGCATTTTAATATTTGTACTTACTTGAGAATTTGAAAATATAGGATAAAAAAGGTTTAATTAATTTATTTATGGCTGGAGATAAAAAATAATGTGAATACGTAAAGACTTATCTTTAACTTTCTTCAATTAAAAGAAATTATTTTTGAGTTTAGATTAAAAGAAATTAAAGAAAAATTAGAAATTAGGATTAGACACATTTACTTCGTTTAGATTAAGTTGATGATTTATCATTAAGACATAAAATTAAGAAGATATAAGTTTAATTATGTTTCTTTTTATTATTATTCCTTTAAGTTAACATATCTCTGCTTCTCTGTCTACATCTCTAACTTCAAATATTTAAATTTATGTTAGTAGGAAATAATGCTGAGAAAATAAACTTCAGACACCAACAATAAATGAAGAAAATCAGATAAATTAACTTAAAATTATATATTTATTCAACTTGGTGACGGATTGCTTTAATATTTATATGATCCATAATAAACTCAACTACCTGGAAATATGGAAAAGATCAGCTTAAACACAACGACATAAGGGATTTTCAAGAAAAATATTGAGTTAAACTTTGTATACCATAATATTAATCAAATTATTAACATATCAATTTGAAAATTTAAATTATATGATACTTATAGGATTTGAAGTTCAGTAATTCATTAAGGAAAATACACTGTTATCTGTCATACCCACGATTTATATCATTTGTCACCTTTTCACAATTTTTATAGAAGCATTTATCGATGTTTTCCGACGGCAATTTTCACGCAAGTTAAAGAAATAAAAGGGATCGGAGTATCTAATTTTACACTGCTGCTCCGAGGGTGCCAAACTCCTCTCTGCACAGTATTCTTTTATGGTGAAATATATTGTTGCTTGAATCGGCAACTTCAATATCAGACCTGTTCGCAATTGAGTCTCTTCAAACAATATTGTGGCTGCTGCTGTTACTGGAGATAGGTTTCAGATACCTCTCACGTCTGGATGCAGACACTCCATTTAAGACCGCGTACGAATTATCCTCTGAGCACCGCTGCATGTCTTTGCTATTTTCGAACTAGGCTGAAATACCTCTCTCTAAAAAATACTAAGGACGGTGCTATTGCTGAAGATAGGTTTTTTGTATATTTCGCATCTGGATGAAGGTGAATTCTATCAGGCTGCCTATGAACGTTCCTCTTAAACGTTCCTGTACTCTTTGAACTGGGCATAGAGGACTTGATTCTCGGTTTACTTACATAAGCGCTAATGAAAAAAGTCTGCTTCTCCACCGGGCTCCAGATAACAACTACCTTTAAAGGAACCGGGGCAAAATGGGGGTCAAGACTGACAAAGCACTCTTTGCCCAATTAAACGTAGGTCTCTTACTTTCCCAGCACGAACTGCCCCTAAGAATTCAAAGCTTCTCACGCGTTTGTTTAAAGGGGTGCGAAAATGCTTGAACAGGATTGGTTCCTACCACTCGGGTTCAACCATTTCCCCAAATTCGAGCAAATCTAATGAATCCAGGGGGTGGGAGTAAAGCCTGCATGACGACCCTGAAACAATTTTCATACAATAGCTACTCATGTCTCTTATCAAAAAGAAAATTGTAAAGATATCTTCCCACAGCTGCACAGAAATAACGATGCTTGGGAGAAAACTGTTGCTTACACGTTTCATTGTAACACCCGGGTCATAAAACATGACAGGAGTACCGCGCCTAACGTTGGAGAAAGTACATCTGTTCGTTATATCATGCCTGTAGGTTTAAAAGGGAAACCTCTCTGACACTGGTTTTACTATAGCATCCGAAATTGGGGAGGATTTTATTGTTTGGTTACAAATGTAAATGCAATGGTGCAAAAATTTAGGCACCAATGGGCCGATTCCCACCACTGAATTTTTAGTATTATTCGCCTAATAAGAATACTGATAAAATTTAGGCGAAGTATACTAATACAATTTGACGAAGAATATTAATAAAATTTAGTGGTGGGAATTAGCCCATTGGCGCCTAGATTTTTGCACCCGTGCATAAATGCATTACTGAAAATATTTTTCACACTGGCCAGGACCACTAAAGGTTTTATGATTCTTTTATACTAAAATTGCCTATAAGGTGCCATTACAAAGAAAGGTTTTTTTTTTTTTTTTTTTTTTTTTTTTTTTTTTTTTTTTTTTTTTAAAGTGAGTTATAAAAATACCCATGTAAGAGCGATGGGGAATTTCAAGACCACCCAAAAACTCCATGATGCAAATCATGGAATTCATGGCATCGCTGGAATTGCAAAAGAAGCCAAAAGAGGTCCCATAAACAAGGACCTTAAGAAATGAGAATAATAGAGGAACGCATTTCTTTTCTTTTCTTTTTTTTATGAGAACATTTAAAATTGTTCAATTAAAATTGACAAGAACAGAAAATTGCTGTCTAAATAAATATTTCATATATTATTTAAGAAAAACACATGAATTTAGAATTGATACAAAAATGGGGGCGGGGAGGGGAATAAGCCCAAAAAATGGATAACTTTGATTTAAATTAAAAAAATATATATATATTTTAAAGTAGAATTTTTGATAAAAAAAACAAAAATAAACTTAACACATAAATCACGCCCTTTTTAAATCTGTAAAAAAATTAATTTAAAACTAGGATTTCCAAATTTCATTTCTCCATACTTTTTTAACTACTTGACTACATGAAATCTTATTTAGAATTTGAAGCTAACATTTACCAAAGAATCCAAATATTGCGACAAAAGTGGGTGTTAGTATCAAAAATTTTAAATTTAGGCAAAATTTCTATATGTAGATGACCTCCTAAGCACAGTTTATGTACAGTATTAATTAGTAAATGTAACGCGTTTTTATATGATTATGACTTAGTACATAGATTTTAAAATTTTGACACGAACTATCAGTAAAGCAGAATTCACTTTTGTATCTCTATAAAATTACTATCCATTGCTTTGTTTTATTTTATGTGAAAAATGTTACTTTTAATGAAAAACAGAGTTGATTTTTGCTCGTTTATTTAAAAAAATAAAAACAAAAATTAATGTAGATTATGATTTTTGTTTATCTGTTTGGACAGCTAGCAACCCCCCCCCCCCACACACACACACACACCAATAAAACAAGAAAATTCAAAATATAAAATATCAATAAAAACACTAAAAACCAACCAAACTGACTTGGCAGCAACCTGTATTTGGTTGGGTTTTAGTGTTTTTATTGCTGTAGTTTTTTTGTTTTTTTTTAATTTTAGATTGTATATTTAAATTTTTTCTTGTGTAGTGAGGAAGGGGTTACTAGTTCAGACTAAATACTTTCTGTACCATAGATAGTTGGGGAGCGCTGAAAACTACCCCCATGAAAAGTTCCCCCATACGTCATTTTTACGTCACAGCAGATGGGGGTAGATTTCCAGTCATAGAGAATTTTACTTTCGTCGAAAATTGGAAAAGTTCCCCCTGAAAAGTTCCCCCAAACCAGAAGGAGGAAGTTTTCCAGTGCCAGGTAATTTTCTTCTTCGCTGAGTTCTTGAAAACTTCCCCCATGAAAAGATGTCCCCATACGTCATTTTGACGTCACTACAGATGGGGGAAGATTTCCAGTCCTAGAGATTTTTACTTTCGTCGAAAATTGGAAAAGTTCCCCCATGAAAAGTTCCCCCAAACCAGAAGGGGGAAGTTTTCCAGTACCAGGTAATTTTCTTTTTCACTGAGATCTTGAAAACTTCCCCCATGAAAAGTGTCCCCATACGTCATTCTGATGTCATAGCAGATGGGGATACATATCATGGGGGAACTTTTCCAGTGCTAGAGAATTTTCTTTTTACTGAGAACTTGAAATCCATCCCCATGAAAAGTGTCCCCATACCACATTTTGACGTCACAATATAGGGTCACATATCCAATGCTAGAACTTGTTTCGAGAGCTGAATATCTCGCACTCGAAATGTGTTTCTCTTTTATGTCTAGTTACTATTGTTACTGTGAATGACTTGAAGAAATGCGCAGAAGAGATTTAGTGCGTAATGTAAAAGTATCTTGCTTTCTTTTCATATTCGGTTCTCAAACACATACTAGGCGGACAAAAAGGATTTAAGTATTAATGTGATATAATATTGCTCAAAGCATAATCTGTTAGAAGGTTCATGGAAACTCGTCGAAAACAAAGATTTTTGTTATGTTCGCGGAAAGTGTGTGCATGTGATATTTGTCGTTGAGTAGAGCATCAAATGTGAATCCTTAATGAAAAATTCACATAAGTTATTTACTTTTTTTTTTTTTTTTTTTTTTTTTTTTTGGAAAAATAAGAATTTGCTTTTTTTTTTGGGGGGGGGGGGGGGGAAATAAGAATTTGCTCTTTTTTTTTTTTTTTTTTTTTTTGTTAATATTCCAAATCAAATATCCAATATCAATAATTTGACACAAAAACAAATAATTCTTGAATCAGCAGATCAGAATTTAGAATTGAAATCAACTATCAATTTCTTTATTATTATCTTTAAAACTGTGTTTTTGAAAAAAATAACCATATTAATTGAAAGGTAAACAAATCTTAAGAACAAACTAAAAAATATACTATGTCATTAGTGTACAACAAACTTACAAATAAATAATTATATTGTTGTAAACGAACATTAGCTTCAAAAATATAAATGGAATTTTAACTTTTAGTAGACCATAAAATACATAAGAAATCTGATTTTTGAACAGAATTTGTAACAAAATTACTATTTTTTTTCTAATTGATTAATCTGTGATACCCCATTTATATGAGCAAATAGAAAAATAAATAGAATGCTAAATTCATCTTTAAAAGTGAGACTTAAAATTATAGAATGTGCTGATTAATTAAAAGATGATAAAAATATTTTTTTTTAAATTTAATTGGTTTATTGTATTCTCTGACGGCGGCTATGTTTATGCCTGAAAGTACTGTGAATTAAAATAATTATAAAAATTTTCTTTCAATATTTCTGTCATCTTTTAAGTATTTAGCACATTGTGTAATTTTAAGCCTATTTATAGTTTAAGAAAAACTATTTTTACCAAATTGTTCTACGATTGTTGAGGCAAAGGCAATTTTTTTCAGGGCTTTGCTTTTTTTTTTTCAATTTAAAGCGACTAGGAACAAATCGTTATTATTATTCATTTTTTTTTTTTTTTTTTCATTTTTAACATTTTACGAAAACGAAGAGCCTATTCTCAACAGCTGTAATTCTTGAAAAAAAAAATCGAGACACATTAAAATAAAATCCTCATAAATACTACAATTTATTGGCAAAGCAGACATTGGATGCAGTGCCGCGTTAACCGGTTAATAATCGGGGTCTTGGTCTAAGGTTGTCTGGATCATAATGCGTTTTCACGGTTTTGAATTTTTATTTTGAAAGGATAAATTATTTCGAACTACTAATAACCCATTGAAACGAATTTAAATAGTAAACTGAACTTTAACTTTTCTACTATTACATAAAACCAAGTCATTAAATATTAAATATCCATCATAAATTTATAACATCTATAACTGGAAATTAAAAATATGTTTTCTTTACATCCTATCCTAATCCTAATAATATTATAAATCTGATTGTGTTCAAATGTTAGGCTGAAGCCAGCGTCAAAATGGAACATTTAATGATCCTGTATCTTTGCGTATAGGTTGATAATAACCCTCAAATGAACATAGGCTGGTTTTTGTTTATTTTATTCAAATATTTTTCTTAATTCAAAATTTCATCATTTTTATAGAGAATAAATGGAAATTTTTTCGTATAATATTTTAAAATGGTTAAATTTACTTTACCGTTGCTAGTACTTTATCGTTGCGAAAACTAATTCAAAACCCGGAATAATAATTTTTACTCAACAATTTAGTTTCAACTGAAAATTTTTCAATGAAAAATGGAAATGAAATAAAAAAATTAGAGAATTAAAAATAAGATAAAATAATATTATTAGAAATGAAACGTACTTTTTTTAGTTTTTGATAATAATACGAGGTCTCAATATGCGTAACCATAGGAAACAGGCGAATATGACGTCATTCATCTAAAATAAAGCGGATATTCATCTAAAATAAAGTGAGGAAATAAAATGATCTTGGGTTTTTTCTTCACTTTTTTTCTTTTTTTAACACTTTCCAACCTAGTTGAAAAGTGTTTATGACTTCGGTTTGTCTGGCCGTCTGCCGTCTGCCGTCTGGCCGTCTGTCCGTGCTCTAACTCCCGTAAATATGCTCGGATTGTCCTGCAATTTTTATATGTTATAATCGTTATCTATAGCATGTTCCCTATTTCAACGGAAGTGTGTAGCACTTATAGTTTTTTTACAGGGACACTCAAAAGAATTCCATTACATTGAGTTCTATGGGGAAAAATCATTTGCGGTTTATTTAAATAATGTTTCACTATTTTAAACGCATTGAAATTTATATATATCACTAAGGTGCATTAGAAGAAGCTTAATATGGAATAGGGTGTGCATAGCACTTATACTTACTTTACAGGGACAGTCAAAAGAATTCCGTTACATTACGTCTATGGAGAAAAATCGTCTGCGGTTTATTTAAATAAGGTTTCCCTATTTTAAACGCATTGAAATTTATATAAGGTTCATTACAAGAGACTTACTACAGAATATTGTGTGTATAGCAGTCATCGTTCATTTACAGGGACACACAAAAGAATTCTCTACTGTATGTTAACAATAACTCCTGGAAGTGCGTTTTAAGTTACGGAACGCGATTTTAATTTTAAATCGCTTTTTGTATATTACATGGTGTGTATAAATTCTGTAGATACTATACAGGGAAGCACAAAAGTTCGGGAACACATTTCCGTATTATTTAACTCCAGACGGAGAATTTTAAACTGTGCTAAGTGTTTCCTAACTGAACTAAAATTTAGCATCCTATGTAGTATATATACAAATCTATAGATCCTATACAGGGCTGAATAAAAGTATTCGGATTACTTAGATGTTATCTTTTAGCTTATTAAAGAGTATGATTCGTAAAATTATTTTGGAAGCGTTGGAAAGTGTTACATAATCTATGCTTGCCGCATGATTTTTCGTTCTTGTTTTTCTTTTGTATGGTAACAATACTTGACGTTTTACCGTCTGCGCACGGCTAATATAACTAAACCGTATTTTTTATTTAAATTTTTAAAAAGTAAAAAGAAGTTTCAAAAGAAAATGGTTAGCAAATGTCATTAATATGCTCCGCAAAATTATCCATGTCGAAAATGATATCATGGATAGCGAGAAATAGTTATTTCATTCTTAAAACTATTTCTTAAAACTATTAAGAAATAACTCGATTACCTAAAAAAAATGACGAATGTTAACAGTTCCATTTTTGTTGATAAAACCTAAAGATTTAATATTATTTCGTTAAAATAACTTAATTTCTCCTATGCCAGTATTGAAATTAATTGCCTGGAAAAGAAAATTAACAAGAATTATGTCATTAAAAAGGGATTTCTCTGGTGAAAAAGAGACTTCATATTTGAAATAAAACGGGAATTTTCCAATATGTTTTAAAATGAGTGTGAATTAATTCCTTACATTAATAATACAAGGATCAGTAAGTATAGAAAGTAGATGAGTTTCACGCCATATTTATAAAGAAAAATTTAAATGTTTTGTTATCTATACTGATTATTAAGCATGAGTATCCGTTATATACAGATGAGAGTTTTCTTCTAAAAATCACATCATAATTTTAAGAAAAGGAAAATGAACACGAATCTATTATATTAAAATCTGACCATGTTTTTGTATTTCGCAACTACTCTTAGATTATTGAACGCAACTCGATTTACTTGATCCGAGGATGTCGCACAAACTCTCAGAATTTAAAAAATTAAATTAGATTCCAAGATTTTTTTTCTTTTTCTTTTTCTTTTTTTTTTTTTTCTTTTTTTTTTTTTTTTTTGTAAATTTTAATGAAGTTTATCTAAAAACGGAAAGGAAATTACTCCATATTTGTGTATAAAAAAGGAGAAATAAAACATATTAGTATATTTTTTACACCATTTTCTCATTAAAACTGAAAAACAGAATTTATTTTCACTTTGAATAGATGGTGAAAACAAAATCTTGATTTCAGTAAATTTTCCGAAAAACAAAAACATATTTTCAATTTTCACATATACAAACTTCATGAATCAATTTATTCTGGAGAACAAAAAGTGCCTGTCAACATACTGTCATTTAGAAAACAAGATTTGTTTCAACTATACATTAAACCAAGGAGGCAGAATTGAATTTAAAGAAAAAGCATATACTATTTCTAATTAAGGTTTTTTTGAAGGATGTTAAAACGTTCCACAAAGACTTAAAAGTAAAATTGTTTATCAGGTAAAATTGATATTTGTTTTTACCCAATTCGTCTATTTCCACGATTTTATTTGGCCCTCCTTATTGCATTGGTTGCAATTTTATTTTCGCGATTATTTGGCAAAAAATTTCACTTTTTTAAGACTGGGTTATGTCAAGGTCCCTATAATAAAAAATACCGTATTGTCTCCTATGAAATGTGATAAATAGTTAGTTAATTATTAACCTTTTTAATTATCGGGAATGAAATAATTTTCTTAATTAATGTATTTATTTTTCTTTTAATGTTGTTAAATGGTAAAGATTTGTAAAAGTATTTTAGAAGTGTTGTAAAGTGTTACAGAATCTATGCTTGACGCATGATTTTTCGTTCCTGTTTAAAATTGAATGAATAAAATTTTTTTTCATTTATTCTTCTGAATGAAAAGTGAAAATTTTGGTAGAAATACCGGAACTGGTTCCGAGTAAGACTCCTATAATAGGAGCTCTAGTTCCGAGAAAAATCACGATAAAAGGAAGAATGTACAGAGTGCTAAACCCGTTTCCACTCTTCATCTTCGGTATACGTTTGAATTGTTAGCGGAAATATAGCCTGGTCACTGGTCACTCAATAAGTCATTAACAAAAGACGCTGAACGGGCAGTGTGAAGCAAATAGATGCCTCGCCTCGGGCGGTGTAGAAAACAGTTTATTTGATAGTCAGTACTTAGTGAAACAGCTTAACCATGAATTTTTTTTGGGTTGAAACTCAAACTCTATTTAATATGGATTTTTCGATATTATCAAAATAATGCAAACTTTTTATATATATTCTTATGTAATATATGAATATTTAATGTGAATAATTAACTGTGAATCCTATGAATTATATGAAACGATTTTCCCCCCTTGTGTTCTGTCTTTCTTATCTTTTTTTCGCTAGTATCTCAAACTTTATGTATAAAAGATGCATCAATTTTTAAATGCATTTTTAAATACTATATGATATAAATAAAGTGAAACATCACTATAAAGTAATAAGATATTTTTAATTATAATTATTTTTAATTATAAATATAAACGGTCATATAATTTTCTTCGAAAGAAAAAAAAGGAAGAAAATATTTTTAAAATACCGTATTTGCAGTAAAAGAGTTGAGAAATATAAAAGATTATCTGAACGGAACATACACATGAAAGCATGAAAAACATTAATTCATTTTCTATTTCTTATTTATGTGAGCAACGAACCAGATCGGCTATATTATGAATTAATTGGCAGAGTTTATCGAAATATTTTATTCAGCTTTCAGTAAAGAACATTATCTTTAAGATTTTTGAAATGTGTAATCTAATACAGACAGAGTGGGTGCCTTTGAGCAGGGCTGTCCACCGCGGCGATGGTAACTCTACTTTTAAATGTTTTTCTCATTTTCATGTAAACTGCATCCTGGCCTGACAACCTTTAAAACGTGCAAGTTTTAATTTTTAATCAATATATGCCATGATATTCAGGGATGTGAATTTTATAAACGAAGACTCCGTAAATTCAATAAAATAAAATATATTATTCAAAATATGCTGCACATACGTTAACTGAGGATACAGTCTTTAACAAATAAGCTATTTTAGAGGAAGCAATCACAATAGTATAGTTTATATTTTTCTTTACTTTATTAAAAAACTTTAATCTTGAATATCTCGTAATGGCATTTTTTTAGTTACTTGTTTTACAAATTAGCCCTTTATTGCATAGCATTATGGCTGTTTTCAAATCCAAAGGAGCTACATTCTGACAAATTTCTGAATTAATTTTTGTTCGGAAACGCATGAAATGGGCAGGTGTTCTTTATTCAGAAATTATGTAATCGAGTGGTGTTTTCAATGTTTTAGTAAAGGCAGGCGATCTTTCAGAAAATACTGTCAAAGTTGATGTTTTGTACATAATTTCCGGGCGCACGAAAGGAAAAAAATCTATCATCACGTGACAGCAATTGCTTTTAACTCAATAAGTAATTTATTTATCAAAAAATAAAAACGCCCATTCGATTCCAAATCGCAGTTCATTTAGCAGTCAGGCCTGCCAATTTTATGCCATGACGTTTTGAAAGAAGTAAGAAAGTTTGGCGTTATTGAGCCGGGAATTTGATAACCACTTTAATCAAGAAAGGCAATTAAAAATAAATAAATAAATAAATAAATAAATATGGGGTTATTTTAGTTTCTTTTAAATTATAAAAGTAATCAAATCAGGATGCTCGTAAAATAATTAAAATTAAGGAAATAAAAAAATTAGGAAAATAAAACAATACTTCATACTCTTGATTCATTATTTTATATTTATTAATTTGCATTTTCCGAAAAATCTGGAACTATAAAGTTAACGATATAGTCTTATTTTTTGAACACATTATCAAGTCAACCCTTCGTTTTGGCTTCAAATTGCTAGTCCTTTCTATGTGCTTCTTTTTCCTTTCTCCTGAATTATAAATACACATTAAGCACTTTTTATATTTCGTTCTTCTTTATGTCAAATTTATACAGTAAAAAAAGGGTGATGCAGAAAGAAAGAAGTAAGATATTCATGGAAGAGTTTGAGTCCCGAATAAAGAATAATTCTAAAATATTTTGTACAGAAATTAATATAAAACTTACTAAAAAATAACAAAAATAAACATTTGTTTAGCTTAGCAATGTAGCTACATCAACCATAATGTACCTTAAAATAACTCAAATATTATCTGTGGAAAAAAAAAAAGCATATGTGAAACTTAGTACATGCTTTTTTTTTTTTTTTTTTTTAATAATAATAACATTTTATGGAAACTTATTCAATAGAAAAATAGAAAATAAATTTCAACTTCTTATTTTTTTATCTGATACATCTATTTTAACCATATGATTTCTGACAATCTATAAAAGTTTTAGTTTAGAAACTAAAAAAGAATTTTTCAAACATTTTCCAATTTTTGAAACTAGAAAACCATTTTTCTATCTCTTGAATTAGTGACCTTTTGAGTTTAAAATAAGATTCTATTTCTATTACTTTTTTCAGACACGTTAAACTCTAAAAAACTAATAATAAAGAAATCTAAATTGTTAAATTAAACCCAAAAATTAATAGAACGAATGGTTAGATTCGTTTTTGTGTCTCAACAAACAACTAATTAAAAACATTTTAAAAATTTGGAAATATTTCTAATAAGTTGTCACCAGATGAAGCTCGTAAGATTTTTCCTTGTTTTGGTGGGGGGACAGAGGTTTTAAATTGCTGTCTCCTAGTAAAAAAAAAAAAAAACAAGAACAAAAAATTATGCGTTAAGTATGGAATATGTAAAACTTTTCAACACTTCCAAAATGCTTTTATAGAAATCTTTACCGTTTAAGAATGTCTAAGTCTGATGCTAAAGTTAACAATTTGGAAAACGCATAACACATTTAAAAATCCAATTTCAGAAATTACCAACAATATTCGGAAAAAGATCCTAACTATTTTGCGCAGCCCAGTGTATGATCTACTGATTTTTATATATACTACAGAGAATGCAAAAATTTAGTTTAGTTAGGATACGCATAGCACAGTTGAAAATAGCCCATCGGCAATTTCCGTCAATAAACGCAAATGCATTCGAGATGTTTTGTGCTGCCCTGTATATAACCTATAGGATTTATACACATCAAGTATAATAGGGGGAAAAAAAATTCCATTTAAAAACGCAACTAAAAACGCATTTCCAACCATTATTATTAACAGACAGTACTTTAACAGAATAATTTTATGTGACCCTGTAAATGAAGGAGGAATGCTATACACACAATATTCTATAGTAAGCCTCTTGTAATGCACCTCAGTGATATATATCTGTTTCAGTATGTTTCAAATATTGAAACATTATAAAATAAACCGCAAACGATTTCTCCCCATAGACCGTATTGTAATGGAATTCTTTTGAGTGTCCCTGTAAAGCAGGTATGTCAAACACGTGGCCCACGGGCCACAACTGGCCCGCCGACAACTTCTCTGTGGCCCGCCAAGCCTTTGGCATTTTACCTGTGCATTTATTTTGGCATTTATTCAGTTGCTCGAACACGCATGCTGAAAATACACTTTTGAGGAACTCACTTACACCAAATAGTCTTAGAGATGGCAAACATATGTATGTAAGTATTGCCAGTTGCTTTTATTATTCACAATTGCTACCACTTTTTTTAATAATAATTTTTGTCTTATTTATTTCGTCATTAATTAAGGGAAATATTTTTCTTCAAAATGTGGTAGTTAAAAAAAATCCGCTCATTTGACATAATTGATGTATATAGACAGATGTAGCTCAGTTTTAAAGTTTTAAATTTTAGCTCCAAGAAATTGCAGATACACAGTTAATTAATCGGAATGTAACAAAGTGCGAAATCTTGAGTCTAAAAATTAAAAGATTCGTAATTTTTTTACAGTATTTTTCTTATAATATTTATGTGTTTTATGACGAAACTATTGCTTTATTAGGTGCGTTCATAATTATATAAATACGTAGCACCTATTGTCGTCGTATGGTACGTCCGTCTGTTCGTACGTCCGTCTGTTCGTCCGTCCGTCCGTCTGTCTGTCCGTCCGTCTGCATATAGCAACGCAAAAACTACCCAACCGAATGGTTTGAAATTTAAGATATATTATCTTTGCAGAATTTTATCGCGACATTTCAATTTTTTTAAAAATCGAATCAAAACTTTAGAAAATATTAATAAAAACATTTATTAAGAAATTTGATTTTTTTTTTTTAAATCGGTGCTTTCTTTTTATAGGAGCTTTCGAAGTTTGATCGCCAAGCGACCGAGAAACTTATTTTATTACAGAAATTAATCTTCAGACGATATAATTGATTTCACAGAATGAAAAATCATCAAGATCTGAATATTTATAGAACTATAACTTTTGTAGAACTATAACTTTTTTTATAGTACGAACGCACCTCGTTTGTAACGTTTGACGTACAATTTCCAACTTGTTTTACTACTCTCTTCAATTTTACACATGCTATATTTATTAAATAATAAGAAATGTATAGTAAAATTAATAAAATTCGGGCTAATTAAGAACAGTTACAACTTTTTTTAAAATCAAAGTATAAAATTAAGTGGCTTTTAAATGATTTGCTTTCGAAATGACATAAATTATCACTTTTGTGCTTGAAGCAAAACCCCCGAATACGTCATGTCATCCAGTTTCTCCACTCTTGTTTTACAAAAATATTTTGGATTTAAGTTCTTTAATTATTTTCATTACTTAGGTTAGTAAATGTGTCATTGTTAATGAAACCACCTGCTTGATCTTTCTTTCTTTCTTTCTTTTATTTTCTTTTTTACCGAT
The DNA here is from genome assembly GCA_963931845.1 of Maratus michaelseni. Lineage (NCBI taxonomy): Eukaryota > Metazoa > Arthropoda > Arachnida > Araneae > Salticidae > Maratus > Maratus michaelseni. The sequence goes on from OZ007589.1 coordinate 84,149,013, forward strand.
TTACACATATTTTAATAACATACTGATAAACAACCTAGGAAATATTTTTTAAGTTAAAACTCTACCAGTATGAATATATATAATTGACGGAAAATAAACATTAAAAAAAAATTAAGTTGATTCACAATACCATTATATTAAAAGAAAAACTGAAATTATATGTTGATATCCAAACATTGTTGGAGTTTCGAAAGAATGGAACATTAAGAGATGCTACAGGACAAAGCATTAAAAATCTGGCCAAACATCAGAAAGAAAAACTGTCAGAATTGAAATTGACACTTCTTAAAAGAGAGTGCTTTCACCAAGCCTATTGGAGAAAATACATTTACTTTATAAAATAATTATTATTGCATTAAATATCCCGTGATTCAAAATCATTTACTAGGAAATGGAAGAAAGGATGCGCAAAACAGTTAAAGAAGTTTGAAAATACTATAAGCAAAAGTACCATTGCTAAAAAGTATTTTGTATAGCCGGATCGATTTATAAAAGACGGATACATGTTTATAAACTTATATCATATTCGTACGCACATGCTTAATCATAGTCAATTTAGAAAATATCTTGATAATATTGGTAACGAATATAACCAGATCTACCTTCTTATACAAAAAATTGACGGCTTTCCATCATAAAATTTTAACTGTTAATTACGAAATGTTAAACAAGGTAAGCATTTTCATTTTAAATTGACAAATTATGAATGTGAATTATTAAAAGACCACCAATAGACAAAGTACTTGGAGTTTTCATTTGAAAATAAAAGCACCTGAGTAAACTTCAACCTCAGGGAAAATTTCATAATTTCATCATGTTATTTGATAGTATTAGCATCAGAGCCGGATTAAGCATTTCTTTGGCCCGGGGCTATTTTGGACATTTTGCCCCCCCTCTTCCCCTGCTACTGGAAATTTTGTGCCCCTTCCCACGATACTGAATATTTATCCCCCCTCCCCCCACACACACACCTTTGATTATTATTTTTTTTTTAATCCTGAAATACAAATTTTAAAAATGGAAATATTTATATTGTTAATCAAGAGCGTTTTTTTTGTTTATTTGTTTGTTATCTTCAATAGTGCTCTTAATTAGTTTATTTAAACATATACAATTAACAAATACTTTATAAACAAATAAAAAATAGAAATATTCCAGGCGTATAAAAACTGAATACATTAAAAATAATTTCAATACATCTGTTTATTGATATAAATAAATTTAATTACATGTTTAAGCTTTTTTTTTATTATTATTAGATTTTCATTACTAAAAATTAAGTTAATTGAAAAAAAATCCTTGTATTTAAATTTCCAAGTGATTGCAGGGCATCATGAAATGCAAACAGTTCTGTTATGTCATTATCTAGTGACATTAGTGTTAAACCGCTAAGTTTGGGCTCCAGCGTAAACGATCATAGTTTGTTCTTTATTAATTTTAGTTTGGAAAATGATCATTCTGCTTCAAAGTTTGTAAGCGGTACTACTATATACTATAATTGCAATATTCAGTACATTTGGGAAAACAGATATTAATTGTTTATCATTGATTAACAGCATCTTGACAGCATTGGATATCTACATTTCTAATACATTCCGAGAAATATTTCATTTCTATTTTTAAGATATCGCCAAGATCCTCGTAATAAAATGTTAAGCGTCTAGAGAATCTTTATCTATAATGTTTGAGTGTTGTAATTGACAGAAAAACATGAAAAATGATAGTTTTATAGAGAAATGTATGATAAACATAGTGAAACATAGAGTTTTAAAATCGAATAATTATTTTAAGTGCCTCTGTTTAATGTTGAAATCGGTGAATATAATTCAGTTACATAAATTTTATAGGATTAAAAACTATGCACAGCAATTTAACCTTCTTTTGAAGGCATATATATATATATATATATATATATATATATATATTACGTGATTAGATTATGAAATGCTGTGTCGAATATATATATATATATATATATGGTATTACGGTAATGTTTCATTAATGGTTATATATATATATATATATATATATATAGTGTCTAATTTTATGTTTATGTTTTTTTTTTTCCCTTAATCCAAAATTTTGTTACTTGAATGGATATTTATTTCTTTTTTCCAAAAAGCCGTTTTTTACCTCTAGTGCTAGATATTTATAAAGCCCAAGTAATATTTCTAAACATTTTCCATTTGCAAAATATACTTACACGCGAATATTAAAAATGACAGGGAAATTTAAAACAATTAAGTTATTATGTGTGTAAAGCATTTAATGAAGAAATTTGCATTGTATTTAAAAACTCCAAATAATAATATTTCCAAATATTTTTCAATTCGAAAAAATATTTACACGTGAATATTAAAAGAGAAAGAAAACTTTCAAATAATTACATTTTTATGTGCGGAAAGCATTCAGTGGTAAAGATTATGATTGATATATATATATATATATATATATATACAGTGGACTCTCTCTATTCCGAACACTCATGGGACCGACCAAAAGTGTTCAGATTATGGGGGTGTTCATTATAGAGGGAGATTGAGAAATTCATTACTACTACTACTATGTATGAGTTTACAGATTGTATAGAATACTTAGACTGGTTAGCAATGCCATTTACCGAGATGAAGCTGTTGTGTTTAGGAAATATTAAAAAAATTTACAAAACATGCAATTACATATATACAATACTTTACATGAAAACATAATCGGTACATTACTTGAAAAAGTGAGTAATTTTAGTCTGTTTTTGCATTGTGTATGGTCGTGCAGTATACATGTTATCTAGTTGTTTAAGAAGTGGAAAGATTTCCGGGTGCTGTTCAGCCGCATAGATCAATAAGTCTTGAATCCATTGGCTATATTGCTGGAAGGTAATTGTAATTCTTGTTCCATTGGTATCTTCTGGTCCCGCTTCTTCTTCACTATTTTCTTCCTCTTCAACGAAGTTGTTGTCGCAAACCGGAAAGCTTCCGTTGGCTTCGAGATAAGCTCCAGGTTGAATTTCAGTATGCGGCTCCTGAAGAATTGACCCCAAGTCACTCACAGCTGTTTCTTCTTGGTCATCTATTCTTGATTGCTCATTTTCACACGGAAATCCAGCATTATTGAAGTATCTTTGGATGGTATTGGAGGTTACTTCATTCAAAGACTTTGATATCTAATGAACAGCATCCATGTCGTTGACCTTCTTCGTTAGTTCGGTTGCCGTATTTTCCTCCTTCCTCACCTCACCAGGGACATTTTCTTCAGAAAATGGATTCAGTAGTGAGCTTAAAAGGTCTTGATAACTCCTTGATCCAGTGGTTGGATTATAGAAGTACAGTTCGGTGGCAGGAACTTCAGGCTCATGGTGCTCAGCTGCATGTTTGTATGTGATCTGGAACTATCGACAAAAAGAATTTTTCTTCCTTCTCTCTTCATCATCTCATTAATGCCCTCCAACTATTGTGAGAAATTGTGAATGTCGTCCAGGCTTTTCGATTTGTTTTACAGTGCACAGGCAATGATGCAATCTTCAGATTTTTGAAGCATCATGGTTTTTCATTTTTTTCGATCACAAGTGGCTTGAGTTTCTCTCCCGTAAAACTGGCACAGAGCATGACGGCGTCTTTCTTTCGAAATTTTCCAGCTAGGGTTCTTTCTTCTAGGGTTTTATTTGAAAGAGCTCTAAAAAACAAGCCAGTTTCGTCAGCATTGAAAATGTAAACGGCGACAAAATCCTTCATTATGTCCAAAAGTTTTCTTTTCCATTCCTATACAGTGTCGATATTTACGTCTTCAGCTTTACCACTGCTTATTTTGAATTCAATGTTATGCCAATTTTTGAAGCGAGGCAATCATCCTTACGATGCCTTGAATTCCGTGATTTTCTCCCTTTCTGAAAATCTAGAGGAATCTGCTTTAGCAGTGGTCCAGTGACAGGAAGATTCTTTGTTCACATTTGGCAAAAAAACTTCCAGATGTGATTGTTTATATTCTCGTTTCCCATTTTCTTTTCAAAAATTCTACACTTTGAGGAAGGTTCATTTGCTTCAAAAGCAACTATAATTTCTTTTTCTTTCTTGTTGATGGCGTTGACTTGGCCTACTGAAATTCTAAACTCAGATGCAATTTTCTTTTGACTTATTTTGATTGTAATTTTTGAACAACATGGTATTTTTTCCTGAAGACTCAGTTCTTTCCTTTTTCCTACATCTGCGTAAGTGCTGTGCTTCTTTCCTTGCAAAGATAGCGAAATGGCGAAGAAAATTTACTTTTGCCGAGCAAAAAAGGAAGAAAGTAATTGAAGCAATAATGCTGTCCAACCAGGTGTGCAGAAAAGAAACCATAATCTTTTTTTGACCACTCCCTCTAACACCTCTCTTATATGTCTATTATCTGTCACTGAAGGTCAGGACATTTCTGTTGCATAATCTTTCTATTTTTATCTCAACTCGGGAGAGGGGGAATCACGTGACATAGTTTTTACATTATTTTTTCTTGTATCTCTTTGCATACAAATTGATTGTTATGTTCATTTCATTTAATTTGATTATCACGATTTACTTTTGTGAAATTTCGACAGTTTTATACCTGGACTTTTTTGTGTATTAAAATATAAGAATTTATAATTAGTTGAGATGTAAAACACATACGGTAAAGACGTACCTGTTTGAAAATTATTATTTCGATTTATTTTTTGTTATACTAAATGTTTTGTTTGTTTTGTTAACTGAAGATTTATCTGAATGTTTTAAACAAATTGCAGTTTTGGGTAGATGCTTAAAATCTAGCAATAATTTTGACTGTTTATTTTTTAACCGAGTTCACTGAACCTTTTTCCAATTTCTCCAAATTTCTATGATGCAGAAATTCTGACTGCAAACACACGTTCAGTTTACAGAGAGGCGGGTTAGAATAGGGATCAAAAGTAGCGTTCATAATAGTGGGGTGTTCAGAATACAGAGAGTTCATCTTTTGTTAAGTCAATGGAGTTCCGCCGGGACCGTCACAAAGTGTTCATAATACCGGGGTGTTCACATTAGAGAGTGTTCAGATACAGAGAGTCCACTGTATATATATATATATATATATAAAACTATTTTCTTATATCGTCTAAAAGAAAAAAATCTTCCAGCAGTTAGACCGTCAGCAGTTGCGACAGCGGTGGATGCGGCCCTGGGAATGTTCAAGTCAAAGGGAAATGAATAGATACCCGATTATAAAAGATCACTACTGGTCGTGTTAATATCATCCAAACTTTCGTAATCAAGTAATCTTTTTAAAACAGATTATATCATTGTGTTTGTAGAGCCTCTGAAGTCTTGGGAAGTGTAGCTCGTTGGGGTCGGAAATTCCTAGTTTTGTTAGAAAATGTAACTGTGAGTTAAACTTTTATTACAAAAAAAAAAAAAAAAAAAAAAAAAAAAAAACTTTTTTTTCTGATTTTAAAAAATGGCACCACTTCAAACTTTTTAGGAAATTTACTTTTTAAGTTAAATTTATATCTTGACAATGAGCAAAATGTTATAAATATGCATGCTAAAATTTTTCAGTTTGACTAAAACAAGTCAATTTTTGTGCAAAATATATGAAATTTTATTAAATAAATTCATTGCAATCAGTCTTCCGTAATCGGATAATCTTTTTAAAATAGAAAAAATTAGCGTGTTTTTAGACCAATTAACGTGTTTTTCGATTCTGCGGGGTATGCACGGGAGTTGGCGAGCGTAGCTCGAAGGGAGCAGAGCCCACTAGTTTTGTTAGAAAATATAAATGTGAGATAAAACTTTTATTACAAAAAGCAATTTTTTTCTGATTAAAAAAAATGCAACACCTCAAACTTTTAAAAAAATTTACTTTTCTAGTGGAATCTATAACTTGAGAATGAATTAAAATATCTAAATATATATATATATATGCTAAAATTTTCCAGTTTGACTGAAATATGTCAATTTATGTGCAAAATATGATTAATTTTATTAAGGCTGTTCTCAAATCCAAAGGAGTTACTTTGTGACACATTTCTGATTCATTTTTGTTCGAAAACGCTTGGAATTGGCAAGTGTTCTTATTCAGAAACTATGTAATCGAATGGCGATTTACATATTTTGGAAAAGGCAGAAGCTCATTTAGAAAATACTGTCAAAGATGGCATTTTAAATCAAATTTCCGGACGCAGCAGCACGAGAAAAAATTAAAACTTGTCGTCACTTGACAAGAATCTCTTATAACTTAATATATTTATCAAAAAATTTAAAACGCTTTTCGATCCTAAATCCCTCCAATAGTCAGATTTTCCAATTGTATGCCTTTACATTTAAAAATGAGTTAGAAAACACGTCAGGTAGTTTCGCGTTGTTGAGCAGGGAATTTGAGAACCGCCTTAAACAAATTAATCTGAGTATATTAAAGAATTTAACCCATACGTATTGATTTTTAGTAAAAATTGCACAAAAGAAACAATTTATATGGGAATATGGGAATTTTAATAAAATAAGGATGTGTGTAAAGCCATTTAAATAATGAAATTCATAATTAATCAACTTAACTTAAATTGATAAGATAAAAGATGGCGATAAAAAATATTTCACAAACAATCGAACCCATAAGAGGTGTAATATTATTTAACCTTTTTTTTCTCTTTCTTTTTTTTAAGCCACCTAAACACATGCAGTAAAAACAATGGTTTTCTACAAGTTAAATGTACTCATACTCAAGGATAAGCATTTTTCTCAATTAAATAAACGCTTTTCTTTACTTAGTATTAAATAAAAACATTAAAGATAAAGGAAAAGGGAAGCAAACACACTTCCTAAAATCTACTTCTTATCATATTAAAATAAAAGTTTACGAACAAAATTCTTTTTGATTATCTGTCTGTTTTTTTTTTTTTTTTTTTTTTTTTTTTTTTTTTTTTTTTCCCATAGACTTTTATGCAGGAGAGGCAGGCAGAGATGATTCTCAATGCACTGGCCAATGGTTCTCAGTTCTTATGCAAAATACTGTTGAAAGATACTGGTCATGTCATTGGGGAGGGGGTTGCCCTTGGGAAGTGTCGGATGTTAGGCATTGGGGGGGGGGTCCTGACCTTGCACTAATTTCTAAGAAATCGTATGTCGTGCACACATAGACCTTACAATTCAAGATTCTTCCCCTGAGCGTGCACATGTTTTTTGAGATTAGGTGGTAGAAGCGGAAAATAGTAAAGATGTTTTCTTCTTTTGGTATCGGGCAAAAGTAGGGTAAAAATAGTAAAAGAATATGAAAACACCCGCTCGCTAATGTTAAACGTATGGCCATGTTGTTTTCGAATTTCTCATTTAAATTTGAATATTTTGAAAAGTTTTTGCATAAGATAGCTGAGGTTGATATTTTAGTTGCAGATTTTTTTAATAAAGGTACTTTCACTTTCAAAACCGGTTCCGAAAGTGAAAATACCTTTACTAAACAGATCTGCAACTGAAATCGAAAAAATAAAAAATCGTCATATTACGGATCGACCTCAGCTATCTTATGCAAAAAAAAATCTTTTAAAAGTATTTAAATTTAAACGAGAAATTTGAAAGCAACCTGGCCATAGGTTTAACAATAACTATCGCGTGTTTTCAAGGGAGTGACGACTACCCTTAAATCGTACTTCGAAGTTTTGGAATTGCAAAAGAAAAAAGTGATGACGCTTGAAACCCGATTTTATCTCGTTATTTCAGAAAAAGTTTTTTCATTTTAGAAGCAAAAATTTTCTTTTTTTTTTTCTTTCTTTTAGAAATTTAAGTAATTTTTAAAACAAAATTTTGATAAAACTTAAGCTGTTGACGAGGGCTCCTGACGGATTGGGGCCCGGGGCTGCAGCCCCTTAGCCCCCCCCCTAATCCGGCCATGATTAGCATTTTCAAATAGAATTTATTATTTTGACAAAACAACTTTAAAAAAGAAAATGTATTTTATTTTATATGTTGCCAAACATTATTAGAAAAACATCGGAGTGGACATTTTTTGAATAAGCGCGCTTTTGTACGGCTTCTTTGCGTATAGCGGCCAACCTTTTGTTATTTTTCAAGTCAACATACGTTAAACCAGAAAATGTATTTAATAAATGAAAATAAAAAAGAATAAGTAGAGCATGGATACAAAACACAAATTTTTAAAGAAATTTTTTAATTCGAAATATGTTTTCTTTTTCACTGGAAAAAAATACGGAAGATTGGCAGCTATTTCTTTGCTAGGTAAAAGATTAACAGGTCATCGTGCACAACCAAATTGCAAAATAAATACAAATTAGAAAAAAAATAAATTAAATCCAGTTGATTCGGTTGATAGAAAGCAATTTCGAGTATTTTTTCGAAAAATAAGATAAAACAAGCTATGAATTTTATTTACTTTTGAACTTTACATGCACATTTCTTTAACATGGATGTGTTTTATACGAACAAATTTTATTCTGTGCAATGGTAATAATATTATCTTTTTTGGGCTTTGTATATAACGCTTAATTTGGTCCGCGGCGGTAAACGAGTTTGACATACCTGCTGTATAAGTGCTATACATACTATATGCACATTAAAAGCACGAGATAGATAAAATAAAATGAAAGCATAATAATATAATAATAATAATAATAATAATAATAATAATAATAATAATAATAAAACTAAGCATACATTATGTAACAATTTCTAAACTGTTATATTCGCGATGTTTGTTTTCCTCTGAATTATTACGGCAAAATATGCTATTTCCAAATGAAGTATTTCACAGAAATAATTTACTTTTAATTAAATTATTCTACTTAGCACATTACATATTCTCAAATTATAGCCACAAAAACGTAAGAAAATATTAAACATGAGATAAATAATTGGATACATGAAAACTGTGTGAAATATTAAAGGCAGTATTCACGCTTGGTACTGAAGCCCAATTTCATTCACTCTTAATAATAATGTATAAAAAATAATGTAAATATAATGCTTTAAAGTAGATTAATTTAGGCTTTGTTTTTATTTAAATGCTCGTGTTTAGAAGAAATTCTATAAAAAAGAAATATAGCAACTTAAATAGAAAGACAACAGGCGCACCTTTACGGAAGTTAAAATAATTATTTTTAATTGCTAAAGCAAAGAAAACATGTGGTAATTAATATCAACACCTTTTGGTTGTAAAAGGATTATCACTGGCACAAAATTTGCATAAAAGTTAAGAGTTCTTAATATGTTTATTATTTTTGGAAACCATGTGGTTAATGAGTTAGTTGAAGCACCCCCTTTCTTTCTTATTAATATACCTGTAAATCTGGTACTATCCATAAAAATTACTTATATTCTAAAAAAAAAAAAAAAAAAAAAAAAAAAAAGCTTTTTATGAAATAGTAATTTAATTTTAATTAATTTACGATTATGCGTTGAGAAATCAAATTTTAAATTCTAAAATAAGAAATTAAATAATGTTTATTTTTTTCTTTTTAGTTGCATTACCTTAAAAAAGATTTAAAAAAAAAAAAAAAAAACTATGTATTTTTGAAAAAATTCGCTTGTTTGTGATTTCTACCAAGCGTAAAAAATCTGTATATTTTTTATAGTGGAATTCGATGTCAAATTATTACGGAAATGTTTGCCAAAAACATGAAATACCTTCAAAAAATTAATTTTTAATTTCTAGTTATTAATATTATAGATTGATGATGGATATTTAATGACTTGGTTTTTTTTATATAATAGTAGAAAAGTTAAAGTGATCATTACTGTGTCAAATTATTAATATTGGATATTTGATTGGGAATATTAACAAAAAATTAAAAAAAGAGCAAATTCTAATTTTCAAAATAATAATAATAATAATAATAATAATAATAACTAATGGGAATGTTTCATTAAAGATTCACATTTGATGCTCTACTCAACAACAAATATCATATGCACACACTTTCCGCTAATACAAAAATTTTGTTTTCGATGAGTTTCCATGAGCCTTCTAACAGATTATGCTTTGAGCAACATTATATAACATTAATACTTAAATCCTTTTTGACCGCCTAGTATGTGTTTGATAACCGAATATGAAAAGTAAGCAAGATACTTTTACATTACGCACTAAATCTCTTCTGCGCATTTCTTCAAGTCCGTATAATAATAATTCACAGTAACAATAGTAACTAGACATAAAAGAGAAACACATTTCGAGTGCCAGATATTCAGCTCTCGAAACAAGTAAAATGTTATAGCATTGGATATGTGACCCTATATTGTGACGTCAAAATGAGATATGGGGACACTTTTCATGGGGATGGATTTCAAGCTCTCAGTAAAAGGAAAATTCTCTAGCACTGGAAAAGTTCCCCCTTGATATGTATCCCCATCTGCTATGACGTCAGAATGAAGTATGGGGATACTTTTCATGGGGGAAGTTTTCCAATTTTCGACTTTTCAAGATCTCAGTGAAAAAGAAATTGCCTGGCACTGGAAAACTTCCCCCTTTTAGTTTGGGGGAACTTTTCATGGGGGAAGTTTTCCAATTTTCGACGAAAGTAAAACTCTCTAGGACTGGAAATCTGCCCCCATCTGTGGTGACGTCAAAATGGCGTACGGGGATACTTTTCATGGGGGAAGTTTTCAAGATCTCAGTGAAAAGAAAATCCCATCTCACTGGAAAACTTCCCCCTTCTGATTTGGGGGAACTTTTCAGGGGGAAGTTTTCCAATTTTCGACGAAAGTAAAATTCTCTATGACTGGAAATCTACCCCCATCTGCTGTGACGTAAAAATGACGTATGGGGGAACTTTTCATGGGGGCACTTTTCAGGCGCCTCGATAGTTGCTACGCTACTCACTTTAAAGTTGCACTTTTTTGTCGTCTAACCTAACAAGTAAAAGAAACAGAACTGAAAAAACTGGCGATAAATCAGAATTAAATAATTCCCTATTTTGTTTAGGGAGAGAGTGTGTGCTAGCTGTCCAAACAGATAAACAAAAATCATAATCTTCATTAAATTAATATATATATTTTTTTATAAACGAGCAAAAATGAGCTCTGTTTTTTATTAAAAGTAACATTTTTCACATAAAATAAAACAATGCAATGGACTTTCTATAAATCACTATAAAATAATTTCACAAACAATTTCACAAACAACGTTTCGAAAAATTTCCATCCTGAAACGCATCCTGTGTTCTTTTGTTTTATGGTGATTTTTACAAAGTTGTATTATTTAATTCGAACATGTAGGTATATAGGTCTTTTGAAAGAAAATGTCTAAATGTCAAGATGAACTCTGGAAAAGCATACTCACGATATTATTAAAAAGTAATAATAATGTATAAATGAGGTTAGTAAAAAATTTCAACGCGTAAATAAATACATTTCTTAGTTTGAAGTAGCTTTAAAGCTACCAAATAATTTCCCGTATACCCCTTAAAACTGCATCTGCTGATACTCACCTTTGGCGCTATTTAAGTTAGGAATAAAGTAAAGTTTGTATAAACTAAACTCTGAAATCTGGGGAGTTGCAATCCGTTAACGATCAAGAGGTAACGCTTTCTTGGACTTTGAAGTTCCATATAGCATATGAACAAGTCAGGTCATAAGTTTTACACAGAACCCCAAGTTTTATTTCCTAAGGTACATTCATACTCATTTTATTGACAATGTATGCGAAAGGATTAAACTCAGAGGCGAACTTAGGGCACTTAGTGTGGGAACACGCTGGAGCCGCAGCAAGCTGACCAGTTACAACCAGCATTTCCGACGGATAATAAATCAGAGTCTAAATTCAACATGGTTAAAATTTCAGTGGTTAAAGAAACATGCAATAAAAAAGCGGTTGTAAGATACGGAAAAACGTCGGTTGAATTAAATATAACACGTTCGTTTTTTAAATGTCCAGTTTTCTTTCCGTAACGGTAGTGAAAAACTAGAAAAAAATATTCAAATATATATACCAGACTTACTCCCGTGAACAAAAATAAATAAAGGTTTTAAAATTATTCTGAAAAATACCTTATATTGATTCATAGCTACATGATTAATCAACGAAAGAATTCATTAATAACAATTGCGCAAAATTTTGTATTCAAATTCTGCGAACTGATATTCAAGTAATGTATTATTCGGAATATTTCTGATTAAAGTAATCCAGTAAAAGAATATTTATTCTGCATACCTCTTTAATACCAAATTCAAGTCAGAATTCATTAAATACTACTGAAAATTTCGCTAAGTGCTTTGATCGAAATTTACGCACCACATGTCGTAATTTGCATGGGGTTAATTGTGAAATTTCATTAAATTTAATGTAGTTTACACCTCATTTTTAAATGGATATGTTGTAAGAGCTTTTTATAGGGTTTCAGCAGTACCAGTTTAACAGAATAAGAATTACTGATGATTTCTCCTAATGTGGACATTTTTACATCCGGATTGCGTCCAAAACGCATTTGTCCGAATTATTGGAGTTTCACTGCAATCATTTTATAGAATTGGTTAAAAGTAAAAGAAAATGTATAAAATGTCAGTTTAAAAAACACTTCAGATAAATAAACATAATTGGATTTTTTCCTTGTGACATTTTATAGATAAATAAGAACACATGTTAAACATTATTTAACTGTTATTTTCTTTTTAATAGATGTTTCAGCCAAATATTTTTTTGTTATTTATGCATCTATTAAACTAAGAGAATATAAGTTTACCGTATTTGTACGCGTGTTAATTGCCCTCGCATAGTAGTCACATGTGAGTTTTGAAGCAAGAAAAATCGCTAAAATACTCTACGCGCATAAAACTCGCAGTCTGTTTTTCTTGGAGTAATTACAGTACCATTCATCCTTACAGGACATTGTTCTTACAAATAAAAAATCTCATCTTTATTATTTTTGCCGATATGGACAATATTTCATTAATGATTAGCTCTGATTACGCATCAATATTCTTATTTTAAAACAATCTAATAAAATACAAAAAAAATAAATAAAAAAAAGGAGAATTTTTGTTTAATGATGACAAAATATGACAAAAAACCTTTGATCATATAAATGAAAACAATTCTTTAAAAACTATTAACCAACATGGTAATATGAGTTTTATCCAGGATAATTTCACTATTATAGATTTTTTTTATACAAGTATACATTTTTTAATGTGATCATATAGTCCAGTCAATCTAGGCTTCTGCCTGGAAAGTTTTGGAGAAGTTTTTTTTCATTCTTCTTTTATGTTTTTGGGAGTGCTGAACACGAATTTCAACATTGCCACCTCGTATCTGGTCTGCTTAAAAAATTATAAGCGAAAAACCATGGAAAAATCGGAGTTTTTTCGGTTTTTCCCCTGTATTCCGGAAAGGGTTAAATTCTTTTGAAAAACTTATCGCACCAAATTAAACTAGAGAACATTTCCTACATTTTCCATATACAATGTTTGTTTCTAAGATGAAATTTTTGGCATACGAGTAAAAGGAATTTTAGCGATGTAATTGAAATTCCATTATCGGAAGGCTAAAACGCAATCCAGTCACTATCCATCCATTTTAATCACCAATTTGAAGCTGTTTAGTTATTTCTGGTTGCATTTTGAATATGTTTACATTTTCTTACCAAGTTTTAAACCTTTTATAGCACTAAGAAAAGAAATTGAAATCAGATGATTAGAAAAGATATAAAAACACAATCACTCTGCATAGATGAGAGAACCAATTTTTATTTTTCTGGTAATCTGATTTAAGTACAATTATAAGTATTGTAAGTTTAATATAATAATAACATATGTGGAAGATTATAAACAGGAAAAAAGAGGAATGTAGTGTTGTTTTCCAATTAATGTCGTTTTGGTCACTTTGAAAGATCTGGTTGATATTCTTCAACAAGAGGTTCATTGGTACCTTCTTCTTCATCATCATCACTTGATGGCTCAGGTTGTATCTCCACTTGGCTTAAAATATCCTGTTTTGGGTCGTCAACTTCTGTTTCCAAGTCATCTTCGGCGATGAAGGAGCTGACATTGTCACAATGGCCATCACAGTTCAGGCAGAGGAGCGAACAAAACAAACTTGCTTTCTTACAGCCACACATTCCACTATAGTTTGTTTTATATTTGCAGGATATTTTTCACAGAACAGTTTCTGGTGCGGGAGATTTGACGATTTGACAGTTTTTATGGATATGATGCTTCTCTTGCTTTTATTCCAGCCCAATTCCTCAGCATTTTTACAGTTACCTAGCCATAACTGTACTTGGTGGTAAATTCGCAGACAGTGACATCGAGCTGCATCTTCTGTTGCAGGGAGAAATGCTCTATTTGCATATTTTAAAGCAGATTTTATGCAGCACCTGTAACCCAGGCTGTTTAGGGAAGGTGTTGCTTTCCCTCTGAATCCGTATAGGTGTACCAGAAACAACAGCCCAGCTTTAATAACATCATAGGCTACACCACTAGGGTTTTTAAATATATCTACCCCATGTTGCAGGTCGGAAAATGTCTTCAAAATTTGAAGGTATTTTGTTTTTCCGTGACTGTACATTGCATAAATGGTATCGCATCCACTCATGGCATGTAGAAATAAGATGTGTTTGGCAATTAATTTGTCTACTGCACAAAAAGGTGAATAGATATTCTGTGGACTTTTCCCTTTTCCTGGTTTCAAGAATTAAACATTGAGAAAATTGCAAAGTCCAATTAAACTTACCAGAAGGTCTACATCTTCACCAATGATTACCACGTTCTCATGGTTAGGTGCCAACTTGAGAGCAGTGTTGATAATGAAGCTGTCGCGTCAATTCGTCGCACACAAATCATCGTGGAGCAATTTATCGTGGCGACAACTCATCGCAGCGTCAATTCGTCGTAGTGTCAATTCGTCGCAACGAAAATGTTCTTGAAGGCTATGATGATAAAATTATAGATAATGTAGTAAAATTATTTAATGATTATTTGTATTTTATATAGAGAGAACTATAACTAACAATTTACATCATTAAATAATTTTAGTAAATTAGTTTTACTATTATCATCATAGCCTTCAAATATATTTTCGTTGAGACGAATTGACACCACGACGAATTGACGCCGCGAAAATTTGACGCTGCGATAAGTTGTCGCCGCGATAAATTGTTCCGCGATGAATTGTGCGCGACAAATTGACGCAGAACCGATAATGAGTATGTCGGCATCTTCTTTTGCCTGCTTACAAGTCATATTTTCAGAGCCAAATCTACACATCAGCAGGGCTATAACACGGTTTTTTTCTTGCCGTTTGCGAGAAATTTTCCCTGAGAAACCGTTGGTTCCATAGTCTCATTAAAAACAACTCCATTAGATACCGTTTTGCGAGATCGTCTATCACGCTCAACAAATTTAGTGCTCATTTCAGTAATGTTTTCTGTGGTTTCCCCTCCCATGTGGGGGTCACCCTCCCACCCGTTTTGTATTCACAAAACCATTACATTCAGCGTTTTCGCCTACAACACTACATTCCTCTTTTTTCCTATTCATAATCTTCCACATATGTTATTATTATATTAAACTTACAATACTTAATATAATTGTACTTAAATCAGATTACCAGAAAAATAAAAATTGGTTCTCTCATCTACGCAGAGTGATTGTGTTTTTATATCTTTCCTAATCATGTGATTTCAATTTATTTTTTTAGAGCTATAAAAGGTTTAAAACTTGGTAAGAAAATGTAAACATATTCGAAATGCAACCAGGAATAATTAAACAGCTTCAAATTGGTGATTAAAATGGATGCATAGCGACTGGATCGCGTTTTCGCGTGATGGAATTTCAATTATATCGCTAAAATTCCTTTTATTCATATGCCAAAACTATTCATCTTAGAAACAAAAATTGTATATGAAAAATGTAGGAAATGTTCTGTAGTTTAATTTGGTGCCACACTTTTTTCAAAAGAATTCAACCCTTTCTGAAATACAGGAGAAAAACTGAAAAAATTCCAATTTGATCATGGTTTTTTGCTTATAATTTTTTAAGCAGACCAGATACGAGGTGGCAAAGTTGAAATTCGTGTTCAGCACCCCCAAAAACATAAAGGAAGAAAGAAAAATAAACTTCTCCAAAACTTTCCAGACAGAAGCTTTTTTTGGTCTAAATTTACTGGACTAATATGCGATACTGGATATACAATTCTCTCGTGTAATGGTCGCTGATAGATTTTCTATTTTAAAAATTGTCAGAAAAATGTGATTACTATTCGAGTAAACATGGTAATTTTTATGAATATAATACAAATTTGAATCAAAACACAGACTTGACATAATTATTACACTTGAAAAAATACGTGTATAGTTGGAGGCCAGAAAGCTAGTTCAACTTTAAGTTCTTTTCTGTTGGTTTTAAAAGGAGAGCTTCCTATTCTTTTGTTTTATATGTCCGTATGAATAGGTTTCTACACTATATACTGCTTACAGTACCGACACCGTAAAAAATAGGAATTTCGTATTAAAAAAATGTTTTTATATATCAGGCCAAACGCCTCTTAAAGTAAGTCATACCTTATTTATAAATATTTTGAAAATGAATGTATATATCTATAAATGAAAGTAGAGCATTTAGGTATTTCGAAAATATAAAAGTTGACGCTCTGAATATCTATGTCGCCTATCATAATTAAGTATGTTAATGCTAAGAATATTTAACAAAAATGAGAGTTTGTGGTCGGAAATGTAAAAACTATTTCTATCTCATAGCTCTAATTAATTTTTTCCAGCTAAAAAAATATTCCTTATTTATAAAATTTTATACGTATCTTACATATATTTTTTTCTGATACAGAGCGTATTATGATTTGAATATATTGAGACTAAATCTTATTGGAAAATGAAAGAAGGTACATAGATATTAATTTAAATTAAAAAACCCCACTATAATATAACCTTATCACAATTTCAAACTGATATAATAATATATGTAATACAATCAATTTTTAAAAGAAAATCGGGTATATGAAATTTCACAAATGCCTAAGTACTACTTCATATGCAGTGTACTTTAATATAATTTAATTAATTACCATATATTTTTAAAATTTTGCAAATGCTAATTAATGACTAATACTCTTAAATATTAATACATATATTAATACAAATACATTGTTTGGGGTAAATTGTTTATTTTTTATTAAAATGTTAAATGTTACAAAAAAGGATTTTAGATTTTTTTTTCAATTAAGTACATATGAATCATAAATGTTTCAGTAATAAATTAGTTCATTGTAACTTTAATTGAAAAATAAATGAACTGAACACATGCGTATTAATTAGGCAAACCTGTGGAAATTTATTAGAAAATGAATTTCATTAAGAATTTTTTCAAACTTCCAGTATTGTTAAATCTTTTTAAGATTAATGTCCTTTCCATACCAATGAAAAAGACTTATTCTAATATATTTCGTTTAAGATTTCTAGGAGTTGAAATATCTTCTAGGTATCCATATTAATATCATTCACAATATATTAGCAGGACTTCTTAACATATTCCATTTACATCATCTTAATACATTTACAGCATTTATTTTGAAACAGGCAAAAAGCAAATACTTATTGTTGGCGAAACCGAAATGAATGAAATGCTAATGAAATATTTCGACATATAAAATAAGAGAGTAATATGTGGGTTTATGTGGAGAATGTCTGATATTTCATTCCCAATGTCCATACAATGATAGTGTCTTAAATATTATTAAACTGATACGAGATGTTAAAGTCTAATATTTTGTATAGACGAATGAAATGCATTTGGCAATCGATTCCTAATTAAATGTTTTAATTAATTGTGAAATTCATATTTCATAGCACAAAAATCATGAGAATTACGATTATAAGATTTTTGTATTTCAGTCTGTGTGTTCATAGAAAAAAAATGTACTAAAACAATAAATTGCATGTAGATTGATCTCGCCATTTTTCATCAGATAGACAATTTTCTATTCTGCACTAATTCTGACCCAAAATGCTAGAAATATCCGTTGCGATTTTATGGATTTTTCGCGAATTCACGTAGGATTTACGGCAACATTAAAAACAATAGCTTTCTGTTTTTTTTTTTTTTTTTTTTTTTTTTTTTTTTTTTTTTTTTTTTTTTTTTTTTTTAAGAAAGTACGAAAAATTGACGATAACGTTTTATTGCCTATCTTTAAGTCTCATTTCAACCGATTAATATATTTGTGGAATAAATTGAAAAAGCAATTTTGCAGCAGAAATGTAGTCAGAATCTCCTAATGCATTCCAGGCATGGGCAATTATTTAAAATTATTAAAACTATCGTTACATGTTTAATTTACACGTACGCAGGTAGTATTTTATATACAGAGTACTTAACTATTTTTATATGAATGACAATTTTTTTCTATTTTAATATTTTAAATAATAATGAATGATTTGGTACGAACAAAATAATCAAATCATCGTTCTATTATATTGAACACATTTCTTCACTTACTCGTTATCTTTTTTACTAAACCACTTTTAAAATTTTCATATTAGGGCCATTCACGTGCATTACATTTAAATAGAATTTGAGCTCGAGCCCCTTCAATTTTGATGCAAGAGCTACAATGCATACATATAGGTCTAAGATAGACAAATTCAAATTTTCAGAGCCGGAATTTGTACAGTTGGGTCACAAGGGATCCTCCTTTAAAGTTCACTTTTTCTCAGTCACAGAAAAACTATCAATTCACCAAGTTTGTATTCTTATTGCTCATGATAAAGGACACCTTTCTTATTGAAAATCTGTGATTTAACACAACTTTTTATGCTGAAACACATAGATGCAGTATTAAATATCAGAAATCAATACATTTATCGTTACTCAGCCTCAAAGGACGCCATACAGCTTGTCACAATAAATGTAACACTTACGTCATCAAGCTGTAAATACAGAACAGATTGCTTACAAAGTTTATCACTTTGAAAATTAATTACCTATCAAGATGTCATACAACTGTTTAAGTTGTTTCTCTCCTGTTTAAGTTGCTCCTCTAAATACTCATGAATTTATTAATCTTTGAAAATATTTTTAAAATGTATGATAAATTCAACACTTTTTTTTCGAAGACCATATCTCAAAAGAGACACTTCTGATTTGATACCACTGCAATGAACACTCTTTAGATTATAAGAAAACTTTTTGTTTCATTTTGGATCTCTTCGGTATAATGTAAATAAATCAAGGCTCAAAACACCTATTTTGTGTGAGATATGCCACTATATTATCCGTAGAAATCTCTGGAAGACTGAGAATACACCAATAGGGAACGAATAACAGTAAAGTACGTGAAATAAGTGGGACATTCCATGTAAACTGGCCTATGGGGTCTAAGCCGGGTGTATCTGGACGGGTATAAAGCAATACCACGGTACGCCCGAACATGTCTTGACTATGCGCTATCATATGGGAGTGGCTATAGCTCTTCCTAGTTGCTAAATATGGAAATTGTAATCCCTATCTCGAAAGATATGAGAGGTAGCAGAAAAATGTCAATTACAAATGTCTAGAGCATCATCGATGAAATATCAGAAGCTATGAAATGTCAATTTTTCAATACACAAACATCGTCTTAAATCACCGGCTAAGCGCTTCGATATTTTCAGACATTCTAATAAAGATATTTTTACATGTAAGGCGTCATTTCATAAAAATCTTTGATGCTCTGCATGTTAATTAACATTTTGCCGTTATTTCTTATATGTTTCGCGATATGGTCAACATTTTCCAAATTTCGGCACTAGGAGGCGCTGAAACTATTGTCATTTGATAGTGAATAGTTATTTTACTATAGGTATACGCTTGTTCTACAATTCTACCTTTGTTCGTTTAAGATATATGTAAGGATATCGGGACATTACTTTGTATCCAGACAGGGACACCCGACAAGGACCCCCTATGCAAGGTAACATGGCTTTACCCACTTATTTCATATATTTTTGTGTTATTCCTTCCTTACTGTAAAGTCTGTAGTCTTCCAGACACATTCAGAGACTTTTTAGAATAAATGTCTACCACGGATATAGTTCCAAATCTCACACTAAGTAGATGTTTTGAACCTTGTTTTATTTATCTTATACCGAAGAGGTCCAAAATGAAGCTAAACTTTTCTTATCAATTAAGGGGTTTTTTGTCAGTGGTACAAGCGTCAATCAATTCTGAAATGTCCCTTTTCAGGTATGAATTTTTAAAAATGGGGTTAAATTTATAATTTTTTTAAGGGATTTCTAATATGAATAAATTAATGAATATTTAAGCAGGAGAGAAAGAACCTTAACGGCTCTATGACATCTTTATAGGTATTTAATTGACAAAGTGACAAACTCTTTAAGCAATTTATTCCGTAGTTATATCTTGATAAAGTAATTGTTAAATTCATTGCGACATTCCTTATGGCCTCTTTTCAGGCCAAGTAATGATGGATGTACTGATTTCGTATCTTTAATATTACATTTATATGTTTCAGCATCGAAAGTTGAACTAGATCATATATTTTTAATAACTAAGTTTTCTTGTATAATGACCAATAAGACAACAAACGTGGTGATTTAAACGTTTTTCTGCGACTGTGAAATAGTGAAAGTTACATAAGGACCATTGTTACCCAACTATACTACTTCTAACTCTGACAGTTTGCAGATGACCATTTTAGGCCTATATGTATTTCCTGTATTAATTTCATCAAAATTTAAGGTGGTGGAGTTGGAACTTCTAGGCTATTGGACATGGAATGAGCCGTTATTGAAAGTAATAATTTACAAAGAAATAACTGAGTTTCAGAGCAGTTATATGTTAATTTCAGTGTCAATAAAATATAACTAATACAGAAAAATCTTACAGAATTAAAAAAGATTATTGATAGACGGTGTTATGCAACAAAAGATAAGCGTCTATAGTGAAAGCTTTTTTTATATAAATGTTATTGATTTACTTCGTTTTGATAACATATGTATAATATATTAAGAGGTGGAATAAAGTTCCATCCGGAAAACCTATTAACACTTATTTTCAGAAACTAAAATTATTAATTTTATTAAAAATTTTAATATTATAAAATTATTAATAAGTATTAATAAATATCATAAATAATGTCTCAGATCATGAAGATTAATTCCAAGTTTAGTATTTTTGTTTTACCATATGACCAAATACTTGATAACACCGTCATAACACCTCTCTGAAATAATACGTTTTTGAGAAAAGATAACAGGCATGTCCTTTCATTAATCTCTTTATTTTCATTTTAAAAACATGGATTTTGTTTCTCTATTTCATTTCATAAAATAGTCTAACGTATTTATTTCATAAATATAAAATCTAAATAATTTTGCAAACAATAGTAAAGACAGAAATAATTTTCTTTTTATTTTTGCTTAACCGTTAAAATATCAAATCTAAACCATTTTGCAAACGATAGTAAAGTCAGAAGGAATTTTTCTTTTTTGTTTCATTGAATATCAGTATTTAGTCAGTAAATGGAACAAATTCTTATTGTTTTTCTGATGCCATGTTTTGTTTTAAAATATTTAATTGTAATTTGAAAATTATTTCTAATAATTCTTTTGATTTATGAAAAATAAACAACTTATTGTAATGATTATATTAATTATTGATATTCTAAATATTAAAATAACAGTTGTTTATTTAGAACTTCATTTAAAATCTACGCAAAATTTAACCCACTTTTTTTCTAATTTTATGCATTAACTCCTTATTCAGGAATTTAAAAATATAAACTTTAGTAAGTTTCTCATTACAAATAACTTACCAACAAAAAAAAATTATCATACTCAAAGGTTATTTTTAGCTAAATATCAACTGCTATCATCTAACTAAAGTAACATTATGACATGAAATTAGTTTATTATTTCTCAAAATATTAAACAATTTAATTACTAAGTTAAATTAAATTATTTTCAGAAATAAATTAACGTCGCGATCCTTTAAGATGATCCAATTTGGTGGTATTTTAATAAAAAGAAAAATAATACAGTTTATAAGCTTACGTTTCCTTAATTACATTTACGTTTCTTCATTTTTCTTATATATTTTTAAGAGGATAATGTAGGAAGAAATGATCAGAATTTTAATATTAATTACTATTTATAAGATAAAGTACTCTATATTAATAATGTAAACATAGTAGAAATTGAAAATTAATCTCCATAATTGAGTGATTATGTGTATTTTAGAAACTTAGCGTTAATCATATAATAAAGTTGAAAGCGTCTTACACATTTTTGACACAGCTAGAGATAAAACACTATTTATTACCTGCTATAAATTATGAACTCAAGTTATAATTTATATGCATTTAATAATGAAATATGTTTAAATAGAACACGTTAAGCTCATAAAACACTAAAGGATGGACAGATAATTTGGCTGTACAAAAGATAGTTTAATTGTTAAAAATAAAATATTTTAATCAATATTGTTTTTGTCTTTGTATTTTAACATTAGATTATATTCTCTTTAAGATGTAGAAATATGTGTATAATTGAAAATAGGAAGTTATTTTCATCTGTTTACTTTATATAGCAAATATTATGTAATCTACATCAATAATTCTATAATTGTTTATTAAAAACATAAATCAATTTTTAATGAAGATTGCAAAATTCATTGATTTACAGATAAAACATCTTTTTGATTCATTAATCTGCTTATCAAAAATAATAAATTGCAACGAAAAGAAAAAAACATGAACATAAAATTGTGACATGAATAGGTACTTTTCGGTTAGCCGCGCGCCAATGATATTTGTACATGTATATATACACACACACACATATACACATATCTATACATATATACCTATATATACATACACATATATATATACATATATGTATGTATATATATACATATATATGTATATACACATGTATTTATATATGTACATAACTTATGGGCTGATAAGTTCCCGGTCTAACAAAGAAAACACAACTTTCTAACAAAGCTTTATAACTTTATGACTTTATAACGTTATAACTTTAATAAATAACATAACTTTAATAATAAATAATAATAATTTAATAATAATAATAATAATTTAAAACTAATAATTTTATAATAATAATTTAATAATAATAATTTTAAAAATAATTTTATAATAATAATTTTATAATAATAATTTAATAATAATAATTTTAAAAATAATTTTATAATAATAATTTTATAATAATAATTTAATAAATGATTATTAATAATAATTTAATAATAAATAACATAATTTTATAACGAAAAAGCTCCAAACAGTGCTCAGAACTCGTTGTTGTTTTTGGTCAAAAGTCAACACGCGCGGCAGCCACTTTGACAACAGCTTTTTCATAGACAAATGTTCATTCAAAATAAAACCTACACGTTCCTTGGATATCTTCAGAGTCTGAGCTATCTCCTGCAACTTCACTTTACGGTTCCCCAAAACGATTTTGTGGACTTTTTTTATGTTTTCCGGAGTAACCACCTCTTTTGCGTGGTGCATCACTGGTGTCCGTACGACCACGTTTAAATTCAGCAAACCAGTCAATAATGGTTGATTTACCTGGTGCAGTGTCAGGATAATGCTTATCTAGCCAAGCTTTTGTTTGAACGGTATTTTTCCCCCATCAAATAACAATTCTTGAAATTCTTGTTATCCATTTTTTTGTTTATCAACAAAGTCGTTCAACTAAAACCACTCTAACGTTTTATCCACACAGCGAATCGTCATGGCATTTTTTCTACTACCTTTTAAAGGTTAGTATTACTAAAAAAAACATCGGTTGGGCGATTGCAACGCCATCTGTGTGCCAGACCGGGAACTTATCAGCCCATGTGTTATATTACTGGCGCCCGGCTAACCGAAAAGTACCCATGAATAACTCAGTATAGATTTGTAAATGAGATATTCTTTAGTCATATAATTTTATGATAATTTATATATATATATATATATATATATATATATACTGGTAAATTCTTCTCATGCACGCCACAAATGAAAGAAAGTGCAACTCTTTTCCAAAGAGTTTATAGTTTTTTCTTCATTTGTAAAAAACACGTAATGTCATTCTGCATAAACGCGATGTAATTTTGCATAATGGTTTCACATTTCTGTTATATTTCGCATTTTATTAAATATAAAATGAGAATTATAAGCACAAAAAGGATTGATTATTATTTTTTCAATAAAAAATTAATTTTATTTTAATTATCATCTGCAGTCTAAGCAAAAATACATTATGGTCGTTCTTAAGTCATTTTTATCACTTTCATATTAAATCCTAAATGAGGTGTATTCATAATATAAACTTTGACAATTAATAAACAAAAAGTGACAAATGGGTGACATATGCAACATTTTTACACAAACAAAATTTATTACTGAATGTGCTGCACAGGTGTTCATAACTAAATTTTTATACTTAGTTATTCATGAACAACTGTGGTTGTTACTATAATTTGACAACTGTAGTAATATCATAACAGACAATCTTCCCATTTTTTCAAGTCAAATAAACATAATTTGTATTAGAAATTTTATTTAATCAGATATTTTTTCGTTTTTAGGTGACTATTTCGAAAAAAAGTTTTATCACACCGTGGGCTACTTCCAAGTTGTTGGACCACTAATTACCATTTCTCATATTTCTACTTCTGGAAAAATTTCCCTCATACCCTTTCATTTAATCAAATAAACTTAAAAGGAACGATTTTAAATAAATATTTTGTTTTATATAATATCTTGTTTAAGTTATTTTGAAAAAAAAAAAAAAAAAAAAAAAAAAAAAACCTTGGCAGGTGTGTCTTTATAATTTATTTTAGTTCCGCAAATGTTGTATCACAGTGTTCTAGCTACTTCCGACTTTTGGGACTACTCATTACCATTTTCTTACTTCTACTTGTTTATCTAATAATTTTACAAAACACAAAATATTAATTAATTGAGGTACAGTTTTTAGGCAAATTGCATTTGAGAACTTTTTTTTTTCATTCGACGGTGTAAAAATTCAAATTGTCCGATAGTTACAAGTTAAAACAATTGCAGTAGAAGCAAAATTTATTCGCCAGATGTGCTCAATGGTAACAATAATACGTTGGAAAGGCTAGAGTAATTGCCTCCAAAAGTCTATTCTTTTATTTGATCATGTATTGCTGAGTGAGAATTATTACAATTTATATGGATTTCCCATACTATCCGTAAACCAGTAATGCTATCCTCGACAGCTTGTTTAAATTAAAGAACTTTTTAGAAGTTCCTTTATGTAATTCGGAAACTAGAAATTACACCGAGAAGAAAAGCAACATTAGTAATGGAATTATTTTAAAAAAATCATCTTTATTCCTTAATAAATGCATTGTGTGAAAACTTAAATAAAGTATAATTAAAGACAATAATTCCGACCCATGCTTCCAGAGAAAATGGGTAGAGGAAATTTTGCATTTCTGCCTAGCCCTTGGATCCCATTGATCATACTTCTTTTCTTTGTTTAATTATACAGCACTGGCATTAAATCTACTTTTTATTTTCATTTCTATAAATGCGTTTATATTTCTATTTCGATCGTTTAAAATACTTAAATACTCAGCCTAAGAAAACCATTCAAATATCATTGTATGGAAATGCTTAAATTTATTATTCAAAACTCACAATCTATATTTTTAAGCATCATTTTAATTTAATTTATAAAAATATCACATACGCTTACCTTAGTACATCAGTTGAAAGCATCTACACATTTAAAGTATCCTATTCATCGCTAATATATCTATCAAACATCAAACATCAAAATTCGATAAAAAAAAATTTTGAACAATTGTAGTTCAAAACGTGTTGTCTTTCCCAGCTTTCAGTTCCGATAGATAAAAGAGACCGTCGATAGGGTTATATGAAGTACAAACATATAAAAAAAAGTGGTAATATCGAAATCGGGATTCTTTAGCGCATTTAATAACTGATGTTGGTGTCTGATAATTATAATATAGATTTCAGTGGGAAACGTTCTTAGAAAAATGCTTTAAATGTTAAAACCAGTTTCGCGTTTTGTTCCTGTAATCCAGATGTTTGATTATGTCACATTTATATTTATATATGATTCTGGCACTAGAATGTTAGGTAAAATAACTTTGTACAATTTATGATTCATCATATTTAAGCAGATTGAACTTACATTATAATCTGATAACAAAACCGAGTGCAATAAGTAAAAAAAAAAATGTTTCTGCTCATAAAAAATTGTGCGCTCGATTTTGTTGTTATTGTTGTTGTTTATTTTCCTTAAAAAATAAAAAATAATAAAAGTTTTTCGAAATGAAGTTGTAATGCTCTTTATGGATTTTCACTCTTTTGATCAGGAAAACTCCAAACTTTCGACACATTTGAAATTATCATAGTCGCATTTCAAACATGTTCGCGGACACATATTAAAAACATCTTTTAATTGTATATGAGTATGAAACACAATGCATAGACATGTGAAATTCTATATGTGGATGGATACAGATGTGTATTTGCAAGAAAAGCACAAAGCACTGTTTCACTATAATTACCGAGACTACACAAAATTAATCAATCCTCAAAAGTGCCTTTATCAAAAAACTCTGTATAGAATTGTTTGAGATAAAAAATTGTTTTCTTTCTTACAGCGATAATCAATCACGAGTGCAAAGGATATATTTATATATATATAAATTATGGAGGATTTGCGGGCGCATAAAAAATAGGCTGGCAGGCGCAAGTGATCCTCCGGTGCGCCTGCTTGGCGACCTTTGGTATATATCATTTATAGTGTGTATAAGAAATTGTCATGTTGAGATTTTAAACTTTCGTATCTTTGCCACTTCATCCCTAACAAAGACATCTCAATTGTTGTTCTTAACCAGATTCTTGAGCACATACTTTGAAATACCTACATTCAAAAATTTATTACGATTCCTTGGACGCGAAGGTCGTTTGAATATGTTTTAAAAAACTGAATTGTGTTCAGATTTCATTTTCCTGATTAATTTTTCTAGTCAAGTTTGCTTTTTCGCTTTTGTTTGCATATATTTTTCCTTTTTTATAAGGTTATTATGTTCAGTGAAATTTGCCTCATTAAAAAAAACGCAACCACAATCAGAAAAGTAAAAACTAACCTGGTTAGAGATGGAGCACAGTTACCCAATGCCAAACCAATCATTTAAAATATTAAAATGCAAGCGAATAAAAACAAATGCTCCCATAGGTTTAATATTAGCGTGCGAGTATCTTCGTGTGATTGTTGTCGGCTCTTAACTCTAACGAAAATTACGGTATACAAATGTACCTGGTACCAAACGATTACTAATACCATTTACTGACTAATGGTATATATACATTGCGTTTAGGAGATCATCTACAAATCAAATTGTAACAAAATATCAACTTTAAAAGATTAACACTTCATTTTGACAACATATTTAGATTTAAATACAAACATCAAACACTTGCTTTCAATGTATATTTCGTTTAATTTAAATATAAGTAACTTTAAAAACTACACAGATAAACAATTCTCGACGTTTAGGTTATTCTTCATAACCATCTTCAGGAAAAAATTTCCATAAATACAAACAGCAAAAAATTAAATATGTGTTACATAATTGAGAAAAATGTTCCAACTGACAAGACGCTTAAATTAACGGAATTTACATAACATATTCAAAAATAAGCCTGTTGGCACCCTTTAAGAAACAGCTACTTAACTAGAAATAATGTTTAACGAAATCAAAGCTCCTTCAATATACATTTCCAGATAGCCGGAATAGAAAATGATGTGTTATCGTTACAAATTTCATGCATTCTTAATGAAATTTCTAGAGATTCACGGATATAAGCTTTAAATGGATTTTCTTGTCTGGAAAAAACTTTAACGTTTTCAAAATCGATAAACTTAATCTGTCCATTAGCAAAAGTTCTTGATAAGGCAGTGGAAAGTTTATTATATTTTAAATCACTATTTTGCTCATTAAGTCTTTCTACGATGCGACGTTCTGTCATACCAGTACATGCAGAATTTGTACCATCGGTCAATACAAATGGAATTTCATATACTCCAGCGAAACAAGTAGCTGATAAAGTATCAATGTTTCTATTCAACAAACTAAATAAACTCTTTGAATTGGATGCCACAAGTTGTATATTATATTTCCTGAAAACTCTTTTTAATTTTTCAAAGATAATGGGGATATATGGAATTTTTCTATAAATAGGACTAATATTAAAGTAAAAATAAAATACAACGTTAAAACACCAGTGTAATTGAATCTACAGCATACCGGTTTCGGTAGCATATAGCATACCCTCCTCAGTGCTGAAGAAAATGGAAATTTGTTCATATATATAGAAATGATAGAGGATTCAAATGACAAGTTTATTAACCAATAGGAAACAGACGGTTCCAGGCAAACAGGCAATAGGAAAATAGAGGATTCAAGTGACAGATTTATTAGCCCATAGGAAAACGGAGGGTTCTAGGCAACATCCAATAAGAAATTCGATAGGGAATGGAAACGCTATTGTGAGAAATAGTTTAAAGAGGTAAGAAAAATTGGTTTTAATGTAATATTTCCAGCAGTCTGATAATGGTGGAATTATGGAGGAATAATGGAGGACTAATATGTCAAACGTAAAGTCCTTATTAATTATATTTAGATTTTTCAGAAGAGTATACTCTCGGATACCAAATGGAGATCATTAGATCAAGCAGTTACGAAGCTTGCTGGTTTCATAACGTTTCATAACGTTGGAATTCATAACGTTTGATCCATTTATTATCGTTTCAAAGCAGATTGCATTGCAGGTAAGTGTCCATTTAAGTATATCATTAAACTAATTAGCGAAATGTGCTGTAATTTTGGATCACATATTCTTAGCTTATGGAAAAACTTTTAAAGCTTTCTCTTAAAAAATTGTAGATTACAATTTATATTTGTTTTGAAAATTAATATATCTATATAGATAGATATATACGCAATTTACGTATAACATTAATCAAGTAGTCAGTAAACGGTATTAGTAATCGTTTGGTACCATGTACATTTGTATACTGTGATTTATGTTAGAGTGAAAAGCCTACAACAATAACTAATTTTTTTAACTTGTTCCTTTTTTATAATTTTTATTTTGCTATTTACATATCCAATTCGATAAGGTTACATTAACTGAAATAGGAGGAAAGGGTATACACGTAAACATGGGGTAAAGGTGAAAAACACGTATAATTATTTAGTTAAGTTCAAATTATTTTTTTTCAATATTTGTCCTTAATTGGCAGAATAAATTCCAAATAATAAAATGTGCTGTAAAACATGCAACACAATCCACCATTTCGGTTTGAAATCAGAGTAAATTATTTCTGTTAGTAATGTGAGTTTTAAATGAAACTTCATATCTTATTAACGTAAAAATGAGTTCTTAAAATCCTTATTTTTTTAAAGATTATTTTTGGAAAGATCAATGGTATTGATAAGGTAAGTTTTGGATATTTTATATTTTTATTTATGTTAACAATATTTTACTTTTGCAAGTTTATCTTAAGTTGATAGATGGTACTGTGAACAAAAAGTTTGGAATAAATGTGAAACATTCATATGTGTTCGAATTACTAAAAAAACTTCTGATTTAAAACCACTAAATTAAGAGAATGGGGAAGTATCATAGGATAAAAGATGTGTTTTTTGAAGAAACAACTAAATGTATTGCGAAATAAATACGTTCAGAATTTCCATACTAATGTGTATGTTTCTTATTCAAGTACGAAATTTTTTGAAAATGCGAAAAATTAGTAAATAAAAAAGAAAACTGCCCTGTTAAACTGAGGGCATTGAGCTCACAGGCTATTCACACTCATTGTATATTGTACTTTTATTTCAAAGAATTTGAAATATGCCCCTCGTTAAATAAAGAAATCAACACTATATTAAGGGGGGGGGCATCCCCCCGTTACCCCCCTCATAGTTAACTAATGAACCCCTTAAACTAATCAGGGAAGTCTCTAATTACAATGAATATACATACAAAATATGAAGAAAATCGGATAATTCTGCATGAAAAACTCATTTATCCAAATTAAGGGGGGATTAATTTCCCCCTTTATACTTAACCAATGAACCCCAAAACTTTTCCGAGAAGCGCATTATCACAATGAACCTATATACAAAATTTGTAGAAAATTGGATAATTCTACATGAAAAACCCATTTATCTAAATTAAGGGGGGGATTAGCCCCTTCTTTCCCCCTTTATACTCAACCAATGAACCCCCAAAACTATTGACAGAAGCGCATTATCAAAATGAACCTACATACAAAATTTAAAATAAATGGGATAATTCTGCATGAAAAACCCATTTATCTAAATTAAGAGAGAATTACCCCCCTTTCCCCCTTTATACTTAACCAATGAACCCCAAAAACTATTCAGAGAAGCGCACTATCACAATGAACCTATATACATAATTTGAAGAAAATCGGATAATTCTGCATGAAAAACTCATTTATCTAAATTAGGGGGGTTACCCCCCCCCCTTTTCCCCCTTTATACTTAACCAATGAACCCCTAAAACTATTGACAGAAGCACATTATCAAAATGAACCTATATACAAAATTTGAAGAAAATGGGATAATTCTGCATGAAAAACCCATTTATCTAAATTAAGGGGGGATTAGCCCCCCTTTCCCCCTTTATACTTAACCAATGAACCCCCAAAACTATTCAGAGAAGCGCATTATCACAATGAACCTATATACAAAATTTGAAGAAAATCAGATAATTCTGCATGAAAAACTCATTTATCTAAATTAGGGGGGTTACCCCCCTCTTTCCCCCTTTATACTTAACCAATGAACCCCCAAAACTATTGACAGAAGCACATTATCAAAATGAACCTATATAAAAAATTTGAAGAAAATCGGATAATTCTCCATGAAAAACCCATTTATCTAAATTATGGGGGGTTAGCCCCCCGTTTCCCCCCTTTATGCTTAACCAATGAACCTCTAAAACTAATCAGGGAAGCGCCTTATCACAAGGAACCTATAAACAAAATGGAAAGTAAAACGGTTAGTTCTATCAAGAGTTATCGCGTTACGTACATACATACATACATACATACATACATACATACGTACGTACGTACGTACGTACATACAGAACCGGCGGGCACATAAGCTCTCAGGCTTTGATAGCCTGTGAGCTAAAAACTAGTAAAAATTAGAAAATAAGTAGTAATTGAAATTAATAATTAGTAAATTAATCTAGTAGAAATTTAAAACATTTTCGAGGATTAAAAATTGTATCTATTTTCGCATAGTACTAAAATTACGTATAACAAAATATAATTAATGGGTTTTCCTTTAAATGAAAGATTTCAATAAACAATACATATTCATATACAATATATTAAAATTAAGCGCAAAATTTTATGTTATAAATGCACTTAAATGTAACTAAATTTGTACATATTATTTGCTTACAAATTTTTATGAATAATAAATTTCGAAATGCACGGAATATGAAATAAATGTTATTTAACATTGTCTCTAGATTTCGACGTGTTTCATAATAGCGATGGAAATATTTATTAATATGCCATATGAGATTCAGAAATCAATATTTATTGCATTTCTAATAAAGGAAATGTTTACCACATTTCTACATTATACGCCATTTGTTATTAAATATTGCAAAAGTTAACAAATATTCATATTTACAAATCACAAATTTTATAACAGGTACAGATGTATATTTTTTAGAAATATTCTGAAAAAGACACATTAAAACCGTTAACATATAAAACGAGTGAAAATTGAGTTGATACTAAACATGTCTGTATATGGGAAATTTGTTAGTTTGATATAAATATTAAATAAATAAATATTCGAGAAAAAAAAGTTGCATGCACTTGCACTCGATTTCAAAATTCACTTATTTTAAAGATTTTGCTTTATATTTTAAAATATATGCATTAAAAGAAAATATTGTAATAAATATTTTCAAACATTAACATACACACATACACCATACATCACACATAAAATGTAACACAGAATGTTGAAAAACTGGTGCGATGCACAAATTAAGGAAAAAATAAAAAATAGACGGTCAGAAGGAGACAAAATACACAGCGAAATATGAAATAAATTGAAAAAAGACAGAAATCTAAAAGGATAACAAGAAATTATACAATATTTATAATAAACAAAGAGGAAATAAAAACTTAATTATTTACATTAAAAAAATAATTAAAAAACAAATATAAATAAGTAAATAAATAAATAAGCAATTATAATAATATTATTGTTACTACTAATAATAATAACAATAAATGCAAATCAAAAGTGTTAGATTATTTTAAAAAATACGAATAAAATAAGAGCAGATAAAAAGAGTCATTTTATTTTAAAGAACATGAATATTATGGAAAACGAAAAACATGCTAATTGATAGTTTACAGTAAATGCATTAAAACTAACTGAATTCTTCTTAAGATGTTTTAACGCATGCATTTCGAAAATAACATGCGCTAAATAAACCTGAAACTTTAAATATCACTTAATTATAAAGTTTTTAATTAAAAGTTTATATTAAACTAGCAAGCTACGCCCGCTACGCTGGTCAATTTCTTATAACGAACTTTTAATCCAACAAAATATTGACATTTCATAATTCAATTTTATATTTTAACAGAATAATAAGGCTACTATAATTTGTGACTCGTGCTATAGCCAATATACAAGCCAGTACACGTCGCCCTTATCATTATCTTTTTACGCATGAAGGTTTCGCTATGGTACTCCATTGTGAAATTTGGTAATTTTTCAAATTCAATATTTGAAAAATGGCATAATCATTAGATTTGAAATTTATATCAAGAAAAATACAATTTTTTACCTTTCAAACGCAGTTTGCCTAACAATTTCCTGACAAATACTTTTCCAGCTACTATTTTTTTTCAGTAACTTCAAATGTTTCATTTTCCGAGATTAATCTGTGGCAACAATTAGCGAAAAACCCAGTCGTCAGTAACGCATAGTTTTTTATTAAAGAGGCTGTTGGAGCAGGGATTGTCACCACCAATTTCCCACCATCACTTTTGAAATCGGTTCCGTAGTTCTAGAGATTCCACAGAAATTGTAATTTAGAATGTTTTTAGAACGCTTTTCGCTCATTTCACCCTTTTAAATTTCGATTTTTTTAAATTTTGTTTTTAGAGAGCACTTACATCTTATAAGTAATTACAATGCCAAATTTTAAATTTCTACCTCATTCAGTATAAAAAAATCGCAATTTTAGAACGTTTTTCGCTCCTGCACCCTCCCCTCCCCTGAGGTTAGTGACACCGACAAAAATATAGCCTATGGTGAACCAGGGGTTGTCACCATCAATTTGCCACCATCACGTTTGAAATCGGTTCGGTAATTCTAGAGCTTCCATAGAAATTGTAATTTAGAATGGTTTAGAACGCTTTTCACTCATTTCACCCTTTTAAATTTCGATTTTTTTTATTTTGTTTTTAGAGGGCACTTACATCTTATAAATAACTACAATGCCAAATTTTAAATTTCTACCTCATTCAGTATAAAAAAATCGCAATTTTAGACCGTTTTTCGCTCCTGCACCTCCCTGGAGTTTGTGACACCGGCATAAAATATATCCTATGTTGGAGCGGGGGTTGTCACCATCAATTTGCCACCATCACTTTTGAAATCGGTTCGGTAGTTCCAGGGATTCCATAGAAATTGTAATTTAGAATTTTTTTAGAACGCTGTTCACTCATTTCACCCTTTTAAATTTCGAATTTATTTTTATTTTGTTCTTAGAGAGCATTTACATCTTATAAGTAACTACAACGCCAAATTTCAAATCGTTTCGGTAGTTCTAGAGATTCCGTAGAAATTGTAATTTAGAATGTTTTTAGAACGCTTTTTGCTCATTTCACCCTTTTAAATTTCGACTTTTTTTATTTTGTTCTTAGAGAGCATTTACATCTTATAAGTAACTACAACGCCAAATTTCAAATCGGTTCGCTAGTTCTAGAGATTCCATAGAAATTGTAATTTAGAATGTTTTTAGAACGCTTTTCGCTCATTTCACCCTTTTAAATTTCGATTTTTTTTATTTTGTTTTTTGAGAGCATTTACATCTTATAAGTAACTACAATGCAAAATTTCATATTTCTAGCTCCTTCAGTATAAAAAATGAACGCAATTTTAGAACGTTTTTCGCTCCTGCACCCCCCCCCCCTGGAGTTAGTGACACCGACATAAAATATAGCGTATGTTGAACCAGGGGTTGTCACCATCAATTTGCCACCATCACGTTTGAAATCGGTTCGGTAATTCTAGAGCGTCCATAGAAATTGTTATTTAGAATGGTTTAGAACGCTTTTCACTCTTTTCACCCTTTTAAATTTCGATTTTTTTTTATTTTTTTTTTAGAGAGCATTTACATCTTATAAGTAACTACAATGCCAAATTTTTAATTTCTAGCTCATTCAGTATAAAAAAAATCGCAATTTTAGAACGTTTTTTGCTCCTGCACCCCCCTGGAATTTGTGACACCGGCATAAAATATAGTCTATGGTGAACCAGGGGTTGTCACCATCAATTTGCCACCATCACGTTTGAAATCGGTTCGGTAATTCTAGAGCGTCCATAGAAATTGTAATTTAGAATGGTTTAGAACGCTTTTCACTCATTTCACACTTTTAAATTTCGATTTTTTTTATTTTGTTTTTAGAGGGCACTTACATCTTATAAGTAACTACAATGCCAAATTTCAAATCAGTTCGGTAGTTCTAGAGATTCCATAGAAATTGTAATTTAGAATGTTTTTAGAACGCTTTTTGCTCATTTCACCCTTTTAAATTTCGATTTTTTTTTATTTTGTTCTTAGAGAGCATTTACATCTTATAAGTAACTACAACGCCAAATTTCAAATCGGTTCGGTAGTTCTAGAGATTCCATAGAAATTGTAATTTAGAATGTTTTTAGAACACGTTTCGCTCATTTCACTCTTTTAATGTCGATTTTTTTTTATTTTGTTCTTAGAGAGCATTTACATCTTATAAGTAACTACAACACCAAATTTCAAATCGGTTCGGTAGTTCTAGAGATTCCATAGAAATTTTAATTTAGAATGTTTTTAGAACCCTTTTCGCTCATTTCACCCTTTTAAATTTCGAATTTTTTTTTATTTTGTTCTTAGAGAGCTTTACATCGTATAAGTAACTACAACGCCAAATTACAAATCGGTTCGCTAGTTCTAGATATTCCATAGAAATTGTAATTTAGAATGTTTTTAGAACGCTTTTCGCTCATTTCACCCTTTTAAATTTCGATTTTTTTTTATTTTGTTTTTTGAGAGCATTTACATCTTATAAGTAACTACAATGCCAAATTTTTAATTTCTAGCTCATTCAGTATAAAAAAATCGCAATTTTAGAACGTTTTTTGCTCCTGCACCCCCCTGGAATTTGTGACACCGGCATAAAATATAGTCTATGTTGGAGCAGGGGTAGTCACCATCAATTTGCCACCATCACTTTTGAAATCGGTTCGGTAGTTCCAGGGATTCCATAGAAATTTTAATTTAGAATGTTTTTAGAACGCTTTTCGCTCATTTCACCCTTTTAAATTTCGAATTTTTTTTATTTTGTTCTTAGAGAGCATTTACATCGTATAAGTAACTACAACGCCAAATTACAAATCGGTTCGCTAGTTCTAGAGATTCCATAGAAATTGTAATTTAGAATGTTTTTAGAACGCTTTTCGCTCATTTCACCCTTTTAAATTTCGATTTTTTTTTATTTTGTTTTTTGAGAGCTTTTACATCTTATAAGTAACTACAATGCAAAATTTCATATTTCTAGCTCCTTCAGTATAAAAAATGAACGCAATTTTAGAACGTTTTTCGCTCCTGCACCCCCCCCCCCTGGGGTTAGTGACACCGATATAAAATATAGCGTATGTTGAACCAGGGGTTGTCACCATCAATTTGCCACCATCACGTTTGTAATCGGTTCGGTAATTCTAGAGCGTCCATAGAAATTGTTATTTAGACTGGTTTAGAACGCTTTTCACTCTTTTCACCCTTTTAAATTTCGATTTTTTTTTTATTTTGTTTTTAGAGAGCATTTACATCTTATAAGTAACTACAATGCCAAATTTTTAATTTCTAGCTCATTCAGTATAAAAAAATCGCAATTTTAGAAAGTTTTTTGCTCCTGCACCCCCCTGGAATTTGTGACACCGGCATAAAATATAGTCTATGGTGAACCAGGGGTTGTCACCATCAATTTGCCACCATCACGTTTGAAATCGTTTCGGTAATTCTAGAGCGTCCATAGAAATTGTAATTTAGAATGGTTTAGAACGCTTTTCACTCATTTCACCCTTTTAAATTTCGATTTTTTTTATTTTGTTTTTAGAGGGCACTTACATCTTATAAGTAACTACAATGCCAAATTTCAAATCAGTTCGTTAGTTCTAGAGATTCCATAGAAATTGTAATTTAGAATGTTTTTAGAACGCTTTTTGCTCATTTCACCCTTTTAAATTTCGATTTTTTTTATTTTGTTCTTAGAGAGCATTTACATCTTATAAGTAACTACAACGCCAAATTACAAATCGGTTCGGTAGTTCTAGAGATTCCATAGAAATTGTAATTTAGAATGTTTTTAGAACACGTTTCGCTCATTTCACTCTTTTAAATGTCGATTTTTTTTTTATTTTGTTCTTAGAGAGCATTTACATCTTATAAGTAACTACAACACCAAATTTCAAATCGGTTCGGTAGTTCTAGAGATTCCATAGAAATTTTAATTTAGAATGTTTTTAGAACGCTTTTCGCTCATTTCACCCTTATAAATTTCGAATTTTTTTTTATTTTGTTCTTAGAGAGCATTTACATCGTATAAGTAACTACAACGCCAAATTACAAATCGGTTCGCTAGTTCTAGATATTCCATAGAAATTGTAATTTAGAATGTTTTTAGAACGCTTTTCGCTCATTTCACCCTTTTAAATTTCGATTTTTTTTATTTTGTTTTTTGAGAGCATTTACATCTTATAAGTAACTACAATACAAAATTTCATATTTCTAGCTCCTTCAGTATAAAAAATGAACGCAATTTTAGAACGTTTTTCGCTCCTGCACCCCCCCCCCTGGGGTTAGTGACACCGACATAAAATATAGCGTATGTTGAACCAGGGGTTGTCACCATCAATTTGCCACCATCACGTTTGAAATCGGTTCGGTAATTCTAGAGCGTCCATAGAAATTGTTATTTAGAATGGTTTAGAAAGCTTTTCACTCTTTTCACCCTTTTAAATTTCGATTTTTTCTTATTTTGTTTTTAGAGAGCATTTACATCTTATAAGTAACTACAATGCCAAATTTTTAATTTCTAGCTCATTCAGTATAAAAAAATCGCAGTTTTAGAACGTTTTTTGCTCCTGCACCCCCCTGGAATTTGTGACAGCGGCATAAAATATAGTCTATGTTGGAGCAGGGGTAGTCACCATCAATTTGCCACCATCACTTTTGAAATCGGTTCGGTAGTTCCAGGGATTCCATAGAAATTTTAATTTAGAATGTTTTTAGAACGCTTTTCGCTCATTTCACCCTTTTAAATTTCGATTTTTTTTTATTTTGTTCTTAGAGAGCATTTACATCGTATAAGTAACTACAACGCCAAATTACAAATCGGTTCGCTAGTTCAAGAGATTCCATAGAAATTGTAATTTAGAATGTTTTTAGAACGCTTTTCGCTCATTTCACCCTTTTAAATTTCGATTTTTTTTTATTTTGTTTTTTGAGAGCTTTTACATCTTATAAGTAACTACAATGCAAAATTTCATATTTCTAGCTCCTTCAGTATAAAAAATGAACGCAATTTTAGAACGTTTTTCGCTCCTGCACCCCCCCCCCTGGGGTTAGTGACACCGACATAAAATATGGCGTATGTTGAACCAGGGGTTGTCACCATCAATTTGCCACCATCACGTTTGTAATCGGTTCGGTAATTCTAGAGCGTCCATAGAAATTGTTATTTAGAATGGTTTAGAACGCTTTTCACTCTTTTCAACCTTTTAAATTTCGATTTTTTTTTATTTTGTTTTTAGAGAGCATTTACATCTTATAAGTAACTACAATGCCAAATTTTTAATTTCTAGCTCATTCAGTATAAAAAAATCGCAATTTTAGAACGTTTTTTGCTCCTGCACCCCCCTGGAATTTGTGACACCGGCATAAAATATAGTCTATGGTGAACCAGGGGTTGTCACCATCAATTTGCCACCAACACGTTTGAAATCGGTTCGGTAATTCTAGAGCGTCCATAGAAATTGTAATTTAGAATGGTTTAGAACGCTTTTCACTCATTTCACCCTTTTTAATTTCGATTTTTTTTATTTTGTTTTTAGAGGGCACTTACATCTTATAAGTAACTACAATGCCAAATTTCAAATCAGTTCGGTAGTTCTAGAGATTCCATAGAAATTGTAATTTAGAATGTTTTTAGAACGCTTTTTGCTCATTTCACCCTTTTAAATTTCGATTTTTTTTATTTTGTTCTTAGAGAGCATTTACATCTTATAAGTAACTACAACGCCAAATTTCAAATCGGTTCGGTAGTTCTAGAGATTCCATAGAAATTTTAATTTAGAATGCTTTTAGAACGCTTTTCGCTCATTTCACCCTTTTAAATTTCGAATTTTTTTAAATTTTGTTCTTAGAGAGCATTTACATCGTATAAGTAACTACAACGCCAAATTACAAATCGGTTCGCTAGTTCTAGATATTCCATAGAAATTGTAATTTAGAATGTTTTTAGAACGCTTTTCGCTCATTTCACCCTTTTAAATTTCGATTTTTTTTTATTTTGTTTTTTGAGAGCATTTACATCTTATAAGTAATTACAATGCCAAATTTTAAATTTCTACCTCATTCAGTATAAAAAAATCGCAATTTTAGAACGTTTTTCGCTCCTGCACCCTCCCCTCCCCTGAGGTTAGTGACACCGACAAAAATATAGCCTATGGTGAACCAGGGGTTGTCACCATCAATTTGCCACCATCACGTTTGAAATCGGTTCGGTAATTCTAGAGCTTCCATAGAAATTGTAATTTAGAATGGTTTAGAACGCTTTTCACTCATTTCACCCTTTTAAATTTCGATTTTTTTTATTTTGTTTTTAGAGGGCACTTACATCTTATAAATAACTACAATGCCAAATTTTAAATTTCTACCTCATTCAGTATAAAAAAATCGCAATTTTAGACCGTTTTTCGCTCCTGCACCTCCCTGGAGTTTGTGACACCGGCATAAAATATAGCCTATGTTGGA
Source organism: Maratus michaelseni (assembly GCA_963931845.1). Taxonomy (NCBI): domain Eukaryota; kingdom Metazoa; phylum Arthropoda; class Arachnida; order Araneae; family Salticidae; genus Maratus; species Maratus michaelseni. Next base: position 84,188,337 of record OZ007589.1, read on the forward strand.
GCGGGGGTTGTCACCATCAATTTGCCACCATCACTTTTGAAATCGGTTCGGTAGTTCCAGGGATTCCATAGAAATTGTAATTTAGAATTTTTTTTAGAACGCTGTTCACTCATTTCACCCTTTTAAATTTCGAATTTATTTTTATTTTGTTCTTAGAGAGCATTTACATCTTATAAGTAACTACAACGCCAAATTTCAAATCGTTTCGGTAGTTCTAGAGATTCCGTAGAAATTGTAATTTAGAATGTTTTTAGAACGCTTTTTGCTCATTTCACCCTTTTAAATTTCGATTTTTTTTATTTTGTTCTTAGAGAGCATTTACATCTTATAAGTAACTACAACGCCAAATTTCAAATCGGTTCGCTAGTTCTAGAGATTCCATAGAAATTGTAATTTAGGATGTTTTTAGAACGCTTTTCGCTCATTTCACCCTTTTAAATTTCGATTTTTTTTTATTTTGTTTTTTGAGAGCATTTACATCTTATAAGTAACTACAATGCAAAATTTCATATTTCTAGCTCCTTCAGTATAAAAAATGAACGCAATTTTAGAACGTTTTTCGCTCCTGCACCCCCCCCCTGGGGTTAGTGACACCGACATAAAATATAGCGTATGTTGAACCAGGGGTTGTCACCATCAATTTGCCACCATCACGTTTGAAATCGGTTCGGTAATTCTAGAGCGTCCATAGAAATTGTTATTTAGAATGGTTTAGAACGCTTTTCACTCTTTTCACCCTTTTAAATTTCGATTTTTTTTAATTTTGTTTTTAGAGAGCATTTACATCTTATAAGTAACTACAATGCCAAATTTTTAATTTCTAGCTCATTCAGTATAAAAAAATCGCAATTTTAGAACGTTTTTTGCTCCTGCACCCCCCTGGAATTTGTGACACCGGCATAAAATATAGTCTATGGTGAACCAGGGGTTGTCACCATCAATTTGCCACCATCACGTTTGAAATCGGTTCGGTAATTGTAGAGCGTCCCCCTAGAGCGTCTAGAGCGCGATTCTAAATTGTAATTTAGAATGGTTTAGAACGCTTTTCACTCATTTCACACTTTTAAATTTCGATTTTTTTTATTTTGTTTTTAGAGGGCACTTACATCTTATAAGTAACTACAATGCCAAATTTCAAATCAGTTCGGTAGTTCTAGAGATTCCATAGAAATTGTAATTTAGAATGTTTTTAGAACGCTGTTCACTCATTTCACCCTTTTAAATTTCGAATTTATTTTTATTTTGTTCTTAGAGAGCATTTACATCTTATAAGTAACTACAACGCCAAATTTCAAATCGTTTCGGTAGTTCTAGAGATTCCGTAGAAATTGTAATTTAGAATGTTTTTAGAACGCTTTTTGCTCATTTCACCCTTTTAAATTTCGATTTTTTTTATTTTGTTCTTAGAGAGCATTTACATCTTATAAGTAACTACAACGCCAAATTTCAAATCGTTTCGGTAGTTCTAGAGATTCCATAGAAATTGTAATTTAGAATGTTTTTAGAACGCTTTTCGCTCATTTCACCCTTTTAAATTTCGATTTTTTTTAATTTTGTTTTTTGAGAGCATTTACATCTTATAAGTAACTACAATGCAAAATTTCATATTTCTAGCTCCTTCAGTATAAAAAATGAACGCAATTTTAGAACGTTTTTCGCTCCTGCACCCCCCCCCCTGGGGTTAGTGACACCGACATAAAATATAGCGTATGTTGAACCAGGGGTTGTCACCATCAATTTGCCACCATCACGTTTGAAATCGGTTCGGTAATTCTAGAGCGTCCATAGAAATTGTTATTTAGAATGGTTTAGAACGCTTTTCACTCTTTTCACCCTTTTAAATTTCGATTTTTTTTTATTTTGTTTTTAGAGAGCATTTACATCTTATAAGTAACTACAATGCCAAATTTTTAATTTCTAGCTCATTCAGTATAAAAAATCGCAATTTTAGAACGTTTTTTGCTCCTGCACCCCCCTGGAATTTGTGACACCGGCATAAAATATAGTCTATGGTGAACCAGGGGTTGTCACCATCAATTTGCCACCATCACGTTTGAAATCGGTTCGGTAATTGTAGAGCGTCCCCCTAGAGCGTCTAGAGCGCGATTCTAAATTGTAATTTAGAATGGTTTAGAACGCTTTTCACTCATTTCACACTTTTAAATTTCGATTTTTTTTATTTTGTTTTTAGAGGGCACTTACATCTTATAAGTAACTACAATGCCAAATTTCAAATCAGTTCGGTAGTTCTAGAGATTCCATAGAAATTGTAATTTAGAATGTTTTTAGAACGCTGTTCACTCATTTCACCCTTTTAAATTTCGAATTTATTTATATTTTGTTCTTAGAGAGCATTTACATCTTATAAGTAACTACAACGCCAAATTTCAAATCGTTTCGGTAGTTCTAGAGATTCCGTAGAAATTGTAATTTAGAATGTTTTTAGAACGCTTTTTGCTCATTTCACCCTTTTAAATTTCGATTTTTTTTATTTTGTTCTTAGAGAGCATTTACATCTTATAAGTAACTACAACGCCAAATTTCAAATCGGTTCGCTAGTTCTAGAGATTCCATAGAAATTGTAATTTAGAATGTTTTTAGAACGCTTTTCGCTCATTTCACCCTTTTAAATTTCGATTTTTTTTTATTTTGTTTTTTGAGAGCATTTACATCTTATAAGTAACTACAATGCAAAATTTCATATTTCTAGCTCCTTCAGTATAAAAAATGAACGCAATTTTAGAACGTTTTTCGCTCCTGCACCCCCCCCCCCCTGGGGTTAGTGACACCGACATAAAATATAGCGTATGTTGAACCAGGGGTTGTCACCATCAATTTGCCACCATCACGTTTGAAATCGGTTCGGTAATTCTAGAGCGTCCATAGAAATTGTTATTTAGAATGGTTTAGAACGCTTTTCACTCTTTTCACCCTTTTAAATTTCGATTTTTTTTTATTTTGTTTTTAGAGAGCATTTACATCTTATAAGTAACTACAATGCCAAATTTTTAATTTCTAGCTCATTCAGTATAAAAAAATCGCAATTTTAGAACGTTTTTTGCTCCTGCACCCCCCTGGAATTTGTGACACCGGCATAAAATATAGTCTATGGTGAACCAGGGGTTGTCACCATCAATTTGCCACCATCACTTTTGAAATCGGTTCGGTAATTCTAGAGCGTCCCCCTAGAGCGTCTAGAGCGCGATTCTAAATTGTAATTTAGAATGGTTTAGAACGCTTTTCACTCATTTCACACTTTTAAATTTCGATTTTTTTTATTTTGTTTTTAGAGGGCACTTACATCTTATAAGTAACTACAATGCCAAATTTCAAATCAGTTCGGTAGTTCTAGAGATTCCATAGAAATTGTAATTTAGAATGTTTTTAGAACGTTTTTTGCTCATTTCACCCTTTTAAATTTCGATTTTTTGTTATTTTGTTCTTAGAGAGCATTTACATCTTATAAATAACTACAACGCCAAATTTCAAATCGGTTCGGTAGTTCTAGAGATTCCATAGAAATTGTAATTTAGAATGTTTTTAGAACACGTTTCGCTCATTTCACTCTTTTAAATGTCGATTTTTTTTTATTTTGTTCTTAGAGAGCATTTACATCTTATAAGTAACTACAACACCAAATTTCAAATCGGTTCGGTAGTTCTAGAGATTCCATAGAAATTTTAATTTAGAATGTTTTTAGAACCCTTTTCGCTCATTTCACCCTTTTAAATTTCGAATTTTTTTTTATTTTGTTCTTAGAGAGCATTTACATCGTATAAGTAACTACAGCGCCAAATTACAAATCGGTTCGCTAATTCTAGAGCGTCCATAGAAATTGTTATTTAGAATGGTTTAGAACGCTTTTCACTCTTTTCACCCTTTTAAATTTCGATTTTTTCTTATTTTGTTTTTAGAGAGCATTTACATCTTATAAGTAACTACAATGCCAAATTTTTAATTTCTAGCTCATTCAGTATAAAAAATCGCAATTTTAGAACGTTTTTTGCTCCTGCACCCCCCTGGAATTTGTGACACCGGCATAAAATATAGTCTATGTTGGAGCAGGGGTAGTCACCATCAATTTGCCACCATCACTTTTGAAATCGGTTCGGTAGTTCCAGGGATTCCATAGAAATTTTAATTTAGAATGTTTTTAGAACGCTTTTCGCTCATTTCACCCTTTTAAATTTCGAATTTTTTTTATTTTGTTCTTAGAGAGCATTTACATCGTATAAGTAACTACAACGCCAAATTACAAATCGGTTCGCTAGTTCTAGAGATTCCATAGAAATTGTAATTTAGAATGTTTTTAGAACGCTTTTCGCTCATTTCACCCTTTTAAATTTCGATTTTTTTTTATTTTGTTTTTTGAGAGCATTTACATCTTATAAGTAACTACAATGCAAAATTTCAAATTTCTAGCTCCTTCAGTATAAAAAATGAACGCAATTTTAGAACGTTTTTCGCTCCTGCACCCCCCCCCCCCTGTGGTTAATGACACCGACATAAAATATAGCGTATGTTGAACCAGGGGTTGTCACCATCAATTTGCCACCATCACGTTTGAAATCGGTTCGGTAATTCTAGAGCGTCCATAGAAATTGTTATTTAGAATGGTTTAGAACGCTTTTCACTCTTTTCAACCTTTTAAATTTCGATTTTTTTTTATTTTGTTTTTAGAGAGCATTTACATCTTATAAGTAACTACAATGCCAAATTTTTAATTTCTAGCTCATTCAGTATAAAAAAATCGCAATTTTAGAACGTTTTTTGCTCCTGCACCCCCCTGGAATTTGTGACACCGGCATAAAATATAGTCTATGGTGAACCAGGGGTTGTCACCATCAATTTGCCACCAACACGTTTGAAATCGGTTCGGTAATTCTAGAGCGTCCATAGAAATTGTAATTTAGAATGGTTTAGAACGCTTTTCACTCATTTCACCCTTTTTAATTTCGATTTTTTTTATTTTGTTTTTAGAGGGCACTTACATCTTATAAGTAACTACAATGCCAAATTTCAAATCAGTTCGGTAGTTCTAGAGATTCCATAGAAATTGTAATTTAGAATGTTTTTAGAACGCTTTTTGCTCCTTTCACCCTTTTAAATTTCGATTTTTTTTATTTTGTTCTTAGAGAGCATTTACATCTTATAAGTAACTACAACGCCAAATTTCAAATCGGTTCGGTAGTTCTAGAGATTCCATAGAAATTTTAATTTAGAATGCTTTTAGAACGCTTTTCGCTCATTTCACCCTTTTAAATTTCGAATTTTTTTAAATTTTGTTCTTAGAGAGCATTTACATCGTATAAGTAACTACAACGCCAAATTACAAATCGGTTCGCTAGTTCTAGATATTCCATAGAAATTGTAATTTAGAATGTTTTTAGAACGCTTTTCGCTCATTTCACCCTTTTAAATTTCGATTTTTTTTTATTTTGTTTTTTGAGAGCATTTACATCTTATAAGTAATTACAATGCCAAATTTTAAATTTCTACCTCATTCAGTATAAAAAAATCGCAATTTTAGAACGTTTTTCGCTCCTGCACCCTCCCCTCCCCTGAGGTTAGTGACACCGACAAAAATATAGCCTATGGTGAACCAGGGGTTGTCACCATCAATTTGCCACCATCACGTTTGAAATCGGTTCGGTAATTCTAGAGCTTCCATAGAAATTGTAATTTAGAATGGTTTAGAACGCTTTTCACTCATTTCACCCTTTTAAATTTCGATTTTTTTTATTTTGTTTTTAGAGGGCACTTACATCTTATAAATAACTACAATGCCAAATTTTAAATTTCTACCTCATTCAGTATAAAAAAATCGCAATTTTAGACCGTTTTTCGCTCCTGCACCTCCCTGGAGTTTGTGACACCGGCATAAAATATAGCCTATGTTGGAGCGGGGGTTGTCACCATCAATTTGCCACCATCACTTTTGAAATCGGTTCGGTAGTTCCAGGGATTCCATAGAAATTGTAATTTAGAATTTTTTTTAGAACGCTGTTCACTCATTTCACCCTTTTAAATTTCGAATTTATTTTTATTTTGTTCTTAGAGAGCATTTACATCTTATAAGTAACTACAACGCCAAATTTCAAATCGTTTCGGTAGTTCTAGAGATTCCGTAGAAATTGTAATTTAGAATGTTTTTAGAACGCTTTTTGCTCATTTCACCCTTTTAAATTTCGATTTTTTTTATTTTGTTCTTAGAGAGCATTTACATCTTATAAGTAACTACAACGCCAAATTTCAAATCGGTTCGCTAGTTCTAGAGATTCCATAGAAATTGTAATTTAGGATGTTTTTAGAACGCTTTTCGCTCATTTCACCCTTTTAAATTTCGATTTTTTTTTATTTTGTTTTTTGAGAGCATTTACATCTTATAAGTAACTACAATGCAAAATTTCATATTTCTAGCTCCTTCAGTATAAAAAATGAACGCAATTTTAGAACGTTTTTCGCTCCTGCACCCCCCCCCCTGGGGTTAGTGACACCGACATAAAATATAGCGTATGTTGAACCAGGGGTTGTCACCATCAATTTGCCACCATCACGTTTGAAATCGGTTCGGTAATTCTAGAGCGTCCATAGAAATTGTTATTTAGAATGGTTTAGAACGCTTTTCACTCTTTTCACCCTTTTAAATTTCGATTTTTTTTTATTTTGTTTTTAGAGAGCATTTACATCTTATAAGTAACTACAATGCCAAATTTTTAATTTCTAGCTCATTCAGTATAAAAAAATCGCAATTTTAGAACGTTTTTTGCTCCTGCACCCCCCTGGAATTTGTGACACCGGCATAAAATATAGTCTATGGTGAACCAGGGGTTGTCACCATCAATTTGCCACCATCACGTTTGAAATCGGTTCGGTAATTGTAGAGCGTCCCCCTAGAGCGTCTAGAGCGCGATTCTAAATTGTAATTTAGAATGGTTTAGAACGCTTTTCACTCATTTCACACTTTTAAATTTCGATTTTTTTTATTTTGTTTTTAGAGGGCACTTACATCTTATAAGTAACTACAATGCCAAATTTCAAATCAGTTCGGTAGTTCTAGAGATTCCATAGAAATTGTAATTTAGAATGTTTTTAGAACGCTGTTCACTCATTTCACCCTTTTAAATTTCGAATTTATTTTTATTTTGTTCTTAGAGAGCATTTACATCTTATAAGTAACTACAACGCCAAATTTCAAATCGTTTCGGTAGTTCTAGAGATTCCGTAGAAATTGTAATTTAGAATGTTTTTAGAACGCTTTTTGCTCATTTCACCCTTTTAAATTTCGATTTTTTTTATTTTGTTCTTAGAGAGCATTTACATCTTATAAGTAACTACAACGCCAAATTTCAAATCGGTTCGCTAGTTCTAGAGATTCCATAGAAATTGTAATTTAGAATGTTTTTAGAACGCTTTTCGCTCATTTCACCCTTTTAAATTTCGATTTTTTTTAATTTTGTTTTTTGAGAGCATTTACATCTTATAAGTAACTACAATGCAAAATTTCATATTTCTAGCTCCTTCAGTATAAAAAATGAACGCAATTTTAGAACGTTTTTCGCTCCTGCACCCCCCCCCCTGGGGTTAGTGACACCGACATAAAATATAGCGTATGTTGAACCAGGGGTTGTCACCATCAATTTGCCACCATCACGTTTGAAATCGGTTCGGTAATTCTAGAGCGTCCATAGAAATTGTTATTTAGAATGGTTTAGAACGCTTTTCACTCTTTTCACCCTTTTAAATTTCGATTTTTTTTTATTTTGTTTTTAGAGAGCATTTACATCTTATAAGTAACTACAATGCCAAATTTTTAATTTCTAGCTCATTCAGTATAAAAAATCGCAATTTTAGAACGTTTTTTGCTCCTGCACCCCCCTGGAATTTGTGACACCGGCATAAAATATAGTCTATGGTGAACCAGGGGTTGTCACCATCAATTTGCCACCATCACGTTTGAAATCGGTTCGGTAATTGTAGAGCGTCCCCCTAGAGCGTCTAGAGCGCGATTCTAAATTGTAATTTAGAATGGTTTAGAACGCTTTTCACTCATTTCACACTTTTAAATTTCGATTTTTTTTATTTTGTTTTTAGAGGGCACTTACATCTTATAAGTAACTACAATGCCAAATTTCAAATCAGTTCGGTAGTTCTAGAGATTCCATAGAAATTGTAATTTAGAATGTTTTTAGAACGCTGTTCACTCATTTCACCCTTTTAAATTTCGAATTTATTTATATTTTGTTCTTAGAGAGCATTTACATCTTATAAGTAACTACAACGCCAAATTTCAAATCGTTTCGGTAGTTCTAGAGATTCCGTAGAAATTGTAATTTAGAATGTTTTTAGAACGCTTTTTGCTCATTTCACCCTTTTAAATTTCGATTTTTTTTATTTTGTTCTTAGAGAGCATTTACATCTTATAAGTAACTACAACGCCAAATTTCAAATCGGTTCGCTAGTTCTAGAGATTCCATAGAAATTGTAATTTAGAATGTTTTTAGAACGCTTTTCGCTCATTTCACCCTTTTAAATTTCGATTTTTTTTTATTTTGTTTTTTGAGAGCATTTACATCTTATAAGTAACTACAATGCAAAATTTCATATTTCTAGCTCCTTCAGTATAAAAAATGAACGCAATTTTAGAACGTTTTTCGCTCCTGCACCCCCCCCCCCTGGGGTTAGTGACACCGACATAAAATATAGCGTATGTTGAACCAGGGGTTGTCACCATCAATTTGCCACCATCACGTTTGAAATCGGTTCGGTAATTCTAGAGCGTCCATAGAAATTGTTATTTAGAATGGTTTAGAACGCTTTTCACTCTTTTCACCCTTTTAAATTTCGATTTTTTTTTATTTTGTTTTTAGAGAGCATTTACATCTTATAAGTAACTACAATGCCAAATTTTTAATTTCTAGCTCATTCAGTATAAAAAAATCGCAATTTTAGAACGTTTTTTGCTCCTGCACCCCCCTGGAATTTGTGACACCGGCATAAAATATAGTCTATGGTGAACCAGGGGTTGTCACCATCAATTTGCCACCATCACTTTTGAAATCGGTTCGGTAATTCTAGAGCGTCCCCCTAGAGCGTCTAGAGCGCGATTCTAAATTGTAATTTAGAATGGTTTAGAACGCTTTTCACTCATTTCACACTTTTAAATTTCGATTTTTTTTATTTTGTTTTTAGAGGGCACTTACATCTTATAAGTAACTACAATGCCAAATTTCAAATCAGTTCGGTAGTTCTAGAGATTCCATAGAAATTGTAATTTAGAATGTTTTTAGAACGTTTTTTGCTCATTTCACCCTTTTAAATTTCGATTTTTTGTTATTTTGTTCTTAGAGAGCATTTACATCTTATAAATAACTACAACGCCAAATTTCAAATCGGTTCGGTAGTTCTAGAGATTCCATAGAAATTGTAATTTAGAATGTTTTTAGAACACGTTTCGCTCATTTCACTCTTTTAAATGTCGATTTTTTTTTATTTTGTTCTTAGAGAGCATTTACATCTTATAAGTAACTACAACACCAAATTTCAAATCGGTTCGGTAGTTCTAGAGATTCCATAGAAATTTTAATTTAGAATGTTTTTAGAACCCTTTTCGCTCATTTCACCCTTTTAAATTTCGAATTTTTTTTTATTTTGTTCTTAGAGAGCATTTACATCGTATAAGTAACTACAGCGCCAAATTACAAATCGGTTCGCTAATTCTAGAGCGTCCATAGAAATTGTTATTTAGAATGGTTTAGAACGCTTTTCACTCTTTTCACCCTTTTAAATTTCGATTTTTTCTTATTTTGTTTTTAGAGAGCATTTACATCTTATAAGTAACTACAATGCCAAATTTTTAATTTCTAGCTCATTCAGTATAAAAAATCGCAATTTTAGAACGTTTTTTGCTCCTGCACCCCCCTGGAATTTGTGACACCGGCATAAAATATAGTCTATGTTGGAGCAGGGGTAGTCACCATCAATTTGCCACCATCACTTTTGAAATCGGTTCGGTAGTTCCAGGGATTCCATAGAAATTTTAATTTAGAATGTTTTTAGAACGCTTTTCGCTCATTTCACCCTTTTAAATTTCGAATTTTTTTTATTTTGTTCTTAGAGAGCATTTACATCGTATAAGTAACTACAACGCCAAATTACAAATCGGTTCGCTAGTTCTAGAGATTCCATAGAAATTGTAATTTAGAATGTTTTTAGAACGCTTTTCGCTCATTTCACCCTTTTAAATTTCGATTTTTTTTTATTTTGTTTTTTGAGAGCATTTACATCTTATAAGTAACTACAATGCAAAATTTCAAATTTCTAGCTCCTTCAGTATAAAAAATGAACGCAATTTTAGAACGTTTTTCGCTCCTGCACCCCCCCCCCCTGTGGTTAATGACACCGACATAAAATATAGCGTATGTTGAACCAGGGGTTGTCACCATCAATTTGCCACCATCACGTTTGAAATCGGTTCGGTAATTCTAGAGCGTCCATAGAAATTGTTATTTAGAATGGTTTAGAACACTTTTCACTCTTTTCACCCTTTTAAATTTCGATTTTTTTTTATTTTGTTTTTAGAGAGCATTTACATCTTATAAGTAACTACAATGCCAAATTTTTTATTTCTAGCTCATTCAGTATAAAAAATCGCAATTTTAGAACGTTTTTTGCTCCTGCACCCCCCTGGAATTTGTGACACCGGCATAAAATATAGTCTATGGTGAACCAGGGGTTGTCACCATCAATTTGCCACCATCACGTTTGAAATCGGTTCGGTAATTCTAGAGCGTCCATAGAAATTGTAATTTAGAATGGTTTAGAACGCTTTTCACTCATTTCACCCTTTTAAATTTCGATTTTTTTTATTTTGTTTTTAGAGGGCACTTACATCTTATAAGTAACTACAATGCCAAATTTCAAATCAGTTCGGTAGTTCTAGAGATTCCATAGAAATTGTAATTTAGAATGTTTTTAGAACGCTTTTTGCTCATTTCACCCTTTTAAATTTCGATTTTTTTTATTTTGTTCTTAGAGAGCATTTACATCTTATAAGTAACTACAACGCCAAATTTCAAATCGGTTCGGTAGTTCTAGAGATTCCATAGAAATTGTAATTTAGAATGTTTTTAGAACACGTTTCGCTCATTTTACTCTTTTAAATGTCGATTTTTTTTTATTTTGTTCTTAGAGAGCATTTACATCTTATAAGTAACTACAACACCAAATTTCAAATCGGTTCGGTAGTTCTAGAGATTCCATAGAAATTTTAATTTAGAATGTTTTTAGAACGCTTTTCGCTCATTTCACCCTTTTAAATTTCGAATTTTTTTTAATTTTGTTCTTAGAGAGCATTTACATCGTATAAGTAACTACAACGCCAAATTACAAATCGGTTCGCTAGTTCTAGATATTCCATAGAAATTGTAATTTAGAATGTTTTTAGAACGCTTTTCGCTCATTTCACCCTTTTAAATTTCGATTTTTTTTTATTTTGTTTTTTGAGAGCATTTACATCTTATAAGTAACTACAATGCAAAATTTCATATTTCTAGCTCCTTCAATATAAAAAATGAACGCAATTTTAGAACCTTTTTCGCTCCTGCACCCCCCCCTGGGGTTAGTGACACCGACATAAAATATAGCGTATGTTGAACCAGGGGTTGTCACCATCAATTTGCCACCATCACGTTTGAAATCGGTTCGGTAATTCTAGAGCGTCCATAGAAATTGTTATTTAGAATGGTTTAGAACGCTTTTCACTCTTTTCACCCTTTTAAATTTCGATTTTTTCTTATTTTGTTTTTAGAGAGCATTTACATCTTATAAGTAACTACAATGCCAAATTTTTAATTTCTAGCTCATTCAGTATAAAAAAATCGCAATTTTAGAACGTTTTTTGCTCCTGCACCCCCCTGGAATTTGTGACACCGGCATAAAATATAGTCTATTTTGGAGCAGGGGTAGTCACCATGGATTTGCCACCATCACTTTTGAAATCGGTTCGGTAGTTCCAGGGATTCCATAGAAATTGTAATTTAGAATTTTTTAGAACGCTTTTCGCTCATTTCACCCTTTTAAATTTCGAATTTTTTTTTATTTTGTTCTTAGAGAGCATTTACATCTTATAAGTAACTACAACGCCAAATTTCAAATCAGTTCGGTAGTTCTAGAGATTCCATAGAAATTGTAATTTAGAATGTTTTTAGAAAGTTTTTCGCTCATTTCACTCTTTTAAATTTTGAATTTTTTTTTTTATTTTGTTCTTAGAGAGCATTTACATCTTATAAGTAACTACAACGCCAAATTTCAAATCGGTTCGGTAGTTCTAGAGATTCCATAGAAATTGTAATTTAGAATGTTTTTAAAACGCTTTTCGCTCATTTCACCCTTTTAAATTTCGAATTTTTTTTTATTTTGTTCTTAGAGAGCATTTACATCTTATAAGTAACTACAACGCCAAATTTGAAATCGGTTCGGTAGTTCTAGAGATTCCATAGAAATTGTAATTTAGAATGTTTTTAGAACGCTTTTCGCTCATTTCACCCTTTTAATTTCGATTTTTTTTTATTTTGTTCTTAGAGTGCATTTACATCTTATAAGTAACTACAACGCTAAATTTCAAATCGGTTCGATAGTTCTAGAGATTCCATAGAAATTGTAATTTAGAATGTTTTTAGAACGCTTTTCGGTCATTTCACTATTTTAAATTTCGAATTTTTTTTTATTTTGTTCTTAGAGAGCATTTACATCTTATAAGTAACTACAACGCTAAATTTCTAATCGGTTCGGTAGTTCTAGAGATTCCATAGAAATTGTAATTTAGAATGTTTTTAGAACGCTTTTCGATCATTTCACTCTTTTAACTTTCGATTTTTTTTTAATTTTGTTCTTAGAGAGCATTTACATCGTATAAGTAACTACAACGCCAAATTTCAAATTTCTAGCTGCTTCAATATAAAAAAATCGCAATTTTAGAACGTTTTTTGCTCCTGCACCCCCCTGGAGTTTGTGACACCGGCATAAAATATAGTCTATGTTGGAGCAGGGGTAGTCACCATCAATTTGCTATCATCACGTTTGAAATCGGTTCGGTAATTCTAGAGCGTCCATAGAAATTGTAATTTAGAATGGTTTATAACGCTTTTCGCTCATTTCACCCTTTTAAATTTCGATTTTTTTTTTATTTTGTTCTTAGAGAGCATTTACATCTTATAAGTAACTACAACGCCAAATTTCAAATCGGTTCGGTAGTTCTAGAGATTCCACAGAAATTGTAATTTAGAATGTTTTTAGAACGCTTTTCGCTCATTTCACCCTTTTAAATTTCGATTTTTTTTTTTTTTTTTTGTTTTTAGAGAGCATTTACATCTTATAAGTAACTACAATGCCAAATTTTTAATTTCTAGCTCATTTAGTATAAAAAAAATCGCAATTTTAGAACGTTTTTTGCTCCTGCACCCCCCTGGAATTTGTGACACCGGCATAAAATATAGTCTATGGTGAACCAGGGGTTGTCACCATCAATTTGCCACCATCACGTTTGAAATCGGTTCGGTAATTCTAGAGCGTCCATAGAAATTGTAATTTAGAATTGTTTAGAACGCTTTTCACTCATTTCACCCTTTTAAATTTCGATTTTTTTTATTTTGTTTTTAGAGGGCACTTACATCTTATAAGTAACTACAATGCCAAATTTCAAATCAGTTCGGTAGTTCTAGAGATTCCATAGAAATTGTAATTTAGAATGTTTTTAGAACGCTTTTTGCTCATTTCACCCTTTTAAATTTCGATTTTTTTTTATTTTGTTCTTAGAGAGCATTTACATCTTATAAGTAACTACAACGCCAAATTTCAAATCGGTTCGGTAGTTCTAGAGATTCCATAGAAATTGTAATTTAGAATGTTTTTAGAACACGTTTCGCTCATTTCACTCTTTTAAATGTCGATTTTTTTTATTTTGTTCTTAGAGAGCATTTACATCTTATAAGTAACTACAACGCCAAATTTCAAATCGGTTCGGTAGTTCTAGAGATTCCATAGAAATTGTAATTTAGAATGTTTTTAAAACGCTTTTCGCTCATTTCACCCTTTTAAATTTCGAATTTTTTTTTATTTTGTTCTTAGAGAGCATTTACATCTTATAAGTAACTACAACGCCAAATTTGAAATCGGTTCGGTAGTTCTAGAGATTCCATAGAAATTGTAATTTAGAATGTTTTTAGAACGCTTTTGAACGTATTTTTAACGTTTTTTGAACGTATTTTTAAAACGTATTAGAACGCAAATTGATGGTGACAACCCCTGGTTCACCATAGACTATATTTTATGCCGGTGTCACAAATTCCAGGGGGGTGCAGGAGCAAAAAACGTTCTAAAATTGCGATTTTTTTATACTGAATGAGCTAGAAATTAAAAATTTGGCATTGTAGTTACTTATAAGATGTAAATGCTCTCTAAAAACAAAATTTTCTATGGAATCTCTAGAACTACCGAACTGATTTGAAATTTCTATGGAATCTCTAGAACTACCGAACTGATTTGAAATTTGGCATTGTAGTTACTTATAAGATGTAAGTGGTAGTTCTAGAGATTCCATAGAAATTGTAATTTAGAATGTTTTTAGAACACGTTTCGCTCATTTCACTCTTTTAAATATCGATTTTTTTTTATTTTGTTCTTAGAGAGCATTTACATCTTATAAGTAACTACAACACCAAATTTCAAATCGGTTCGGTAGTTCTAGAGATTCCATAGAAATTTTAATTTAGAATGTTTTTAGAACGCTTTTCGCTCATTTCACCCTTTTAAATTTCGATTTTTTTTTATTTTGTTTTTTGAGAGCATTTACATCTTATAAGTAACTACAATGCAAAATTTCATATTTCTAGCTCCTTCAGTATAAAAAATGAACGCAATTTTAGAACGTTTTTCGCTCCTGCACCCCCCCCCCTGGGGTTAGTGACACCGACATAAAATATAGCGTATGTTGAACCAGGGGTTGTCACCATCAATTTGCCACCATCACGTTTGTAATCGGTTCGGTAATTCTAGAGCGTCCATAGAAATTGTTATTTAGAATGGTTTAGAACGCTTTTCACTCTTTTCACCCTTTTAAATTTCGATTTTTTTTTTATTTTGTTATTAGAGAGCATTTACATCTTATAAGTAACTACAACGCCAAATTTCAAATCGGTTCGGTAGTTCTAGAGATTCCATAGAAATTGTAATTTAGAATGTTTTTAGAACGCTTTTTGCTCATTTCACCCTTTTAAATTTCGATTTTTTTTTATTTTGTTCTTAGAGAGCATTTACATCTTATAAGTAACTACAACGCCAAATTTCAAATCGGTTCGGTAGTTCTAGAGATTCCATAGAAATTGTAATTTAGAATGTTTTTAGAACCCTTTTCGCTCATTTCACCCTTTTAAATTTCGAATTTTTTTTTTATTTTGTTCTTAGAGAGCATTTACATCGTATAAGTAACTACAGCACCAAATTACAAATCGGTTCGCTAGTTCTAGATATTCCATAGAAATTGTAATTTAGAATGTTTTTAGAACGCTTTTCGCTCATTTCACCCTTTTAAATTTCGATTTTTTTTTATTTTCTTTTTTGAGAGCATTTACATCTTATAAGTAACTACAATGCCAAATTTTTAATTTCTAGCTCATTCAGTATAAAAAAATCGCAATTTTAGAACCTTTTTTGCTCCTGCACCCCCCTGGAATTTGTGAAACCAGCATAAAATATAGTCTATGTTGGAGCAGGGGTAGTCACCATCAATTTGCCACCATCACTTTTGAAATCGGTTCGGTAGTTCCAAGGATTCCATAGAAATTTTAATTTAGAATGTTTTTAGAACGCTTTTCGCTCATTTCACCCTTTTAAATTTCGAATTTTTTTTTATTTTGTTCTTAGAGAGCATTTACATCTTATAAGTAACTACAACACCAAATTTCAAATCGGTTCGGTAGTTCTAGAGATTCCATAGAAATTTTAATTTAGAATGTTTTTAGAACGCTTTTCGCTCATTTCACCCTTATAAATTTCGAATTTTTTTTTATTTTGTTCTTAGAGAGCATTTACATCGTATAAGTAACTACAACGCCAAATTACAAATCGGTTCGCTAGTTCTAGATATTCCATGGAAATTGTAATTTAGAATGTTTTTAGAACGCTTTTCGCTCATTTCACCCTTTTAAATTTCGATTTTTTTTATTTTGTTTTTTGAGAGCATTTACATCTTATAAGTAACTACAATGCAAAATTTCATATTTCTAGCTCCTTCAGTATAAAAAATGAACGCAATTTTAGAACGTTTTTCGCTCCTGCACCCCCCCCCCACCTGGGGTTAGTGACACCGACATAAAATATAGCGTATGTTGAACCAGGGGTTGTCACCATCAATTTGCCACCATCAGGTTTGAAATCGGTTCGGTAATTCTAGAGCGTCCATAGAAATTGTTATTTAGAATGGTTTAGAACGCTTTTCACTCTTTTCACCCTTTTAAATTTCGATTTTTTCTTATTTTGTTTTTAGAGAGCATTTACATCTTATAAGTAACTACAATGCCAAATTTTTAATTTCTAGCTCATTCAGTATAAAAAAATCGCAATTTTAGAACGTTTTTTGCTCCTGCACCCCCCTGGAATTTGTGACACCGGCATAAAATATAGTCTATGGTGAACCAGGGGTTGTCACCATCAATTTGCCACCATCACGTTTGAAATCGGTTCGGTAATTCTAGAGCGTCCATAGAAATTGTAATTTAGAATGGTTTAGAACGCTTTTCACTCATTTCACCCTTTTAAATTTCGATTTTTTTTATTTTGTTTTCAGAGGGCACTTACATCTTATAAGTAACTACAATGCCAAATTTCAGATCAGTTCGGTAGTTCTAGAGATTCCATAGAAATTGTAATTTAGAATGTTTTTAGAACGCTTTTTGCTCATTTCACCCTTTTAAATTTCGATTTTTTTTTATTTTGTTCTTAGAGAGCATTTACATCTTATAAGTAACTACAACGCCAAATTTCAAATCGGTTCGGTAGTTCTAGAGATTCCATAGAAATTGTAATTTAGAATGTTTTTAGAACACGTTTCGCTCATTTCACTCTTTTAAATGTCGATTTTTTTTATTTTGTTCTTAGAGAGCATTTACATCTTATAAGTAACTACAACACCAAATTTCAAATCGGTTCGGTAGTTCTAGAGATTCCATAGAAATTTTAATTTAGAATGTTTTTAGAACCCTTTTCGCTCATTTCCCCCTTTTAAATTTCGAATTTTTTTTTTATTTTGTTCTTAGAGAGCATTTACATCGTATAAGTAACTACAGCGCCAAATTACAAATCGGTTCGCTAGTTCTAGATATTCCATAGAAATTGTAATTTAGAATGTTTTTAGAACGCTTTTCGCTCATTTCACCCTTTTAAATTTCGATTTTTTTTTATTTTGTTTTTTGAGAGCATTTACATCTTATAAGTAACTACAATGCCAAATTTTTAATTTCTAGCTCATTCAGTATAAAAAAATCGCAATTTTAGAACCTTTTTTGCTCCTGCACCCCCCTGGAATTTGTGAAACCAGCATAAAATATAGTCTATGTTGGAGCAGGGGTAGTCACCATCAATTTGCCACCATCACTTTTGAAATCGGTTCGGTAGTTCCAAGGATTCCATAGAAATTGTAATTTAGAATGTTTTTAGAACGCTTTTCGCTCATTTCACCCTTTTAAATTTCGATTTTTTTTTATTTTGTTTTTTGAGAGCTTTTACATCTTATAAGTAACTACAATGCAAAATTTCATATTTCTAGCTCCTTCAGTATAAAAAATGAACGCAATTTTAGAACGTTTTTCGCTCCTGCACCACTCCCCCCCCTGGGGTTAGTGACACCGACATAAAATATAGCGTATGTTGAACCAGGGGTTGTCACCATCAATTTGCCACCATCACGTTTGTAATCGGTTCGGTAATTCTAGAGCGTCCATAGAAATTGTTATTTAGAATGGTTTAGAACGCTTTTCACTCTTTTCACCCTTTTAAATTTCGATTTTTTTTTATTTTGTTTTTAGAGAGCATTTACATCTTATAAGTAACTACAATGCCAAATTTTTAATTTCTAGCTCATTCAGTATAAAAAAATCGCAATTTTAGAACGTTTTTTGCTCCTGCACCCCCCTGGAATTTGTGACACCGGCATAAAATATAGTCTATGGTGAACCAGGGGTTGTCACCATCAATTTGCCACCATCACGTTTGAAATCGGTTCGGTAATTCTAGAGCGTCCATAGAAATTGTAATTTAGAATGGTTTAGAACGCTTTTCACTCATTTCACCCTTTTAAATTTCGATTTTTTTTATTTTGTTTTCAGAGGGCACTTACATCTTATAAGTAACTACAATGCCAAATTTCAGATCAGTTCGGTAGTTCTAGAGATTCCATAGAAATTGTAATTTAGAATGTTTTTAGAACGCTTTTTGCTCATTTCACCCTTTTAAATTTCGATTTTTTTTTATTTTGTTCTTAGAGAGCATTTACATCTTATAAGTAACTACAACGCCAAATTACAAATCGGTTCGGTAGTTCTAGAGATTCCATAGAAATTGTAATTTAGAATGTTTTTAGAACACGTTTCGCTCATTTCACTCTTTTAAATGTCGATTTTTTTTTATTTTGTTCTTAGAGAGCATTTACATCTTATAAGTAACTACAACACCAAATTTCAAATCGGTTCGGTAGTTCTAGAGATTCCATAGAAATTTTAATTTAGAATGTTTTTAGAACGCTTTTCGCTCATTTCACCCTTATAAATTTCGAATTTTTTTTTATTTTGTTCTTAGAGAGCATTTACATCGTATAAGTAACTACAACGCCAAATTACAAATCGGTTCGCTAGTTCTAGATATTCCATGGAAATTGTAATTTAGAATGTTTTTAGAACGCTTTTCGCTCATTTCACCCTTTTAAATTTCGATTTTTTTTATTTTGTTTTTTGAGAGCATTTACATCTTATAAGTAACTACAATGCAAAATTTCATATTTCTAGCTCCTTCAGTATAAAAAATGAACGCAATTTTAGAACGTTTTTCGCTCCTGCACCCCCCCCACCTGGGGTTAGTGACACCGACATAAAATATAGCGTATGTTGAACCAGGGGTTGTCACCATCAATTTGCCACCATCAGGTTTGAAATCTGTTCGGTAATTCTAGAGCGTCCATAGAAATTGTTATTTAGAATGGTTTAGAACGCTTTTCACTCTTTTCACCCTTTTAAATTTCGATTTTTTCTTATTTTGTTTTTAGAGAGCATTTACATCTTATAAGTAACTACAATGCCAAATTTTTAATTTCTAGCTCATTCAGTATAAAAAAATCGCAATTTTAGAACGTTTTTTGCTCCTGCACCCCCCTGGAATTTGTGACACCGGCATAAAATATAGTCTATGTTGGAGCAGGGGTAGTCACCATCAATTTGCCACCATCACTTTTGAAATCGGTTCGGTAGTTCCAGGGATTCCATAGAAATTTTAATTTAGAATGTTTTTAGAACGCTTTTCGCTCATTTCACCCTTTTAAATTTCGAATTTTTTTTATTTTGTTCTTAGAGAGCATTTACATCGTATAAGTAACTACAACGCCAAATTACAAATCGGTTCGCTAGTTCTAGAGATTCCATAGAAATTGTAATTTAGAATGTTTTTAGAACGCTTTTCGCTCATTTCACCCTTTTAAATTTCGATTTTTTTTTATTTTGTTTTTTGAGAGCATTTACATCTTATAAGTAACTACAATGCAAAATTTAATATTTCTAGCTCCTTCAGTATAAAAAATGAACGAAATTTTTGAACGTTTTTCGCTCCTGCACCCCCCCCCCTGGGGTTAATGACACCGACATAAAATATAGCGTATGTTGAACCAGGGGTTGTCACCATCAATTTGCCACCATCACGTTTGAAATCGGTTCGGTAATTCTAGAGCGTCCATAGAAATTGTTATTTAGAATGGTTTAGAACACTTTTCACTCTTTTCACCCTTTCAAATTTCGATTTTTTTTTATTTTGTTTTTAGAGAGCATTTACATCTTATAAGTAACTACAATGCCAAATTTTTTATTTCTAGCTCATTCAGTATAAAAAAATCGCAATTTTAGAACGTTTTTTGCTCCTGCACCCCCCTGGAATTTGTGACACAGGCATAAAATATAGTCTATTTTGGAGCAGGGGTAGTCACCATCGATTTGCCACCATCACTTTTGAAATCGGTTCGGTAGTTCCAGGGATTCCATAGAAATTGTAATTTAGAATTTTTTAGAAAGTTTTTCGCTCATTTCACTCTTTTAAATTTTGAATTTTTTTTTATTTTGTTCTTAGAGAGCATTTACATCTTATAAGTAACTACAACGCCAAATTTCAAATCGGTTCGGTAGTTCTAGAGATTCCATAGAAATTGTAATTTAGAATGTTTTTAAAACGCTTTTCGCTCATTTCACCCTTTTAAATTTCGAATTTTTTTTTATTTTGTTCTTAGAGAGCATTTACATCTTATAAGTAACTACAACGCCAAATTTGAAATCGGTTCGGTAGTTCTAGAGATTCCATAGAAATTGTAATTTAGAATGTTTTTAGAACGCTTTTCGCTCATTTCACCCTTTTAATTTCGATTTTTTTTTTATTTTGTTCTTAGAGAGCATTTACATCTTATAAGTAACTACAACGCTAAATTTCAAATCGGTTCGATAGTTCTAGAGATTCCATAGAAATTGTAATTTAGAATGTTTTTAGAACGCTTTTCGCTCATTTCACTATTTTAAATTTCGAATTTTTTTTTATTTTGTTCTTAGAGAGCATTTACATCTTATAAGTAACTACAACGCTAAATTTCTAATCGGTTCGGTAGTTCTAGAGATTCCATAGAAATTGTAATTTAGAATGTTTTTAGAACACGTTTCGCTCATTTCACTCTTTTAAATGTCGATTTTTTTTTATTTTGTTCTTAGAGAGCATTTACATCTTATAAGTAACTACAACGCCAAATTACAAATCGGTTCGGTAGTTCTAGAGATTCCATAGAAATTGTAATTTAGAATGTTTTTAGAACACGTTTCGCTCATTTCACTCTTTTAAATGTCGATTTTTTTTTATTTTGTTCTTAGAGAGCATTTACATCTTATAAGTAACTACAACACCAAATTTCAAATCGGTTCGGTAGTTCTAGAGATTCCATAGAAATTTTAATTTAGAATGTTTTTAGAACGCTTTTCGCTCATTTCACCCTTATAAATTTCGAATTTTTTTTTATTTTGTTCTTAGAGAGCATTTACATCGTATAAGTAACTACAACGCCAAATTACAAATCGGTTCGCTAGTTCTAGATATTCCATGGAAATTGTAATTTAGAATGTTTTTAGAACGCTTTTCGCTCATTTCACCCTTTTAAATTTCGATTTTTTTTATTTTGTTTTTTGAGAGCATTTACATCTTATAAGTAACTACAATGCAAAATTTCATATTTCTAGCTCCTTCAGTATAAAAAATGAACGCAATTTTAGAACGTTTTTCGCTCCTGCACCCCCCCCACCTGGGGTTAGTGACACCGACATAAAATATAGCGTATGTTGAACCAGGGGTTGTCACCATCAATTTGCCACCATCAGGTTTGAAATCTGTTCGGTAATTCTAGAGCGTCCATAGAAATTGTTATTTAGAATGGTTTAGAACGCTTTTCACTCTTTTCACCCTTTTAAATTTCGATTTTTTCTTATTTTGTTTTTAGAGAGCATTTACATCTTATAAGTAACTACAATGCCAAATTTTTAATTTCTAGCTCATTCAGTATAAAAAAATCGCAATTTTAGAACGTTTTTTGCTCCTGCACCCCCCTGGAATTTGTGACACCGGCATAAAATATAGTCTATGTTGGAGCAGGGGTAGTCACCATCAATTTGCCACCATCACTTTTGAAATCGGTTCGGTAGTTCCAGGGATTCCATAGAAATTTTAATTTAGAATGTTTTTAGAACGCTTTTCGCTCATTTCACCCTTTTAAATTTCGAATTTTTTTTATTTTGTTCTTAGAGAGCATTTACATCGTATAAGTAACTACAACGCCAAATTACAAATCGGTTCGCTAGTTCTAGAGATTCCATAGAAATTGTAATTTAGAATGTTTTTAGAACGCTTTTCGCTCATTTCACCCTTTTAAATTTCGATTTTTTTTTATTTTGTTTTTTGAGAGCATTTACATCTTATAAGTAACTACAATGCAAAATTTCATATTTCTAGCTCCTTCAGTATAAAAAATGAACGAAATTTTTGAACGTTTTTCGCTCCTGCACCCCCCCCCTGGGGTTAATGACACCGACATAAAATATAGCGTATGTTGAACCAGGGGTTGTCACCATCAATTTGCCACCATCACGTTTGAAATCGGTTCGGTAATTCTAGAGCGTCCATAGAAATTGTTATTTAGAATGGTTTAGAACACTTTTCACTCTTTTCACCCTTTCAAATTTCGATTTTTTTTTTATTTTGTTTTTAGAGAGCATTTACATCTTATAAGTAACTACAATGCCAAATTTTTTATTTCTAGCTCATTCAGTATAAAAAAATCGCAATTTTAGAACGTTTTTTGCTCCTGCACCCCCCTGGAATTTGTGACACAGGCATAAAATATAGTCTATTTTGGAGCAGGGGTAGTCACCATCGATTTGCCACCATCACTTTTGAAATCGGTTCGGTAGTTCCAGGGATTCCATAGAAATTGTAATTTAGAATTTTTTAGAAAGTTTTTCGCTCATTTCACTCTTTTAAATTTTGAATTTTTTTTTATTTTGTTCTTAGAGAGCATTTACATCTTATAAGTAACTACAACGCCAAATTTCAAATCGGTTCGGTAGTTCTAGAGATTCCATAGAAATTGTAATTTAGAATGTTTTTAAAACGCTTTTCGCTCATTTCACCCTTTTAAATTTCGAATTTTTTTTTATTTTGTTCTTAGAGAGCATTTACATCTTATAAGTAACTACAACGCCAAATTTGAAATCGGTTCGGTAGTTCTAGAGATTCCATAGAAATTGTAATTTAGAATGTTTTTAGAACGCTTTTCGCTCATTTCACCCTTTTAATTTCGATTTTTTTTTTATTTTGTTCTTAGAGAGCATTTACATCTTATAAGTAACTACAACGCTAAATTTCAAATCGGTTCGATAGTTCTAGAGATTCCATAGAAATTGTAATTTAGAATGTTTTTAGAACGCTTTTCGCTCATTTCACTATTTTAAATTTCGAATTTTTTTTTATTTTGTTCTTAGAGAGCATTTACATCTTATAAGTAACTACAAAGCTAAATTTCTAATCGGTTCGGTAGTTCTAGAGATTCCATAGAAATTGTAATTTAGAATGTTTTTAGAACGCTTTTCGCTCATTTCACCCTTTTAATTTCGAATTTTTTTTAATTTTGTTCTTAGAGAGCATTTGCATCTTATAAGTAACTACAACGCTAAATTTCAAATCGGTTCGGTAGTTCCAGGGATTCCATAGAAATTGTAATTTAGAATGTTTTTAGAAAGTTTTTCGCTCATTTCACTCTTTTAAATTTCGAATTTTTTTTTATTTTGTTCTTAGAGAGCATTTACATCTTATAAGTAACTACAACGTCAAATTTCAAATCGGTTCGGTTGTTCTAGAGATTCCATAGAAATTGTAATTTAGAATCTTTTTAGAACGCTTTTCGCTCATTTCACCCTTTTAATTTCGAATTTTTTTTTATTTTGTTCTTAGAGAGCATTTACATCTTATAAGTAACTACAACGCCAAATTTCAAATCGGTTCGGTAGTTCTAGAGATTCCATAGAAATTGTAATTTAGAATGTTTTTAGAACGCTTTTCGCTCATTTCACCCTTTTAAATTTCGATTTTTTTTTATTTTGTTCTTAGAGAGCATTTACATCTTATAAGTAACTACAACGCCAAATTTCAAATCGGTTCGGTAGTTCTAGAGATTCCATAGAAATTGTAATTTAGAATGTTTTTAGAACACGTTTCGCTCATTTCACTCTTTTAAATATCGATTTTTTTTTATTTTGTTCTTAGAGAGCATTTACATCTTATAAGTAACTACAACACCAAATTTCAAATCGGTTCGGTAGTTCTAGAGATTCCATAGAAATTTTAATTTAGAATGTTTTTAGAACGCTTTTCGCTCATTTCACCCTTTTAAATTTCGATTTTTTTTTATTTTGTTTTTAGAGAGCATTTACATCTTATAAGTAACTACAATGCCAAATTTTTAATTTCTAGCTCATTCAGTATAAAAAAATCGCAATTTTAGAACGTTTTTTGCTCCTGCACCCCCTGGAATTTGTGACACCGGCATGAAATATAGTCTATGTTGGAGCAGGGGTAGTCACCATCAATTTGCAACAATCACTTTTGAAATCGGTTCGGTAGTTCCAGGGATTCCATAGAAATTTTAATTTAGAATGTTTTTAGAACGCTTTTCGCTCATTTCACCCTTTTAAATTTCGAATTTTTTTTATTTTGTTCTTAGAGAGCATTTACATCGTATAAGTAACTACAATGCCAAATTTTTTATTTCTAGCTCATTCAGTATAAAAAAATCGCAATTTTAGAACGTTTTTTGCTCCTGCACCCCCCTGGAATTTGTGACACAGGCATAAAATATAGTCTATTTTGGAGCAGGGGTAGTCACCATCGATTTGCCACCATCACTTTTGAAATCGGTTCGGTAGTTCCAGGGATTCCATAGAAATTGTAATTTAGAATTTTTTAGAAAGTTTTTCGCTCATTTCACTCTTTTAAATTTTGAATTTTTTTTTATTTTGTTCTTAGAGAGCATTTACATCTTATAAGTAACTACAACGCCAAATTTCAAATCGGTTCGGTAGTTCTAGAGATTCCATAGAAATTGTAATTTAGAATGTTTTTAGAACGCTTTTCGCTCATTTCACTATTTTAAATTTCGAATTTTTTTTTATTTTGTTCTTAGAGAGCATTTACATCTTATAAGTAACTACAACGCTAAATTTCTAATCGGTTCGGTAGTTCTAGAGATTCCATAGAAATTGTAATTTAGAATGTTTTTAGAACGCTTTTCGCTCATTTCACCCTTTTAATTTCGAATTTTTTTTAATTTTGTTCTTAGAGAGCATTTGCATCTTATAAGTAACTACAACGCTAAATTTCAAATCGGTTCGGTAGTTCCAGGGATTCCATAGAAATTGTAATTTAGAATGTTTTTAGAAAGTTTTTCGCTCATTTCACTCTTTTAAATTTCGAATTTTTTTTTATTTTGTTCTTAGAGAGCATTTACATCTTATAAGTAACTACAACGTCAAATTTCAAATCGGTTCGGTAGTTCTAGAGATTCCATAGAAATTGTAATTTAGAATCTTTTTAGAACGCTTTTCGCTCATTTCACCCTTTTAATTTCGAATTTTTTTTTATTTTGTTCTTAGAGAGCATTTACATCTTATAAGTAACTACAACGCCAAATTTCAAATCGGTTCGGTAGTTCTAGAGATTCCATAGAAATTGTAATTTAGAATGTTTTTAGAACGCTTTTCGCTCATTTCACCCTTTTAAATTTCGATTTTTTTTTATTTTGTTCTTAGAGAGCATTTACATCTTATAAGTAACTACAACGCCAAATTTCAAATCGGTTCGGTAGTTCTAGAGATTCCATAGAAATTGTAATTTAGAATGTTTTTAGAACACGTTTCGCTCATTTCACTCTTTTAAATATCGATTTTTTTTTATTTTGTTCTTAGAGAGCATTTACATCTTATAAGTAACTACAACACCAAATTTCAAATCGGTTCGGTAGTTCTAGAGATTCCATAGAAATTTTAATTTAGAATGTTTTTAGAACGCTTTTCGCTCATTTCACCCTTTTAAATTTCGATTTTTTTTTATTTTGTTTTTAGAGAGCATTTACATCTTATAAGTAACTACAATGCCAAATTTTTAATTTCTAGCTCATTCAGTATAAAAAAATCGCAATTTTAGAACGTTTTTTGCTCCTGCACCCCCTGGAATTTGTGACACCGGCATAAAATATAGTCTATGTTGGAGCAGGGGTAGTCACCATCAATTTGCAACAATCACTTTTGAAATCGGTTCGGTAGTTCCAGGGATTCCATAGAAATTTTAATTTAGAATGTTTTTAGAACGCTTTTCGCTCATTTCACCCTTTTAAATTTCGAATTTTTTTTATTTTGTTCTTAGAGAGCATTTACATCGTATAAGTAACTACAATGCCAAATTTTTTATTTCTAGCTCATTCAGTATAAAAAAATCGCAATTTTAGAACGTTTTTTGCTCCTGCACCCCCCTGGAATTTGTGACACAGGCATAAAATATAGTCTATTTTGGAGCAGGGGTAGTCACCATCGATTTGCCACCATCACTTTTGAAATCGGTTCGGTAGTTCCAGGGATTCCATAGAAATTGTAATTTAGAATTTTTTAGAAAGTTTTTCGCTCATTTCACTCTTTTAAATTTTGAATTTTTTTTTATTTTGTTCTTAGAGAGCATTTACATCTTATAAGTAACTACAACGCCAAATTTCAAATCGGTTCGGTAGTTCTAGAGATTCCATAGAAATTGTAATTTAGAATGTTTTTAAAACGCTTTTCGCTCATTTCACCCTTTTAAATTTCGAATTTTTTTTTATTTTGTTCTTAGAGAGCATTTACATCTTATAAGTAACTACAACGCCAAATTTGAAATCGGTTCGGTAGTTCTAGAGATTCCATAGAAATTGTAATTTAGAATGTTTTTAGAACGCTTTTCGCTCATTTCACCCTTTTAATTTCGATTTTTTTTTTTATTTTGTTCTTAGAGAGCATTTACATCTTATAAGTAACTACAACGCTAAATTTCAAATCGGTTCGATAGTTCTAGAGATTCCATAGAAATTGTAATTTAGAATGTTTTTAGAACGCTTTTCGCTCATTTCACTATTTTAAATTTCGAATTTTTTTTTATTTTGTTCTTAGAGAGCATTTACATCTTATAAGTAACTACAACGCTAAATTTCTAATCGGTTCGGTAGTTCTAGAGATTCCAAAGAAATTGTAATTTAGAATGTTTTTAGAACGCTTTTCGCTCATTTCACCCTTTTAATTTCGAATTTTTTTTAATTTTGTTCTTAGAGAGCATTTGCATCTTATAAGTAACTACAACGCTAAATTTCAAATCGGTTCGGTAGTTCCAGGGATTCCATAGAAATTGTAATTTAGAATGTTTTTAGAAAGTTTTTCGCTCATTTCACTCTTTTAAATTTCGAATTTTTTTTTATTTTGTTCTTAGAGAGCATTTACATCTTATAAGTAACTACAACGTCAAATTTCAAATCGGTTCGGTAGTTCTAGAGATTCCATAGAAATTGTAATTTAGAATCTTTTTAGAACGCTTTTCGCTCATTTCACCCTTTTAATTTCGAATTTTTTTTTATTTTGTTCTTAGAGAGCATTTACATCTTATAAGTAACTACAACGCCAAATTTCAAATCGGTTCGGTAGTTCTAGAGATTCCATAGAAATTGTAATTTAGAATGTTTTTAGAACGCTTTTCGCTCATTTCACCCTTTTAAATTTCGATTTTTTTTTATTTTGTTCTTAGAGAGCATTTACATCTTATAAGTAACTACAACGCCAAATTTCAAATCGGTTCGGTAGTTCTAGAGATTCCATAGAAATTGTAATTTAGAATGTTTTTAGAACACGTTTCGCTCATTTCACTCTTTTAAATATCGATTTTTTTTTATTTTGTTCTTAGAGAGCATTTACATCTTATAAGTAACTACAACACCAAATTTCAAATCGGTTCGGTAGTTCTAGAGATTCCATAGAAATTTTAATTTAGAATGTTTTTAGAACGCTTTTCGCTCATTTCACCCTTTTAAATTTCGATTTTTTTTTATTTTGTTTTTAGAGAGCATTTACATCTTATAAGTAACTACAATGCCAAATTTTTAATTTCTAGCTCATTCAGTATAAAAAAATCGCAATTTTAGAACGTTTTTTGCTCCTGCACCCCCTGGAATTTGTGACACCGGCATAAAATATAGTCTATGTTGGAGCAGGGGTAGTCACCATCAATTTGCAACAATCACTTTTGAAATCGGTTCGGTAGTTCCAGGGATTCCATAGAAATTTTAATTTAGAATGTTTTTAGAACGCTTTTCGTTCATTTCACCCTTTTAAATTTCGAATTTTTTTTATTTTGTTCTTAGAGAGCATTTACATCGTATAAGTAACTACAACGCCAAATTACAAATCGGTTCGCTAGTTCTAGAGATTCCATAGAAATTGTAATTTAGAATGTTTTTAGAACGCTTTTCGCTCATTTCACCCTTTTAAATTTCGATTTTTTTTATTTTGTTTTTAGAGAGCATTTACATCTTATAAGTAACTACAATGCCAAATTTTTAATTTCTAGCTCATTCAGTATAAAAAAATCGCAATTTTAGAACGTTTTTTGCTCCTGCACCCCCCTGGAATTTGTGACACCGGCATAAAATATAGTCTATGGTGAACCAGGGGTTGTCACCATCAATTTGCCACCATCACGTTTGAAATCGGTTCGGTAATTCTAGAGCGTCCATAGAAATTGTAATTTAGAATGGTTTAGAACGCTTTTCACTCATTTCACCCTTTTAAATTTCGATTTTTTTTATTTTGTTTTTAGAGGGCACTTACATCTTATAAGTAACTACAATGCCAAATTTCAAATCAGTTCGGTAGTTCTAGAGATTCCATAGAAATTGTAATTTAGAATGTTTTTAGAACGCTTTTTGCTCATTTCACCCTTTTAAATTTCGATTTTTTTTATTTTGTTATTAGAGAGCATTTACATCTTATAAGTAACTACAACGCCAAATTTCAAATCGGTTCGGTAGTTCTAGAGATTCCATAGAAATTGTAATTTAGAATGTTTTTAGAACACGTTTCGCTCATTTCACTCTTTTAAATGTCGATTTTTTTTATTTTGTTCTTAGAGAGCATTTACATCTTATAAGTAACTACAACACCAAATTTCAAATCGGTTCGGTAGTTCTAGAGATTCCATAGAAATTTTAATTTAGAATGTTTTTAGAACGCTTTTCGCTCATTTCACCCTTTTAAATTTCGAATTTTTTTTAATTTTGTTCTTAGAGAGCATTTACATCGTATAAGTAACTACAACGCCAAATTACAAATCGGTTCGCTAGTTCTAGATATTCCATAGAAATTGTAATTTAGAATGTTTTTAGAACGCTTTTCGCTCATTTCACCCTTTTAAATTTCGATTTTTTTTTTATTTTGTTTTTTGAGAGCATTTACATCTTATAAGTAACTACAATGCAAAATTTCATATTTCTAGCTCCTTCAGTATAAAAAATGAACGCAATTTTAGAACGTTTTTCGCTCCTGCACCCCCCCCTGGGGTTAGTGACACCGACATAAAATATAGCGTATGTTGAACCAGGGGTTGTCACCATCAATTTGCCACCATCACGTTTGAAATCGGTTCGGTAATTCTAGAGCGTCCATAGAAATTGTTATTTAGAATGGTTTAGAACGCTTTTCACTCTTTTCACCCTTTTAAATTTCGATTTTTTCTTATTTTGTTTTTAGAGAGCATTTACATCTTATAAGTAACTACAATGCCAAATTTTTAATTTCTAGCTCATTCAGTATAAAAAAATCGCAATTTTAGAACGTTTTTTGCTCCTGCACCCCCCTGGAATTTGTGACACCGGCATAAAATATAGTCTATGGTGAACCAGGGGTTGTCACCATCAATTTGCCACCATCACGTTTGAAATCGGTTCGGTAATTCTAGAGCGTCCATAGAAATTGTAATTTAGAATGGTTTAGAACGCTTTTCACTCATTTCACCCTTTTAAATTTCGATTTTTTTTATTTTGTTTTTAGAGGGCACTTACATCTTATAAGTAACTACAATGCCAAATTTCAAATCAGTTCGCTAGTTCTAGAGATTCCATAGAAATTGTAATTTAGAATGTTTTTAGAACGCTTTTTGCTCATTTCACCCTTTTAAATTTCGATTTTTTTTATTTTGTTATTAGAGAGCATTTACATCTTATAAGTAACTACAACGCCAAATTTCAAATCGGTTCGGTAGTTCTAGAGATTCCATAGAAATTGTAATTTAGAATGTTTTTAGAACACGTTTCGCTCATTTCACTCTTTTAAATGTCGATTTTTTTTTATTTTGTTCTTAGAGAGCATTTACATCTTATAAGTAACTACAACTCCAAATTTCAAATCGGTTCGGTAGTTCTAGAGATTCCATAGAAATTTTAATTTAGAATGTTTTTAGAACGCTTTTCGCTCATTTCACCCTTTTAAATTTCGAATTTTTTTTTATTTTGTTCTTAGAGAGCATTTACATAGTATAAGTAACTACAACGCCAAATTACAAATCGGTTCGCTAGTTCTAGATATTCCATAGAAATTGTAATTTAGAATGTTTTTAGAACGCTTTTCGCTCATTTCACCCTTTTAAATTTCGATTTTTTTTTATTTTGTTTTTGAGAGCATTTACATCTTATAAGTAACTACAATGCAAAATTTCATATTTCTAGCTCCTTCAGTATAAAAAATGAACGCAATTTTAGAACGTTTTTCGCTCCTGCACTCCCCCCCCTGGGGTTAGTGACACCGACATAAAATATAGCGTATGTTGAACCAGGGGTTGTCACCATCAATTTGCCACCATCACGTTTGAAATCGGTTCGGTAATTCTAGAGCGTCCATAGAAATTGTTATTTAGAATGGTTTAGAACACTTTTCACTCTTTTCACCCTTTTAAATTTCGATTTTTTTTTATTTTGTTTTTAGAGAGCATTTACATCTTATAAGTAACTACAATGCCAAATTTTTAATTTCTAGCTCATTCAGTATAAAAAAATCGCAATTTTAGAACGTTTTTTGCTCCTGCACCCCCCTGGAATTTGTGACACCGGCATAAAATATAGTCTATGGTGAACCAGGGGTTGTCACCATCAATTTGCCACCATCACGTTTGAAATCGGTTCGGTAATTCTAGAGCGTCCATAGAAATTGTAATTTAGAATGGTTTAGAACGCTTTTCACTCATTTCACCCTTTTAAATTTCGATTTTTTTTATTTTGTTTTTAGAGGGCACTTACATCTTATAAGTAACTACAATGCCAAATTTCAAATCAGTTCGGTAGTTCTAGAGATTCCATAGAAATTGTAATTTAGAATGTTTTTAGAACGCTTTTTGCTCATTTCACCCTTTTAAATTTCGATTTTTTTTATTTTGTTCTTAGAGAGCATTGACATCTTATAAGTAACTACAACGCCAAATTTCAAATCGGTTCGGTAGTTCTAGAGAATCCATAGAAATTGTAATTTAGAATGTTTTTAGAACACGTTTCGCTCATTTTACTCTTTTAAATGTCGATTTTTTTTTATTTTGTTCTTAGAGAGCATTTACATCTTATAAGTAACTACAACACCAAATTTCAAATCGGTTCGGTAGTTCTAGAGATTCCATAGAAATTTTAATTTAGAATGTTTTTAGAACGCTTTTCGCTCATTTCACCCTTTTAAATTTCGAATTTTTTTAAATTTTGTTCTTAGAGAGCATTTACATCGTATAAGTAACTACAACGCCAAATTACAAATCGGTTCGCTAGTTCTAGATATTCCATAGAAATTGTAATTTAGAATGTTTTTAGAACGCTTTTCGCTCATTTCACCCTTTTAAATTTCGATTTTTTTTTATTTTGTTTTTTGAGAGCATTTACATCTTATAAGTAACTTCAATGCAAAATTTCATATTTCTAGCTAATTCAGTATAAAAAATGAACGCAATTTTAGAACGTTTTTCGCTCCTGCACCCCCCCTGGGGTTAGTGACACCGACATAAAATATAGCGTATGTTGAACCAGGGGTTGTCACCATCAATTTGCCACCATCACGTTTGAAATCGGTTCGGTAATTCTAGAGCGTCCATAGAAATTGTTATTTAGAATGGTTTAGAACGCTTTTCACTCTTTTCACCCTTTTAAATTTCGATTTTTTCTTATTTTGTTTTTAGAGAGCATTTACATCTTATAAGTAACTACAATGCCAAATTTTTAATTTCTAGCTCATTCAGTATAAAAAAATCGCAATTTTAGAACGTTTTTTGCTCCTGCACCCCCCTGGAATTTGTGACACCGGCATAAAATATAGTCTATTTTGGAGCAGGGGTAGTCACCATCGATTTGCCACCATCACTTTTGAAATCGGTTCGGTAGTTCCAGGGATTCCATAGAAATTGTAATTTAGAATTTTTTAGAACGCTTTTCGCTCATTTCACCCTTTTAAATTTCGAATTTTTTTTTATTTTGTTCTTAGAGAGCATTTACATCTTATAAGTAACTACAACGCCAAATTTCAAATCAGTTCGGTAGTTCTAGAGATTCCATAGAAATTGTAATTTAGAATGTTTTTAGAAAGTTTTTCGCTCATTTCACTCTTTTAAATTTTGATTTTTTTTTTATTTTGTTCTTAGAGAGCATTTACATCTTATAAGTAACTACAACGCCAAATTTCAAATCGGTTCGGTAGTTCTAGAGATTCCATAGAAATTGTAATTTAGAATGTTTTTAAAACGCTTTTCGCTCATTTCACCCTTTTAAATTTCGAATTTTTTTTTATTTTGTTCTTAGAGAGCATTTACATCTTATAAGTAAATACAACGCCAAATTTGAAATCGGTTCGGTAGTTCTAGAGATTCCATAGAAATTGTAATTTAGAATGTTTTTAAAACGCTTTTCGCTCATTTCACCCTTTTAATTTCGATTTTTTTTTATTTTGTTCTTAGAGAGCATTTACATCTTATAAGTAACTACAACGCTAAATTTCAAATCGGTTCGATAGTTCTAGAGATTCCATAGAAATTGTAATTTAGAATGTTTTTAGAACGCTTTTCGCTCACTTCACTATTTTAAATTTCGAATTTTTTTTTATTTTGTTCTTAGAGAGCATTTACATCTTATAAGTAACTACAACGCTAAATTTCTAATCGGTTCGGTAGTTCTAGAGATTCCATAGAAATTGTAATTTAGAATGTTTTTAGAACGCTTTTCGCTCATTTCACCCTTTTAATTTCGAATTTTTTTAAATTTTGTTCTTAGAGAGCATTTGCATCTTATAAGTAACTACAACGCTAAATTTCAAATCGGTTCGGTAGTTCCAGGGATTCCATAGAAATTGTAATTTAGAATGTTTTTAGAAAGTTTTTCGCTCATTTCACTCTTTAAAATTTCGAATTTTTTTTTATTTTGTTCTTAGAGAGCATTTACATCTTATAAGTAACTACAACGCCAAATTTCAAATCGGTTCGGTAGTTCTAGAGATTCCATAGAAATTGTAATTTAGAATCTTTTTAGAACGCTTTTCGCTCATTTCACCCTTTTAATTTCGAATTTTTTTTTATTTTGTTCTTAGAGAGCATTTACATCTTATAAGTAACTACAACGCCAAATTTCAAATCGGTTCGGTAGTTCTAGAGATTCCATAGAAATTGTAATTTAGAATGTTTTTAGAACGCTTTTCGCTCATTTCACCCTTTTAATTTCGAATTTTTTTTATTTTGTTCTTAGAGAGCATTTACATCTTATAAGTAACTACAACGCCAAATTTCAAATCGGTTCGGTAGTTCTAGAGATTCCATAGAAATTGTAATTTAGAATGTTTTTAGAACGCTTTTCGCTCATTTCACCCTTTTAATTTCGAATTTTTTTTTATTTTGTTCTTAGAGAGCATTTACATCTTATAAGTAACTACAACGCCAAATTTCAAATCGGTTCGGTAGTTCTAGAGATTCCATAGAAATTGTAATTTAGAATGTTTTTAGAACGCTTTTCGCTCATTTCACCCTTTTAATTTCGATTTTTTTTTATTTTGTTCTTAGAGAGCATTTACATCTTATAAGTAACTACAACGCCAAATTTCAAATCGGTTCGGTAGTTCTAGAGATTCCATAGAAATTGTAATTTAGAATGTTTTTAGAACGCTTTTCGCTCATTTCACCCTTTTAAATTTCGAATTTTTTTTTATTTTGTTCTTAGAGAGCATTTACATCTTATAAGTAACTACAACGCCAAATTTCAAATCGGTTCGGTAGTTCTAGAGATTCCATAGAAATTGTAATTTAGAATGTTTTTAGAACGCTTTTCGATCATTTCACTCTTTTTACTTTCGATTTTTTTTAATTTTGTTCTTAGAGAGCATTTACATCGTATAAGTAACTACAACGCCAAATTTCAAATTTCTAGCTGCTTCAATATAAAAAAATCGCAATTTTAGAACGTTTTTTGCTCCTGCACCCCCCTGGAGTTTGTGACACCGGCATAAAATATAGTCTATGTTGGAGCAGGGGTAGTCACCATCAATTTGCCATCATCACGTTTGAAATCGGTTCGGTAATTCTAGAGCGTCCATAGAAATTGTAATTTAGAATGGTTTATAACGCTTTTCGCTCATTTCACCCTTTTAAATTTCGAATTTTTTTTTTATTTTGTTCTTAGAGAGCATTTACATCTTATAAGTAACTACAACGCCAAATTTCAAATCGGTTCGGTAGTTCTAGAGATTCCACAGAAATTGTAATTTAGAATGCTTTTAGAACGCTTTTCGCTCATTTCACCCTTTTAAATTTCGATTTTTTTTTGTTTGTTTTTAGAGAGCATTTACATCTTATAAGTAACTACAATGCCAAATTTTTAATTTCTAGCTCATTTAGTATAAAAAAATCGCAATTTTAGAACGTTTTTTGCTCCTGCACCCCCCTGGGGTTAGTGACACCGACATAAAATATAGCGTATGTTGAACCAGGGGTTGTCACCATCAATTTGCCACCATCACGTTTGAAATCGGTTCGGTAATTCTAGAGCGTCCATAGAAATTGTTATTTAGAATGGTTTAGAACGCTTTTCACTCTTTTCACCCTTTTAAATTTCGATTTTTTCTTATTTTGTTTTTAGAGATCATTTACATCTTATAAGTAACTACAACGCCAAATTTCAAATCGGTTCGGTAGTTCTAGAGATTCCATAGAAATCGTAATTTAGAATGTTTTTAGAACACGTTTCGCTCATTTTACTCTTTTAAATGTCGATTTTTTTTATTTTGTTCTTAGAGAGCATTTACATCTTATAAGTAACTACAACACCAAATTTCAAATCGGTTCGGTAGTTCTAGAGATTCCATAGAAATTTTAATTTAGAATGTTTTTAGAACGCTTTTCGCTCATTTCACCCTTTTAAATTTCGAATTTTTTTTTATTTTGTTCTTAGAGAGCATTTACATCGTATAAGTAACTACAACGCCAAATTACAAATCGGTTCGCTAGTTCTAGATATTCCATAGAAATTGTAATTTAGAATGTTTTTAGAACGCTTTTCGCTCATTTCACCCTTTTAAATTTCGATTTTTTTTTATTTTGTTTTTTGAGAGCATTTACATCTTATAAGTAACTACAATGCAAAATTTCATATTTCTAGCTCCTTCAGTATAAAAAATGAACGCAATTTTAGAACGTTTTTCGCTCCTGCACCCCCCCCCTGGGGTTAGTGACACCGACATAAAATATAGCGTATGTTGAACCAGGGGTTGTCACCATCAATTTGCCACCATCACGTTTGAAATCGGTTCGGTAATTCTAGAGCGTCCATAGAAATTGTTATTTAGAATGGTTTAGAACGCTTTTCACTCTTTTCACCCTTTTAAATTTCGATTTTTTCTTATTTTGTTTTTAGAGAGCATTTACATCTTATAAGTAACTACAATGTCAAATTTTTAATTTCTAGCTCATTCAGTATAAAAAAATCGCAATTTTAGAACGTTTTTTGCTCCTGCACCCCCTGGAATTTGTGACACCGGCATAAAATATAGTCTATGTTGGAGCAGGGGTAGTCACCATCAATTTGCCACCATCACTTTTGAAATCGGTTCGGTATTTCCAGGGATTCCATAGAAATTGTAATTTAGAATTTTTTAGAACGCTTTTCGCTCATTTCACCCTTTTAAATTTCGAATTTTTTTTTATTTTGTTCTTAGAGAGCATTTACATCTTATAAGTAACTACAACGCCAAATTTCAAATCAGTTCGGTAGTTCTAGAGATTCCATAGAAATTGTAATTTAGAATGTTTTTAGAAAGTTTTTCGCTCATTTCACTCTTTTAAATTTTGAATTTTTTTTTATTTTGTTCTTATAGAGCATTTACATCTTATAAGTAACTACAACGCCAAATTTCAAATCGGTTCGGTAGTTCTAGAGATTCCATAGAAATTGTAATTTAGAATGTTTTTAGAACGCTTTTCGCTCATTTCACCCTTTTAATTTCGAATTTTTTTTTATTTTGTTCTTAGAGAGCATTTACATCTTATAAGTAACTACAACGCTAAATTTCAAATCGGTTCGGTAGTTCTAGAGATTCCATAGAAATTGTAATTTAGAATGTTTTTAGAACGCTTTTCGCTCATTTCACCCTTTTAATTTCGAATTTTTTTAAATTTTGTTCTTAGAGAGCATTTGCATCTTATAAGTAACTACAACGCTAAATTTCAAATCGGTTCGGTAGTTCCAGGGATTCCATAGAAATTGTAATTTAGAATGTTTTTAGAAACTTTTTCGCTCATTTCACTCTTTTAAATTTCGAATTTTTTTTTATTTTGTTCTTAGAGAGCATTTACATCTTATAAGTAACTACAACGTCAAATTTCAAATCGGTTCGGTAGTTCTAGAGATTCCATAGAAATTGTAATTTAGAATGTTTTTAGAACGCTTTTCGCTCATTTCACCCTTTTAATTTCGAATTTTTTTTTATTTTGTTCTTAGAGAGCATTTACATCTTATAAGTAACTACAACGCCAAATTTCAAATCGGTTCGCTAGTTCTAGAGATTCCATAGAAATTGTAATTTAGAATGTTTTTAGAACGCTTTTCGCTCATTTCACCCTTTTAAATTTCGATTTTTTTTTATTTTGTTTTTTGAGAGCATTTACATCTTATAAGTATCTACAATGCAAAATTTCATATTTCTAGCTCCTTCAGTATAAAAAATGAACGAAATTTTTGAACGTTTTTCGCTCCTGCACCCCCCCCCCTGGGGTTAATGACACCGACATAAAATATAGCGTATGTTGAACCAGGGGTTGTCACCATCAATTTGCCACCATCACGTTTGAAATCGGTTCGGTAATTCTAGAGCGTCCATAGAAATTGTTATTTAGAATGGTTTAGAACACTTTTCACTCTTTTCACCCTTTCAAATTTCGATTTTTTTTTATTTTGTTTTTAGAGAGCATTTACATCTTATAAGTAACTACAATGCCAAATTTTTTATTTCTAGCTCATTCAGTATAAAAAAATCGCAATTTTAGAACGTTTTTTGCTCCTGCACCCCCCTGGAATTTGTGACACCGGCATAAAATATAGTCTATGGTGAACCAGGGGTTGTCACCATCAATTTGCCACCATCACGTTTGAAATCGGTTCGGTAATTCTAGAGCGTCCATAGAAATTGTAATTTAGAATGGTTTAGAACGCTTTTCACTCATTTCACCCTTTTAAATTTCGATTTTTTTTATTTTGTTTTTAGAGGGCACTTACATCTTATAAGTAACTACAATGCCAAATTTCAAATCAGTTCGGTAGTTCTAGAGATTCCATAGAAATTGTAATTTAGAATGTTTTTAGAACGCTTTTTGCTCATTTCACCCTTTTAAATTTCGATTTTTTTTATTTTGTTCTTAGAGAGCATTTACATCTTATAAGTAACTACAACGCCAAATTTCAAATCGGTTCGGTAGTTCTAGAGATTCCATAGAAATTGTAATTTAGAATGTTTTTAGAACACGTTTCGCTCATTTTACTCTTTTAAATGTCGATTTTTTTTTATTTTGTTCTTAGAGAGCATTTACATCTTATAAGTAACTACAACACCAAATTTCAAATCGGTTCGGTAGTTCTAGAGATTCCATAGAAATTGAAATTTAGAATGTTTTTAGAACGCTTTTCGCTCATTTCACCCTTTTAAATTTCGAATTTTTTTAAATTTTGTTCTTAGAGAGCATTTACATCGTATAAGTAACTACAACGCCAAATTACAAATCGGTTCGCTAGTTCTAGATATTCCATAGAAATTGTAATTTAGAATGTTTTTAGAACGCTTTTCGCTCATTTCACCCTTTTAAATTTCGATTTTTTTTTATTTTGTTTTTTGAGAGCATTTACATCTTATAAGTAACTACAATGCAAAATTTCATATTTCTAGCTCCTTCAGTATAAAAAATGAACGCAATTTTAGAACGTTTTTCGCTCCTGCACCCCCCCCTGGGGTTAGTGACACCGACATAAAATATAGCGTATGTTGAACCAGGGGTTGTCACCATCAATTTGCCACCATCACGTTTGAAATCGGTTCGGTAATTCTAGAGCGTCCATAGAAATTGTTATTTAGAATGGTTTAGAACGCTTTTCACTCTTTTCACCCTTTTAAATTTCGATTTTTTCTTATTTTGTTTTTAGAGAGCATTTACATCTTATAAGTAACTACAATGCCAAATTTTTAATTTCTAGCTCATTCAGTATAAAAAAATCGCAATTTTAGAACGTTTTTTGCTCCTGCACCCCCCTGGAATTTGTGACACAGGCATAAAATATAGTCTATTTTGGAGCAGGGGTAGTCACCATCGATTTGCCACCATCACTTTTGAAATCGGTTCGGTAGTTCCAGGGATTCCATAGAAATTGTAATTTAGAATTTTTTAGAACGCTTTTCGCTCATTTCACCCTTTTAAATTTCGAATTTTTTTTTATTTTGTTCTTAGAGAGCATTTACATCTTATAAGTAACTACAACGCCAAATTTCAAATCAGTTCGGTAGTTCTAGAGATTCCATAGAAATTGTAATTTAGAATGTTTTTAGAAAGTTTTTCGCTCATTTCACTCTTTTAAATTTTGAATTTTTTTTTATTTTGTTATTAGAGAGCATTTACATCTTATAAGTAACTACAACGCCAAATTTCAAATCGGTTCGGTAGTTCTAGAGATTCCATAGAAATTGTAATTTAGAATGTTTTTAGAACGCTTTTCGCTCATTTCACTATTTTAAATTTCGAATTTTTTTTTATTTTGTTCTTAGAGAGCATTTACATCTTATAAGTAACTACAACGCTAAATTTCTAATCGGTTCGGTAGTTCTAGAGATTCCATAGAAATTGTAATTTAGAATGTTTTTAGAACGCTTTTCGCTCATTTCACCCTTTTAATTTCGAATTTTTTTAAATTTTGTTCTTAGAGAGCATTTGCATCTTATAAGTAACTACAACGCTAAATTTCAAATCGGTTCGGTAGTTCCAGGGATTCCATAGAAATTGTAATTTAGAATGTTTTTAGAAAGTTTTTCGCTCATTTCACTCTTTTAAATTTCGAATTTTTTTTTATTTTGTTCTTAGAGAGCATTTACATCTTATAAGTAACTACAACGTCAAATTTCAAATCGGTTCGGTAGTTCTAGAGATTCCATAGAAATTGTAATTTAGAATCTTTTTAGAACGCTTTTCGCTCATTTCACCCTTTTAATTTCGAATTTTTTTTTATTTTGTTCTTAGAGAGCATTTACATCTTATAAGTAACTACAACGCCAAATTTCAAATCGGTTCGGTAGTTCTAGAGATTCCATAGAAATTGTAATTTAGAATGTTTTTAGAACGCTTTTCGCTCATTTCACCCTTTTAAATTTCGATTTTTTTTTATTTTGTTCTTAGAGAGCATTTACATCTTATAAGTAACTACAACGCCAAATTTCAAATCGGTTCGGTAGTTCTAGAGATTCCATAGAAATTGTAATTTAGAATGTTTTTAGAACACGTTTCGCTCATTTCACTCTTTTAAATATCGATTTTTTTTTATTTTGTTCTTAGAGAGCATTTACATCTTATAAGTAACTACAACACCAAATTTCAAATCGGTTCGGTAGTTCTAGAGATTCCATAG
Organism: Maratus michaelseni; assembly: GCA_963931845.1. Taxonomy (NCBI): domain Eukaryota; kingdom Metazoa; phylum Arthropoda; class Arachnida; order Araneae; family Salticidae; genus Maratus; species Maratus michaelseni. The sequence goes on from OZ007589.1 coordinate 84,228,397, forward strand.
AAATTTTAATTTAGAATGTTTTTAGATCGCTTTTCGCTCATTTCACCCTTTTAAATTTCGATTTTTTTTTATTTTGTTTTTAGAGAGCATTTACATCTTATAAGTAACTACAATGCCAAATTTTTAATTTCTAGCTCATTCAGTATAAAAAAATCGCAATTTTAGAACGTTTTTTGCTCCTGCACCCCCCTGGAATTTGTGACACCGGCATAAAATATAGTCTATGTTGGAGCAGGGGTAGTCACCATCAATTTGCAACAATCACTTTTGAAATCGGTTCGGTAGTTCCAGGGATTCCATAGAAATTTTAATTTAGAATGTTTTTAGAACGCTTTTCGCTCATTTCACCCTTTTAAATTTCGAATTTTTTTTATTTTGTTCTTAGAGAGCATTTACATCGTATAAGTAACTACAACGCCAAATTACAAATCGGTTCGCTAGTTCTAGAGATTCCATAGAAATTGTAATTTAGAATGTTTTTAGAACGCTTTTCGCTCATTTCACCCTTTTAAATTTCGATTTTTTTTATTTTGTTTTTAGAGAGCATTTACATCTTATAAGTAACTACAATGCCAAATTTTTAATTTCTAGCTCATTCAGTATAAAAAATCGCAATTTTAGAACGTTTTTTGCTCCTGCACCCCCCTGGAATTTGTGACACCGGCATAAAATATAGTCTATGGTGAACCAGGGGTTGTCACCATCAATTTGCCACCATCACGTTTGAAATCGGTTCGGTAATTCTAGAGCGTCCATAGAAATTGTAATTTAGAATGGTTTAGAACGCTTTTCACTCATTTCACCCTTTTAAATTTCGATTTTTTTTATTTTGTTTTTAGAGGGCACTTACATCTTATAAGTAACTACAATGCCAAATTTCAAATCAGTTCGGTAGTTCTAGAGATTCCATAGAAATTGTAATTTAGAATGTTTTTAGAACGCTTTTTGCTCATTTCACCCTTTTAAATTTCGATTTTTTTTATTTTGTTATTAGAGAGCATTTACATCTTATAAGTAACTACAACGCCAAATTTCAAATCGGTTCGGTAGTTCTAGAGATTCCATAGAAATTGTAATTTAGAATGTTTTTAGAACACGTTTCGCTCATTTCACTCTTTTAAATGTCGATTTTTTTTTATTTTGTTCTTAGAGAGCATTTACATCTTATAAGTAACTACAACACCAAATTACAAATCGGTTCGCTAGTTCTAGATATTCCATAGAAATTGTAATTTAGAATGTTTTTAGAACGCTTTTCGCTCATTTCACCCTTTTAAATTTCGATTTTTTTTTATTTTGTTTTTTGAGAGCATTTACATCTTATAAGTAACTACAATGCAAAATTTCATATTTCTAGCTCCTTCAGTATAAAAAATGAACGCAATTTTAGAACGTTTTTCGCTCCTGCACCCCCCCCCCTGGGGTTAGTGACACCGACATAAAATATAGCGTATGTTGAACCAGGGGTTGTCACCATCAATTTGCCACCATCACGTTTGAAATCGGTTCGGTAATTCTAGAGCGTCCATAGAAATTGTTATTTAGAATGGTTTAGAACGCTTTTCACTCTTTTCACCCTTTTAAATTTCGATTTTTTCTTATTTTGTTTTTAGAGAGCATTTACATCTTATAAGTAACTACAATGCCAAATTTTTAATTTCTAGCTCATTCAGTATAAAAAAATCGCAATTTTAGAACGTTTTTTGCTCCTGCACCCCCCTGGAATTTGTGACACCGGCATAAAATATAGTCTATGGTGAACCAGGGGTTGTCACCATCAATTTGCCACCATCACGTTTGAAATCGGTTCGGTAATTCTAGAGCGTCCATAGAAATTGTAATTTAGAATGGTTTAGAACGCTTTTCACTCATTTCACCCTTTTAAATTTCGATTTTTTTTATTTTGTTTTTAGAGGGCACTTACATCTTATAAGTAACTACAATGCCAAATTTCAAATCAGTTCGGTAGTTCTAGAGATTCCATAGAAATTGTAATTTAGAATGTTTTTAGAACGCTTTTTGCTCATTTCACCCTTTTAAATTTCGATTTTTTTTATTTTGTTATTAGAGAGCATTTACATCTTATAAGTAACTACAACGCCAAATTTCAAATCGGTTCGGTAGTTCTAGAGATTCCATAGAAATTGTAATTTAGAATGTTTTTAGAACACGTTTCGCTCATTTCACTCTTTTAAATGTCGATTTTTTTTTATTTTGTTCTTAGAGAGCATTTACATCTTATAAGTAACTACAACACCAAATTTCAAATCGGTTCGGTAGTTCTAGAGATTCCATAGAAATTTTAATTTAGAATGTTTTTAGAACGCTTTTCGCTCATTTCACCCTTTTAAATTTCGAATTTTTTTTTATTTTGTTCTTAGAGAGCATTTACATAGTATAAGTAACTACAACGCCAAATTACAAATCGGTTCGCTAGTTCTAGATATTCCATAGAAATTGTAATTTAGAATGTTTTTAGAACGCTTTTCGCTCATTTCACCCTTTTAAATTTCGATTTTTTTTTATTTTGTTTTTTGAGAGCATTTACATCTTATAAGTAACTACAATGCAAAATTTCATATTTCTAGCTAATTCAGTATAAAAAATGAACGCAATTTTAGAACGTTTTTCGCTCCTGCACCCCCCCTGGGGTTAGTGACACCGACATAAAATATAGCGTATGTTGAACCAGGGGTTGTCACCATCAATTTGCCACCATCACGTTTGAAATCGGTTCGGTAATTCTAGAGCGTCCATAGAAATTGTTATTTAGAATGGTTTAGAACGCTTTTCACTCTTTTCACCCTTTTAAATTTCGATTTTTTCTTATTTTGTTTTTAGAGAGCATTTACATCTTATAAGTAACTACAATGCCAAATTTTTAATTTCTAGCTCATTCAGTATAAAAAAATCGCAATTTTAGAACGTTTTTTGCTCCTGCACCCCCCTGGAATTTGTGACACCGGCATAAAATATAGTCTATTTTGGAGCAGGGGTAGTCACCATCGATTTGCCACCATCACTTTTGAAATCGGTTCGGTAGTTCTAGAGATTCCATAGAAATTGTAATTTAGAATGTTTTTAGAAAGTTTTTCGCTCATTTCACTCTTTTAAATTTTGATTTTTTTTTTTTATTTTGTTCTTAGAGAGCATTTACATCTTATAAGTAACTACAACGCCAAATTTCAAATCGGTTCGGTAGTTCTAGAGATTCCATAGAAATTGTAATTTAGAATGTTTTTAAAACGCTTTTCGCTCATTTCACCCTTTTAAATTTCGAATTTTTTTTTTATTTTGTTCTTAGAGAGCATTTACATCTTATAAATAAATACAACGCCAAATTTGAAATCGGTTCGGTAGTTCTAGAGATTCCATAGAAATTGTAATTTAGAATGTTTTAGAACGCTTTTCGCTCATTTCACTATTTTAAATTTCGAATTTTTTTTTATTTTGTTCTTAGAGAGCATTTACATCTTATAAGTAACTACAACGCTAAATTTCTAATCGGTTCGGTAGTTCTAGAGATTCCATAGAAATTGTAATTTAGAATGTTTTTAGAACGCTTTTCGCTCATTTCACCCTTTTAATTTCGAATTTTTTTAAATTTTGTTCTTAGAGAGCATTTGCATCTTATAAGTAACTACAACGCTAAATTTCAAATCGGTTCGGTAGTTCCAGGGATTCCATAGAAATTGCAATTTAGAATGTTTTTAGAAAGTTTTTCGCTCATTTCACTCTTTAAAATTTCGAATTTTTTTTTATTTTGTTCTTAGAGAGCATTTACATCTTATAAGTAACTACAACGCCAAATTTCAAATCGGTTCGGTAGTTCTAGAGATTCCATAGAAATTGTAATTTAGAATCTTTTTAGAACGCTTTTCGCTCATTTCACCCTTTTAATTTCGAATTTTTTTTTATTTTGTTCTTAGAGAGCATTTACATCTTATAAGTAACTACAACGCCAAATTTCAAATCGGTTCGGTAGTTCTAGAGATTCCATAGAAATTGAAATTTAGAATGTTTTTAGAACGCTTTTCGCTCATTTCACCCTTTTAATTTCGAATTTTTTTTATTTTGTTCTTAGAGAGCATTTACATCTTATAAGTAACTACAACGCCAAATTTCAAATCGGTTCGGTAGTTCTAGAGATTCCATAGAAATTGTAATTTAGAATGTTTTTAGAACGCTTTTCGCTCATTTCACCCTTTTAATTTCGAATTTTTTTTTATTTTGTTCTTAGAGAGCATTTACATCTTATAAGTAAATACAACGCCAAATTTCAAATCGGTTCGGTAGTTCTAGAGATTACATAGAAATTGTAATTTAGAATGTTTTTAGAACGCTTTTCGCTCATTTCACCCTTTTAATTTCGAATTTTTTTTATTTTGTTCTTAGAGAGCATTTACATCTTATAAGTAACTACAACGCCAAATTTCAAATCGGTTCGGTAGTTCTAGAGATTCCATAGAAATTGTAATTTAGAATGTTTTTAGAACGCTTTTCGCTCATTTCACCCTTTTAAATTTCGAATTTTTTTTTTATTTTGTTCTTAGAGAGCATTTACATCTTATAAGTAACTACAACGCCAAATTTCAAATCGGTTCGGTAGTTCTAGAGATTCCATAGAAATTGTAATTTAGAATGTTTTTAGAACGCTTTTCGATCATTTCACTCTTTTAACTTTCGATTTTTTTAATTTTGTTCTTAGAGAGCATTTACATCGTATAAGTAACTACAACGCCAAATTTCAAATTTCTAGTTGCTTCAATATAAAAAAATCGCAATTTTAGAACGTTTTTTGCTCCTGCACCCCCCTGGAGTTTGTGACACCGGCATAAAATATAGTCTATGTTGGAGCAGGGGTAGTCACCATCAATTTGCCATCATCACGTTTGAAATCGGTTCGGTAATTCTAGAGCGTCCATAGAAATTGTAATTTAGAATGGTTTATAACGCTTTTCGCTCATTTCACCCTTTTAAATTTCGAATTTTTTTTTTATTTTGTTCTTAGAGAGCATTTACATCTTATAAGTAACTACAACGCCAAATTTCAAATCGGTTCGGTAGTTCTAGAGATTCCACAGAAATTGTAATTTAGAATGCTTTTAGAACGCTTTTCGCTCATTTCACCCTTTTAAATTTCGATTTTTTTTTTGTTTGTTTTTAGAGAGCATTTACATCTTATAAGTAACTACAATGCCAAATTTTTAATTTCTAGCTCATTTAGTATAAAAAAATCGCAATTTTAGAACGTTTTTTGCTCCTGCACCCCCCTGGAATTTGTGACACCGGCATAAAATATAGTCTATGGTGAACCAGGGGTTGTCACCATCAATTTGCCACCATCACGTTTGAAATCGGTTCGGTAATTCTAGAGCGTCCATAGAAATTGTAATTTAGAATTGTTTAGAACGCTTTTCACTCATTTCACCCTTTTAAATTTCGATTTTTTTTATTTTGTTTTTAGAGGGCACTTACATCTTATAAGTAACTACAATGCCAAATTTCAAATCAGTTCGGTAGTTCTAGAGATTCCATAGAAATTGTAATTTAGAATGTTTTTAGAACGCTTTTTGCTCATTTCACCCTTTTAAATTTCGATTTTTTTTTATTTTGTTCTTAGAGAGCATTTACATCTTATAAGTAACTACAACGCCAAATTTCAAATCGGTTCGGTAGTTCTAGAGATTCCATAGAAATTGTAATTTAGAATGTTTTTAGAACACGTTTCGCTCATTTCACTCTTTTAAATATCGATTTTTTTTTATTTTGTTCTTAGAGAGCATTTACATCTTATAAGTAACTACAACACCAAATTTCAAATCGGTTCGGTAGTTCTAGAGATTCCATAGAAATTTTAATTTAGAATGTTTTTAGAACGCTTTTCGCTCATTTCACCCTTTTAAATTTCGATTTTTTTTTATTTTGTTTTTTGAGAGCATTTACATCTTATAAGTAACTACAATGCAAAATTTCCTATTTCTAGCTCCTTCAGTATAAAAAATGAACGCAATTTTAGAACGTTTTTCGCTCCTGCACCCCCCCCCCCTGGGGTTAGTGACACCGACATAAAATATAGCGTATGTTGAACCAGGGGTTGTCACCATCAATTTGCCACCATCACGTTTGAAATCGATTCGGTAATTCTAGAGCGTCCATAGAAATTGTTATTTAGAATGGTTTAGAACGCTTTTCACTCTTTTCACCCTTTTAAATTTCGATTTTTTCTTATTTTGTTTTTAGAGATCATTTACATCTTATAAGTAACTACAACGCCAAATTTCAAATCGGTTCGGTAGTTCTAGAGATTCCATAGAAATCGTAATTTAGAATGTTTTTAGAACACGTTTCGCTCATTTTACTCTTTTAAATGTCGATTTTTTTTTATTTTGTTCTTAGAGAGCATTTACATCTTATAAGTAACTACAACACCAAATTTCAAATCGGTTCGGTAGTTCTAGAGATTCCATAGAAATTTTAATTTAGAATGTTTTTAGAACGCTTTTCGCTCATTTCACCCTTTTAAATTTCGAATTTTTTTTTATTTTGTTCTTAGAGAGCATTTACATCGTATAAGTAACTACAACGCCAAATTACAAATCGGTTCGCTAGTTCTAGATATTCCATAGAAATTGTAATTTAGAATGTTTTTAGAACGCTTTTCGCTCATTTCACCCTTTTAAATTTCGATTTTTTTTTATTTTGTTTTTTGAGAGCATTTACATCTTATAAGTAACTACAATGCAAAATTTCATATTTCTAGCTCCTTCAGTATAAAAAATGAACGCAATTTTAGAACGTTTTTCGCTCCTGCACCCCCCCTGGGGTTAGTGACACCGACATAAAATATAGCGTATGTTGAACCAGGGGTTGTCACCATCAATTTGCCACCATCACGTTTGAAATCGGTTCGGTAATTCTAGAGCGTCCATAGAAATTGTTATTTAGAATGGTTTAGAACGCTTTTCACTCTTTTCACCCTTTTAAATTTCGATTTTTTCTTATTTTGTTTTTAGAGAGCATTTACATCTTATAAGTAACTACAATGTCAAATTTTTAATTTCTAGCTCATTCAGTATAAAAAAATCGCAATTTTAGAACGTTTTTTGCTCCTGCACCCCCTGGAATTTGTGACACCGGCATAAAATATAGTCTATGTTGGAGCAGGGGTAGTCACCATCAATTTGCCCCCATGACTTTTGAAATCGGTTCGGTATTTCCAGGGATTCCATAGAAATTGTAATTTAGAATTTTTTAGAACGCTTTTCGCTCATTTCACCCTTTTAAATTTCGAATTTTTTTTTATTTTGTTCTTAGAGAGCATTTACATCTTATAAGTAACTACAACGCCAAATTTCAAATCAGTTCGGTAGTTCTAGAGATTCCATAGAAATTGTAATTTAGAATGTTTTTAGAAAGTTTTTCGCTCATTTCACTCTTTTAAATTTTGAATTTTTTTTTATTTTGTTCTTATAGAGCATTTACATCTTATAAGTAACTACAACGCCAAATTTCAAGTCGGTTCGGTAGTTCTAGAGATTCCATAGAAATTGTAATTTAGAATGTTTTTAGAACGCTTTTCGCTCATTTCACCCTTTTAATTTCGAATTTTTTTTTATTTTGTTCTTAGAGAGCATTTACATCTTATAAGTAACTACAACGCTAAATTTCAAATCGGTTCGGTAGTTCTAGAGATTCCATAGAAATTGTAATTTAGAATGTTTTTAGAACGCTTTTCGCTCATTTCACCCTTTTAATTTCGAATTTTTTTAAATTTTGTTCTTAGAGAGCATTTGCATCTTATAAGTAACTACAACGCTAAATTTCAAATCGGTTCGGTAGTTCCAGGGATTCCATAGAAATTGTAATTTAGAATGTTTTTAGAAAGTTTTTCGCTCATTTCACTCTTTTAAATTTCGAATTTTTTTTTATTTTGTTCTTAGAGAGCATTTACATCTTATAAGTAACTACAACGTCAAATTTCAAATCGGTTCGGTAGTTCTAGAGATTCCATAGAAATTGTAATTTAGAATGTTTTTAGAACGCTTTTCGCTCATTTCACCCTTTTAATTTCGAATTTTTTTTTATTTTGTTCTTAGAGAGCATTTACATCTTATAAGTAACTACAACGCCAAATTTCAAATCGGTTCGGTAGTTCTAGAGATTCCAAAAAAATTGTAATTTAGAATGTTTTTAGAACGCTTTTCGCTCATTTCACCCTTTTAATTTCGAATTTTTTTTTTTTTTTTTGTTCTTAGAGAGCATTTACATCTTATAAGTAACTACAACGCCAAATTTCAAATCGGTTCGGTAGTTCTAGAGATTCCATAGAAATTGTAATTTAGAATGTTTTAGAACGCTTTTCGCTCATTTCACCCTTTTAATTTCGAATTTTTTTTTATTTTGTTCTTAGAGAGCATTTACATCTTATAAGTAACTGCAACGCCAAATTTCAAATTGGTTCGGTAGTTCTAGAGATTCCACAGAAATTGTAATTTAGAATGTTTTTAGAACGCTTTTCGCTCATTTCACCCTTTTAATTTCGAATTTTTTTTTTATTTTGTTCTTAGAGAGCATTTACTTCTTATAAGTAACTACAACGCCAAATTTCATATCGGTTCGGTAGTTCTAGAGATTCCATAGAAATTGTAATTTAGAATGTTTTTAGAACGCTTTTCGCTCATTTCACCCTTTTAAATTTCGAATTTTTTTTTATTTTGTTCTTAGAGAGCATTTACATCGTATAAGTAACTACAACGCCAAATTTCAAATTTCTAGCTGCTTCAATATAAAAAAATCACAATTTTAGAACGTTTTTTGCTCCTGCACCCCCCTGGAGTTTGTGACACCGGCATAAAATATAGTCTATGTTGGAGCAGGGGTAGTCACCATCAATTTGCCATCATCACGTTTGAAATCGGTTCGGTAATTCTAGAGCGTCCATAGAAATTGTAATTTAGAATGGTTTATAACGCTTTTCGCTCATTTCACCCTTTTAAATTTCGAATTTTTTTTTTTTGTTCTTAGAGAGCATTTTCATCTTATAAGTAACTACAACGCCAAATTTCAAATCGGTTCGGTAGTTCTAGAGATTCCACAGAAATTGTAATTTAGAATGTTTTTAGAACGCTTTTCGCTCATTTCACCCTTTCAAATTTCGATTTTTTTTTTTTTTTTTGTTCTTAGAGAGCATTTACATCTTATAAGTAACTACAACGCCAAACTTCAAATCGGTTCGGTAGTTCTAGAGATTCCATAGAAATTGTAATTTAGAATGTTTTTAGAACGCTTTTCGCTCATTTCACTCTTTTAAATTTCGAATTTTTTTTTAATTTTGTTCTTAGAGAGCATTTACATCGTATAAGTAACTACAACGCCAAAGTTCAAATTTCTAGCTGCTTCAGTATAAAAAAATCGCAATTTTAGAGCGTTTTTTGCTCCTGCACCCCCCTGGAGTTTGTGACACCGGCATAAAATATAGTCTATGTTGGAGCAGGGGTAGTCACCATCAATTTGCCACCATCAGTTTTGAAATCGGTTCGGTAGTTCCAGGGATTCCATAGAAATTGTAATTTAGAATTTTTTTAGAACGCTTTTCGCTCATTTCACCCTTTTAAATTTCGATTTTTTTTATTTTGTTTTTAGAGAGCATTTACATCTTATAAGTAACTACAACGCCAAATTTCAAATTTCTAGCTCCTTCAGTATAAAAAATGAACGCAATTTTAGAGCGTTTTTCGCTCCTGCACCCCCCTGGGGTTAGTGACACCGACATAAAATATAGCCTATGTTGAACCAGGGGTTGTCACCATCAATTTGCCACCATCACGTTTGAAATCGGTTCGGTAATTCTAGAGCGTCCATTGAAATTGTAATTTAGAATGGTTTAGAACGCTTTTCACTCTTTTCACCCTTTTAAATTTCGATTTTTTTTTATTTTGTTTTTAGAGAGCATTTACATCTTATAAGTAACTACAATGCCAAATTTTAAATTTCTAGCTCATTCAGTATAAAAAAATCGCAATTTTAGAAAGTTTGTTGCTCCTGCACCCCCCTGGAGTTTGTGACACCGGCATAAAATATAGTCTATTTTGGAGCAGGGGTAATCACCATCAATTTGCCACCATCACTTTTGAAATCGGTTATGTAGTTCCAGGGATTCCATAGAAATTGTAATTTAGAATTTTTTTAGAACGCTTTTCGCTCATTTCACCCTTTTAAATTTCGAATTTTTTTTTATTTTGTTCTTAGAGAGCATTTACATCTTATAAGTAACTACAACGCCAAATTTCAAATCAGTTCGGTAGTTCTAGAGATTCCATAGAAATTGTAATTTAGAATGTTTTTAGAAAGTTTTTCGCTCATTTCACTCTTTTAAATTTCGAATTTTTTTTTAATTTTGTTCTTAGAGAGCATTTACATCTTATAAGTAACTACAACGCCAAATTTCAAATCGGTTCGGTAGTTCTAGAGATTCCATAGAAATTGTAATTTAGAATGTTTTTAGAACGCTTTTCGCTCATTTCACCCTTTTAAATTTCGAATTTTTTTTTATTTTGTTCTTAGAGAGCATTTACATCTTATAAGTAACTACAACGCCAAATTTCAAATCGGTTCGGTAGTTCTAGAGATTCCATAGAAATTGTAATTTAGAATGGTTTATAACGCTTTTCGCTCATTTCACCCTTTTAAATTTCGAATTTTTTTTTTTATTTTGTTCTTAGAGAGCATTTACATCTTATAAGTAACTACAACGCCCAAATTTCAAATCGGTTCGGTAGTTCTAGAGATTCCGCAGAAATTGTAATTTAGAATGTTTTTAGAACGCTTTTCGCTCATTTCACTCTTTTAAATTTCGATTTTTTTTATTTTGTTCTTAGAGAGCATTTACATCTTATAAGTAAATACAACGCCAAATTTCAAATCGGTTCGGTAGTTCTAGAGATTCCATAGAAATTGTAATTTAGAATGTTTTTAGAACGCTTTTCGCTCATTTCACCCTTTTAATTTCGATTTTTTTTTAATTTTGTTCTTAGAGAGCATTTACATCTTATAAGTAACTACAACGCTAAATTTCAAATCGGTTCGGTAGTTCCAGGGATTCCATAGAAATTGTAATTTAGAATGTTTTTAGAAAGTTTTTCGCTCATTTCACTCTTTTAAATTTCGAATTTTTTTTTATTTTGTTCTTAGAGAGCATTTACATCTTATAAGTAACTACAACGCCAAATTTCAAATCGGTTCGGTAGTTCTAGAGATTCCATAGAAATTGTAATTTAGAATGTTTTTAGAACGCTTTTCGCTCATTTCACCCTTTTAATTTCGAATTTTTTTTTTATTTTGTTCTTAGAGAGCATTTACATCTTATAAGTAACTACAACGCCAAATTTCAAATCGGTTCGGTAGTTCTAGAGATTCCATAGAAATTGTAATTTAGAATGTTTTTAGAACGCTTTTCGCTCATTTCACCCTTTTAATTTCGAATTTTTTTTTATTTTGTTCTTAGAGACCATTTACATCTTATAAGTAACTACAACGCCAAATTTCAAATCGGTTCGGTAGTTCTAGAGATTCCATAGAAATTGTAATTTAGAATGTTTCTAGAACGCTTTTCGCTCATTTCACCCTTTTAATTTCGATTTTTTTTTTTTTGTTCTTAGAGAGCATTTACATCTTATAAGTAACTACAACGCCAAATTTCAAATCGGTTCGGTAGTTCTAGAGATTCCATAGAAATTGTAATTTAGAATGTTTTTAGAACGCTTTTCGCTCATTTCACCCTTTTAATTTCGAATTTTTTTTTTATTTTGTTCTTAGAGAGCATTTACATCTTATAAGTAACTACAACGCCAAATTTCAAATCGGTTCGGTAGTTCTAGAGATTCCATAGAAATTGTAATTTAGAATGTTTTTAGAACGCTTTTCGATCATTTCACTCTTTTAAATTTCGAATTTTTTTTAATTTTGTTCTTAGAGAGCATTTACATCGTATAAGTAACTACAACGCCAAATTTCAAATTTCTAGCTGCTTCAATATAAAAAAATCGCAATTTTAGAACTTTTTTTGCTCCTGCACCCCCCTGGAGTTTGTGACACCGGCATAAAATATAGTCTATGTTGGAGCAGGGGAAGTCACCATCAATTTGCCATCATCACGTTTGAAATCGGTTCGGTAATTCTAGAGCGTCCATAGAAATTGTAATTTAGAATGGTTTATAACGCTTTTCGCTCATTTCACCCTTTTAAATTTCGAATTTTTTTTTTTGTTCTTAGAGAGCATTTACATCTTATAAGTAACTACAACGCCAAATTTCAAATCGGTTCGGTAGTTCTAGAGATTCCACAGAAATTGTAATTTAGAATGTTTTTAGAACGCTTTTCGCTCATTTCACCCTTTTAAATTTCGATTTTTTTTTATTTTGTTCTTAGAGAGCATTTACATCTTATAAGTAACTACAACGCCAAACTTCAAATCGGTTCGGTAGTTCTAGAGATTCCATAGAAATTGTAATTTAGAATGTTTTTAGAACGCTTTTCCCTCATTTCACTCTTTTAAATTTCGATTTTTTTTAAATTTTGTTCTTAGAGAGCATTTACATCGTATAAGTAACTACAACGCCAAATTTCAAATTTCTAGTTTCTTCAGTATAAAAAAATCGCAATTTTAGAGCGTTTTTTGCTCCTGCACCCCCCTGGAGTTTGTGACACCGGCATAAAATATAGTCTATGTTGGAGCAGGGGTAGTCACCATCAATTTGCCACCATCAGTTTTGAAATCGGTTCGGTAGTTCCAGGGATTCCATAGAAATTGTAATTTAGAATTTTTTTAGAACGCTTTTCGCTCATTTCACCCTTTTAAATTTCGATTTTTTTAAATTTTGTTTTTAGAGAGCATTTACATCTTATAAGTAACTACAACGCCAAATTTCAAATTTCTAGCTCCTTCAGTATAAAAAATGAACGCAATTTTAGAGCGTTTTTCGCTCCTGCACCCCCCTGGGGTTAGTGACACCGACATAAAATATAGCCTATGTTGAACCAGGGGTTGTCACCATCAATTTGCCACCATCACGTTTGAAATCGGTTCGGTAATTCTAGAGCGTCCATAGAAGTTGTAATTTAGAGTGGTTTAGAACGCTTTTCACTCTTTTCACCCTTTTAAATTTCGATTTTTTTTTATTTTGTTTTTAGAGAGCATTTACATCTTATAAGTAACTACAATGCCAAATTTTAAATTTCTAGCTCATTCAGTATAAAAAAATCGCAATTTTAGAACGTTTGTTGCTCCTGCACCCCCCTGAAGTTTGTGACACCGGCATAAAATATAGTCTATTTTGGAGCAGGGGTAGTCACCATCAATTTGCCACCATCACTTTTGAAATCGGTTCGGTAGTTCTAGAGATTCCATAGAAATTGTAATTTAGAATGTTTTAGAACGCTTTTCGCTCATTTCACTCTTTTAAATTTCGATTTTTTTTTTATTTTGTTCTTAGAGAGCATTTACATCGTATAAGTAACTACAACGCCAAATTTCAAATCGGTTCGGTAGTTCTAGAGATTCCATAGAAATTGTAATTTAGAATGTTTTTAGAACGCTTTTCGCTCATTTCACCCTTTTAATTTCGAATTTTTTTTTATTTTGTTCTTAGAGAGCATTTACATCTTATAAGTAACTACAACGCAAAATTTCAAATCGGTTCGGTAGTTCTAGAGATTCCAAAAAAATTGTAATTTAGAATGTTTTTAGAACGCTTTTCGCTCATTTCACCCTTTTAATTTCGAATTTTTTTTTTTTTTTTGTTCTTAGAGAGCATTTACATCTTATAAGTAACTACAACGCCAAATTTCAAATCGGTTCGGTAGTTCTAGAGATTCCATAGAAATTGTAATTTAGAATGTTTTAGAACGCTTTTCGCTCATTTCACCCTTTTAATTTCGAATTTTTTTTTATTTTGTTCTTAGAGAGCATTTACATCTTATAAGTAACTGCAACGCCAAATTTCAAATTGGTTCGGTAGTTCTAGAGATTCCATAGAAATTGTAATTTAGAATGTTTTTAGAACGCTTTTCGCTCATTTCACCCTTTTAATTTCGAATTTTTTTTTTATTTTGTTCTTAGAGAGCATTTACTTCTTATAAGTAACTACAACGCCAAATTTCATATCGGTTCGGTAGTTCTAGAGATTCCATAGAAATTGTAATTTAGAATGTTTTTAGAACGCTTTTCGCTCATTTCACCCTTTTAAATTTCGAATTTTTTTTTATTTTGTTCTTAGAGAGCATTTACATCGTATAAGTAACTACAACGCCAAATTTCAAATTTCTAGCTGCTTCAATATAAAAAAATCACAATTTTAGAACGTTTTTTGCTCCTGCACCCCCCTGGAGTTTGTGACACCGGCATAAAATATAGTCTATGTTGGAGCAGGGGTAGTCACCATCAATTTGCCATCATCACGTTTGAAATCGGTTCGGTAATTCTAGAGCGTCCATAGAAATTGTAATTTAGAATGGTTTATAACGCTTTTCGCTCATTTCACCCTTTTAAATTTCGAATTTTTTTTTTTTGTTCTTAGAGAGCATTTTCATCTTATAAGTAACTACAACGCCAAATTTCAAATCGGTTCGGTAGTTCTAGAGATTCCACAGAAATTGTAATTTAGAATGTTTTTAGAACGCTTTTCGCTCATTTCACCCTTTCAAATTTCGATTTTTTTTTTTTTTTTTGTTCTTAGAGAGCATTTACATCTTATAAGTAACTACAACGCCAAACTTCAAATCGGTTCGGTAGTTCTAGAGATTCCATAGAAATTGTAATTTAGAATGTTTTTAGAACGCTTTTCGCTCATTTCACTCTTTTAAATTTCGAATTTTTTTTTAATTTTGTTCTTAGAGAGCATTTACATCGTATAAGTAACTACAACGCCAAAGTTCAAATTTCTAGCTGCTTCAGTATAAAAAAATCGCAATTTTAGAGCGTTTTTTGCTCCTGCACCCCCCTGGAGTTTGTGACACCGGCATAAAATATAGTCTATGTTGGAGCAGGGGTAGTCACCATCAATTTGCCACCATCAGTTTTGAAATCGGTTCGGTAGTTCCAGGGATTCCATAGAAATTGTAATTTAGAATTTTTTTAGAACGCTTTTCGCTCATTTCACCCTTTTAAATTTCGATTTTTTTTATTTTGTTTTTAGAGAGCATTTACATCTTATAAGTAACTACAACGCCAAATTTCAAATTTCTAGCTCCTACAGTATAAAAAATGAACGCAATTTTAGAGCGTTTTTCGCTCCTGCACCCCCCTGGGGTTGGTGACACCGACATAAAATATAGCCTATGTTGAACCAGGGGTTGTCACCATCAATTTGCCACCATCACGTTTGAAATCGGTTCGGTAATTCTAGAGCGTCCATTGAAATTGTAATTTAGAATGGTTTAGAACGCTTTTCACTCTTTTCACCCTTTTAAATTTCGATTTTTTTTTATTTTGTTTTTAGAGAGCATTTACATCTTATAAGTAACTACAATGCCAAATTTTAAATTTCTAGCTCATTCAGTATAAAAAAATCGCAATTTTAGAAAGTTTGTTGCTCCTGCACCCCCCTGGAGTTTGTGACACCGGCATAAAATATAGTCTATTTTGGAGCAGGGGTAATCACCATCAATTTGCCACCATCACTTTTGAAATCGGTTATGTAGTTCCAGGGATTCCATAGAAATTGTAATTTAGAATTTTTTTAGAACGCTTTTCGCTCATTTCACCCTTTTAAATTTCGAATTTTTTTTTATTTTGTTCTTAGAGAGCATTTACATCTTATAAGTAACTACAACGCCAAATTTCAAATCAGTTCGGTAGTTCTAGAGATTCCATAGAAATTGTAATTTAGAATGTTTTTAGAAAGTTTTTCGCTCATTTCACTCTTTTAAATTTCGAATTTTTTTTTAATTTTGTTCTTAGAGAGCATTTACATCTTATAAGTAACTACAACGCCAAATTTCAAATCGGTTCGGTAGTTCTAGAGATTCCATAGAAATTGTAATTTAGAATGTTTTTAGAACGCTTTTCGCTCATTTCACCCTTTTAAATTTCGAATTTTTTTTTATTTTGTTCTTAGAGAGCATTTACATCTTATAAGTAACTACAACGCCAAATTTCAAATCGGTTCGGTAGTTCTAGAGATTCCATAGAAATTGTAATTTAGAATGGTTTATAACGCTTTTCGCTCATTTCACCCTTTTAAATTTCGAATTTTTTTTTTATTTTGTTCTTAGAGAGCATTTACATCTTATAAGTAACTACAACGCCCAAATTTCAAATCGGTTCGGTAGTTCTAGAGATTCCGCAGAAATTGTAATTTAGAATGTTTTTAGAACGCTTTTCGCTCATTTCACTCTTTTAAATTTCGATTTTTTTTATTTTGTTCTTAGAGAGCATTTACATCTTATAAGTAAATACAACGCCAAATTTCAAATCGGTTCGGTAGTTCTAGAGATTCCATAGAAATTGTAATTTAGAATGTTTTTAGAACGCTTTTCGCTCATTTCACCCTTTTAATTTCGATTTTTTTTTAATTTTGTTCTTAGAGAGCATTTACATCTTATAAGTAACTACAACGCTAAATTTCAAATCGGTTCGGTAGTTCCAGGGATTCCATAGAAATTGTAATTTAGAATGTTTTTAGAAAGTTTTTCGCTCATTTCACTCTTTTAAATTTCGAATTTTTTTTTATTTTGTTCTTAGAGAGCATTTACATCTTATAAGTAACTACAACGCCAAATTTCAAATCGGTTCGGTAGTTCTAGAGATTCCATAGAAATTGTAATTTAGAATGTTTTTAGAACGCTTTTCGCTCATTTCACCCTTTTAATTTCGAATTTTTTTTTTATTTTGTTCTTAGAGAGCATTTACATCTTATAAGTAACTACAACGCCAAATTTCAAATCGGTTCGGTAGTTCTAGAGATTCCATAGAAATTGTAATTTAGAATGTTTTTAGAACGCTTTTCGCTCATTTCACCCTTTTAATTTCGAATTTTTTTTTATTTTGTTCTTAGAGACCATTTACATCTTATAAGTAACTACAACGCCAAATTTCAAATCGGTTCGGTAGTTCTAGAGATTCCATAGAAATTGTAATTTAGAATGTTTCTAGAACGCTTTTCGCTCATTTCACCCTTTTAATTTCGATTTTTTTTTTTTTTGTTCTTAGAGAGTATTTACATCTTATAAGTAACTACAACGCTAAATTTCAAATCGGTTCGATAGTTCTAGAGATTCCATAGAAATTGTAATTTAGAATGTTTTTAGAACGCTTTTCGCTCATTTCACCCTTTTAAATTTCGAATTTTTTTTTATTTTGTTCTTAGAGAGCATTTACATCTTATAAGTAACTACAACGCCAAATTTCAAATCGGTTCGGTAGTTCTAGAGATTCCATAGAAATTG
The DNA here is from genome assembly GCA_963931845.1 of Maratus michaelseni. Lineage (NCBI taxonomy): Eukaryota > Metazoa > Arthropoda > Arachnida > Araneae > Salticidae > Maratus > Maratus michaelseni. The sequence continues at coordinate 84,245,842 of OZ007589.1, forward strand.
TAATTTAGAATGTTTTTAGAACGTTTTCGCTCATTTCACCCTTTTAATTTCGAATTTTTTTTTATTTTGTTCTTAGAGAGCATTTACATCTTATAAGTAACTACAACGCCAAATTTCAAATCGGTTCGGTAGTTCTAGAGATTCCATAGAAATTCTAATTTAGAATGTTTTTAGAACGCTTTTCGATCATTTCACTCTTTTAAATTTCGAATTTTTTTTAATTTTGTTCTTAGAGAGCATTTACATCGTATAAGTAACTACAACGCCAAATTTCAAATTTCTAGCTGCTTCAATATAAAAAAATCGCAATTTTAGAACTTTTTTTGCTCCTGCACCCCCCTGGAGTTTGTGACACCGGCATAAAATATAGTCTATGTTGGAGCAGGGGAAGTCACCATCAATTTGCCATCATCACGTTTGAAATCGGTTCGGTAATTCTAGAGCGTCCATAGAAATTGTAATTTAGAATGGTTTATAACGCTTTTCGCTCATTTCACCCTTTTAAATTTCGAATTTTTTTTTTTGTTCTTAGAGAGCATTTACATCTTATAAGTAACTACAACGCCAAATTTCAAATCGGTTCGGTAGTTCTAGAGATTCCACAGAAATTGTAATTTAGAATGTTTTTAGAACGCTTTTCGCTCATTTCACCCTTTTAAATTTCGATTTTTTTTTATTTTGTTCTTAGAGAGCATTTACATCTTATAAGTAACTACAACGCCAAACTTCAAATCGGTTCGGTAGTTCTAGAGATTCCATAGAAATTGTAATTTAGAATGTTTTTAGAACGCTTTTCCCTCATTTCACTCTTTTAAATTTCGATTTTTTTTAAATTTTGTTCTTAGAGAGCATTTACATCGTATAAGTAACTACAACGCCAAATTTCAAATTTCTAGTTTCTTCAGTATAAAAAAATCGCAATTTTAGAGCGTTTTTTGCTCCTGCACCCCCCTGGAGTTTGTGACACCGGCATAAAATATAGTCTATGTTGGAGCAGGGGTAGTCACCATCAATTTGCCACCATCAGTTTTGAAATCGGTTCGGTAGTTCCAGGGATTCCATAGAAATTGTAATTTAGAATTTTTTTAGAACGCTTTTCGCTCATTTCACCCTTTTAAATTTCGATTTTTTTAAATTTTGTTTTTAGAGAGCATTTACATCTTATAAGTAACTACAACGCCAAATTTCAAATTTCTAGCTCCTTCAGTATAAAAAATGAACGCAATTTTAGAGCGTTTTTCGCTCCTGCACCCCCCTGGGGTTAGTGACACCGACATAAAATATAGCCTATGTTGAACCAGGGGTTGTCACCATCAATTTGCCACCATCACGTTTGAAATCGGTTCGGTAATTCTAGAGCGTCCATAGAAGTTGTAATTTAGAGTGGTTTAGAACGCTTTTCACTCTTTTCACCCTTTTAAATTTCGATTTTTTTTTATTTTGTTTTTAGAGAGCATTTACATCTTATAAGTAACTACAATGCCAAATTTTAAATTTCTAGCTCATTCAGTATAAAAAAATCGCAATTTTAGAACGTTTGTTGCTCCTGCACCCCCCTGAAGTTTGTGACACCGGCATAAAATATAGTCTATTTTGGAGCAGGGGTAGTCACCATCAATTTGCCACCATCACTTTTGAAATCGGTTCGGTAATTCTAGAGCGTCCATAGAAATTGTAATTTAGAATGGTTTAGAACGCTTTTCACTCTTTTCACCCTTTTAAATTTCGATTTTTTTATTTTGTTTTTAGAGAGCATTTACATCTTATAAGTAACTAAAACGCCAAATTTCAAATCGGTTCGGTAGTTCTAGAGATTCCATAGAAATTGTAATTTAGAATGTTTTTAGAACGCTTTTCGCTCATTTCACCCTTTTAAATTTCGAATTTTTTTTTTTTTGTTCTTAGAGAGCATTTACATCTTATAAGTAACTACAACGCCAAATTTCAAATCGGTTCGGTAGTTCTAGAGATTCCATAGAAATTGTAATTTAGAATGTTTTTAGAACGCTTTTCGCTCATTTCACCCTTTTAAATTTCAATTTTTTTTTTATTTTGTTCTTAGAGAGCATTTACATCTTATAAGTAACTACAATGCCAAATTTCAAATCGGTTCGGTAGTTCTAGAGATTCCATAGAAATTGTAATTTAGAATGTTTTTAGAACGCTTTTCGCTCATTTCACTCTTTTAAATTTCGATTTTTTTTTTATTTTGTTCTTAGAGAGCATTTACATCGTATAAGTAACTACAACGCCAAATTTCAAATCGGTTCGGTAGTTCTAGAGATTCCATAGAAATTGTAATTTAGAATGTTTTTAGAACGCTTTTCGCTCATTTCACCCTTTTAATTTCGAATTTTTTTTTATTTTGTTCTTAGAGAGCATTTACATCTTATAAGTAACTACAACGCCAAATTTCAAATCGGTTCGGTAGTTCTAGAGATTCCATAGAAATTGTAATTTAGAATGTTTTTAGAACGCTTTTCGCTCATTTCACCCTTCTAATTTCGAATTTTTTTTATTTTGTTCTTAGAGAGCATTTACATCTTATAAGTAACTACAACGGCAAATTTCAAATCGGTTCGGTAGTTCTAGAGATTCCATAGAAATTGTAATTTAGAATGTTTTTAGAACGCTTTTCGCTCATTTCACCCTTTTAATTTCGATTTTTTTTTATTTTGTTCTTAGAGAGCATTTACATCTTATAAGTAACTACAACGCCAAATTTCAAATCGGTTCGGTAGTTTTAGAGATTCCATAGAAATTGTAATTTAGAATGTTTTTAGAACGCTTTTCGATCATTTCACTCTTTTAAATTTCGAATTTTTTTAAATTTTGTTCTTAGAGAGCATTTACATCGTATAAGTAACTACAACGCCAAATTTCAAATTTCTAGCTGCTTCAATATAAAAAAATCGCAATTTTAGAACGTTTTTTGCTCCTGCACCCCCCTGGAGTTTGTGACACCGGCATAAAATATAGTCTATGTTGGAGCAGGGGTAGTCACCATCAATTTGCCATCATCACGTTTGAAATCGGTTCGGTAATTCTAGAGCGTCCATAGAAATTGTAATTTAGAATGGTTTATAACGCTTTTCGCTCATTTCACCCTTTTAAATTTCAAATTTTTTTTTTATTTTGTTCTTAGAGAGCATTTACATCTTATAAGTAACTACAACGCCAAATTTCAAATCGGTTCGGTAGTTCTAGAGATTCCACAGAAATTGTAATTTAGAATGTTTTTAGAACGCTTTTCGCTCATTTCACCCTTTTAAATTTCGATTTTTTTTTTATTTTGTTCTTAGAGAGCATTTACATCTTATAAGTAACTACAACGCCAAACTTCAAATCGGTTCGGTAGTTCTAGAGATTCCATAGAAATTGTAATTTAGAATGTTTTTAGAACGCTTTTCGCTCATTTCACTCTTTTAAATTTCGAATTTTTTTTAATTTTGTTCTTAGAGAGCATTTACATCGTATAAGTAACTACAACGCCAAATTTCAAATTTCTAGCTGCTTCAGTATTAAAAAATCGCAATTTTAGAGCGTTTTTTGCTCCTGCACCCCCCTGGAGTTTGTGACACCGGCATAAAATATAGTCTGTGTTGGAGCAGGAGTAGTCACCATCAATTTGCCACCATCAGTTTAAAATCGGTTCGGTAGTTCCAGGGATTCCATAGAAATTGTAATTTTGAATTTTTTTAGAACGCTTTTCGCTGATTTCACCCTTTTAAATTTCGATTTTTTTTAATTTTGTTTTAGAGAGCATTTACATCTTATAAGTAACTACAACGCCAAATTTCAAATTTCTAGCTCCTTCAGTATAAAAAATGAACGCAATTTTAGAGCGTTTTTCGCTCCTGCACCCCCCTGGGGTTGGTGACACCGACATAAAATATAGCCTATGTTGAACCAGGGGTTGTCACCATCAATTTGCCACCATCACGTTTGAAATCGGTTCGGTAATTCTAGAGCGTCCATTGAAATTGTAATTTAGAATGGTTTAGAACGCTTTTCACTCTTTTCACCCTTTTAAATTTCGATTTTTTTTTATTTTGTTTTTAGAGAGCATTTACATCTTATAAGTAACTACAATGCCAAATTTTAAATTTCTAGCTCATTCAGTATAAAAAAATCGCAATTTTAGAAAGTTTGTTGCTCCTGCACCCCCCTGGAGTTTGTGACACCGGCATAAAATATAGTCTATTTTGGAGCAGGGGTAATCACCATCAATTTGCCACCATCACTTTTGAAATCGGTTATGTAGTTCCAGGGATTCCATAGAAATTGTAATTTAGAATTTTTTTAGAACGCTTTTCGCTCATTTCACCCTTTTAAATTTCGAATTTTTTTTTATTTTGTTCTTAGAGAGCATTTACATCTTATAAGTAACTACAACGCCAAATTTCAAATCAGTTCGGTAGTTCTAGAGATTCCATAGAAATTGTAATTTAGAATGTTTTTAGAAAGTTTTTCGCTCATTTCACTCTTTTAAATTTCGAATTTTTTTTTAATTTTGTTCTTAGAGAGCATTTACATCTTATAAGTAACTACAACGCCAAATTTCAAATCGGTTCGGTAGTTCTAGAGATTCCATAGAAATTGTAATTTAGAATGTTTTTAGAACGCTTTTCGCTCATTTCACCCTTTTAAATTTCGAATTTTTTTTTATTTTGTTCTTAGAGAGCATTTACATCTTATAAGTAACTACAACGCCAAATTTCAAATCGGTTCGGTAGTTCTAGAGATTCCATAGAAATTGTAATTTAGAATGGTTTATAACGCTTTTCGCTCATTTCACCCTTTTAAATTTCGAATTTTTTTTTTTATTTTGTTCTTAGAGAGCATTTACATCTTATAAGTAACTACAACGCCCAAATTTCAAATCGGTTCGGTAGTTCTAGAGATTCCGCAGAAATTGTAATTTAGAATGTTTTTAGAACGCTTTTCGCTCATTTCACTCTTTTAAATTTCGATTTTTTTTATTTTGTTCTTAGAGAGCATTTACATCTTATAAGTAAATACAACGCCAAATTTCAAATCGGTTCGGTAGTTCTAGAGATTCCATAGAAATTGTAATTTAGAATGTTTTTAGAACGCTTTTCGCTCATTTCACCCTTTTAATTTCGATTTTTTTTTAATTTTGTTCTTAGAGAGCATTTACATCTTATAAGTAACTACAACGCTAAATTTCAAATCGGTTCGGTAGTTCCAGGGATTCCATAGAAATTGTAATTTAGAATGTTTTTAGAAAGTTTTTCGCTCATTTCACTCTTTTAAATTTCGAATTTTTTTTTATTTTGTTCTTAGAGAGCATTTACATCTTATAAGTAACTACAACGCCAAATTTCAAATCGGTTCGGTAGTTCTAGAGATTCCATAGAAATTGTAATTTAGAATGTTTTTAGAACGCTTTTCGCTCATTTCACCCTTTTAATTTCGAATTTTTTTTTTATTTTGTTCTTAGAGAGCATTTACATCTTATAAGTAACTACAACGCCAAATTTCAAATCGGTTCGGTAGTTCTAGAGATTCCATAGAAATTGTAATTTAGAATGTTTTTAGAACGCTTTTCGCTCATTTCACCCTTTTAATTTCGAATTTTTTTTTATTTTGTTCTTAGAGACCATTTACATCTTATAAGTAACTACAACGCCAAATTTCAAATCGGTTCGGTAGTTCTAGAGATTCCATAGAAATTGTAATTTAGAATGTTTCTAGAACGCTTTTCGCTCATTTCACCCTTTTAATTTCGATTTTTTTTTTTTTTGTTCTTAGAGAGTATTTACATCTTATAAGTAACTACAACGCTAAATTTCAAATCGGTTCGATAGTTCTAGAGATTCCATAGAAATTGTAATTTAGAATGTTTTTAGAACGCTTTTCGCTCATTTCACCCTTTTAAATTTCGAATTTTTTTTTATTTTGTTCTTAGAGAGCATTTACATCTTATAAGTAACTACAACGCCAAATTTCAAATCGGTTCGGTAGTTCTAGAGATTCCATAGAAATTGTAATTTAGAATGTTTTTAGAACGTTTTCGCTCATTTCACCCTTTTAATTTCGAATTTTTTTTTATTTTGTTCTTAGAGAGCATTTACATCTTATAAGTAACTACAACGCCAAATTTCAAATCGGTTCGGTAGTTCTAGAGATTCCATAGAAATTCTAATTTAGAATGCTTTTAGAACGCTTTTCGATCATTTCACTCTTTTAAATTTCGAATTTTTTTTAATTTTGTTCTTAGAGAGCATTTACATCGTATAAGTAACTACAACGCCAAATTTCAAATTTCTAGCTGCTTCAATATAAAAAAATCGCAATTTTAGAACTTTTTTTGCTCCTGCACCCCCCTGGAGTTTGTGACACCGGCATAAAATATAGTCTATGTTGGAGCAGGGGAAGTCACCATCAATTTGCCATCATCACGTTTGAAATCGGTTCGGTAATTCTAGAGCGTCCATAGAAATTGTAATTTAGAATGGTTTATAACGCTTTTCGCTCATTTCACCCTTTTAAATTTCGAATTTTTTTTTTTGTTCTTAGAGAGCATTTACATCTTATAAGTAACTACAACGCCAAATTTCAAATCGGTTCGGTAGTTCTAGAGATTCCACAGAAATTGTAATTTAGAATGTTTTTAGAACGCTTTTCGCTCATTTCACCCTTTTAAATTTCGATTTTTTTTTATTTTGTTCTTAGAGAGCATTTACATCTTATAAGTAACTACAACGCCAAACTTCAAATCGGTTCGGTAGTTCTAGAGATTCCATAGAAATTGTAATTTAGAATGTTTTTAGAACGCTTTTCCCTCATTTCACTCTTTTAAATTTCGATTTTTTTTAAATTTTGTTCTTAGAGAGCATTTACATCGTATAAGTAACTACAACGCCAAATTTCAAATTTCTAGTTTCTTCAGTATAAAAAAATCGCAATTTTAGAGCGTTTTTTGCTCCTGCACCCCCCTGGAGTTTGTGACACCGGCATAAAATATAGTCTATGTTGGAGCAGGGGTAGTCACCATCAATTTGCCACCATCAGTTTTGAAATCGGTTCGGTAGTTCCAGGGATTCCATAGAAATTGTAATTTAGAATTTTTTTAGAACGCTTTTCGCTCATTTCACCCTTTTAAATTTCGATTTTTTTAAATTTTGTTTTTAGAGAGCATTTACATCTTATAAGTAACTACAACGCCAAATTTCAAATTTCTAGCTCCTTCAGTATAAAAAATGAACGCAATTTTAGAGCGTTTTTCGCTCCTGCACCCCCCTGGGGTTAGTGACACCGACATAAAATATAGCCTATGTTGAACCAGGGGTTGTCACCATCAATTTGCCACCATCACGTTTGAAATCGGTTCGGTAATTCTAGAGCGTCCATAGAAGTTGTAATTTAGAGTGGTTTAGAACGCTTTTCACTCTTTTCACCCTTTTAAATTTCGATTTTTTTTTATTTTGTTTTTAGAGAGCATTTACATCTTATAAGTAACTACAATGCCAAATTTTAAATTTCTAGCTCATTCAGTATAAAAAAATCGCAATTTTAGAACGTTTGTTGCTCCTGCACCCCCCTGAAGTTTGTGACACCGGCATAAAATATAGTCTATTTTGGAGCAGGGGTAGTCACCATCAATTTGCCACCATCACTTTTGAAATCGGTTCGGTAATTCTAGAGCGTCCATAGAAATTGTAATTTAGAATGGTTTAGAACGCTTTTCACTCTTTTCACCCTTTTAAATTTCGATTTTTTTATTTTGTTTTTAGAGAGCATTTACATCTTATAAGTAACTAAAACGCCAAATTTCAAATCGGTTCGGTAGTTCTAGAGATTCCATAGAAATTGTAATTTAGAATGTTTTTAGAACGCTTTTCGCTCATTTCACCCTTTTAAATTTCGAATTTTTTTTTTTTTGTTCTTAGAGAGCATTTACATCTTATAAGTAACTACAACGCCAAATTTCAAATCGGTTCGGTAGTTCTAGAGATTCCATAGAAATTGTAATTTAGAATGTTTTTAGAACGCTTTTCGCTCATTTCACCCTTTTAAATTTCAATTTTTTTTTTATTTTGTTCTTAGAGAGCATTTACATCTTATAAGTAACTACAATGCCAAATTTCAAATCGGTTCGGTAGTTCTAGAGATTCCATAGAAATTGTAATTTAGAATGTTTTTAGAACGCTTTTCGCTCATTTCACTCTTTTAAATTTCGATTTTTTTTTTATTTTGTTCTTAGAGAGCATTTACATCGTATAAGTAACTACAACGCCAAATTTCAAATCGGTTCGGTAGTTCTAGAGATTCCATAGAAATTGTAATTTAGAATGTTTTTAGAACGCTTTTCGCTCATTTCACCCTTTTAATTTCGAATTTTTTTTTATTTTGTTCTTAGAGAGCATTTACATCTTATAAGTAACTACAACGCCAAATTTCAAATCGGTTCGGTAGTTCTAGAGATTCCATAGAAATTGTAATTTAGAATGTTTTTAGAACGCTTTTCGCTCATTTCACCCTTCTAATTTCGAATTTTTTTTATTTTGTTCTTAGAGAGCATTTACATCTTATAAGTAACTACAACGGCAAATTTCAAATCGGTTCGGTAGTTCTAGAGATTCCATAGAAATTGTAATTTAGAATGTTTTTAGAACGCTTTTCGCTCATTTCACCCTTTTAATTTCGATTTTTTTTTATTTTGTTCTTAGAGAGCATTTACATCTTATAAGTAACTACAACGCCAAATTTCAAATCGGTTCGGTAGTTTTAGAGATTCCATAGAAATTGTAATTTAGAATGTTTTTAGAACGCTTTTCGATCATTTCACTCTTTTAAATTTCGAATTTTTTTAAATTTTGTTCTTAGAGAGCATTTACATCGTATAAGTAACTACAACGCCAAATTTCAAATTTCTAGCTGCTTCAATATAAAAAAATCGCAATTTTAGAACGTTTTTTGCTCCTGCACCCCCCTGGAGTTTGTGACACCGGCATAAAATATAGTCTATGTTGGAGCAGGGGTAGTCACCATCAATTTGCCATCATCACGTTTGAAATCGGTTCGGTAATTCTAGAGCGTCCATAGAAATTGTAATTTAGAATGGTTTATAACGCTTTTCGCTCATTTCACCCTTTTAAATTTCAAATTTTTTTTTTATTTTGTTCTTAGAGAGCATTTACATCTTATAAGTAACTACAACGCCAAATTTCAAATCGGTTCGGTAGTTCTAGAGATTCCACAGAAATTGTAATTTAGAATGTTTTTAGAACGCTTTTCGCTCATTTCACCCTTTTAAATTTCGATTTTTTTTTTATTTTGTTCTTAGAGAGCATTTACATCTTATAAGTAACTACAACGCCAAACTTCAAATCGGTTCGGTAGTTCTAGAGATTCCATAGAAATTGTAATTTAGAATGTTTTTAGAACGCTTTTCGCTCATTTCACTCTTTTAAATTTCGAATTTTTTTTAATTTTGTTCTTAGAGAGCATTTACATCGTATAAGTAACTACAACGCCAAATTTCAAATTTCTAGCTGCTTCAGTATTAAAAAATCGCAATTTTAGAGCGTTTTTTGCTCCTGCACCCCCCTGGAGTTTGTGACACCGGCATAAAATATAGTCTGTGTTGGAGCAGGAGTAGTCACCATCAATTTGCCACCATCAGTTTAAAATCGGTTCGGTAGTTCCAGGGATTCCATAGAAATTGTAATTTTGAATTTTTTTAGAACGCTTTTCGCTGATTTCACCCTTTTAAATTTCGATTTTTTTTAATTTTGTTTTAGAGAGCATTTACATCTTATAAGTAACTACAACGCCAAATTTCAAATTTCTAGCTCCTTCAGTATAAAAAATGAACGCAATTTTAGAGCGTTTTTCGCTCCTGCACCCCCCTGGGGTTAGTGACACCGACATAAAATATAGCCTATGTTGAACCAGGGGTTGTCACCATCAATTTGCCACCATCACGTTTGAAATCGGTTCGGTAATTCTAGAGCGTCCATAGAAGTTGTAATTTAGAATGGTTTAGAACGCTTTTCACTCTTTTCACCCTTTTAAATTTCGATTTTTTTATTTTGTTTTTAGAGAGCATTTACATCTTATAAGTAACTAAAACGCCAAATTTCAAATCGGTTCGGTAGTTCTAGAGATTCCATAGAAATTGTAATTTAGAATGTTTTTAAAACGCTTTTCGCTCATTATTTCACCCTTTTAAATTTCGAATTTTTTTTTTTTTTTTGTTCTTAGAGAGCATTTACATCTTATAAGTAACTACAATGCCAAATTTTAAATTTCTAGCTCATTCAGTATAAAAAAATCGCAATTTTAGAACGTTTGTTGCTCCTGCACCCCCCTGGAGTTTGTGACACCGGCATAAAATATAGTCTATTTTGGAGCAGGGGTAGTCACCATCAATTTGCCACCATCACTTTTGAAATCGGTTCGGTAATTCTAGAGCGTCCATAGAAATTGTAATTTAGAATGGTTTAGAACGCTTTTCACTCTTTTCACCCTTTTAAATTTCGATTTTTTTATTTTGTTTTTAGAGAGCATTTACATCTTATAAGTAACTAAAACGCCAAATTTCAAATCGGTTCGGTAGTTCTAGAGATTCCATAGAAATTGTAATTTAGAATGTTTTTAGAACGCTTTTCGCTCATTTCACCCTTTTAAATTTCGAATTTTTTTTTTTTTTGTTCTTAGAGAGCATTTACATCTTATAAGTAACTACAACGCCAAATTTCAAATCGGTTCGGTAGTTCTAGAGATTCCATAGAAATTGTAATTTAGAATGTTTTTAGAACGCTTTTCGCTCATTTCACCCTTTTAAATTTCAAATTTTTTTTTATTTTGTTCTTAGAGAGCATTTACATCTTATAAGTAACTACAATGCCAAATTTCAAATCGGTTCGGTAGTTCTAGAGATTCCATAGAAATTGTAATTTAGAATGTTTTAGAACGCTTTTCGCTCATTTCACTCTTTTAAATTTCGATTTTTTTTTTATTTTGTTCTTAGAGAGCATTTACATCGTATAAGTAACTACAACGCCAAATTTCAAATCGGTTCGGTAGTTCTAGAGATTCCATAGAAATTGTAATTTAGAATGTTTTTAGAACGCTTTTCGCTCATTTCACCCTTTTAATTTCGAATTTTTTTTTATTTTGTTCTTAGAGAGCATTTACATCTTATAAGTAACTACAACGCCAAATTTCAAATCGGTTCGGTAGTTCTAGAGATTCCATAGAAATTGTAATTTAGAATGTTTTTAGAACGCTTTTCGCTCATTTCACTCTTTTAAATTTCGATTTTTTTTTTATTTTGTTCTTAGAGAGCATTTACATCGTATAAGTAACTACAACGCCAAATTTCAAATCGGTTCGGTAGTTCTAGAGATTCCATAGAAATTGTAATTTAGAATGTTTTTAGAACGGTTTTCGCTCATTTCACCCTTTTAATTTCGAATTTTTTTTTATTTTGTTCTTAGAGAGCATTTACATCTTATAAGTAACTACAACGCCAAATTTCAAATCGGTTCGGTAGTTCTAGAGATTCCATAGAAATTGTAATTTAGAATGTTTTTAGAACGCTTTTCGCTCATTTCACCCTTTTAATTTCGAATTTTTTTTTATTTTGTTCTTAGAGAGCATTTACATCTTATAAGTAACTACAACGGCAAATTTCAAATCGGTTCGGTAGTTCTAGAGATTCCATAGAAATTGTAATTTAGAATGTTTTTAGAACGCTTTTCGCTCATTTCACCCTTTTAATTTCGAATTTTTTTTTATTTTGTTCTTAGAGAGCATTTACATCTTATAAGTAACTACAACGCCAAATTTCAAATCGGTTCGGTAGTTCTAGAGATTCCATAGAAATTGTAATTTAGAATGTTTTTAGAACGCTTTTCGATCATTTCACTCTTTTAAATTTCGAATTTTTTTAAATTTTGTTCTTAGAGAGCATTTACATCGTATAAGTAACTACAACGCCAAATTTCAAATTTCTAGCTGCTTCAATATAAAAAAATCGCAATTTTAGAACGTTTTTTGCTCCTGCACCCCCCTGGAGTTTGTGACACCGGCATAAAATATAGTCTATGTTGGAGCAGGGGTAGTCAACATCAATTTGCCATCATCACGTTTGAAATCGGTTCGGTAATTCTAGAGCGTCCATAGAAATTGTAATTTAGAATGGTTTATAACGCTTTTCGCTCATTTCACCCTTTTAAATTTTGGAATTTTTTTTTTTTGTTCTTAGAGAGCATTTACATCTTATAAGTAACTACAACGCCAAATTTCAAATCGGTTCGGTAGTTCTAGAGATTCCACAGAAATTGTAATTTAGAATGTTTTTAGAACGCTTTTCGCTCATTTCACCCTTTTAAATTTCGATTTTTTTTTTATTTTGTTCTTAGAGAGCATTTACATCTTATAAGTAACTACAACGCCAAACTTCAAATCGGTTCGGTAGTTCTAGAGATTCCATAGAAATTGTAATTTAGAATGTTTTTAGAACGCTTTTCGCTCATTTCACTCTTTTAAATTTCGAATTTTTTTTAATTTTGTTCTTAGAGAGCATTTACATCGTATAAGTAACTACAACGCCAAATTTCAAATTTCTAGCTGCTTCAGTATTAAAAAATCGCAATTTTAGAGCGTTTTTTGCTCCTGCACCCCCCTGGAGTTTGTGACACCGGCATAAAATATAGTCTGTGTTGGAGCAGGAGTAGTCACCATCAATTTGCCACCATCAGTTTAAAATCGGTTCGGTAGTTCCAGGGATTCCATAGAAATTGTAATTTTGAATTTTTTTAGAACGCTTTTCGCTGATTTCACCCTTTTAAATTTCGATTTTTTTTAATTTTGTTTTAGAGAGCATTTACATCTTATAAGTAACTACAACGCCAAATTTCAAATTTCTAGCTCCTTCAGTATAAAAAATGAACGCAATTTTAGAGCGTTTTTCGCTCCTGCACCCCCCTGGGGTTAGTGACACCGACATAAAATATAGCCTATGTTGAACCAGGGGTTGTCACCATCAATTTGCCACCATCACGTTTGAAATCGGTTCGGTAATTCTAGAGCGTCCATAGAAGTTGTAATTTAGAATGGTTTAGAACGCTTTTCACTCTTTTCACCCTTTTAAATTTCGATTTTTTTATTTTGTTTTTAGAGAGCATTTACATCTTATAAGTAACTAAAACGCCAAATTTCAAATCGGTTCGGTAGTTCTAGAGATTCCATAGAAATTGTAATTTAGAATGTTTTTAGAACGCTTTTCGCTCATTTCACCCTTTTAAATTTCGAATTTTTTTTTTTGTTCTTAGAGAGCATTTACATCTTATAAGTAACTACAACGCCAAATTTCAAATCGGTTCGGTAGTTCTAGAGATTCCATAGAAATTGTAATTTAGAATGTTTTTAGAACGCTTTTCGCTCATTTCACCCTTTTAAATTTCAAATTTTTTTTTATTTTGTTCTTAGAGAGCATTTACATCTTATAAGTAACTACAATGCCAAATTTCAAATCGGTTCGGTAGTTCTAGAGATTCCATAGAAATTGTAATTTAGAATGTTTTAGAACGCTTTTCGCTCATTTCACTCTTTTAAATTTCGATTTTTTTTTTATTTTGTTCTTAGAGAGCATTTACATCGTATAAGTAACTACAACGCCAAATTTCAAATCGGTTCGGTAGTTCTAGAGATTCCATAGAAATTGTAATTTAGAATGTTTTTAGAACGCTTTTCGCTCATTTCACCCTTTTAATTTCGAATTTTTTTTTATTTTGTTCTTAGAGAGCATTTACATCTTATAAGTAACTACAACGCCAAATTTCAAATCGGTTCGGTAGTTCTAGAGATTCCATAGAAATTGTAATTTAGAATGTTTTTAGAACGCTTTTCGCTCATTTCACTCTTTTAAATTTCGATTTTTTTTTTATTTTGTTCTTAGAGAGCATTTACATCGTATAAGTAACTACAACGCCAAATTTCAAATCGGTTCGGTAGTTCTAGAGATTCCATAGAAATTGTAATTTAGAATGTTTTTAGAACGGTTTTCGCTCATTTCACCCTTTTAATTTCGAATTTTTTTTTATTTTGTTCTTAGAGAGCATTTACATCTTATAAGTAACTACAACGCCAAATTTCAAATCGGTTCGGTAGTTCTAGAGATTCCATAGAAATTGTAATTTAGAATGTTTTTAGAACGCTTTTCGCTCATTTCACCCTTTTAATTTCGAATTTTTTTTTATTTTGTTCTTAGAGAGCATTTACATCTTATAAGTAACTACAACGGCAAATTTCAAATCGGTTCGGTAGTTCTAGAGCGTCCATAGAAGTTGTAATTTAGAGTGGTTTAGAACGCTTTTCACTCTTTTCACCCTTTTAAATTTCGATTTTTTTTTATTTTGTTTTTAGAGAGCATTTACATCTTATAAGTAACTACAATGCCAAATTTTAAATTTCTAGCTCATTCAGTATAAAAAAATCGCAATTTTAGAACGTTTGTTGCTCCTGCACCCCCCTGAAGTTTGTGACACCGGCATAAAATATAGTCTATTTTGGAGCAGGGGTAGTCACCATCAATTTGCCACCATCACTTTTGAAATCGGTTCGGTAATTCTAGAGCGTCCATAGAAATTGTAATTTAGAATGGTTTAGAACGCTTTTCACTCTTTTCACCCTTTTAAATTTCGATTTTTTTATTTTGTTTTTAGAGAGCATTTACATCTTATAAGTAACTAAAACGCCAAATTTCAAATCGGTTCGGTAGTTCTAGAGATTCCATAGAAATTGTAATTTAGAATGTTTTTAGAACGCTTTTCGCTCATTTCACCCTTTTAAATTTCGAATTTTTTTTTTTTTTGTTCTTAGAGAGCATTTACATCTTATAAGTAACTACAACGCCAAATTTCAAATCGGTTCGGTAGTTCTAGAGATTCCATAGAAATTGTAATTTAGAATGTTTTTAGAACGCTTTTCGCTCATTTCACCCTTTTAAATTTCAATTTTTTTTTTATTTTGTTCTTAGAGAGCATTTACATCTTATAAGTAACTACAATGCCAAATTTCAAATCGGTTCGGTAGTTCTAGAGATTCCATAGAAATTGTAATTTAGAATGTTTTTAGAACGCTTTTCGCTCATTTCACTCTTTTAAATTTCGATTTTTTTTTTATTTTGTTCTTAGAGAGCATTTACATCGTATAAGTAACTACAACGCCAAATTTCAAATCGGTTCGGTAGTTCTAGAGATTCCATAGAAATTGTAATTTAGAATGTTTTTAGAACGCTTTTCGCTCATTTCACCCTTTTAATTTCGAATTTTTTTTTATTTTGTTCTTAGAGAGCATTTACATCTTATAAGTAACTACAACGCCAAATTTCAAATCGGTTCGGTAGTTCTAGAGATTCCATAGAAATTGTAATTTAGAATGTTTTTAGAACGCTTTTCGCTCATTTCACCCTTCTAATTTCGAATTTTTTTTATTTTGTTCTTAGAGAGCATTTACATCTTATAAGTAACTACAACGGCAAATTTCAAATCGGTTCGGTAGTTCTAGAGATTCCATAGAAATTGTAATTTAGAATGTTTTTAGAACGCTTTTCGCTCATTTCACCCTTTTAATTTCGATTTTTTTTTATTTTGTTCTTAGAGAGCATTTACATCTTATAAGTAACTACAACGCCAAATTTCAAATCGGTTCGGTAGTTTTAGAGATTCCATAGAAATTGTAATTTAGAATGTTTTTAGAACGCTTTTCGATCATTTCACTCTTTTAAATTTCGAATTTTTTTAAATTTTGTTCTTAGAGAGCATTTACATCGTATAAGTAACTACAACGCCAAATTTCAAATTTCTAGCTGCTTCAATATAAAAAAATCGCAATTTTAGAACGTTTTTTGCTCCTGCACCCCCCTGGAGTTTGTGACACCGGCATAAAATATAGTCTATGTTGGAGCAGGGGTAGTCACCATCAATTTGCCATCATCACGTTTGAAATCGGTTCGGTAATTCTAGAGCGTCCATAGAAATTGTAATTTAGAATGGTTTATAACGCTTTTCGCTCATTTCACCCTTTTAAATTTCAAATTTTTTTTTTATTTTGTTCTTAGAGAGCATTTACATCTTATAAGTAACTACAACGCCAAATTTCAAATCGGTTCGGTAGTTCTAGAGATTCCACAGAAATTGTAATTTAGAATGTTTTTAGAACGCTTTTCGCTCATTTCACCCTTTTAAATTTCGATTTTTTTTTTATTTTGTTCTTAGAGAGCATTTACATCTTATAAGTAACTACAACGCCAAACTTCAAATCGGTTCGGTAGTTCTAGAGATTCCATAGAAATTGTAATTTAGAATGTTTTTAGAACGCTTTTCGCTCATTTCACTCTTTTAAATTTCGAATTTTTTTTAATTTTGTTCTTAGAGAGCATTTACATCGTATAAGTAACTACAACGCCAAATTTCAAATTTCTAGCTGCTTCAGTATTAAAAAATCGCAATTTTAGAGCGTTTTTTGCTCCTGCACCCCCCTGGAGTTTGTGACACCGGCATAAAATATAGTCTGTGTTGGAGCAGGAGTAGTCACCATCAATTTGCCACCATCAGTTTAAAATCGGTTCGGTAGTTCCAGGGATTCCATAGAAATTGTAATTTTGAATTTTTTTAGAACGCTTTTCGCTGATTTCACCCTTTTAAATTTCGATTTTTTTTAATTTTGTTTTAGAGAGCATTTACATCTTATAAGTAACTACAACGCCAAATTTCAAATTTCTAGCTCCTTCAGTATAAAAAATGAACGCAATTTTAGAGCGTTTTTCGCTCCTGCACCCCCCTGGGGTTAGTGACACCGACATAAAATATAGCCTATGTTGAACCAGGGGTTGTCACCATCAATTTGCCACCATCACGTTTGAAATCGGTTCGGTAATTCTAGAGCGTCCATAGAAGTTGTAATTTAGAATGGTTTAGAACGCTTTTCACTCTTTTCACCCTTTTAAATTTCGATTTTTTTATTTTGTTTTTAGAGAGCATTTACATCTTATAAGTAACTAAAACGCCAAATTTCAAATCGGTTCGGTAGTTCTAGAGATTCCATAGAAATTGTAATTTAGAATGTTTTTAGAACGCTTTTCGCTCATTTCACCCTTTTAAATTTCGAATTTTTTTTTTTTTTTTGTTCTTAGAGAGCATTTACATCTTATAAGTAACTACAATGCCAAATTTTAAATTTCTAGCTCATTCAGTATAAAAAAATCGCAATTTTAGAACGTTTGTTGCTCCTGCACCCCCCTGGAGTTTGTGACACCGGCATAAAATATAGTCTATTTTGGAGCAGGGGTAGTCACCATCAATTTGCCACCATCACTTTTGAAATCGGTTCGGTAATTCTAGAGCGTCCATAGAAATTGTAATTTAGAATGGTTTAGAACGCTTTTCACTCTTTTCACCCTTTTAAATTTCGATTTTTTTATTTTGTTTTTAGAGAGCATTTACATCTTATAAGTAACTAAAACGCCAAATTTCAAATCGGTTCGGTAGTTCTAGAGATTCCATAGAAATTGTAATTTAGAATGTTTTTAGAACGCTTTTCGCTCATTTCACCCTTTTAAATTTCGAATTTTTTTTTTTTTGTTCTTAGAGAGCATTTACATCTTATAAGTAACTACAACGCCAAATTTCAAATCGGTTCGGTAGTTCTAGAGATTCCATAGAAATTGTAATTTAGAATGTTTTTAGAACGCTTTTCGCTCATTTCACCCTTTTAAATTTCAAATTTTTTTTTATTTTGTTCTTAGAGAGCATTTACATCTTATAAGTAACTACAATGCCAAATTTCAAATCGGTTCGGTAGTTCTAGAGATTCCATAGAAATTGTAATTTAGAATGTTTTAGAACGCTTTTCGCTCATTTCACTCTTTTAAATTTCGATTTTTTTTTTATTTTGTTCTTAGAGAGCATTTACATCGTATAAGTAACTACAACGCCAAATTTCAAATCGGTTCGGTAGTTCTAGAGATTCCATAGAAATTGTAATTTAGAATGTTTTTAGAACGCTTTTCGCTCATTTCACCCTTTTAATTTCGAATTTTTTTTTATTTTGTTCTTAGAGAGCATTTACATCTTATAAGTAACTACAACGCCAAATTTCAAATCGGTTCGGTAGTTCTAGAGATTCCATAGAAATTGTAATTTAGAATGTTTTTAGAACGCTTTTCGCTCATTTCACTCTTTTAAATTTCGATTTTTTTTTTATTTTGTTCTTAGAGAGCATTTACATCGTATAAGTAACTACAACGCCAAATTTCAAATCGGTTCGGTAGTTCTAGAGATTCCATAGAAATTGTAATTTAGAATGTTTTTAGAACGGTTTTCGCTCATTTCACCCTTTTAATTTCGAATTTTTTTTTATTTTGTTCTTAGAGAGCATTTACATCTTATAAGTAACTACAACGCCAAATTTCAAATCGGTTCGGTAGTTCTAGAGATTCCATAGAAATTGTAATTTAGAATGTTTTTAGAACGCTTTTCGCTCATTTCACCCTTTTAATTTCGAATTTTTTTTTATTTTGTTCTTAGAGAGCATTTACATCTTATAAGTAACTACAACGGCAAATTTCAAATCGGTTCGGTAGTTCTAGAGATTCCATAGAAATTGTAATTTAGAATGTTTTTAGAACGCTTTTCGCTCATTTCACCCTTTTAATTTCGAATTTTTTTTTATTTTGTTCTTAGAGAGCATTTACATCTTATAAGCAACTACAACGCCAAATTTCAAATCGGTTCGGTAGTTCTAGAGATTCCATAGAAATTGTAATTTAGAATGTTTTTAGAACGCTTTTCGATCATTTCACTCTTTTAAATTTCGAATTTTTTTAAATTTTGTTCTTAGAGAGCATTTACATCGTATAAGTAACTACAACGCCAAATTTCAAATTTCTAGCTGCTTCAATATAAAAAAATCGCAATTTTAGAACGTTTTTTGCTCCTGCACCCCCCTGGAGTTTGTGACACCGGCATAAAATATAGTCTATGTTGGAGCAGGGGTAGTCAACATCAATTTGCCATCATCACGTTTGAAATCGGTTCGGTAATTCTAGAGCGTCCATAGAAATTGTAATTTAGAATGGTTTATAACGCTTTTCGCTCATTTCACCCTTTTAAATTTTGGAATTTTTTTTTTTTGTTCTTAGAGAGCATTTACATCTTATAAGTAACTACAACGCCAAATTTCAAATCGGTTCGGTAGTTCTAGAGATTCCACAGAAATTGTAATTTAGAATGTTTTTAGAACGCTTTTCGCTCATTTCACCCTTTTAAATTTCGATTTTTTTTTTATTTTGTTCTTAGAGAGCATTTACATCTTATAAGTAACTACAACGCCAAACTTCAAATCGGTTCGGTAGTTCTAGAGATTCCATAGAAATTGTAATTTAGAATGTTTTTAGAACGCTTTTCGCTCATTTCACTCTTTTAAATTTCGAATTTTTTTTAATTTTGTTCTTAGAGAGCATTTACATCGTATAAGTAACTACAACGCCAAATTTCAAATTTCTAGCTGCTTCAGTATTAAAAAATCGCAATTTTAGAGCGTTTTTTGCTCCTGCACCCCCCTGGAGTTTGTGACACCGGCATAAAATATAGTCTGTGTTGGAGCAGGAGTAGTCACCATCAATTTGCCACCATCAGTTTAAAATCGGTTCGGTAGTTCCAGGGATTCCATAGAAATTGTAATTTTGAATTTTTTTAGAACGCTTTTCGCTGATTTCACCCTTTTAAATTTCGATTTTTTTTAATTTTGTTTTAGAGAGCATTTACATCTTATAAGTAACTACAACGCCAAATTTCAAATTTCTAGCTCCTTCAGTATAAAAAATGAACGCAATTTTAGAGCGTTTTTCGCTCCTGCACCCCCCTGGGGTTAGTGACACCGACATAAAATATAGCCTATGTTGAACCAGGGGTTGTCACCATCAATTTGCCACCATCACGTTTGAAATCGGTTCGGTAATTCTAGAGCGTCCATAGAAGTTGTAATTTAGAATGGTTTAGAACGCTTTTCACTCTTTTCACCCTTTTAAATTTCGATTTTTTTATTTTGTTTTTAGAGAGCATTTACATCTTATAAGTAACTAAAACGCCAAATTTCAAATCGGTTCGGTAGTTCTAGAGATTCCATAGAAATTGTAATTTAGAATGTTTTTAGAACGCTTTTCGCTCATTTCACCCTTTTAAATTTCGAATTTTTTTTTTTTTTGTTCTTAGAGAGCATTTACATCTTATAAGTAACTACAACGCCAAATTTCAAATCGGTTCGGTAGTTCTAGAGATTCCATAGAAATTGTAATTTAGAATGTTTTTAGAACGCTTTTCGCTCATTTCACCCTTTTAAATTTCAAATTTTTTTTTATTTTGTTCTTAGAGAGCATTTACATCTTATAAGTAACTACAATGCCAAATTTCAAATCGGTTCGGTAGTTCTAGAGATTCCATAGAAATTGTAATTTAGAATGTTTTAGAACGCTTTTCGCTCATTTCACTCTTTTAAATTTCGATTTTTTTTTTATTTTGTTCTTAGAGAGCATTTACATCGTATAAGTAACTACAACGCCAAATTTCAAATCGGTTCGGTAGTTCTAGAGATTCCATAGAAATTGTAATTTAGAATGTTTTTAGAACGCTTTTCGCTCATTTCACCCTTTTAATTTCGAATTTTTTTTATTTTGTTCTTAGAGAGCATTTACATCTTATAAGTAACTACAACGCCAAATTTCAAATCGGTTCGGTAGTTCTAGAGATTCCATAGAAATTGTAATTTAGAATGTTTTTAGAACGCTTTTCGCTCATTTCACTCTTTTAAATTTCGATTTTTTTTTTATTTTGTTCTTAGAGAGCATTTACATCGTATAAGTAACTACAACGCCAAATTTCAAATCGGTTCGGTAGTTCTAGAGATTCCATAGAAATTGTAATTTAGAATGTTTTTAGAACAGTTTTCGCTCATTTCACCCTTTTAATTTCGAATTTTTTTTTATTTTGTTCTTAGAGAGCATTTACATCTTATAAGTAACTACAACGCCAAATTTCAAATCGGTTCGGTAGTTCTAGAGATTCCATAGAAATTGTAATTTAGAATGTTTTTAGAACGCTTTTCGCTCATTTCACCCTTTTAATTTCGAATTTTTTTTTATTTTGTTCTTAGAGAGCATTTACATCTTATAAGTAACTACAACGGCAAATTTCAAATCGGTTCGGTAGTTCTAGAGATTCCATAGAAATTGTAATTTAGAATGTTTTTAGAACGCTTTTCGCTCATTTCACCCTTTTAATTTCGAATTTTTTTTTATTTTGTTCTTAGAGAGCATTTACATCTTATAAGTAACTACAACGCCAAATTTCAAATCGGTTCGGTAGTTCTAGAGATTCCATAGAAATTGTAATTTAGAATGTTTTTAGAACGCTTTTCGATCATTTCACTCTTTTAAATTTCGAATTTTTTTTAATTTTGTTCTTAGAGAGCATTTACATCGTATAAGTAACTACAACGCCAAATTTCAAATTTCTAGCTGCTTCAATATAAAAAAATCGCAATTTTAGAACGTTTTTTGCTCCTGCACCCCCCTGGAGTTTGTGACACCGGCATAAAATATAGTCTATGTTGGAGCAGGGGTAGTCAACATCAATTTGCCATCATCACGTTTGAAATCGGTTCGGTAATTCTAGAGCGTCCATAGAAATTGTAATTTAGAATGGTTTATAACGCTTTTCGCTCATTTCACCCTTTTAAATTTTGGAATTTTTTTTTTTCGTTCTTAGAGAGCATTTACATCTTATAAGTAACTACAACGCCAAATTTCAAATCGGTTCGGTAGTTCTAGAGATTCCACAGAAATTGTAATTTAGAATGTTTTTAGAACGCTTTTCGCTCATTTCACCCTTTTAAATTTCGATTTTTTTTTTATTTTGTTCTTAGAGAGCATTTACATCTTATAAGTAACTACAACGCCAAACTTCAAATCGGTTCGGTAGTTCTAGAGATTCCATAGAAATTGTAATTTAGAATGTTTTTAGAACGCTTTTCGCTCATTTCACTCTTTTAAATTTCGAATTTTTTTTAATTTTGTTCTTAGAGAGCATTTACATCGTATAAGTAACTACAACGCCAAATTTCAAATTTCTAGCTGCTTCAGTATTAAAAAATCGCAATTTTAGAGCGTTTGTTGCTCCTGCACCCCCCTGGAGTTTGTGACACCGGCATAAAATATAGTCTGTGTTGGAGCAGGAGTAGTCACCATCAATTTGCCACCATCAGTTTAAAATCGGTTCGGTAGTTCCAGGGATTCCATAGAAATTGTAATTTTGAATTTTTTTAGAACGCTTTTCGCTGATTTCACCCTTTTAAATTTCGATTTTTTTTATTTTTGTTTTAGAGAGCATTTACATCTTATAAGTAACTACAACGCCAAATTTCAAATTTCTAGCTCCTTCAGTATAAAAAATGAACGCAATTTTAGAGCGTTTTTCGCTCCTGCACCCCCCTGGGGTTAGTGACACCGACATAAAATATAGCCTATGTTGAACCAGGGGTTGTCACCATCAATTTGCCACCATCACGTTTGAAATCGGTTCGGTAATTCTAGAGCGTCCATAGAAGTTGTAATTTAGAATGGTTTAGAACGCTTTTCACTCTTTTCACCCTTTTAAATTTCGATTTTTTTATTTTGTTTTTAGAGAGCATTTACATCTTATAAGTAACTAAAACGCCAAATTTCAAATCGGTTCGGTAGTTCTAGAGATTCCATAGAAATTGTAATTTAGAATGTTTTTAGAACGCTTTTCGCTCATTATTTCACCCTTTTAAATTTCGAATTTTTTTTTTTTTTGTTCTTAGAGAGCATTTACATCTTATAAGTAACTACAATGCCAAATTTTAAATTTCTAGCTCATTCAGTATAAAAAAATCGCAATTTTAGAACGTTTGTTGCTCCTGCACCCCCCTGGAGTTTGTGACACCGGCATAAAATATAGTCTATTTTGGAGCAGGGGTAGTCACCATCAATTTGCCACCATCACTTTTGAAATCGGTTCGGTAATTCTAGAGCGTCCATAGAAATTGTAATTTAGAATGGTTTAGAACGCTTTTCACTCTTTTCACCCTTTTAAATTTCGATTTTTTTATTTTGTTTTTAGAGAGCATTTACATCTTATAAGTAACTAAAACGCCAAATTTCAAATCGGTTCGGTAGTTCTAGAGATTCCATAGAAATTGTAATTTAGAATGTTTTTAGAACGCTTTTCGCTCATTTCACCCTTTTAAATTTCGAATTTTTTTTTTTTTTTGTTCTTAGAGAGCATTTACATCTTATAAGTAACTACAACGCCAAATTTCAAATCGGTTCGGTAGTTCTAGAGATTCCATAGAAATTGTAATTTAGAATGTTTTTAGAACGCTTTTCGCTCATTTCACCCTTTTAAATTTCAAATTTTTTTTTATTTTGTTCTTAGAGAGCATTTACATCTTATAGGTAACTACAATGCCAAATTTCAAATCGGTTCGGTAGTTCTAGAGATTCCATAGAAATTGTAATTTAGAATGTTTTTAGAACGCTTTTCGCTCATTTCACTCTTTTAAATTTCGATTTTTTTTTTATTTTGTTCTTAGAGAGCATTTACATCGTATAAGTAACTACAACGCCAAATTTCAAATCGGTTCGGTAGTTCTAGAGATTCCATAGAAATTGTAATTTAGAATGTTTTTAGAACGCTTTTCGCTCATTTCACCCTTTTAATTTCGAATTTTTTTTTATTTTGTTCTTAGAGAGCATTTACATCTTATAAGTAACTACAACGCCAAATTTCAAATCGGTTCGGTAGTTCTAGAGATTCCATAGAAATTGTAATTTAGAATGTTTTTAGAACGCTTTTCGCTCATTTCACTCTTTTAAATTTCGATTTTTTTTTTATTTTGTTCTTAGAGAGCATTTACATCGTATAAGTAACTACAACGCCAAATTTCAAATCGGTTCGGTAGTTCTAGAGATTCCATAGAAATTGTAATTTAGAATGTTTTTAGAACGGTTTTCGCTCATTTCACCCTTTTAATTTCGAATTTTTTTTTATTTTGTTCTTAGAGAGCATTTACATCTTATAAGTAACTACAACGCCAAATTTCAAATCGGTTCGGTAGTTCTAGAGATTCCATAGAAATTGTAATTTAGAATGTTTTTAGAACGCTTTTCGCTCATTTCACCCTTTTAATTTCGAATTTTTTTTTATTTTGTTCTTAGAGAGCATTTACATCTTATAAGTAACTACAACGGCAAATTTCAAATCGGTTCGGTAGTTCTAGAGATTCCATAGAAATTGTAATTTAGAATGTTTTTAGAAAGCTTTTCGCTCATTTCACCCTTTTAATTTCGAATTTTTTTTTATTTTGTTCTTAGAGAGCATTTACATCTTATAAGTAACTACAACGCCAAATTTCAAATCGGTTCGGTAGTTCTAGAGATTCCATAGAAATTGTAATTTAGAATGTTTTTAGAACGCTTTTCGATCATTTCACTCTTTTAAATTTCGAATTTTTTTAAATTTTGTTCTTAGAGAGCATTTACATCGTATAAGTAACTACAACGCCAAATTTCAAATTTCTAGCTGCTTCAATATAAAAAAATCGCAATTTTAGAACGTTTTTTGCTCCTGCACCCCCCTGGAGTTTGTGACACCGGCATAAAATATAGTCTATGTTGGAGCAGGGGTAGTCAACATCAATTTGCCATCATCACGTTTGAAATCGGTTCGGTAATTCTAGAGCGTCCATAGAAATTGTAATTTAGAATGGTTTATAACGCTTTTCGCTCATTTCACCCTTTTAAATTTTGGAATTTTTTTTTTTTGTTCTTAGAGAGCATTTACATCTTATAAGTAACTACAACGCCAAATTTCAAATCGGTTCGGTAGTTCTAGAGATTCCACAGAAATTGTAATTTAGAATGTTTTTAGAACGCTTTTCGCTCATTTCACCCTTTTAAATTTCGATTTTTTTTTTATTTTGTTCTTAGAGAGCATTTACATCTTATAAGTAACTACAACGCCAAACTTCAAATCGGTTCGGTAGTTCTAGAGATTCCATAGAAATTGTAATTTAGAATGTTTTTAGAACGCTTTTCGCTCATTTCACTCTTTTAAATTTCGAATTTTTTTTAATTTTGTTCTTAGAGAGCATTTACATCGTATAAGTAACTACAACGCCAAATTTCAAATTTCTAGCTGCTTCAGTATTAAAAAATCGCAATTTTAGAGCGTTTTTTGCTCCTGCACCCCCCTGGAGTTTGTGACACCGGCATAAAATATAGTCTGTGTTGGAGCAGGAGTAGTCACCATCAATTTGCCACCATCAGTTTAAAATCGGTTCGGTAGTTCCAGGGATTCCATAGAAATTGTAATTTTGAATTTTTTTAGAACGCTTTTCGCTGATTTCACCCTTTTAAATTTCGATTTTTTTTTATTTTGTTTTAGAGAGCATTTACATCTTATAAGTAACTACAACGCCAAATTTCAAATTTCTAGCTCCTTCAGTATAAAAAATGAACGCAATTTTAGAGCGTTTTTCGCTCCTGCACCCCCTTGGGGTTAGTGACACCGACATAAAATATAGCCTATGTTGAACCAGGGGTTGTCACCATCAATTTGCCACCATCACGTTTGAAATCGGTTCGGTAATTCTAGAGCGTCCATAGAAGTTGTAATTTAGAATGGTTTAGAACGCTTTTCACTCTTTTCACCCTTTTAAATTTCGATTTTTTTTTATTTTGTTTTTAGAGAGCATTTACATCTTATAAGTAACTACAATGCCAAATTTTAAATTTCTAGCTCATTCAGTATAAAAAAATCGCAATTTTAGAACGTTTGTTGCTCCTGCACCCCCCTGGAGTTTGTGACACCGGCATAAAATATAGTCTATTTTGGAGCAGGGGTAGTCACCATCAATTTGCCACCATCACTTTTGAAATCGGTTCGGTAATTCTAGAGCGTCCATAGAAATTGTAATTTAGAATGGTTTAGAACGCTTTTCACTCTTTTCACCCTTTTAAATTTCGATTTTTTTATTTTGTTTTTAGAGAGCATTTACATCTTATAAGTAACTAAAACGCCAAATTTCAAATCGGTTCGGTAGTTCTAGAGATTCCATAGAAATTGTAATTTAGAATGTTTTTAGAACGCTTTTCGCTCATTTCACCCTTTTAAATTTCGAATTTTTTTTTTTTTTGTTCTTAGAGAGCATTTACATCTTATAAGTAACTACAACGCCAAATTTCAAATCGGTTCGGTAGTTCTAGAGATTCCATAGAAATTGTAATTTAGAATGTTTTTAGAACGCTTTTCGCTCATTTCACCCTTTTAAATTTCAAATTTTTTTTTATTTTGTTCTTAGAGAGCATTTACATCGTATAAGTAACTACAACGGCAAATTTCAAATCGGTTCGGTAGTTCTAGAGATTCCATAGAAATTGTAATTTAGAATGTTTTTAGAACGCTTTTCGCTCATTTCACCCTTTTAATTTCGAATTTTTTTTTATTTTGTTCTTAGAGAGCATTTACATCTTATAAGTAACTACAATGCCAAATTTCAAATCGGTTCGGTAGTTCTAGAGATTCCATAGAAATTGTAATTTAGAATGTTTTTAGAACGCTTTTCGATCATTTCACTCTTTTAAATTTCGAATTTTTTTAAATTTTGTTCTTAGAGAGCATTTACATCGTATAAGTAACTACAACGCCAAATTTCAAATTTCTAGCTGCTTCAATATAAAAAAATCGCAATTTTAGAACGTTTTTTGCTCCTGCACCCCCCTGGAGTTTGTGACACCGGCATAAAATATAGTCTATGTTGGAGCAGGGGTAGTCAACATCAATTTGCCATCATCACGTTTGAAATCGGTTCGGTAATTCTAGAGCGTCCATAGAAATTGTAATTTAGAATGGTTTATAACGCTTTTCGCTCATTTCACCCTTTTAAATTTTGGAATTTTTTTTTTTTGTTCTTAGAGAGCATTTACATCTTATAAGTAACTACAACGCCAAATTTCAAATCGGTTCGGTAGTTCTAGAGATTCCACAAAAATTGTAATTTAGAATGTTTTTAGAACGCTTTTCGCTCATTTCACCCTTTTAAATTTCGAATTTTTTTTTTTTTTGTTCTTAGAGAGCATTTACATCTTATAAGTAACTACAACGCCAAATTTCAAATCGGTTCGGTAGTTCTAGAGATTCCATAGAAATTGTAATTTAGAATGTTTTTAGAACGCTTTTCGCTCATTTCACCCTTTTAAATTTCAAATTTTTTTTTTATTTTGTTCTTAGAGAGCATTTACATCTTATAGGTAACTACAATGCCAAATTTCAAATCGGTTCGGTAGTTCTAGAGATTCCATAGAAATTGTAATTTAGAATGTTTTTAGAACGCTTTTCGCTCATTTCACTCTTTTAAATTTCGATTTTTTTTTATTTTGTTCTTAGAGAGCATTTACATCGTATAAGTAACTACAACGCCAAATTTCAAATCGGTTCGGTAGTTCTAGAGATTCCATAGAAATTGTAATTTAGAATGTTTTTAGAACGCTTTTCGCTCATTTCACCCTTTTAATTTCGAATTTTTTTTTATTTTGTTCTTAGAGAGCATTTACATCTTATAAGTAACTACAACGCCAAATTTCAAATCGGTTCGGTAGTTCTAGAGATTCCATAGAAATTGTAATTTAGAATGTTTTTAGAACGCTTTTCGCTCATTTCACTCTTTTAAATTTCGATTTTTTTTTTATTTTGTTCTTAGAGAGCATTTACATCGTATAAGTAACTACAACGCCAAATTTCAAATCGGTTCGGTAGTTCTAGAGATTCCATAGAAATTGTAATTTAGAATGTTTTTAGAACGGTTTTCGCTCATTTCACCCTTTTAATTTCGAATTTTTTTTATTTTGTTCTTAGAGAGCATTTACATCTTATAAGTAACTACAACGCCAAATTTCAAATCGGTTCGGTAGTTCTAGAGATTCCATAGAAATTGTAATTTAGAATGTTTTTAGAACGCTTTTCGCTCATTTCACCCTTTTAATTTCGAATTTTTTTTTATTTTGTTCTTAGAGAGCATTTACATCTTATAAGTAACTACAACGGCAAATTTCAAATCGGTTCGGTAGTTCTAGAGATTCCATAGAAATTGTAATTTAGAATGTTTTTAGAAAGCTTTTCGCTCATTTCACCCTTTTAATTTCGAATTTTTTTTTATTTTGTTCTTAGAGAGCATTTACATCTTATAAGTAACTACAACGCCAAATTTCAAATCGGTTCGGTAGTTCTAGAGATTCCATAGAAATTGTAATTTAGAATGCTTTTAGAACGCTTTTCGATCATTTCACTCTTTTAAATTTCGAATTTTTTTAAATTTTGTTCTTAGAGAGCATTTACATCGTATAAGTAACTACAACGCCAAATTTCAAATTTCTAGCTGCTTCAATATAAAAAAATCGCAATTTTAGAACGTTTTTTGCTCCTGCACCCCCCTGGAGTTTGTGACACCGGCATAAAATATAGTCTATGTTGGAGCAGGGGTAGTCAACATCAATTTGCCATCATCACGTTTGAAATCGGTTCGGTAATTCTAGAGCGTCCATAGAAATTGTAATTTAGAATGGTTTATAACGCTTTTCGCTCATTTCACCCTTTTAAATTTTGGAATTTTTTTTTTTTGTTCTTAGAGAGCATTTACATCTTATAAGTAACTACAACGCCAAATTTCAAATCGGTTCCGTAGTTCTAGAGATTCCACAGAAATTGTAATTTAGAATGTTTTTAGAACGCTTTTCGCTCATTTCACCCTTTTAAATTTCGATTTTTTTTTTATTTTGTTCTTAGAGAGCATTTACATCTTATAAGTAACTACAACGCCAAACTTCAAATCGGTTCGGTAGTTCTAGAGATTCCATAGAAATTGTAATTTAGAATGTTTTTAGAACGCTTTTCGCTCATTTCACTCTTTTAAATTTCGAATTTTTTTTAATTTTGTTCTTAGAGAGCATTTACATCGTATAAGTAACTACAACGCCAAATTTCAAATTTCTAGCTGCTTCAGTATTAAAAAATCGCAATTTTAGAGCGTTTTTTGCTCCTGCACCCCCCTGGAGTTTGTGACACCGGCATAAAATATAGTCTGTGTTGGAGCAGGAGTAGTCACCATCAATTTGCCACCATCAGTTTAAAATCGGTTCGGTAGTTCCAGGGATTCCATAGAAATTGTAATTTTGAATTTTTTTAGAACGCTTTTCGCTGATTTCACCCTTTTAAATTTCGATTTTTTTTTATTTTGTTTTAGAGAGCATTTACATCTTATAAGTAACTACAACGCCAAATTTCAAATTTCTAGCTCCTTCAGTATAAAAAATGAACGCAATTTTAGAGCGTTTTTCGCTCCTGCACCCCCCTGGGGTTAGTGACACCGACATAAAATATAGCCTATGTTGAACCAGGGGTTGTCACCATCAATTTGCCACCATCACGTTTGAAATCGGTTCGGTAATTCTAGAGCGTCCATAGAAGTTGTAATTTAGAATGGTTTAGAACGCTTTTCACTCTTTTCACCCTTTTAAATTTCGATTTTTTTTTATTTTGTTTTTAGAGAGCATTTACATCTTATAAGTAACTACAATGCCAAATTTTAAATTTCTAGCTCATTCAGTATAAAAAAATCGCAATTTTAGAACGTTTGTTGCTCCTGCACCCCCCTGGAGTTTGTGACACCGGCATAAAATATAGTCTATTTTGGAGCAGGGGTAGTCACCATCAATTTGCCACCATCACTTTTGAAATCGGTTCGGTAATTCTAGAGCGTCCATAGAAATTGTAATTTAGAATGGTTTAGAACGCTTTTCACTCTTTTCACCCTTTTAAATTTCGATTTTTTTATTTTGTTTTTAGAGAGCATTTACATCTTATAAGTAACTAAAACGCCAAATTTCAAATCGGTTCGGTAGTTCTAGAGATTCCATAGAAATTGTAATTTAGAATGTTTTTAGAACGCTTTTCGCTCATTTCACCCTTTTAAATTTCGAATTTTTTTTTGTTTTGTTCTTAGAGAGCATTTACATCTTATAAGTAACTACAACGCCAAATTTCAAATCGGTTCGGTAGTTCTAGAGATTCCATAGAAATTGTAATTTAGAATGTTTTTAGAACGCTTTTCGCTCATTTCACCCTTTTAAATTTCAAATTTTTTTTTATTTTGTTCTTAGAGAGCATTTACATCGTATAAGTAACTACAACGGCAAATTTCAAATCGGTTCGGTAGTTCTAGAGATTCCATAGAAATTGTAATTTAGAATGTTTTTAGAACGCTTTTCGCTCATTTCACCCTTTTAATTTCGAATTTTTTTTTATTTTGTTCTTAGAGAGCATTTACATCTTATAAGTAACTACAATGCCAAATTTCAAATCGGTTCGGTAGTTCTAGAGATTCCATAGAAATTGTAATTTAGAATGTTTTTAGAACGCTTTTCGATCATTTCACTCTTTTAAATTTCGAATTTTTTTAAATTTTGTTCTTAGAGAGCATTTACATCGTATAAGTAACTACAACGCCAAATTTCAAATTTCTAGCTGCTTCAATATAAAAAAATCGCAATTTTAGAACGTTTTTTGCTCCTGCACCCCCCTGGAGTTTGTGACACCGGCATAAAATATAGTCTATGTTGGAGCAGGGGTAGTCAACATCAATTTGCCATCATCACGTTTGAAATCGGTTCGGTAATTCTAGAGCGTCCATAGAAATTGTAATTTAGAATGGTTTATAACGCTTTTCGCTCATTTCACCCTTTTAAATTTTGGAATTTTTTTTTTTTGTTCT